>CM038671.1:181235942-182435942 GCA_021605145.1 Aegilops bicornis | reverse complement strand
AGTCCGGCTGGCCTAAAATTTTGAGGTGATTTTTATCAGGAAATTATATTTCTTGTGGAAAATAAGGGCATCAACTGACCTACGAGGTGCCCACAAGTCAAGGGGCACGCCCAGGGGAGCGCACCCTGATGCCTTGTGGGGCCCTTGGGCATCGTCTTGCATTGATTCTTTCTCCCAAAAATGACATACATTCCATAAAAAATCTCCATAAATTTTCATCGTGTTTGGACTTCGTTTGGTATGGTTTTATGCGAAACAAAAAACATGCAAAAAATAGTAAGTGGCACTGGGAACTAGGTTAATATGAAAGTCCACAAAAATAGTATAAAAGTGCATCGAAACCATTTAAAACTCATGTCAATATAGCATGGATACTTCATAAATTGTAGGTAAGTTGGATATGTATCAGCCTTTTCCTATGGTGGAAACTGTGGAACCAGGCAACAAAGGGCTATGGCAGGAGCTGATAACCCACAAGTATAGGGGATCGCAACAGTTTTCGAGGGTAGAGTATTCAACCCAAATTTATTGATTCGACGCAAGGGGAGCCAAAGAATATTCTCAAGTATTAGCAGCTGAGTTGTCAATTCAACCACACCTGAAACTTAGTATTTGTAGCAAGGTGTTTAGTAGCAAAGTAATATGATAGTGGTGGTAACGGTAACAAAGTAAAGACAACAAAAGTAATGTTTTTGGTATTTTTGTAGTGATGATAACAGTAGCAACGGAGAAGTACATAAGCGTAACCAGTATATGGAAAACTCATAGGCACCGGATCAGCGATAGATAATTATGTCGGATGTGGTTCGTCATGTAACAGTCATAACATAGGGTGACACAGAACTAGCTCCAGTTCATCAATGTAATGTAGGCATGTATTCTGAATATAGTCATACGTGCTTATGGAAAAGAACTTGCATGACATCTTTTGTCCTACCCTCCCGTGGCAGCGGGGTCCTATTAGAAACTAAGGGATATTAAGGCCTCCTTTTAATAGAGAACCGAAACAAAGCATTAACACATAGTGAATACATGAACTCCTCAAACTATGGTCATCACCGGGAGTGGTCCCGATTATTGTCACTTCGGGGTTGCCGGATCATAACACATAGTAGGTGACTATAGACTTGCAAGATAGGATCTAGAACTCACATATATTCATGAAAACATTATAGGTTTAGATCTGAAATCATGGCACTCGGGCCCTAGTGACAATCATTAAGCATAGCAAAGTCATAGCAACATCAATCTCAGAACATAGTGGATACTAGGGATCAAACCCTAACAAAACTAACTCGGTACATGATAAATCTCATCCAACCCATCACCGTCTAGCAAGCCTACGATGCAATTACTCACGCACGGCGGTGAGCATCATGAAATTGGTGATGGAGGATGGTTGATGATGACGACAGCGACGAATCCCCCTCTCCGGAGCCCCGAACAGACTCCAGATCAGCCCTCCCGAGAGAGATTAGGGCTTGGCAGCGGCTCCGTATCGTAAAACGCGATGAAACTTTCTCTCTGAATTTTTTCTCCCTGGAAGCCAATATATGGAGTTGGAGTTGGCGTCGGAGGGGCTCCAGGGGGCCCACGAGGTAGGGCGGCGCGCCCAGGGGGGAGGGGCGCGCCCCGCACCCTCGTGGACAGGGCGTGGGCCCCCTGGTCTTCATCTTTGGCAAGGATTTTTTATTATTTACTCTAAGATATTCCGTGGAGTTTCAGGTCATTCCGAGAACTTTTGTTTTCTGCACATAAAACAACACCATGGCAATTCTGCTGAAAACAGCGTCAGTCTGGGTTAGTTCCATTCAAATCATACAAGTTAGAGTCCAAAACAAGGGCAAAAGTGTTTGGAAAAGTAGATACGACGGAGATGTATCAGGAGCGAAGGTCATTTTCAATGAGGAAGTGCAATAACTAGAAGACCGAAGAGCAAGCACTAGTAAACCAATCCAGTAGCGCATCACAGCAAGCCATAGTTATGAGGATGTACGATGCTCCATTGGTCAGAGAGAGGAAAGGAAAAGGGAGTGACTACCATGGGGAGCCGTGCCGCCGCCCTGTAATGTTTCAATGTGTCCCTAGACAACGCTATGAATCCTATTTTTTCTATAAAGTAAAGACCAACATGATAGACATGCATAGCTCTCCTCATAAGCCCCTCCTCTCTCAATCCTAAAGCATTGCAATATCTCCATCTTCCAGCATCAACAACACCATCAACGATGGTAGCATAGTTTCAGGTGATCCTACGTCCATGGACAAGTTCGTTCAGTTGATGTTAGTGCATCGCTACTTTTTGCTATGCCTCTCCACAAAATGATGGCACTTGATGTTCCGCCCAAGGTCTTGAATAGCATTGAAAGAATCTATATGGGGTTTCTCTGGGTATGTCATGCGGATGCATGCGGTTGCCATTGTGCGATGGCTTGGGATGTGGTTTGCTCGCCAAAGTGGGCTCGTGGCTTGGTGTTACCAAATATGCGATGGTTGAGCTTCTCTCTTCATGTGAGATGGTTATGGTTAAAATGTGTGGATCACCCCAGGATGTGGACTTAATTTGAGTCAACATTACCCTCGAGTCCATATTAACTTACCAGGCAATAGTTTCTGTGGACGTGGCCAATGGCGATAATCTATCTTCTGGGAAGATCATTGGCTATCCATAGCTGGAGGATCTAGGAGTTTGCCTCGGTCTATATGAGCACATCGTGACACCCATCTGCACGAATTAAAATGTCCATGAAGTGTGTGTGCCATCTGGCCACACGATGTGGGCTCAGATCTTGGAGCCGAGGAAATCACGGAATACTTGGAGTTGTGGGAGCGCGTCTCCATCGTGTGGCTCCAGGAGGATTTGGAGAATAATGTGCACTGGGCATGGGAGGCCTCGGGGCCATACTCAGTCCTTTCAAGTTATGCCATAAAATTCATAGGCCACATAATCGTGCGACAACTATGATATGGCAATCGAGGGAACCTCCCAGGTGCAAATTTTTCTCATGGCTCACCTCTGACCGACAGGCAAAGAGAGGCTTACCGCATCCATAAGCATTCCCTCTTCATGATCAAGGGGAGGAGAGCATCAGCCACCTCTTAGTGGCATGCATCTTTGCAAGATCAGTATAGGATTCGTTTCTCTACGCTTAGGGCTAGGAGGAGTGTGCTCTTACGAGTAATGATTAGCTCCTCCAGTGGTGCACTTATTTATGTCTCGAAGCTTGCCAAATGAAGGGTTGGCATTCAATTCTTATATTCGTGTTATGGTAAATCTGGAAACACGACAAAACAATCATTTTTGACAAAGTTTCCCCTTCGTTGCGTGTTGTACTGGGCAGTACCATGGAGGAAAAAACTTGGTGTCTTGCATGCCTAGTTCATGGAGATCTAGATGGTTTTTTATCATCGGCTGTTTAGGCGGAGACATGGCGAGTAGTCCTCTATGCTTGTATTGGAACTGGACCATCGCGTCTAGCATGTAAAGGTGGATGGGTCTCTTCGCCCTTTTTTCTCTTAATATATGATTAGCATGCTTATGCGTATTCCAGAAAAGATAAACTCTCTCTAACAAGGATTTGGGATGCACATCGAACGAAGGAAACAGAAACCGAAAGATATCGAGGTGAAAGCTCCTGAGAGAAGATGGCGTGCCTGGTAGAGCCTCAAAAAGAAAGAGAAATCACTACTACAATCACATTGGGGAGAACTTTGCTATTGCATGTAGCATGTGTCAAATAGAGAAGGCATGTAGCTGGGTTTGCATAATGAATTTTAGTATACTCCTTCATTATGTGCTTATTTCACTATATAATACCAAGTGTTAGTACTTTTTAGCCTCAAAATCGGAGATCAATGGTTCTACAACATTTTCTCATTAATTATAAATAAAACAAGCACAATATTTACAAAAAACATGTAGATATAGTAAGCATTACTTATTCTATCCAATTCCTTCTCTAGGGAACATGTTCTTAAGTGCGATGTCTTAGAAACATTGGTGCATTCATCATAGAAGATTGGAATTATGCCCTAGGTGCAAAAATAAACTTGTTATTATCATATTTCCTTGTTCTTGATAAATGTTTATTGTCCATGTTATAATTGTATTGACCGAAAACTTAAATACATGTGTGAATAAATAAACAAACACAGTGTCTCTAGTGAGCCTCTACTAGACTAGCTCGTTGACTAACGATGGTTAAGGTTTTCTAACCATAGGCATGAGTTCTCATTTAATAATGGGATCGCATCATTAGGAGAATGATGTGATGAACATACCCAATCATATGCTTTGCATCTAATGGTATCACTTAGTTTAATTGTTACAACTTTCTTCATGTTAAGTATATGTTCCTTAGACCATGAGATCATGCCACTCACATATAATCGAATAATACTTTGTGGCTTATCAAACATCACTTCGTAATTGGGTGATCATAAAGGTGCTCTATAGGTATCTCTGAAAGTATTTGTTGGGTTGCATGGATTGAGACTGGGATTTGTCGCTCCGTGTTATGGAGAGATATCCCTGGGCCCTCTTGGTAATACAATATCATGAATATCTTGCAAGCATGTGACTAATGAATTTAGTCAGGTGGATCTTGTATTAGGAAACGAGTAAAGAGACTGGTATGGAGATGCCGACGATCGAATGTCGGGCAGACAAAGGGAACTGTATACGGAATTAGTTGAATCCTCGACACCATGGTTCAAACTGATAAAGATCTTCATTAAATACATGGGAGTTAATATGGGCATCCAGATCCCGTTGTTGGTTATTGATCGAAGAGGGTTCTTGATCATGACTAGATGTTCTCGAACCCATAGGGTCACACACTTAACGTTCGGTAACACTAGGGTAGTATTGGGATATTCATAGTGGTAAGTATGAGGTTAGTTCGGAGTCCCAGATGGGATCTGAGACATCACGAGGAACTCCGAAATAGCCAGGAGATACAAAATTATATATGGGGAGTCATATTCGGAGTACCAGAAAAGTTCAGGGGTATGCTGGTAGTGTATCCGAGGCACTAAAGGGTTCTGGGGTCCACATACCCCGTGGGCCCACATGGGAGGGGGCGCCTGGCCGACTTGGGCCAGGCGCACCAACCCCCCAGGGCCCATGTGCCTAGGGTTGTGGGAAACCCTAAAGGGGGCGCCTTCTTGGCTTGGGGGGAGGGGTAAGCCACCCCCTAGACCGCGGCCCCTCCTTTCGAGGAGGGGCTAGGGCTAACGGCCCCCTCCCTCACCCCTATATATAGTGGCGAGGCGTAGGGGGGTTGTACCCTTTCATCGTTGGCTGCCCCCTCCCTCTCTCTTTACCTCCTCATTCCATCTGCGCTTGGCGAAGCCCTATCGGTGTTTTGCTGCCACCACCACCACCACACCATCGTGCTGGTTTAGATCCCATCTACCTCTTCTTCCCTCGCTTGCTAGATCAAGAAGGAGGAGACGACATCATCGAGTTGTACGCGTGTGCACATGTCGGAGGTGCCATTCGTGTGGTGCTCGGATCGGATTGGGTCGTGAAGGAGTACGACTACGCCAACCACGATCTTTAGATCATTAACGCTTTCGGTCTACAAGGATATGTAGACACACTCCCCTCTCGTTGATAGCATCTCCATAGAATAGATCTTGGGTGTTTTGTAGGATTTTCTTCTGTTTTCCATGCAATGTTCCCCAACAGATGAGCACTACAGTCCTTCAGTGTGTTCAAACTTTTAACTTTGATTCTGTATTCCAGCAAGGTAAGATCTTCCTCAAACCCGAGTTTCCAACAATTGACACTTTGAACTTCACTTTTGAAAAATTTCCCATTTGTTTGAGTCCATATGTGCCAAAACCCTAAAATGATGACATCCATTAATATTTTTAGGAAGGTGTAAATGGGCTAGAACTATGTTGTCAAACATTGAGACGCCCCTTTGTTTGGCTAGAATTATGTTGTTCCAATAGTCGTGTGAAAAACCGCAGTCCCTAAAAAGATGATGTTCTTGTACCTTCTTAGGAGATTTCTGGTGTTCAGTCTGTCATGTCGAAGCATATAGAAGAAAACCTTATGTCTTAGTCTATTGGAACTTTACTAAATCCATTAGAATATGAGATGAGGTTCCTCACCTATACAAAGGTATTTGTCCATCTTTATGGAAGAAAAAGTATTGTTTAGTCCTTGAAATTTCCATATGTCTGGAGTCTAAGGGTTGTTGTGCGGAGTAGCAAGTGCATGAAGCTCATTATCCTATAGAAAGGCTTGAGTAGACAAAGGTTTGTGTAAAACTAGTGTTGGATCTTTAGAGGTAACCTAGATTGCAATAGTCTCCATATCATTGATGTCAAAGAATGAAGGTCTGGATATCTATGTATAAATGTTTGCTCTAACCACTTGTCATACCAGAGAAGAACAGTCTGACCGGCTCCAACTTTGCATTCCGAATTTAACATGAATGGGCTTATAAGCTTAAGATGTTGTATCCACCAGCTAGATCATTTCATTCTTATTTTGGGGTGGTGCGTTAAGTAATAGCTTTCCCATATAAAATTTAACCCAAGGTATATAGGTTCTCTCTATTGAAGAACTTGTGCAGATTTTTTGGCATGAGGGCTTTGTTATGAATAGTAACATCCAAGATACCCAACCCCCATGTGTTTTGGGCTTGCACATATTTTTCCAAGCAATATGAGAAGGCCCAACATTATTTGAAAAAAAATTCTCCAATGAAAGCTTATTAGGTATTTGTTGATTTGGTCAACAATTATGGTTGGAAGAGCCAGGGTACTCATAAACAATATCGGCAAAGCTGAAAAGACTATTTCATGAGTAGAAGTCTAGCATTACAGGAGAGCATAGTTGAGCACCCAACAAGTCTTCTCTCAATTTGCTGACAAATGGGGGTGAAAATTTCAATTTTAAGTCTGCTTGTACTGTAATTCCAAATAGGTGAAAGTGATTTTCCCCTGTTTGCAGCCAAGTGCATTGACAAGGTGTGAAATTATTTCATTAGGGACATTAATAGGCACCAAAACTGATTTATTATAGTTGATATTTAAATCAATTTGAGCATCATAATGGCCAAACAAATTGTTCAATTGGATCACTTGATTTTGAATGTCAGACATTATAAGAATTGTGTCATCAACATATTGAATGATAGGGAAATTTGGATTTTCTTGACAAGGTAAAGAGGCTTGGATGATAGTTGCATTCATTGCTTCTTGAAGGACTGGGTGCAACAGATCAACAACTAGGACAAAAATGAGAGGTGAAAATGGGTCTCCTTCCCTAGCCCCCCTTTTACAGTGGTATAGTTTTCCAGGCACTCCGTTGAGAAGGAAGGATGAATATCCATAACTGAAAATCATCTTAATCCACGTAATTCATCTAGCTCCAAGTCACTTTGCTTCTAGGATTTCATAGATTTATCATGTTCAATCATATCAAAGGCCTTTTCGAACTCCAGTTTCAAAATTACAATTTCCCTCTTGGATTTTTGACATTAATGAATGTACTCAAAGGCCCAAGCCAAACAGTTTTGAATAGATCTTTACTTAAGACATCCATATTGATTAGTGTGCACCAGTTTGAGGATGAATTTTTGCAGCCTATTTGTCAAAAAATTGTGATGATCTTGATAGTATAGTTCACTTAGAATTTCGAATTATTCTTTTTTTGGGATAAGGGTGATGAATGATGCAATCGATGGATTGCATGCTTAATCTACCATGATAGAAATCATCAATGAGCTCATAAAAAATCCTTTGCAATGTTATTCCAACAAGCATTTATAAAAGAGATAGGATTTTTAGCACCCGGGTGCCCCTGCACCCTTTATGAACAGTAAATTCAAAACAAATTTAAAAAAATCAAAACAATTTGAAACTTTGGGACATCGAACATCATGAAACTTTTGATGATCTTGCAAAGTTTTAGCTAAAAATAACATTTGAAGAGCACTCAAATAAAAAAACAAAATCATTGTTCAAAGTTTATGTACATTTTTGAGCACTGATTTTAATTTTAGCGAGGGCTCCACGAAGGTTATTTGTTGCTGAAACTTTGCAGGAACATAAAACTTTTGATAATCTTTGATCCCTGAAAGTTTCGGTTTTTTTAATTCTTTACAATTTTATATGAATTTAGTGTTCATGAGGGTGTAGGGGCACCCGGGAGCTGTTAGACATTTCTCTTTATAAAATCTCCATTAAATCCATCTGGCCCTTGTGCTTCGCGTGATGGCAAAATTTGAACAACCTCATCAATCTCTTCCTTGGAGAAAGGAATTTCCATATCATGTGGAGGCACATCATTCTGCAGAATGCTGTTAAGGTGATTTTTTTTTCAAGTAGCACAAGTAGTACCCAATCTGTCTTTAAAAGATCTCCATAGTATGGCTGCCTTGGCCTGGTGCTCATGGTGCTCCTGTAACAATTCACCACTTAAAATAGATATTTGATTTCTCATGTATTTTATGTTTGCTTTAGCTTGGAAAAATTTGGTGTTCTCATCTCCAAGCTTAACCCATCTTATTCCCTCAAAAAAAAAAAAGCTTAACCCATCTTATAGTGGTTCCCAATTTGTTGTTCAAGTGTTATACTCCGTATATGTATATCAGTTTAGGGAACTCATAACCCACTCCCCCTTTTGCACTGACTTTGTAAGCTTACTGTTAACGGCACATATGTGGCCGGTTTCCCACGATCCTTGACGTCCTTGTGTGGAACTGAAGCAACTAAAAGAAAAATTCAGTACACGCACCGTATCTGCTCGGCAGCGACGCGAGATCCATGCATGATCCGGGCAACTTGAAAGCGGAGGGATCCGGTAGGACGTACGTGCACCGACCCTGCTTCATCAGGCCGGTCGATGGGCAAGCTGAGAGTCGACAGCCCCGAAAGGTGGCCGTCCTGCGTGACTGAAAACCGCCGGGGTATCCACGCATTCACGCATGTGCGATGGCGCCAGTAGCTAGCTGTGGATCGCGGATGGAGTCATCCGATCTGGGTGAATCTTTCTCGAAGCTCCACTCCCCGACCCCTTCTTCTCAAGTGGTCCTATGTAGTACTAGCGTATGACTCACCCAACCATGTACAGTATGTATCCACCGGCTAAATCGCCCAACTGTGCACCACCGAGAAAGGACGAGCTGCCAAGGAGGTTTGGGGTCACTCCTGAGGAAGATATGGTTCTTAGATATACGGTGACATGGGAGATTCGAGATGCCATGTCCCAAAGACGGAGCTACTCTTTCCTCCACAGACTGGGGTTCTAACTTGCTTGCATCGATCGTACGCACAGTGCTGGAAAATTATAGCCTGGGGTTCTCACGTCGATAATTGGCGCCGGAGCCGTTGCACCGTGCATGCGTGTAGTAAGATTTCCTCTTTTTTTTTTTTTTGCGGGGGAGTGTAGTCAGATTTCTTCGGTGCAGCGGCCGGCTATCATTGCTCCCACATTTGGAGCCTCTGTGGCTAAGTGGCAATACATGTGCAAGGCGCTCTAATCCTGGTAATTTGTATGAGACGTATGGACAGCGACCGCCCATGATATATAAAAGTAGCTAGTACTCCACATATGGCTGGCCGTTTATGTACACGCACGTGATATACGTCAATAATCCGACAGGAGGATTCTTCAGTGACACTACCCCGTCGAGTTTTCCCACTGAAAACGACCTAACAATGGATATTAGGTAGGTTCATGCATCGTCGTCGACCTTTTGCAAGAAATTAACCACCGTTATCCCGCATGAAATGAACCCTAGCATAGCATGATAGTACTTCACAATTCACATGACCTCCTCCTCCTCCTCCTCCTCCTCCTCGACAAGCAGCTGCGATTTGCAGATAAGGTTAGGTCGCTCACACGTACGCGGTGAGCGAGGATGAGGTGAATCCTAGGATGATCCTGCGAGCTGAGGCGCCGCGTGATGGATCGATCTCGAGGTGGTTGAGGGGGACCTAAAAGAGGGGGCAGAAAGGGGGCGAGCCCGTTGCCAATCCGAGCCGGACGCCCCGAAACGGGGGCGCTGCGAGATCAGGACGAGATCGTGTTGGGAGCGCGTCCAAATCAGAGGAGATCGCATGCAGAGTCGCAGAGTGAGGGGAGTTGGACAACTGTGAAAGCCTCTCTCCGGTGGGGGTCCGCGCGCGGGATGAGGATGAGCTGCCGCTTGTCTTCGCTCGCGCTGAGGCTCTGGAACGCCCACGCATCGGTCGCCGGATGTGGCAACTAGACCATTTGGGATCCATAATTGTGCTCTGCATTCGGAAACCTCGCCAGGGACGCCGGGGGACCAGATTGATGCCGTTCTATTTTCAATGATCTGTGCGTGCATAATGTGTGCAGATTCTGTTTTTATTTCCTTCTGTTTTTCCTTTATGCAGTGTTTTTCTTTAAGTGTGCTGCTTTATTATTCCCTCAAAAAAAAGTGTGCTGCTTTATGGTGAGTGTTTGGATGTAGGATTGAGCAAAGTCAGATTGTGCCAAATCTGTTGTTGAGCTACCCAAACCTAAAACAGTGTTTAGATATGTTCAGACATGTTTTCTTACATAGGAACCAGATAACATTGTACTATACTGGGATTGTGTTTGATAGGGCAATTTGATTCAAAGGCTTTCCATGAAGTTCGGAGTATTGAAATCCTCTAAAAGAATGTGCATATTGTTTGATTAGGTGTATGGTTGGACACTATATTTTTAAGGATTTCTTCGTACTACATGCCACGGTTCTTTTATGATCCCTTTTGTTTTCTTATGGTGCAATCGAACAAATCGTGAACACCCTATAGAAGGTGGACATGCCTTTGTAGATCTGTAAATTTTATGTTCTTGCGGATCTTGAGTCAAAGAGGCTCAAAATCTATGTCGCCACCACCGCAAGAAAAATTGGCATCGGACTCACAAATATATTCTCTATTGTTATGATTATGTAACACCCCAGCCACCCCTCGACTAGAAGATTTTACTCATCGACCATCTCTAGGCTCAAAGCCCCATGGACTAACGCCAGACAAGCACGTTAACCAAGAGGTCCTTAGGAGATGGGCTCTAAAAAAAGCACCTAACTAGTATGGGTAGTACCATAGTACCATCGATCTTCTGTTTTAGCGTGGAACATTTCATTCTATTAATCAACATGCCAAGCAGAATCGCTGACCACGAAAACTTGGGCGAAGGTAGGGGCCAGGCCCGGCCATATGGCTTGGGGTGCAAGCACCATCTTTGACCCATGCAGTGCTAAAACGTCTGCAACCTCTCTACGATAACTTCCTTTCCATTCATGATACAGTTGAAGTTGGCACAGTTGTCCCTTACGTGGATGATGTGAATTAGAAGACCACCTTTTAATTCAAAAAATATATCATAGCAATTTTTCTGGACTATACTTTCAAGCAATATTTTTCCTGTGGAGTTGCTAAAATTTTCCTATGGCCCGTTGTGCAGGCTATTGCAAATAAATTTTTTGTCGAGTCCAACCTCATGAACTATGGTTCACACCTAAATCTTGCATCTGGAATCCGGCTAATCAAAAGGAGGCCCATCGAGTACAACATTTTCACATTATTTTCTTGAGAGTTGAATGTAATACAATGAACTTTCATGGTATCACCAGTAGAGAAATGGTCAGTCACAACTTTATTTTGTGGAGCGCCGTTTTCAATCAGCGCGACCACTATTTTTTTTTCAAATAGTGGTGGCATTGAAAATTTTGATACGATAACTTTCTTAGGTTAGTGCAGGCGTTGCTTTTTTTCACAGGCCACAAATCGGTGAGCCCAGCTATACTGACCAGTTGGAAGATAGTGGTGGCTTTGAATTTCTATGCACGCCATTGATAATTAGTCTAGTGCTGGCGTGCTAACTTTTGTTACGTCAGAAGTAAAAAGTTTCCTTTATCAAGTGTTTTGAGTGTTTAGTAATTATATTAGCCAAAAATTATGTTATTACTATTATAAAGTAATAATATCATTTTGTAAATGGTGAACATTTTATATTATATTTTAGTCTTCATTATTTTTAGTCTTTTATTATATTGAGGCTTTTTAAATATTTTTAGTATTTTATTATTTTTATTCTCTTATTATTTTTAGACTTTTTATCATTTTGAGTCTTTTATTATTCTTAGTCTTTTTTATCTGAGTTTTGCTTAGTTTTTTTTTTTTGAGGCGTGGCTGTACTTAGTTATGCCATGTCGTTTTAGGCCCACGTCAACACTGCCCCATCTCAGTTCACTCCCCCTCTTAGTAAGAGACCTAGCTCTTATCTATCTCATTTTCACCCACTCTCTCAACGAGTCACTGTTGATACCTCCTTTTAGTAGTGATCCGGTAATGGAACAGAAAAATGTATCTCGCACCTATTTCCCCAAAGGTGACCCTAGGTTATCGAACCCACAAGAGGAAGATTCCCTTGAAGCTATGGTCTCTAGCAAGCTTATGTTAAATGATCAATTTTAGCTTTTGACCGGATTAATCAAGCAAATAGTGATTCAAACACTTATAATAAAAAGAGGTACGGGTATGAGGTCTTAATGCTTACAACCATGTATATGTGCCGGGATCAGATATGATATAATTTGTGTGCTGGAAGTCACCCATCGAGATGTGCTTGTTACGAACCGAAGTGGGGGATGTGTCCAAATAAGATCTTGAAGATGACATGCCTAATCCATCAAGACAGCTAACTCCGACAGACAGGAAGTGCTTCAAGTGCAAAAAATTCGGTCATCTCATAGTTGACTGTCCGGGCTGGGACAGTATGCCGAGCAAAAGATGGAAATATCATCACGACAATGGATTCACACGGGTTAATCGCCATACTAAGCTCTCGAAGACAAATGAGTCATGTTCATCTTCTTCGACGAGACCAGTCACTGACGTGAAAGCCAGAGCTACCACCAAATCAAATATGAGAAAGATATCACAGCTGAACGGAGTATGTGCTGAGATGACTATTGATTCAGAAGATGACACATCTAAATCAGACTCTAAATAAGAAGAGCTTAACAGAAGGATTGGGAGAAGCAATGCATATGTTGCCATTGAATCATAAAAGAATTTCAGCGAATCGGATGCTGATGATGATGCGTCAAGTGATGAAGAACCAAACACCTTCTATCTCATGGCAAAATCATCAAAGGTTCAGGTATCTGCAAAACACCAAAGATCCATGAATGAATATTTACCTAAATATATTTCTTATACCAAGCTAGTCAAGATCGCTAAATCCCAACATGATGAACTTGAAATGCTTGAGAGAAATCTCAGAAAAACCGAAGGATTACTGGTCGAAGAGATGGAGAAGAATCAAAAGTTGATCGAAGAGCAAGATGCTTTTTCATCAACTATTGATGATCTTACCAATCGATATGACTCACTTACAGTTGACTACAAGTGTTTATCACATGAACTCCTTAACAGGAATCAAGAACTCGTGTCACTAAAAGAATCTCATAACGACCTGGTAGTAGAGAAAGCTTCTCTCTTCGCCGAGCAATCTGTTCGACTTCCTGAAGATTTTGTACCTCCATGCTTAAAATGCTTAAAACATAGCAATGTTGATCTCATGCTAAAACCTCTAATACTGTCATCTAGAATATTGCTACCTCTGAAATCAGTACTACTAACCCCTCTTCCGAGGATTTTGTTGCTATTAATGAAGAAAATTGCAGGTTAAAGGAGCCTAAAAGGGCATCAAACCCTATGTGATGTGCTCCAGAAGTCCATACTTCACAAAAATCCTCAGAAGGAAGGATTAGGTTTAAAAAAGATACTCAACATGGATGGATCATATTGGACTCTCGAGAAGTATCCTTGAACAACTTGGGTTCGTGCAAAGAGTAAAACCCTCAAACCTGAAACTCTAACAGGTTATTATTCACCCATTTCTGTTGATACTGACGAGTCTGATGACTCAAATTACAAAATCTTCAAAAAACAGAATGGTAAGGTTTTTGCTCGATATGTTGGAACTAACTGTAGGACAGGTTCACTCGAGAAGTAAATCTGGGTAAAGAAGCGCATTATTGAAAATGTGTCTATCACTGCTAACCTGACTGCACAGGATAACTCTCGACGAAGAAATACATATCATTCTCATTCAGCACGAGTATCATTCGAATGATTATCATCCTACCTCGGCCGTAAGGAGTACATGCGTGCGTCTTCAAATCATTACATTCATGTACCGGGAAATAACTTCAATGCCTATCCATATGATTATAATCAAAGGGCACAGGTGTCTCGCAATCCTCACTGAAGTAATACCCTCATTCATCCTAAGAAAGTGATATTATCACCTCCCACGCAAGTGTGGGTTGTGAAGAAGAACTAACCATCTCATGCAGGGAATTCTCTCAGGGATATCTCATGTTTATCATAAGCCCTGCGAATAATTATTGTTGGTGCTTAATACTCAGTATTTTCGTTCGCAGTGTTTGTATTTTATGTTTCTCTTTCGTTTGGTTTTATGTTTTGAGTCAGTTTCTTCTTTGTTTTTACTCGATTCTTTTTCGTCATATACATGCAACTTGATCTAAAGGTAATTTCAATCCGACGTCCTTAGTCGCGAATGAAATCAACTTCGGAGTTTCATCTGTTTTGGCGCTTGCGCTTCCTCAAACCTTTCGGCACTCTGTTCACTTACTAAGATTTTCGCAGGAAACGGCTGACATGTGCCCATGATCTCACGTTCGTGATCTCGTCCGTTGAATGTGGAACGTCCCTGATTTTTTTTTGGTCAGTAGATCTTGAGCGACCAGTTTTGCCCTCGGGCTATATAAACCCCGGTCCAGGCCTCTTCCTCCTCTGTTCTCTCACTGTTTGGCCTCAAACCTCTCCTCTTGCTCTCCGTCCGAGCCCGAGCTTGAAGCAGCGTCGACGACTGATGTCTAGTACGCAACTTTATTCTTGTAGACTCGTGTTGGGCCTCCAAGCGCAGAGTTTTGTAGGACAGTAGCAATTTTCCCTCAAGTGGATGACCTAAGGTTTATCAATCCGTGGGAGGCATAGGATGAAGATGGTCTCTCTCAAACAACCCTGCAACCGAATAATAAAAAGTCTCTTGTGTCCCCAACACACCAAATACAATAGTAATGGGTATAGGTGCACTAGTTCGGCGAAGAGATGGTGATACAATTGTAATATAGATAGTAGATATTGATTTTTGTAATAAGAACAATTAAAAATAGCAAGGTGGCAATTGATAAAACGGAGCACAAACAGAATTGCAATGCTTGAAAATGAGGCCTAGGGTCCGTACTTTCGCTAGTGCAATCTCTCAACAATGCTAATCTAATTGGATCATATAACCATCCCTCAACATGCGATGAAGAATCACTCCAAAGTTCCTATCTAGCGGAGAACATAAGAAGAAATTGTTGGTAGGGTACGAAACCACCTCGAAGCTATTCTTTTCGATCGATCTATCCAAGAGTTCGTACTAAAATAACACCAAGTTATCCTTTCTGTAGGTGTACAAAAGTAGGGGCTCTCCTTTGTACCCCTTTACTTGCGCACGGGCAGTCAGAGCCACGCGCCACGGCCACGCTTAGCAGGGCAAGGGAGGGAAGACGGAGAGAAGCCGAAACCCAAGACAAATAAGACAACACCAAGACCAAGAACCCAAAGAACAGAGGGGCGAAGCAGGTTCCCCCGGCAAGACCCTTGCCGGGGCAGCCTCAACAGCCCCGGCAAGAGCCTTGCCGGGGCAGCTCGCCCCACACCAGCGGATTGAGCCACCCTCGAGCCCAAGAGTTCCAAAACATCGTCAACGACTACGTTGGAACCAAGGCTCGGGAGGCACCTCTGTGGTGGCGTGCAGATCTTTGTCAAGATCATAAACATGTGAGATCAGATGAGGACCAGAAGATGGCGACCCTTGGCGGGATCCCAGCCGAGGGAATCCACAAGACCCCCGGCAAGCGCCTTGTCGGGGACAAGAACACAAGAACACTCAATACATCCACCAAAGCAGGACTAGGGTATTACGCATCCTCGCGGCCCGAACCCGGGTAAACGATCCGTCTGCTTCCTGTTAGACTTGCTCTTCTCACAACCTCGCATCCGCCAACCGTAGAAGGGATTCCAGTGATCCCATAGGTGTCGTTTCCTCGACATCTTTGGCGCGCCAGGTAGGGGACGCAGTCGTGAGAATCTGATCTAGCAGTCAGCCTAGCGGTTCTTCATTGCCATGGCTCGCAAGAAGAAGACGATGACGGCGATCGGCTCATCGGGAGCCGAACGGCCCGTGCCAGTGCGGACGAGCAGCGGGCTGGTCGCCGACAGAACCCGAGCCGCGGCCCGCGAAAGCACCAAAGATCGCTCGCGCCGAGCTCGGCGAGCGGTGTCGTCAGGCGCTCGAGGACGGGCCTCGTCGCCAAATCCAAAGACGGAGCTGGGCCCCCCGCAGGCGGCGCGGGGCCCTCCAGGAGTATCGCTGTGCCACCGACAGGCGGCGCAGCGACCTCCAAGATGCCCACCCCGGCGCTCACAGCTCGTTCTTCCCATGGTGTGCGCGAGGAACAGCGTCACCACGCCGGTGACCCTGGACACCACCGTGGAAGAGTTTCTCGCATCGTCTGCGGACGATGGAGGCCAAAGCATGCCTACCGGCGTCGGTAAAAAAAGCATGCGTACCGCCGGCCGTGGTAGAGCTCCTTCTAACGTGGTTACAAGTCGAAGCGCTCCACGGTCCACGCAGCTTTCGCCGCCACCCACGCCAGCAGAAGCTTTGGCGCGCGCGCAGCTACTCCTCGACTTCCCTCCTGCTGCAGAGAAGCTCGACGAATGGAAGGCCACCATCCGGAGCCTTGTCGGCGTTGCCAATCAAGATGAGCCACGGCCAGCGGGGCCCTCGGGTCGGCGCTCCGTCGAACCACCGCATGCCAGCAGTGGAGGGGCCGGGGGTGCTACGGCCACTGTGCACTCTCCTCCTCCACGCCAGCCACCGTGGGTGTCGATCCGTCGTGATGGCACGTGTGATAGTATTTCCATAGCGTCGTCCGACCCACGGACCCACCGTGACCAGCGCCAAGTTCTTCGGGAGCGAGCTCACGAAGACACTCGAACCACCATCGAGCGCCGGCGTGATACACGCCACCATTCGGATAAGCGGGCGGGACCCGCTATGGACACCCAGCATCGGGGGGCTCCGGCGGCCTAACTTACGAGGTGGGCTGCCCAGCCTTTACTCGTGAGCTGCGGCAGTTCCAGTGGCCGTTCCACCGCATGTTCAAGCCCAACGTCCGCGAGAAGTACAACGGCAAGACCCATCCGTCAGAGTTCCTCAGCATCTACACCATCGCGATGCAAGCTGCCGGAGCTCGCGACGACAAGGTGCTCGCCAATTACATCCTGCTGGCACTGAAGCCCAACGTCATGTCTTGGTTGATGCACTTGCCAGTGGATTCCATTTCTTCTTGGTCGGATCTGTGCCATGAGTTCGTTGGTGCCTTCACTGGAGGCCACCAAGCTCATGGCCAGGCCAGTGATTTGCATATCATTCCCCAGAAGGAAGGGGAAAGCCTGCACAAGTACATCCAGAGGTTCAGTGCAGTACAACATCCCCGATGTTCATCCCGCCGCAGAAGGATTAGCGCTGCTCCATCGTAACGCAGCGCAACCGCAAGATGCGCCAAGAGTCTGGCGATGAACAAGGTTAAGGATGTGGCCGAACTTTATGTTCGGGCCGACAAAAGCGCCCGGCCGAAGAGGGAAGGAAGTATCCGGTGAGGACGCCGGCGCGAAACCGACTTCATCGATGAAGACACTGCCGCCTCGACGAAGAAGGGCCGGCATCGCAACAGGAAACGCAAGGGCAAGACCGTGCTTGCCGTCAAGGTATCCGACAGCACCGGCGCCGCCAAGAAGGCTAAGGCAGACGACCCCGCAAGGAAATTGCCGAGTGCGCCGCCTGCCGGGCCTTGGAGGCTGCCGACAAGCCAGGGGGCTCCGACAAGCAGTATTGCAAGATCCACCGCACCAAGGGCCACGACCTCCAGAACTACCGGCAAGTCGAGCTGCTTGCTGAGAAGCAAAAAGCTGAGTATGAGAAGCGGGACAAGGAGAAATGCTGGGATGGTGCCGAGGGATCCGACAAGAAGCGTGGCGGCCAAGGAGGTCGCCGCGGCAAGGACAACCAACAAGAGAGGCCCGCTCGGGGCCGCGACAAGAAGCAAGAAGACGACGATCATGACGAGGACGACGAGTCCGGCGAGCAAGAGTTTCAGAAGGCTACAGAGGCCATGTGCATTGACGGTGGTGCCCCGCTGTATACTTCTCACCGCCAGCTCAAACAGTGGGCGCGTGAGATTACAGTAGTGGAGCCCTCGTTCGACGCCGGTTACCGAAGTGGTCCAAAGACGCCTCATCTTTGACGCCGAGGATCACCCAAACTGCACAACTGCGGTCGGGTGTTTGCCGTTGTTGGTCTCACCAACAATACGCAACCTCAAGGTGAACAAGATGTTGGTTGACGACGGGGCCGGTCTGAACTTGATCTCACCCGTTGTGATCAAAAGGCTGCAAATTCCTGATGAGACCTTGAGAAAACGGGCACGTTTCAAGGGGTCAACCCGGGAAGGAGCCAGCCGAAGGGGAAGGTCACATTGCATGTGACGTTTGGAGGCGAGTTGAACTACAGGACGGAGAGGATTGTCTTCGATGTAGCCGAGATCCCCTTGCCCTACAACGGGATCCTCGGCCGCCCGGCACTAGCCAAGTGCATGGCAGCGTCGCACTACGCCTACAACACGCTAAAGATGCCTAGGCCGATGAACATCATCACCGTCCCCTCTGACAAGAAGGATGCGCTGATCTGCGCCAACCTACTCTACTGGAAGAAGCAAAGTTGCCGCCAAGGCACTTGCTCCTCGCCACCGAATCCTCGGAGGGAAGAAGAAGACCGGCAAGACCTTCTTGCACCCACTCCGCAAGCGCACCTCTTGGAGTGTTGTGCTACCATCGAGGACGTGCAGAGAGCTCCACCGCAAGAGCAAGAAATCCAGAGCGTGCCACCAGAGACCAAGAAGGTGTCCGGCTGTGGAGGATGGCACGGGAGGGGCTTTCACCATAAGCTCCACCCTCGACAGCAAATAGGAAAGCGCGCTCGTCACTTTCCTGCGGGCGAATGTAGATGTGTTTGCATGGCAAGCATCCGACATCCCCGGTGTTCCCAGGGAAGTGATTGAGCACCATCTTGCTGTCTAGCCCCATGCGTGACCCGTCTGCGAAGGTCGAAGCAAGCTTTGAACGGCAGGAATTCATCACAGAGGAGATCGTGAAGTTGGAAGCAGCAGGCCTGGTGTGGGGAGTGCTCCACCGGACGTGGGTGGCCATGCCGGTGGTGGTGCGCAAGGCATACGGGAAGTGGAGGCTGTGTATTGAATACACAGATATCAATAAGGATTGTCCTAAGGACACCTTCCCGCTGTCACAAGATCGACCAGATTGTTGACTCCACGGCTGGGTGTGATCTGTTATCATTCCTCGACGCCTACTCGGGCTACCACCAGTTCTTCATGACAAGAGAAGACGAAGAGAAGACAACATTCATCACCCCATGTGGTACATACTGCTTTTTACAGATGCCTTTCGGGTTGAAGAGTGCTGGCTCGACGTTTGCAAGGGCAGTCCAGATTGGTTTTGAGCCTCGGCTACATAGAAAATGGAAGCTTATATGGATGACATAGTGGTCAAAACCAAGGACAGGGCAACTCTTGTACAAGACTTAGAAGAGACGTTTGCCAACCTGCGCAAGATCAACCTCGTTGAACTCCGAGAAGTGTGTCTTCGCCGCTCCGTCCGGCAAACTTCTCAGGTTCTTTGTGTCGCAGCGTGGGATCGAGGCAAACCCAGACAAAATCAAGGCTATCGATCAGATTGAGGCGCCCAAGCAGATCAAGGATGTGCGTCGGCTCGCTGGCTGCGTTGCCGCCATGAGCCGATTCATCTCCAAGTCTGCCAAGCGCGCTCTTCCCTTTTTCAAGATCTTGAAGAAGGCGGGCCCAATGGGGTGGACCCCAGAGGCCGAGGCGGCGTTGCAAGACCTGAAGAGATACCTTTCCTGTACACCGATACTAGTTGCACCTAAACCACAAGAGCCGTTGCTGCTATATCTGGCAGCGACGAATCAAGTGGTCAGTGTCGTGCTAGTGGCGCAGAGGGAGGTTGACGAAGAGGTAGTGGCGACGACGGGACCGGTAGACAGCAAGTCAGAGACTCCCCCGGCAAGGCCTGGTGCCGGCAAGGCAAGGCCCCCAGTAGAGTCTGACACCATCAGGACAGAGCCCGCATAGTCAAGTGGAGTGGTGCAAAAGAAGAAGATGATGCAGCACCAGGTTTACTTTGTCAGCTCCCTCTTGCAGGGGGCTAGGTCAAGATATTCTGGTGTACAGAAATTGCTCTTCGGCCTCCTTATGGCCTCGAGGAAGCTGCGTCATTACTTCCAAGCTCATGAGATCACTGTCGTCACCCGCCTCCCGTTGCAACGGATATTGCACAACCCAGATGCAACCGGAAGGATTGTGGAGTGGGCCTTGGAGTTATCAAGCTTTGTGCTGAGGTTTGAAAGTACTTCAACAATCCAGAGTAGAGTCCTGGCGGAGTTCATTGCAGAATGGACCTCAACGCCTGATGAAGAGATCCAGGAGACCACTCTCCCCGGCAAGGAAACAGCTCGCGACTGGATTGTGTACTTTCACGGGGATTTCTCGCTGCAAGGCGCCGGTGCTGGTGTGCTGCTCGTCGCACCCACCGGAGAGCACATCAAGTATGTAATCCAGATGCACTTTCTTAGGGAGATGTCCACCAACAACACTGCTGAGTATGAGGGGTTGCTTGCTGGTCTCAGGATCGCGGCAGACCTCGGAGTCAAAAAGCTCATCGTCAGGGGTGATTCGCAGCTTGTCGTCAGACAAGTCAACAAAGATTATCAGAGCTCGTTGATGGAGGCCTACATAGATGAGGTGAGGAAGCTGGAGGAGCGCTTTGACGGTATACAAGCGGAGCCCGTTCCCCAAGCGGAGAACAACGTCGCTAATTACCTGTCAAAGCGCGCTGCATTCAAGCAACCTATGGAACCAGATACCTTTTTGCTTCAGTTAACTGAACCATCCGTCGAAGCATCAACGGAGCAGAACAAGCAGAGGAAATCATGCCCCGGCAAGTACTTTCCCGCTGAGCCCCCAGGGGCCGCCGGCAAGGGTGTTGCTGTGGACTCTGAGCCTGCCGAGGAGCGACCGACTCCGGCAGGCCATCAAGCCCTGGCCGTAGAGACAGCTGATAACCCACAAGTATCGGGGATCGCAACAGTTTTCGAGGGTAGAGTATTCAACCCAAATTTATTGATTCGACACAAGGGGAGCCAAAGAATATTCTCAAGTATTAGCAGCTGAGTTGTCAATTCAACCACACCTAGAAACTTAGTATCTGCAGCAAAGTGTTTAGTAGCAAAGTAATATGATAGTGGTGGTAACGGTAACAAAAGTAAAGACAAAGAAAGGTAATGTTTTTGGTATTTTGTAGTGATTGTAACAAGAATAACGGAAAGTAAATAAGCGAGAACCAGTATATGGAAAGCTCGTAGGCACCGGATCAGTGATGGATAATTATGCCGATGCGGTTCGTCATGTAACAAATCATAACATAGGGTGACATGTAACTAGCTCCAATTCATCAATGTAATGTAGGCATGTATTCGAGTATAGTCATGCGTGCTTATCGAAAAGAACTTGCATGACATCTTTTGTCCTACCCTCCCGTGGCAGCGGGTCCTATTGGAAACTAAGGGATATTAAGGCCTCCTTTTAATAGAGAACCGGAACAAAGCATTAGCACATAGTGAATACATGAACTCCTCAAACTATGGTCATCACCGGGAGTGATCCCGATTATTGTCACTTCGGGGTTGCCGAATCATAACACATAGTAGGTGACTATAGACTTGCAAGATAGGATCAAGAACTCACATATATTCATGAAAACACAATAGGTTCAGATCTGAAATCATGGCACTCGGGCCCTAGTGACAAGCATTAAGCATAGCAAAGTCATAACAACATCAATCTCAAAACATAGTGGATTCTAGGGATCAAACCCTAACAAAACTAACTCGATTACATGATAAATCTCATCCAACCCATCACCGTCCAGCAAGCCTACGATGGAATTACTCACGCACGGCGGTGAGCATCATGAAATTGGTGATGAAGGATGGTTGATGATGACGACGGCGACGAATCTCTCTCCGAGCCCCGAACGGACTCAGATCAGCCCTCCCGAGAGAGATTAGGGCTTGGCGGCGGCCCAGATCGTAAAACATGATGATTTCTTCTCTCCGATTTTTTTCTCCCCGAAGCCAATATATAGAGTTGGAGTTGGCGTCGGAAGGTGTCCAGGGGCCCACGAGGTAGGGGCGCGCCAGAGGGGGGCGCGCCCCACCCTCGTGGGATGTGATGTGGGCCCCCGGTCTTCATCTTTGGCGAGGATTTTTATTATTTATTCTAAGATATTCCGTGGAGTTTCGTGTCATTCCGAGAACTTCATTTTACGCATATAGAACAACATCATGGCAATTCTCACGAAAACAACACATCCGGTTAGTTCCATTCAAATCATACAAGTTAGAGTCCAAAACAAGGGCAAAAGGGTTTGGAAAAGTAGATACGACAGAGACGTATAAACTCCCCCAAGCTTAAACCCTTGCTTGTCCTCAAGCAATTCAGTTGACAAACTAAAAGAGAAAAAAGAAAAACTTCTACAAACTCTGTTTGCTCTTGTTGTTGTACCTATGTCAAGCCAAAGATTCAGGTTTTCAAAGAAAAATCATAACTAACCACATTTGCAATAACTCCTAGGTCTCATGTTTACTCATATCAATAACATAATCAGCTAGCAAGCCATAATAATAAATCTCGGATGACAACACTTTCTCAAAATAATCATAATATTATATAACAAGATGGTATCTCGATAGCCCTTTCTGAGACCGCAAAAACTTAAATGCAGAGCACCTTCAAAGATCAAGGACCTGACTAGACATTGTAATTCATGGTAAAAGAGATCCAATCATAGTCATACCCGATATAAATTAACAGTAATGAATGCAAATGACAGTTGTGCTCTCCAAATTAGTGCTTTAAATAAGAGGGTGATGACTCAACATAAAATTAAATAGATAGGCCCTTCGCAGAGGGAAGGTGGATTTGTACAAAAGCGTGAGCTCGGTTTTTGAAATAGAGATAATTTATATTTTGAGCGGCATACTTTCATTGTCAACATAACAACTAAGAGATGACGATATCTTCCATGCTAAACAAATTATAGGCAGTCCCCAAATGTAATGGTAAAGTTTATACTCCTCCTCCACAAGCATCAATCCATGGCTTGCTCGAAACAACGAAAGTGCCTCCAACATTCAACGGGTCCTGTGGGGAGTTTTGTTTGCAATTATTTTGATTTAGTTTGCATAAAGCATGGACTGGGCATCCCGTGACCAACCATTTTCTCGTGAGTGAGGAGCGGAGTCCACTCCTCTTGAGAATAACCCGCCTAACACGGAAGATAAGGGCAGCCTTAGTTGATATATGAGCTATTCGAGCATGCAAAACAAAATGTTTATTTGAAGGTTTAGAGTTTGGCACATACAAATTTACTTGCAACGGCAGGCAGATACCGTATATCGGAAGGTATGGTGGACTCATATGGAATAACTTTGGGGTTTAAGGGATTGGATGCACAAGCAGTATTCCCGCTTAGTACAAGTGAAGGCTAGCAAAAGACTGGGAAGCGACCAACTAGAGAGCGACAACAGTCATGAACATGCATTAAAATTAATAAACATTGAATACAAGCATGAGTAGGATATAATCCACCATGAACATAAATGTCATGAAGGCTATGTTGATTTGTTTCAACTACATGCGTGAACATGTGCCAAGTCAAGTCACTTAAATCATTCAAAGGAGGATACCACCCCATCATACCACATCACAACCATTTTAATAGCATGTTGGCACGCAAGGTAAACCATTATAACTCATAGCTAATCAAGCATGGCACGAGCAACTATGATCTCTAATTGTCATTGCAAACATGTTTATTCATAATAAGCTGAATCAAGAACGATGAACTCATCATATTTACAAAAACAAAAGAGGTCGAGTTCATACCAGCTTTTCCCATCTCACTCAGTCCATCATTTATGTCATCATAATTGCCTTTCACTTGCACGACCGAACGGTGTGAATAATAATAAGAGTGCACGTGCATTGGACTAAGTCGAATCATGCGAGCATTCAATAAACAGGAGAAGACAAAGCAATATGGGCTCTTGGTTAAATCAACAATGATGCATATAAGAGCCACTTCAACAATTTAATCACGGTCTTCTCATCGAATTTCAAAGAAAAGAAAAGAAATAAAACTATTTACACGGGAAAGCTCCCAACAAGCAAAAGAAGAACGGGAAATATTCTTGGGTTTTCTTTTTAATTATTACTACTACAGTAGTAAAAATAAACTACTACAATTTTTTTTTGTTTTTCTTAAGGTTTATTAAACACACAAGAAGAAAGCAGGAAAAAGAAAATAAACTAGCATGGATATTACAGTGAAAGAGTATGAGCACCGACATCTAGCAATGAGTGTGTGTGAACATAAATGTAATGTCGGTCAGAAATACGTACTCCCACAAGCTTAGGCTTTTGGCCTAAGTTGATCTATTGCCAGGGATAGCCTGGTAGATACCCGTAGGTGTAGCTGAGGTCATACTGCGACGAAGAATAGTTGGGATCATATTGTGATGAAGAGGACTCTGACTGCCACTGGCTGGCAACCGCCTCCGGATCCCAAGAATAAACAGACTGTAGTGGAGGCTCATCTTGTGGTTCTGGCTCTGGGGCTGGTGCAGGATTCTGTTAGGCTTGAACGGCCGCCCATGGAATGATGTGAGGACCTGCAGACAAGTTAAACAAAGAGGGAGCAGGCAAAGTAATAGTCTCAGGGTGATGTTTATCAAAGTACAATTTATATTTAAGCTCCCCTTCCTTGCCCTTAACAAGAAAGTCATGCGCTAGCATACTCTTATAATCTAAATAAGCATGGGGCAACGATGTTTCTTCTTTCTCCAAATGCCTAATAGGTATATCAAAATATTCAGCTAGGTGTGAAGCATAAATGCCTCCAAAGATGGGGCCCTTAGTACGGTTCAGACTTAACCGTCTAGCAACAATTCCACCCATACTAACAGAGTTATTGCGGTATAAACCATGGAACAAAATGATAATATCAGGAACACTAAGGTTTCCATAGTTCCCGCGACCAATCAAGCAACGACTAGCAAATAAGGCAAAGTAGCGTAAAACAGGAAAATGTATGCTAGTAATTCTTGCATCAGAAACCTTCCTGGTTTCTCCCACAGTAATAGTGTTAATAAAAGCTTCTACTTCGTTACGGTGTGGTTCATCCAAGGTACCCTCAAAGGGTATTTTGCAAACCTCGCAAAATTCAGCTAATGGCATCTCCTTAACAACATCATATAAATGAAACTCTACTGATGGAGGTGATTTCTTAGGGAAAAAGTAGAAGTTTTGCACAAAAGTATTTGTGAGTAAGAAATACTGATGACGTTGGTCGCGGAGGAAGTTGGTGAGGCCAGCATTCTCAATCAATAAATAGAAATCCTCATAAATCCCGGCTCTCCTCAAGAAGTCATCGGAAGGCCATTCACACGGCCGGACCTCCGCGGTACGAGGCAAATTATATTTGGGCTTCTGTCTTGTTCCTTTTGTTTTTCCTTCGAGCTTCGGCTCGACGAGCCCCTCAAAAGTCTCTTCATTATTTTCTGAAATAATATGAAATTTTTAGTAACTTCAAACAAAAGTGAACCAACTTCAATAAAATTGATAGCAACTACTCCTACAAGTGCCTAGAGCCTATATCAAGCATTAGAACTACTTGGAACCATATAAATTTGACATGCAAGCTCAAGAACATGGTCACCTATGCAGCACAAATTTGCAAAGAATAAAGCACTAGAACAAAAACTAATTGGACCAATGGAGGAGTCACATACCAAGGAACAATCTCCCCAAGCAGTTTTATGAGAGATGCTTTGAGCAAGGAGATCGAAAATCATAGCAAAAGTGGTTTGGAACTCGTGCTTGAGTTGGTTTTTCGGGTTTGTGTGAGGCAGAGGAAGAAGATGGGTGCAGAGATAAGTGGAGGAGGGCCACCGTGGGCCCACGAGGCAGGGGGGCGCGCCCTCCACCCTCGTGGCCAGGTGGCAGCTCCCCCCGCGGTAATTTTTGCAAAGTAGATCCTCAAATATTCCCGAAAAAATCATATTAAATTGGCATGGCTTTCTGAGAACTTTTATTTTTGGGATATTTTTATATTGCATGGATAAATCAGGAAACAGACAGAAAAATACTATTTTTACTTTATTTCAACTAAATAACAGAAAATATAAAGAGGGTACAGAAGGTTGTGCTTCTAGTTTCATCCATCTCATGCTCATCAAAAGGAATCCACTAACAAGGTTGATCAGGTCTTGTTAACAAACTCATTTCGACTAACATGGAACCGGAGAAATTTCGAATAACACTATGTTACCTCAACGGGGATATGGACATACCCAATAATAAGTATATCATATTTCTTCTTGACAGTAGGGAGAGGAAATTCAAAACCTCCAAATGTAATTGATGGAATTTTTCCAATAGAGTTGATACTATGAAGTTGAGGTTGTTTCCTCGGAAAGTGTACCGTGTGCTCATTACCATTAACATGAAAAGTGACATTGCCTTTGTTGCAATCAATAACAGCCCCTGCAGTATTAAGGAAAGGTCTTCCAAGAATAATAGACATACTATCATCCTCGGGAATATCAAGAATAACAAAGTCTGTTAAAATAGTAACGTTTGCAACCACAATAGGCACATCCTCACAAATACCAACAGGTATAGCAGTTGATTTATCAGCCATTTGCAAAGATATTTCAGTAGGTGTCAACTTATTCAATTCAAGTCTATGATATAAAGAGAGAGGCATAACACTAACACCGCCCGAGATCACATAAAGCAGTTTTAACATAATTTCTCTTAATGGAGCATGGTATAGTAGGTACTCCTGGATCTCCAAGTTTCTTTGGTATTCCACCCTTAAAAGTATAATTAGAAAGCATGGTGGAAATTTTAGCTTCCGGTATGTTTCTCTTATTGGTAACAATATCTTTCATGTATTTGGCATAAGGATTCATTTTGAGCATATCAGTCAATCGCATACGCAAAAAGATGGGTCTAGTCATTTCAGCAAAGCGCTCAAAATCCTCATCATCCTTTTTCTTGGATGGTTTCGGAGGAAAGGGCATGGGTTTCTGAACCCATGGTTCCCTTTCTTTACCATGTTTTCTAGCAACAAAGTCTCTTTTATCATAACGTTGATTCTTTGATTGTGGGTTATCAAGATCAACAGCAGATTCAACTTCTACATCATTATCATTACTAGGTTGAGCATCATCATGAACATCATCATTAACATTTTCACTAGGTTCATGTTCATTACCGATTGTGTTTCGGCATCAGGACATAGAGATATCATTTGGATTCTCGTGGTTCAGCAATAGGTTCACTAGAAGTTTGCAAAGTCCTATCATTTTTCTTTTTCTTCCTTTTAGAAGAACTAGGTACATCAATATTATTTCTCTGAGAATCTTGCTCGATTCTCTTAGGGTGGCCTTCAGGATAAAAAGGTTCCTGAGTCATTCTACCAATTCTAGTAGCCACTCTAACAGCATAATCATTTTTCTTAATATTCATTTCATCAAGCACTTCTTTCTGAGCTTTAAGTACTTGTTCTACTTGAGTGGTAACCATAGAAGCATGTTTGCTAAGAAGTTTAAGTTCACCTCTAATATTAGCCATATAATCACCCAAGCTTTGATCATATAAGCATCTTGTTTTAATTGTCTACAAAAATAAGCATTAAAATTTTCGTGTTTGACAATAAAATTATCAAACTCATCGAAGCATTGTCTAGCAGACTTATAATGAGTAATATCACCTTCATCAAATCTATAAAGAGAATTTACCTTTACTACCTGTGTCGGGTTATCGGGATCAGGAGGTTCTTCAATAGGTAATGGATCAAGATCATATGTTTCTTCAACAAAGCGGTAGATTAAGACCATGTATTTCTTCAATAGGAGGTAAATTCTTAATATCTTCAGCTTTAATACCTTTTTCTTTCATAGATTTCTTTGCCTCTTGCACATCTTCAGATCGAGAAATAGAACACCTCTCTTCTTCGGAGTTGGTTTAGGAATAGGCTCAAGAATTGGCTCAGAGCTGGCTCGGAGGTGCCCAATTATTTTCATTTTTCAACATATTATTCAATAAAATTTCAGCTTCCGGTGTTCTTTCCGTGAAAAGAGAACCAGCACAACTATCCGTAATCTCTGGAAGCATCGGTTAGTCCATTATAAAAAATATCAAGTATTTCAGGTTTCTTAAGAGGATGATCAGGCAAAGCATTAAGTAACTTGAGAAGCCTCCCCCAAGCTTGTGGGAGACTCTCTTCTTTAATTTCCACGAAGTTGTATATTTCCCTCAAAGCAGCTTGTTTCGTTTGAGCAGGGAAATATTTAGCAGAGAAGTAATAAATCATATCCTAGGGACTACGCACACAACCAGGGTCAAGAGAATTAAACCATATCTTAGCATCACCCTTTAATGAGAACGGAAATATTTTGAGTATATAAAAGTAGCGTGATCTCTCATCATGAGTAAACAGGGCGGCTATATCATTCAACTTAGTAAGATGTGCCACAACAGTTTCAGATTCATAGCCATAAAAAGGATCAGATTCGACCAAAGTAATTATATCTGGATCAACAGAAAATTCATAATCCTTATCAGAACACGATAGGTGAAGTAGCAAAAGCGAGGTCAGGTTTCATTCGTCTCTAAGAGATTCTTTGTTCCATTTAACTAGCAGCCTCTTAAGTTCATATCTATCTTTACAAGCAAAAATAGCTGCAGAAGATTCCATATCAAAACATAACCCTCAGGAATAACAGGCATATTTTCATCATCACTTTCATCATCGTATTCAGATTCAATAATTTCTTTCTCTCCAGCCCTAGCAATTTGTTCATCTAGAAATTCACCAAGGGGCATAGTAACATCAAGCATAGAAGTAGTTTCATCATAAGTATCATGCATAGCAAAAGTGGCGTCATCAGTAACATGCGACATATTGGAACGAATAGCAGAAGCAGGTTTAGGTGTCGCTAGCTTACTCATAACAGAAGGTGAATCAAGTGCAGAGCTAGATGGCAGTTCCTTACCTCCCCTCGTAGTTGAGGGATAAATTGTTGTCTTAGCGTCTTTCAAGTTC
Source organism: Aegilops bicornis (assembly GCA_021605145.1). Classification (NCBI taxonomy): domain Eukaryota; kingdom Viridiplantae; phylum Streptophyta; class Magnoliopsida; order Poales; family Poaceae; genus Aegilops; species Aegilops bicornis. Next base: position 182,406,545 of record CM038671.1, on the reverse strand, counting down.
TTCATAGTGTCCAGCAGATATAAATCCCAAGTGACTCAAAGAATAGAGCTATGCTCCCCGGCAATGGCGCCAGAAAAAGGTCTTGATAACCCACAAGTATAGGGGATCGCAACAGTTTTATTGGGTAGAGTATTCAACCCAAATTTATTGATTCGACACAAGGGGAGCCAAAGAATATTCTCAAGTATTAGAAGCTGAGTTCTCAATTCAACCACACCTGGAAACTTAGTATCTGCAGCAAAGTGTTTAGTAGCAAAGTAATATGATAGTGGTGGTAATGGTAACAAAAGTAAAGACAGCAAAGGTAATGTTTTTGGTATTTTGTAGTGATTGTAACAGTAACAACGGGAAAGTAAATAAGCGAGAACCAGTATATGAAAGCTCGTAGGCACCGGATCAGTGATGGATAATTATGCCGGATGCGGTTCGTCATGTAACAGTCATAACATAGGGTGACACAGAACTAGCTCCAATTCATCAATGTAATGTAGGCATGTATTCCGAATATAGTCATACGTGCTTATCGAAAAGAACTTGCATGACATCTTTTGTCCTACCCTCCCGTGGCAGCGGGGTCCTATTGGAAACACAGGGATATTAAGGCCTCCTTTTAATAGAGAACCGGAACAAAGCATTAGCACATAATGAATACATGAACTCCTCAAACTGTGGTCATCACCAGGAGTGGTCCCGATTATTGTCACTTCAGGGTTGCCGAATCATAACACATAGTAGGTGACTATAGACTTGCAAGATAGGATCAAGAACTCACATATATTCATGAAAACATAATTGGTTCAGATCTGAAATCATGGCACTCGGGCCCTAGTGACAAGCATTAAGCATAGCAAAGTCATAGCAACATCAATCTTAAAACATAGTGGATACTAGGGATCAAACCCTAACAGAACTAACTCGATTACATGATAAATCTCATCCAACCCATCACCGCCCAAAGAAGCTTCACGATGGAATTACTCATGCAAGGCGGTGAGCATCATGAAATTGGTGATGGAGGATGGTTGATGATGATGACGGCGATGAATCCCCCTCTCCGGAGCCACGAACGGACTCCAGATCGGCCCTCCCGAGAGAGATTAGGGCTTGGCGGCGGCTCCGTATCGTAAAACGCGATGATTTCTTCTCTCTGATTTTTTTCTCCCCGAAAGCCAATATATAGAGTTGGAGTTAGCGTCGGAATGTGTCCAGGGGGGCCACGAGGTAGGGGCGCGCCCAGGAGGGGGGGCGCGCCCCCCACCCTTGTGGACAGGGTGTGGGCCGCCTGGTCTTCATCTTTGGCGAGGATTTTTTATTATTTATTCTAAGATATTCCGTGGAGTTTAAAGTCATTCCGAGAACTTTTGTTTTCGCACATAAAACAACATCATGGCAATTCTGCTGAAAACAGCGTCAGTCCGGGTTAGTTCCATTCAAATCATACAAGTTAGAGTCCGAAACAAGGGCAAAAGGGTTTCGAAAAGTAGATACGACGGAGACGTATCAACAGCCGCTCCCATGGCAGAAGAAATGCCTTTGGTCCTTGCCGTCGAGCCCCAGGCTCCGGCATGGGCACAGCATTCCGTCTGATTCCTCCAAACGGGGGAGCTTCCTGAGGAGCAGGAAGAAGCGGAGAAAGTAGCCCGTCGGTCTACTATGTATCAGTTCGTCGATGACATCCTGTACAGGAGGAGACCGAACGGTGTGAAATTGAAGTGCCTTCCCCGGGAAGAGGGACTAGAGCTATTGGCAGAGATACATGGAGGTATATGTGGCTCCCACATAGGGTCGAGGGCCCTTGCCGGCAAGGCATTCCAGCAGGGTTTCTACTGGCCCACTGCCCTCCAGGATGCAACGGCACTAGTAACCAAGTGTGAAGCGTGTCAGTTCCATTCAAAGAAGCTTCATCAACCAGCTCAAGCCCTTCAAACAATCCCTCTCTCCTGGCCATTCTCGGTCTGGGGGCTCGATATGCTGGGCCCCTTCCCCCATGCCGCCGGGGGCTTTGAGTATTTTTACGCTGCAATCGACAAGTTCACAAAGTGGCCGGAGGTGAAAGCAGTGAGAAAGGTGACAGCGCAGTCAGCCGTCAAATTCTTCAAGGGACTAGTCTGCCGTTTTGGTGTGCCCAATAGGGTCATCACCGACAACGGCACGCAGTTCACAAGCCACACCTTCCTGCAATACATCCAAAACCTCGGCAAAGAAGGTTCAGCCATTCGCGTGGCACACCCACGGAGCAACGGCCAGGCGGAGAGGGCAAATGCTGAAGCATTGCGAGGCCTGAGGACAAAGACTTTTGATAAGATGCACAAGAGCGGAAGGCGCTGGGTTGATGAGTTGCCGGTGGTTCTTTGGTCGATCAGGACGACGCCGAATCGAGCCACCGGCCAGACACCCTTTGCCCTGGTATACGGGGCAGAAGCAGTTCTCCCATGGAACTCATATACGAGTCACCTCGAGTGCTCGCTTACGACGAGCTTGAGCAGGAGCAATTGCGGCAAGATGACGCAACGCTCCTTGAGGAAGATCGTCTTCGGGCGGCTGTGAGAGCGGCACGCTATCAAAGAAGCCTTGCGCCGCTACCATAGCCGCAAGGTTCATGCCCGAAGCTTTGAAGAAGGCGACCTTGTTCTTCGGCGCGTTCAGTCGTCCAAGAATTCCAACAAGTTGACGCCGAAGTGGGAAGGCCCTTATTAGGTAATACGAGTCACCAGGCCCGGCGCAGTCCACCTAGAGACCGAAGATGTTGTCCCAGTGATCAACTCCTAGAACATCGAGCATCTTCGCAAGTTTTACCCATAAGGCGCGGCTTGTCGGGCCCCCCGGCAAGCCACCTTTTGTACAAGCTTTGCCGACAAGCTGTAACCCTCTGTACAAAGCCAGGCGCAGACCCTGAGCACAAATAAATGAAGCGCTGGCGCCCTAAGTTATAGCATGCATGCTAGGTTGAGTCTCCCTCGGTTAGGGTTGGTAGTGCTTAGCGGCGACTAACCCCTAGCCTAGAGGTCGAGTGTGCGTCTTTCTGTCCTCTTTGGTTCGCAGGGCACGTGGATACTTCTGCTGAGCCGCTTGGGATTAGGAGAACAGACCGGCGCTCCGGCCCCGGCAAGCCAAGACTGCCGGGGGCTGAAGACACAAGGATCCAGCCACGGCAAGCCAAGGTTGCCAAGGGCTGCGGATTCAGATAAGTCTTGCATCCCCTGTTATGCATTTCCGTATAGAACTGGGACAAATGAGACCTCGTTTCACACCGAAACCACCGTACTCCCCCTTATTCTTGTACCCAAGCCACTGGGACAGAACCGGGTCGTAGATGCGGTGGCCAGGAAATATACGAGGGGCCTAACTCTATTTCGCTCCTGCCTCCGCCAAGAGCGCGAGAATGGTCGACTGAAGTGGGGGACGGCAAGGCCTGTTGCCGGGCGACAATGTTTATCTTAGAAATAACAAGGACTCGTTTCGTGGCGTGGGCCTCGCTCACGCACAAAGAACCCGGCAAGCACCCTTTTTCATTAAAAATGTCCCATACAGGTATATGTCGGGGAGGCTGATCGCACCCGCGAACACCTATGGGGCCGGCGGACCAGGCCCCTTGTGGTTCGGAGGGGGGCGGAGATCGCACGAAGAGCAGATCGAGGCGAGGCACACGAGCAGTTTACCCAGCTTCGGAGCTCTCCGGAGAGATAAAACTCCTACTGCTGCTTGTTTGATCTATTGTGTTCTTGCCAGGGAGCAATGCGAGCTACAAAACCTAGCGTGAGTGTCTCTGGTCTCGAGTGGGTCGAATGAACCGAACGAGCCGAACCCTTTCTACGTTGCACTCGGGCCTCCTTTTATATGCTCAAGGGGTCTCCGGTGTGGCAACATAGATGAGGGTACAAATGTAAAAACAGGAGTTGGTACACCTACTTGAACAGTGTACAGTACAAAATACCTAACTCTGACGGCAAGGGACAAAAGCAATAAATACCCGTCGTTGTCGCCCAAACAGTGCAACAGAGACCGTCAGGTGCGCCTCCGCTCGCCACGATGGCGAGCCTGTCAGCGCCGCTTATCGCTGCTCTCCGCTGGCTGCCGCCCGCTCGACACGCAGCGCATGGAACGGTCCCATGGCGACACATCGCTGGGTGAGCTGGAGCGGAGACGGAGAAGTTGCATGCCGCGGACAAGCGCCTTTGCCGCGACGAATCCTTGTCGCGCCCGGAGGCTTGTCGCGCTCCGGGCCTTCCCGGCAAGCTCCTCTTGCCGGGGCCTTGTCTTCTGCGTGCCTGGAGTGGCCTTCTCGACAAGCTCCTCTTGTCGGGGCCTTGTCTTCTCAATCTAATACTTTGCTCTTGAATGGCTCCAAAGGAGCCACGGAGGATATTGGCGGTGACGAGGCAACCCTTGCCGCGGGGTGCTGCAACTGTCCGTGCACGAGTTCGGGATACTAGGGTACCCCTACTCTAGTACACCGATAGGAGCCCCGAACTGGGCCGCACACGGTGCCGAAGCGCTTGTCGGGCTAGGCCCGTAATCGCACGGACACGCGCGGCCTCGACCACGTCGCAACTCGCCCCGGACCCACCACAATCCCTACTAACGGCACGCACCGGACGTGGCGTCGTGCGAGAGATCGTGGGCGCGGTCGTGGGGGGGGGGTTCTTTATTAATATAATCGAAACGTCCGCCCCCTCCTCCCCTTTATAAGCGGAGGAAACAGAGGCAGGCCGACCACCCCTGCCATTGCTGTCTTGTCAAGAAACCACCGCCGCTCCCCTCTTCTTCTCCGGTGCGAAGAGAGCAGCGCCCCTTTCGCCGCAAGCACACTCACCACCGTCGACCTCCTCCGCCTCGCCATGGCTCCGAAGGCCGATAAGGAGAAGGGCGTCAAGTCGGCCGAGGCGCAGCTGCTCATGGGCGCTCGCAAGGAGCGAACCATCTTCCCCGCAGCTCGGGCGCACGGGAGCCGAGGGACGTCTCTACCTTTACGGTCGACGGAGACTCGTGCGCATCCGCCAAGACGAGGGTGCTCCCGCCTCCGCCGCTGATTTGGCCCCAACAGGTACCCTTTCTTCGCCCTTTTCTTCTATTGCGGTCTTTGCCCGCCGTTTTCCGAAGTTCTTTATGCGACATAATGAACACCTTTAGCCTCCGCCTCCTTGATTTCACCCCCAACGCCATCTTGACCATGGCCGTTTTCGCACATTTGTGCGAAAACTTTGTCGGAGTCCACCCGAATGTGGCACTCTTTCGCCATTTCTTTGTTCCCCGCGTCATGAGAGGAGAGCCACTTGCCGGAGGGATAGCCTGGGTCTCTAGGATCGGCAAGAAAGAGGCCTACCTAGAGGGGGAGTTCCGGAATAAGTGGGAGGAGTGGAGAGCCAACTGGTGCTGGGTCGTAGAGGAGAACCGCAGCCTTTTCACCGCCAGGCGCCAAACCCCAATAGTGCGCGGCAGGATTGGAGTAACTTGGCGCGGAGGGCCTTGAAGCTGAAAGATAGCTGTGACCCAAATTCTGCGCCTCGGGCTTGCGGGTTGTGATAGGAGCGGTTGGCGCGAGACTTCATTCGCCGCGCGCACGCTCCCCTTGCGGGAAAGGAGGAGGCCTGCTTGGGAGTTCCGTAATGCGGCGGACATCATGAGGCTGCGCCCGGGCCTGAATTGGAACTTCACTGTCATGGAGCTGGACTCAGTGCTGCTCGAGCTGTTCAAGAACGATCCCGAACATCCAGAGTGGTTCAGGTTGCCGCGGGGGTCGTCCCTTTGTGCAATAACTCGGCGCTCGACCGCATCCGCGCCATGATGCCACTGTGCGACTCCCACGGAATCGTCCCAACATGGCAGGAGCCCCCCGACGAGATCGTGCAGCAATTCTTTGATGACTTGCAAGAAGTGCCGATCCGCACCGACGAGCAGAAGAGGCTCACCCGCGACACCACCGACTAGGAGATGGCGAGGATCGCCACCAGGGTGGAGGAGGCGGCAGCAGCCGCTGCCGCTGGAGCCTTCGGGTTCACCGTGGAGGAGGCGGACGCGGCGAAGGCGGCAAGCTCTGCCGAGCGAGGGAGGTCGTGGCGAGGAGGACGAGCTTGTCGAGCCCGAGGCCGTGTCGAGTGGACCCGCCGAGGGCGCTTTCTTCCCCACCGGGCAGGCGACTTGCCGCTGGAGCCTGCTCCGCCGAGGAGGTGTCTCCGCAGAGTTGGAGACGAGCCGGGCGACAAACCGGCCTGACAGCAGCGCTCGGCCGACGCGCTCCACCGCGTCAAGCGAGGTTGCTGCGGGAGCGCCTCACACTGCAGCGACAACCGGGGCGGAATCTTCTCAGGCCACCGCCGACGCCTCCGCCAAGCGACCAAGAGAGCCCACTCCCCCGCCTCATCGCACCGGAGACGGGCCGGAGTTTGACTTCTCCGCGCTCAGCTCCGAGGAGGAAGGCGAAGAGTAAGCTTCTCGAGATTGTGCTTGTATTTCTTCAATTTTTATGGCTTCATCTTGAATCTGATTTGCTTCGTTCTGGACTCTGGCCCAGAGAGCGGCGAAGAGGGCTAAGATCCCGACGGTCGTCGTTGAGGACGATTCTCCCGTGGCGACGGGGGACGCGTCCGAGACCGCCTTGCCGGAACCGGCAACCCTTCCCCAGAGCAGCCCCCAAAGACAGCCCCCGAGTAAGTGTGCTGTTTTCTTCTTACTATTGGGTGTGCAGGGTGCTCCTTCATTGTTGATATCTCGACTGTGTGCTTGTGTAGGAGCAGAGCAGCCTCATCGGGAGGGCTCGGAAGCCTCCTCCGAGATCCTGCCCGCTGCCACCACGCCACGGGGAACTCCCCGGCAAGGGAGCTCCTTCGACAAGGGAGGCCACCCGGCAAGGAGGCCACTCCGCAAGGGAGGCTACCCGGCAAGGACGGCGCCAACACCTCCGGTGGTCGAGGTCATAGCTGCGGATCCTGCTGCAGGTAACTCCCTTACGAAATTTTCCCTTGGGCTTGCTTTCTTTTATTTCTCTTTTTGAATATCCGCTTGATCGCTCTTTCTTCGTCTGACGCAGACCCGATGGAGGTCGAGGCCGCCGGCGAGGAGGAAACGCGCGGCAACACCGACGAGGCCGCCGTCGAAGAGGAAGAGGTCATCATCGTGGAAGAAGAGGCCGTCGCCGACGAGCCTGTTGGCGAGGAGGCCACCGAGGCTGCCGACGCAGAGGCCGGCGAGGGGTCGGCCGATCGTACTGGCGGCCCTGAGGCCGCAGGAGCGGCGAGCACTACACCGACAGCCGACTCCCCCGCTGCTGCCGCGGCGTCAAGCTCCGAGGAGCCCCACTCGGTGCCTACTCAAGGCCGGGCGCGGCGTCTTCATCAAGCTCCCCGGGAGCCAAGCTCAGGCGCCGGCCGAGGAGAAACCTTCGATGGCGAAGCTACTCGCCTCCATTGGCCGACGCTGGTGGACGCGCCAAGCAGCAAAGAAGCGGGCGAAGTCCGAGGAGGAGCAGCCATCGAAGAAGCTGATGTCGCTCTACCGCGCCCGGCAAAGGTTAGAGACCCGGAAGCCCTTGTTGCGAGGGCGGAGCGGATATGGAGAAGCGCCGAGGAGCTCCGAGCGCCAACAAAGAAGCCCTCCGCGACGTGGGCGGAAGCGCTGGGGCAGCTCAGAAGAGCGCACGGCCTTCATCCTTGAGAAGGCCGCGGTGATGAGGAGCAAGTGGCTTGCCGAGAAGCTCGCCGCGCAGAAAGCGAAGCCGGGCGCAGCGGAAGGTCAACCTGGACAGCCACGAGGAGGACCTTGCCGCTGAGGGGTCGCTGGCGGGCGCCAGAGGCGGCGACGCTGCCGCAGCCGCCGAGGCCGCCAAGGAAGAGCTGAAGGCGAAGGTGGCAGCCTGAGGCCACCCTCAAGAAGAGCGGCGAAGAGCTTGCCGTGCTCAAGCGTGAGCGAGAAGGACGCTTACACCCTTGGCGAGCTGCAGAGCCGTCACGACAGGCCAAGGAGCTCGACGCCGCCAAGGATTCCAAGGCGGATCTCGAGCTGAATCGACCACTCGACGCAGACGTTGGATGGCGCCAGAGAGCGGGAGGTGGGCTTGTTGGAGGCGATCAAGGCCAAGGAGGAGCTGGGCGAATGTTGTCTCCGTCCTGAACACCTTGAGGGAGAGCGTGGAGCATCGGACCGAAGGTCTTGTGGACACCGCCGCCGACATCCACAACGAAATGATGGAGCTGGGGATGGCGGACCTTGCGTACTCCTCCGACGAGCATCTCCAACCCCGCGCCAAGCTCAGCTTATTCTTCAAAGGCGTGGCGGCGGGCCTCCAGCGACTCCGAGAAGAGGTCCCAAAGCAGCTGGCCGAGGAGTGACGCCAGGTTTGTGCAGGGGCCCTCGAGAAGGTTTTGATGAAGGTGGCCTTCCGCAACCCGGGCCTCAACCTTAACGGCGTCCTCAGATCCTTGCCGCCCGAAGCCAACGTGGAGGAGCTCAAAGCCCTTGTCGCACCCATTGTGGACAAGGTGAACAAGATCAAGCGGATTGAGGGCGACCGCGTGGACTAGGCCGCCAACCTTATCTTTCCCTTGTCGCCGATCATGTTTAGAAAACTTTGTTAGATCAGCGACAAGTTATTCTGTAATATACTCTATCTTAGGTGAATCGATCAATGCAACGTTATTTCCTCTACTTGATTTCTTCCTTTGTAATGCGTTTACGCCTTTACGCATTTAGGGGACTTGTCGGTGCGGGCACTTTTGCCATGAGCGCCGAGTGCGGAACATCGGCAGCTTCTTGGCGATGCCGCCTCGACAAGCAACCTTGTCGCGACTAGCCGCGGCTCACTTAAGTTGTTGAGCGGACTCAAAGCGAAGTAAGGGCGACTAGTTGGCGAAGTTGGTTCCTCTGCGCACAGGTTCTCCATACAAAGTACTTATCGTTCGAGGAAGATAACTTAAAAATTTTAAAAACTGATTGCTCAAACTTTGGCAACTTAGCATTTCTGTCTCTTGCTTCCCGATGAGGTGAAGCTTCCTCGAGTGGTGCCTGGTCCATAATATTATCTCCTCCTTCCCCCCTGGTTAACTTGTGCACGAGGGAGCCTTCCTTTCTTTGAGAAAAGAAAAAGAAGAGGAAATAATGTTATGGAGCCTAGCGGCTCGATTCTGCTTACCGGGTGTGGTTGCTGCACAAAGTGTAAGACAAAGCATGAAATAAATTGATGAAATCATGAACTTGACAAGTTGAGTGCAACACACGAGCTTTCTTGATGCATCGGGTCTGCGCTCGGCTTTGTACAAAGGATTACATGCAACAATGCAAGACTTGTACAAAAGGTGGTTGCCGGAACAGGTTCCGACAACCGCGCCTTATGGGTAAAACTTACGAAGATGCTCAATGTTCCAGGAGTTGCTCACCGAAATGCCATCTTCGGTCTCAAGGCGGACAGCGCCAGGCCTAGTGACACGTTTCACGCGATAAGGGCCTTCCCACTTTGGCGTCAACTTGTTTGAATTCTTGGCGGACTGAACGCGCCGAAGAACAAGGTCGCCTTCCTCGAGACTTCTGGCATTAACCCTGCGGCTATGGTAGCGACGCAGAGCTTGCTGGTAGCGAGCAGCTCGCATAGCGGCCTGAAGACGATCCTCCTCAAGGAGCAGTGCGTCGTCTTGTCGCAGCTGCTCTTGCTCAAGCTCATCATAAGCGAGTACTCAAGGCGATCCGTATAGGAGTTCCGTGGGGAGAACTGCCTCTGCTCCATAGACTAGAGCAAAGGGTGACTGGCCAGTGGCTCGATTTGGCGTCGTCCTGATCGACCAAAGAACCACCGGCAGCTCCTCGATCCAGTTTCTTCAGCACTTGTGCAGCATGTCGAAAGTTCTGGTCTTGAGCCCGCGCGAGCACTTTCAAAGATTTGCCCTCTCGCTGACCGTTGCTTCTCGGGTGAGCAGCGAAGCAAAGCGGACCTTTGGCGCCAAGGTCTTGGACGCATCGCATGAAGGTGCGACTTCGTGAATTGTGTGCCGTTGTCGGTGATGATCCGGTTGGGGATTCAAACGGCAAACAATTGACTGAAGAACTTGATCACGAATGTGCTGGCCACCTTCCTCATCGCTTCCACTTCCGGCCACTTTGTGAACTTGTCGATGGCGACGTACAAGTACTCAAAGCCCCGACAACTTCGGGGAAGGGGCCGAGGATGTCGAGCCCCGGACCAAAATGGCCAGGATAAAGGGATCGTCCGGAGAGCTTGAGCTGGCTGGTGTATCTGTTTGGAATGGAACCGCACGCTTCACACTTGGTTACTTGTGAAGTTGCATCACGGAGGGCTGTCGGCCAGAAGAAACCTTGCCGGAAAGCTTTGCTTTAAGTGCTCTTGGCGCCAATGTGGTGACCACATATGCCTCCATGTATCTTCGCCAACAGCTTCGCCCATCTTCCACAGGAATACACTTCAATTTCACACCGTTGAGTCTTCTTACAGACAGTATGCTATCGACAAACTGGACATACTTGATCGCCGGGCTACTCTTTCCGCTTCTTCTTGCTCTTGGGAAGTTCTCCGTCTGAAGGAAGCGGACAATCTGCTGCGCCCATGCCGGAGCTTGCGGCTCGACAACAAGGACTAAAGGCACATGCTGCTGCGGGAACATCAGCTTCCACGGCAAGAACTTGCGGCCCTGCCGAGCTTGATGCTCCCGACAAGCTTGCCGAGCAAGACTTGTCGGGAGTCTGCTTCAACGAAACAAACCACGGGGTGCAGCCGGAGCGCATCGCTCCTCAAAGACTGCTGGTGTTGATCTTGAGGACCTTTGCAACGACGGGCCGGGAAGCTCTGTCAGAAAATAGTCACCAGAGGCCAACTTCCTCTTCTTGCTTTGTCCTGTTGATGGTGTTACGGTTGGTTGAGTCAGCTTGAGCACGAAAATCCCTGGTTCCACAGGCAACTTAAGTGCAGCGCACTTTGACAGGCCGTCAGCAATATCATTCTGAGCTCTTGGAACATGTTCCATTTGCGAGCCGTCAAAGTGCTCTTCTAGCTTCCTCACTTCATCGACGTAGGCTTCCATCAACGGACTACGTAATCTTTGTTCACTTGGCGGACTGACGAGTTGCGAGTCACCCACGACAATAAGCTTCTTGATCCCAAGGTCACTGCGATCTCGAGACCGGCAAGCAAACCTTCATACTCTGCAGTATTGTTTGTCGCTTGCTCCTTGGGAAAGTGCATCCGGACGACATACTTGAGGTGCTCTCCGGTGGGTGTGATAAGCAAAGACGCGCACCGGGCGCCTTTGCAGCGAGAAGGCACCATCAAAGTACATCGACCACTCTTTGCTTGCTTCTTTGACGGGAATGCTCGTCTCCTAATCTCTTCATCCGGTGTTGGCGTCCATTCGCTATGAATTTCGCCAACGCTCGCTTTGGATAGTTGATGTGCTTTCAAACTTAAGACCAAAGCTTGACAGCTCCGATGCCCACTCGACAATCCTGCATGTCGCTTCGGATTCTGCAGTATCCTCTTGACGGAAAGCGAGTGACAAGCTGTGATTTCATGTGCTTGGAAGTAATGGCGCAGCTTTCTCGAGGCCATGAGGAGGCCGAAAAGCAATTTTGCACACTAGAGTACCTCGACCTAGCCCCTGCAGAGGGAACTGACAAAGTAGACTGGGCGCTGCACCATTCTTCTCTGCATCTGTTCTTGTGTCGCCGCGGATTCGTCCTTGTCGGGACCAGAGCTTGTCGGCGAAGCCCCTTGCTTGTCGCTGGATGTGCTTGCCGTGGTTGCTGGCTCGTCATCCGCCTCCCTCTCCACTATTAACGCAGCACTAACCACTTGATTGGTTGCCGCTATATATAGCAGCAACTTCTCTTGTGGCCTAGGTGCGACAAGTGTTGGAGTGGAGGACAGGTATCTCTTCAAGTCCTGCAGCGCAGCCTCCGCCGAGTCCATTTCATTGGACCTGCCTTTTTCAAAATCTTGAAAAACGGCAGGGCGCGCTTAGCAGACCTAGAAATAAACCTGCTGAGAGCAGCCACGCAACCGGCAAGTCTTCGTACATCCTTGACGTGCTTTGGTGCTTCAATCTGCTCAATGCCTTGATCTTGTCGGGATTAGCTTCAATCCCTCGTTGAGACACGAAGAACCCGAGAAGCTTGCCGGAAGGGACTCCAAACACGCACTTCTCGGGTTTGAGCTTGAGGTTGATCTTGGCGCAGATTCGCAAAGGTCTCGGCCCAAATCTTGAACCAGAGTTGCTTTGTCCTTGCTCTTGACCACTATGTCATCCATGTAGGCTTCTACATTTCTGTGCATTTGCGGCTCAAAAGCGTCATGGACTACCCTTGCAAATGTTGAACCAGCATTCTTCAAACCGAAAGGCATCCGTATGAAATAGTATGTGCCACATGGTGTGATGAATGCGGTCTTCTCCTCATCTTCTTCAGCCATGAAGATCTGATGGTATCCTGAGTAAGCATCAAGAAACGAAAGCAAATCACATCCAGCCGTGGAGTCAACAATCTGGTCAATGCGGCGGCAAGGGAAATGGATCTTTGGGACAAGCTTTATTAACATCCGTGAAGTCAATACAAAGTCTCCATTTTCCATTTGCCTTGGCGCATTTACTACAGGATTGGCCAACCACGTAGGATGGAGCACTCCTCTGACAAGGCCTGCTGCTTCCAGTTTTTTGATTTCTTCGGCTATGAATTCTTGGCGCTCCAGTGCTTGCTTCCTGACTTTTTTCTTGACGGCCCGCGCATGAGGACAAACGGCCAGGCGGTGGCTCAATCACTTTCCTGGGAACACCGGGGATATCAGACGGTTTCCATGCAAACACGTCGACATTCGCCCGCAGGAAAGCAACGAGCGCGCCTTCCTATTTAGGGTCGAGAGAGGCACTGATGGTGAAGGTACCACCAGTGCCGTCCTCCTTGGCGGGCACCTTCTTGGTTTTCGGCGGAGCCACCATCTTCTTGCACTTGCCGGTGGAGCTCGATGGTGCGTCCTCGACGGTAGCGCAGCACTCCGAAGAGGTGCGCTTGCCGGAGTGAGCATCGAGCCCTTGCCGGACTTGGACTTGGTCTTCTTCCCCGGAGCTTCAGCGGCAAGTGTTGGGCAGTCTGGGCCGCCGTGCATCCCGGTAGATCTTGTCGGCACAGATAAGGGCATCCTTCTTGTCGCCATGGACAGAGATGACGCTTATCGGCCCTGGCATCTTGAGTAGGTTGTAAGCGTAGTGAGAGGCTGCCATGAACTTGGCGAGTCTTTGGGCGGCCAAGTATCCCATTGTAAGGCAATGGGAAATCGGCAACGTCGAATGTAACCCTCTCGATCCTGAAGTTCAGCTTGCTGCCAAATGTGACCGCAACGTAATCTTCCCTTCGCTTGCTCCTTCCCGGATTGATTCCTTGGAAGGTACCGGTCTCTTCGAGCTTGCCGTCAGGATTTGAAGCTTCACGGAGCACCGCGGAGGAGATCAGATTCAAGCCGGCCCCGCCGTTAACTAACATTTTGTGACCTTGAGGTTGCGGATGGTTGGAGAGACCAACATCGGCAAGCACCGACCGCATGATTATGCGATCAGGGTGGTCCTCAATATCAAAAATGATAGGCGTGCTGGACCACTTCAGAGGCTTGCGTGACTCTACGGATGGCTCCGCTGCATTGACCTCCCGCATCCATTGCTTGAGTTGGCGGTGGGAGGTGTGCAGGGAAGCACCTCCGTCAACGCAGAGAACCTCTGTGGCTTTCTGAAACTCCTGCTCGTCGGCGTCGTCGTCTTCCATGTCTTCATCGTCGTCATCATCTTCATCTTTGTCGCGGCCGCGGGGAGGTCGATCTCCTTGCCGCTGCTTGGCCTTGCCGCGGCGTCCTCCCCGGCCGGGACGTTTCTTGCTTGCTCCCCGGCACCTTCTGGGCCTTCTCCTTGTCGCGCCGCTCGTACTCAGCTCTGTTGTTCAACGAGCTGCTCGACTTTCTTGCAACTCGGAGGTCGTGGCCCTTGGTGCGGTGGATCTTGCAAGATCGCTTGTCAAGCTGTCCCGCTTGTCGGCGACCGCCACCGACCGGTGGTTGGCGTCGCAACAACCTCCTTGCCGGAGCCACCAGCCTTGGCGTTCTTGTCGCCACCTCCATTGCCGGACTGCTCATTGCTAGCACTTCTCCGGCTTTCTTCTTCCTGTTGCCTTCGCCGCGGCCCTTCTTTGCCGGGCGGTGTCATCACCGCCGATCCTGCTTCGCATTCTCTCTGGAGTCTCCTCCTTCCTCGGTAGCGTGCACACTTGTCGGCCAAGGCGTACAGCTCACTGACGTCCTTGACTTTGCACATCGCCATCTCCTCCCTCATCCTGCGGTTCCGCACATTCTGATGAAATGCACTGATCACCGCGGTAGCGTGGACATCTGGGATGTTGTAGTGCACACGGCTGAATCTCTGAATGAACTTGCGCAAGGACTCTCCTTCCTTCTGGGCGAGCAGGTGAAGGTCACTCTCTTGGCCATGAGGTTTGTGGCCGCCTGTGAAGGCGCCGACAAACTGATGGCACAGATCTGCCCAAGAGGATATGGAGCTTTCCGGCAAGTGCATGAGCCAAGATCTGACGTTGGGCTTGAGGACGAGCGGAAGTAGTTGGCGAGGATCTTGTCGTCCCGCCCCCGCAGCCTGCACCGCGATGGTGTAGATGCTGAGGAATTCCGACGGATGCGTCCGGCCATCATACTTCTCCGCACGTCGGGTTTGAAGTTTTTCGGCTGGGCCATCGGACTTGCCGCAGCTCACGAGTGAACGCAGGGCAACCTACCGTCTGACGGCAAGTCGCCTGGCTCCTCCGACGCGTGCATGTCAACAGAAGGCCCAGCGCGCTTGTCGGACTGACGTCGCGCTTCTCTTCGGTGCTCGATGCGAGTTCGAGCGTCCTCTTGTTGTCGCTCATGAAGAACTTGGCGCTGATCGCGACGAGCTCGTGGATCCGACGACGCGGTGGAGTCGCTGTCGAGGTGGATCCGGTGAGTCGGCGATCTTGGCCTTCTTGGCGGAGAGTGCATGGTGGTTGCACCTCCGACAGTCTCGTCACCACCGGCTCGTGCCTTGTCGTCTTGACGCGGCAATGATGGCATTGGTTGCCGCGGAGCGTCGCCGTTGGCAAAGCCGATGAGGCTCTGGATAGTGTCCCTCCACTCGTCGACCTTGTTGGCCGTTGGAGGGTAGTCGAGGAGCAGCTGAGCTCTCGCCAGAGCTTCTGCTGGAGTAGTGGGTGGCATTGGAGAACGGTGCGAGGAGCGGGACACGCTCGGACTTCTAACTACGTTAGAAGGAGCAGCGCCCCGTCCAGGCGACCGTATCTCACTTGCGCCCGGCATGTTGGCGCCGCATGCTGGTCTTGAGGGTCTCGATCCAACGAATGTATGGCATTGTGAACGCCATGGCGTTGTTGGTCCCGTCTCTGAGATGGGCGCGGGGGATGCTTGTGACGCCGAGGTTTGCGGTGCCTTGTCCTTGGACTTGGCAGCGTCGCGAGCACCTTCGCCGGGCGCCCGTCCCTCCGCCAGCGTCTGCCCCACCACCCGTTTGCTGCGGTGCGGGTGGGTACAACGCGGACGGCTCTGCTACCGCCGAAGCCTTCCTCTTCGGTGGCATGTTGAGGAAGATGTTGATGACGCTGCTCGTGTGGACGCCGGATCGGGTTCACACAGCCTCGACGCCCCCTACCTGGCGCGCCAAAGATGTCGGGGAGGCTGATCGCACCCGCGAACACCTATGGGGCCGGCGGACCAGGACCCTTGTGGTTCGGAGGGGGGCGGAGATCGCACGAAGAGCGGATCGAGGCGAGGCACACGAGCAGTTACCCAGCTTCGGAGCTCTCCGGAGAGATAAAACTCCTACTGCTACTTGTTTGATCTATCGTGTTCTTGCTAGGGAGCAATGCGAGCTACAAACCTAGCGTGAGTGTCTCTGGTCTCGAGTGGGTCGAATGAACCGAACGAGCCGAACCCTTTCTACGTCGCACTCGGGCCTCCTTTTATATGCTCAAGGGGTCTCCGACAGGTGG
Organism: Aegilops bicornis; assembly: GCA_021605145.1. NCBI lineage: Eukaryota > Viridiplantae > Streptophyta > Magnoliopsida > Poales > Poaceae > Aegilops > Aegilops bicornis. The sequence goes on along the minus strand of CM038671.1, from coordinate 182,390,540 downwards.
CAACATAGATGAGGGTACAAATGTAAAAACAGGAGTTGGTACACCTACTTGAACAAAGGTACAAGATAAAATACCTAACTCGACGGCAAGGGACAAAAGCAATAAATACCCGTCGTTGTCGCCCAAACAAAGGCAACAGAGACCGTCAGTGCGCCTCCGCCGCCACGATGGCGAGCCTATCAGCCGCTTATCGCTGCTCTCCGCTGGCTGCACCGCCGACACGCCGCGCATGGAACGGTCCCATGGCGACACGTCGCTGGGTGAGCTGGAGCGGAGACGGAGAGAAGTTGCATGTCATGACAAGCGGCTTGCCGCGCCGAATCCTTGTCGCGCCGGAGGCTTGTCGCGCTGGGCCTTCCCGGCAAGCTCCTCTTGCCGGGGCCTTGTCTTCTGCGTGCACAGGTGGCCTTCTCGACAAGCTCCTCTTGTCGGGCCTTGTCTTCTCAATCTAATACTTTGCTCTTGAATGGCTCCAAAGGAGCCACGGAGGATATTGGCGGTGACGAGGCAACCCTTGCCGCGGGGTGCTGCAACTGTCCGTGCACGAGTTCGGGATACTAGGGTACCCCTACTCTAGTACACCGACAGTATAGTTCGTACGGAATAAAAACATGAGCAAGGGGATTACAAGTTTTAAATCTAACAAGTACCCGCAGGCTTACAAACTAAAAAGAGATAAGGTGCCCGTAATCCCTTTCTTGTCCCTCTCCTCAGAAGGTGGAACAAGGCAGCAGGAGGGCAAAAGGGGCGGCTAGGCAAGGTGCGAGGAGCAGAAGGCACCAAGAGAACATCTTGGTGCCGGGAAAGGAGCTGGAAGACGAGGCAGCAGGCCGGCAATACGCGACGAAGGCGTCGGTGCCCACGTACTCCGACTTGACGGCCGCCACCCGCCTTCTTCGCCTTCTCCGACCCTCCTATGCCAGCCGCCCGAGGAGACGACGAGGAGTGCCCCGATGGAGAGCTTGTCGAGGGAGGCCCTCGGCAGGGCGCGAGGTCAAGGGAGGGGCGGCGCGATCAATCAAAGTCGGGGTCGGCATCCTGCCGCCCGACTCCCTCGTCGTCGATGTCGCTGTCCTCCTCATCACTCCCGCTCGAGGAGCAATCTTCATCGTCGGAGGAGCTCTCCACGCAGCACTTTAGGCGAGTTCCAAGATCTCTGAAGACCATGACGGAGAGCAGGCTGCCCTCCATTAGCTTGAAGTAGAGGACGAGCCCCGCTGTCAGGCTATGGATGCGAGCAAATGTCTTCCACCCGCGACGGAGGTACATGACATGAGGAGCAGCGAAGTCGACGTCGACCTGCGTGCCGCCGTTCCTGCAGCCCCTCATGTGCAATCTGAGGGTCTGGGGCGGGTCGAGCTCCATTTCCCGAGCAAATGGGGTAGGGAGACGGAGACGATGACGCGGTGGCCGGCGTAGCCTCATGAAGAACTCCCGAGGCTGGTCACTGACATGGCCCTCCAGCACGGGCGGCACCACTGGCGGAGGCACGGGCATCGTGCCGCCTCGTCCCCCTCTCCCCCGACCACTGTGGCGACCTCGGCCTTGCCCCCTTCCCCTTCCCCTCATAGCCGGCTCCGCCACCGCGAGATCTTGGGAAGGAGGGACGCACTGTCGAGCAGCAACCCTCGCACCCACCATCGAAGGGCCAGCACTTCCTCTCGCCATGGTAGATGGAAGAAAGGAGCGAAGGTAGAAGAAAATGGATGATGGGAGAATGTGGGATGTCGTCCCCTCCCCTTCTTATAAAGGGGCGGAGCCGGGGGCTCGGCCACCCCATTCGACCAATCCAGTCACCAAGGGCACAGGGAATCAGGACCGACCCGTCGTCCCAATCAGCGACGGCCCGGTTTCCCGCCGCCACCGCCTGCCACTTGCATGAAGGACACGTGGCGAGCAAGCAGCGCCGAGGGGATGGGTGAGGCGACCGTTCCCCGCCCCGTGATCATGGGGCGTGGGAGCCTTGAAGACCGCAACCCGAATCCACTCAGTAAATGAGCCGTGCCTCCACGCCTCCCTCTTTTTATGGGGAAGGCGTGAGCTGCCTATTTACTGCGATGTGACGCATACGTGCGGGAACCGCCCCACGCATGACCCCCCACGTCACGCACGCCCCTCCACGTCGCGCGTTCAACACAGGTCGTGGGGAAGCACAGCAGATGAAACAGTTACTGCGGTAAAATCCGCCCCACCTGCCCACGCACCGTTCTGGGCCTGGCCCAACAACGTGTCGCGCTTATGTGTGGCCCAGGCCCGGGGGCTCCTGTCGGTGTACAAAAGTAGAGGCACTCCTTTGTACCCCTTTACTTGCGCACGGGCATTCGGAGCCATGCTCCACGGCCACGCTTAGCAGGGCAAGGGAGGGAAGCCGGAGAGAAGCCGAAACCCAAGACAAACAAGACAACGCCAAGACCAAGAACCCAAAGAACAGATGGGCGAAGCAGGTTCCCCGGCCAGACCCTTGTCGGGGCAGCCTCAGCAGCCCCGGCAAGAGCCTTGCCGGGGTAGCTCGCCCCACACCAGCGGAGTGAGCCACCCTCGAGCCCAAGAGTTCCAAAACACGTCAACGACTACGTTGGAACCAAGGCTCGGGAGGCACCTCTGTGGTGGCGTGCAGATCTTTGTCAAGATCATAAACATGTGAGATCAAATGAGGACCAGAAGATGGCGACCCTCGACGGGATCCCAGCCGAGGGAATCCACAAGACCGCCAGCAAGCGCCTTGCTGGGGACGACTGCAACGCCGCGGCAAGACCCTTGCCGGGCCCCCAGCGAGGCCCTTGCCGAGGGCATCAGCGGGGCCACAGCCAGGCCCACGTCGACCAAGACTCCACCGCCGTCCCCAAGCAGCTGCTAGCTCAACCAGCTGGGCAGGCACCTGCGTGGCGACGGGCGGCCTCTACGCCAACTCAACAAGCACCTGCGTGGTGGCATGCAGATCTTCGTGAAGGCTCCACCACCGCGCCACCTCAGATGCATGCCTGCCTACATGGCGCCACATGCATCGCTGGCCTGGGCGCGTGTCGAAGCAAGGCAAGGCAGCGACGGACGGGACGGGCCTCGCCCCTGTCCCCGATAAAGCTAAGGGACACCTAAGCGATGCATTAAATGCGTCTTGTCCTGTAACACGGGCGATAAGCTCGCAGCACTGTAGACCTTTCCACCTCATGTGTGCCACTGTGGCAGCCCCTTTCGACTATAAAAGGAGGCCCATGGCATACTGGAGGGGGTTCGGCTCTTTTGGGCAAGTTACACTCGGTAGCTAGCTCAAGAACACAAGAACACTCAATACATCCACCAAAGCAGGACTAGGGTATTACGCATCCTCGCGGCCCGAACCTGGGTAAACGATCCGTGTGCTTCTTATTAGACCTGCTCTTCTCACAACCTCACATCCGCCAACCGTAGAAGGGATTCCAGTTATCCCATAGATGTCGTTTCCCCGACACTTTCCGATCAATCTCTCCAGTGTTCGTACTAAAATAACACCAAGTTATCCTTTCCGATCAATCTATCAAGAGTTCGTACTAAGATAACACCAAATAATTTCAGATTCATAATACTCAATCCAACACAAAGAACTTCAAAGAGTGCCCCAAGATTTCTACCAGAGAAACAAACACAAGAATGTGCATCAACCCCTATGCATAGATTACCCCAATGTCACCTCGGGAATCCGCGAGTTGAGTGCCAAAACATATCAAGTGAATCAATATGATACCCCATTGTCACCATGGGTATTCATAGCAAGACATACATCAAGTGTTCTCAAATCCATAAAAGTATTCTATCCGATAAGAATGATCAAAGGGAAACTCAATTCACAACAAGATAGATAGGGGAAAACACCATATGATCCAACTATATTAACAAAGCGTGTGATACATCAATATCATTCCATCAAGAATACGAGAGAGAGAGAGAGAGAGATTAAACACATAGCTACTGGTACAAATCCTCAACCCCGAGGGTGGACTACTCCCTCCTCATCATGGTGGCTGCCGGGATGATGAATATGGCCAACGGTGATGATTTCCCCCTCCGGTGGAGTGCCGGAACGGGGTCTAGATTGATTTTTCGTGGCTGCAGAGACTTGCGGTGGCGGAACTTCTGATCTAAGGTTACCCCGAGGGTTTTTGGAATGTTTGGGAATTTATAGGGCGAAGAAGGGGTGCAAGAGGCCACCCAGGTGGGCACAACCCACCTGGGCATGCCTGGGCCCCCAGGCACACCCTAGTGGGTTGTGCCCCCCTCATGGCACCCCCAGGTGTTGCTCTGGCCCATTGGATGTCTTCTGGTCCATAAAAAATCAACAAAAAGTTTCACGGTGTTTGGACTCCATTTGATATTGATTTCCTATGATGTAAAAAACAAGCAAAAAAAGCAACTGGCACTGGGTCAATAGGTTAGTTCCAGAAAATGATATAAAGTTACTATAAAATGATTGTAAAACATCCAAGAATGATAATATAACAGCATGAATACTTCATAACTTATAGATACGTTGGAGACGTATCAGCATCCCCAAGCTTAATTCCTACGCGTCCTCGAGTAGGTAAACGATAAAAGAAATAATTTATGAAGTGTGAATGCTTGCAAAGTGCGCAAGTTTGATCAATGATAATTTCAATCACTTTTCATAGCATCATAACATCAATTCTTTCTTATAAAATTTATCATGTTAAAGTAGCAACCAATTCACATGTTAAGGTTCATACAATGAATTCTCTTGAAACTCAACAACCTATATTCTTAGTCACCAAACAATTGCAATTCAACTTATTCAAAGAGTCTAAGTAAGAGCTCCACATACTCAACCATCATATTGTAACATCCCAAAATTCTAAATTTTGGAATGTTATAAACAAATAGATAGTTTTGATTGATTGCTTGACTGATTGACTGAAAGTGAGTGAATTCGAAACTTTTTGAAAGTTAAATGAGAGGGAATAAAAGGACTTTCCCAAACTTTCATTTTCTTTTATGATCTTCGGGAATTCAAATTCTTTCATCACAAAAACCCTGGAGAGAAGATGACATGACTTCTTCCATTTATTTAAATGACAAGGGGTGTTGAAAATATTTGAATTTCATTTGGAAAATATTTCCAATTCTGAAACTTTATGCAACTCGATGATTTTCACGGTAAGATAAAATGACTTCTTCAAAACATGAAATATGAGTTGGGAGTTTCAAAGAATTAAATTCAATGTTCTTTTGAATTTATTTTCAATTTGGAGTTATTTGAGTTTTATTCAAATTATTTTTCTCCAAAAATAAAATATATGGAAAATAGGGTAACATGATTCCCTACATCAGAAAATTGGAGAGAAATTAATTTGAAGTCATTTTGGTATTTTAAAAATGTTTTTTGTTGGAATTTATTGGACTAGAAGCACTCTTTACTTTATTTGAATTTGTGTGTATTTTATTTGAAGCTAGAATAAAGTTCATCATGTAGGAAATCTTTTTCTGAAAATTTTAATATATTATATGCCTATATAATATATTTATTTATTTGGTTTTATTATTTTTAATTGTCTGTGTTAAAAAAAAATTAAAAAAAAGGGAGCGCAGCGCCTTGGGCCAAAGGCCCAAGCCGCCATAGCCATCGGCCGGCCGAAGGCCAAGCCACGCAACGCACCACGCACCTAGGGGAGCCAGGAGCCCCAAGTTTCCTATTCTTTTACGATTCCTAGTAGAATTTGACCCCGTTTTGTTATTCCGTTTTTTATTCCTAGGATTCCTAATCCTAATCTATTTCTTGTCCCCTACCCCAAGCAAAACCCTCCCTCCCCAATATAAATACCCAAGCACCCCCTCCAACACATCAAATCAAGTCTCCTCTCCTCTCCTCTCCTCCACAAAGAAGAAGAAGTGCCACCGCCACCGCCGCCCACATAGCCGCCGCCGCCGCCCTCACCAGCGCCGCCGCCCCACATAGCCGCCGCCGCCGCCATAGCCGCCGCCGCCGGAGCCCCTAGCCTCTTCGAGGTACTAGCCCCGCGCCGCGTCACGTTTTCTAGATCGGTTTTCTAGATCGGTTTCCGTTCCGTTTTCTAGATCGGTTTCCGTTCCGTTTTCTAGATCGGTTTCCGTTCCGTTTTCTAGATCGGTTTTTCGTTTCGGTTTCCTTTCCGAAACCCTAGATCGGTTTTCTCGCCGGTTTTTCTTTCCGGTTTTGTTTAGCGAAGCGCTCGCTCGATAGATTTTTCTTTTATTTTTAATTTCCGTCTTGGACCTATCCGTAGTCCCTAATCTTCAAACGTTCATAACTTTTTACTCAGAAGTCAGAATCCAACGAAACTAACGCCCACTTCTTCGTTATGATCTCCTCTATCCGGTAATACAACTCAAACATGTTTTTGAAAGTTTTAAAATTTGATTTCAAACAGATTTGTAGTTGAACTTCGCTTTGATCATAACTTGAGTTTCAGAATCTCGATTTAGTTGATTCTTTTTGCAAATCGAAGCTCTTGACCTAAACTTTCTGATAAGGCCAAATACACATAGTTTTGGTACTGTTAGAAAATTTTTTATGCTGCAAGAGTTATTAGATTTGGTTTTGACGTTTTCCGAATTGTTTCTTCGATCCTTCCGATCTTTTGAGTGATTGCTTATGTGTGGTTACTATTGCTTGATTACGATAGATTGACTGGAGTGTGACGAGTAGATCTATCAAGAGTTTTGAGTGCGAATCATCTTCATCAACTTTGCGGGCAAGTAACACTTGATCATACCTTTTCTACTACCCAGCTTTTATTGCATTAGATCAAGCCCTCAAACACTTGCATGTTTAGGATCTAATTAAATTGTGGGTTTGGGAAGTAGATTGAGGTAGTACCTATTACCTGATTTACTTATGAAACCTTGGGAGTTACTTCTACGTTTGCTTATTATGCCATGCTATGCTAGTAGACGTGGATTGGGTGAGTGATATCCATGACAGATGTGAGATTGTTAATTTAATGGTTTATCTAAGGTGGCAACTTAAACACACATCCGGGTGGATTGAGGCACTGGTTTCTATCGAGACTTGCCTGTTTTTCTTCGGACCGCCACCTGTGCTCAAAGGGATCATAAGATTATTCAAACTAGAAACTTCCGTGTGCAGCCACAAGCCATTATGGGCTCGCATAGTTGACTAAGTTGTGCGAACTCTTACGGGTAGACTAGCAGATGTAGGGGAAAGTAGGTGTACCGGTCTACCCACAAGTAAGGTGCTAGCGCTTCTGAAAGACCGTGTCTCGGTCATCCGTCTCTCAAACACCATGTAGTGCGAGAACCAAACGGAGGCGATCGAGTCTTGTGGGGAAAAGTGCGCAAACCTCTGCAGAGTGTATAAACTAATCATGATTAGCCGTGTCCCCGGTTATGGACAATTTTGAGTATCTAGTACCTGGATATCCTGTTGATCTCATCACATTACTTAATATAATTTGTTTGGGTTTAATGAGTACTTTTAATTGGGATTGAGGATGCTGTCAACCATTCTCAATGTTCAACAACCACCATGATAGTTAAATAAATTTATTCCTTTGCGGAGGGAAAATTGGCTTTTCGCAAAACCTTATAACTATAGAGCTTTCCACCAGCCATATATGCATGTAGTATAGGCTTATTCTTTCATTACTCTCTATGTGTTACTTTGCCAACATATTCCATGTGCTTGACCGTTTCGGGCTGCAACTTTTCATGTTGCAGAATTTTCGCATTGACAGTAAGTGATACGTTAGGGTTACGATTTCCTATACTCAACTTTGCCGTTGGTGTTGATGGGAATCCACAACCTTGTTAAGCTTCCGCTATATGTTGGATTGAGGTAATAGTATTTACGTTACTTTATACATGTGATTTACCTGTTATAAATCCTTCGAGTAATCGTGTGTGTCAAAGATACCGATCCGTGGATGACACGAAAGCACGTAGACTTGATCCATTCGGTCGGGTCGCTACAAGATGGTATCGAGCACATGTTGATCAGAGGACATGACCCTAGAAACCGACAAGCCCATAGGAAAGATTTTTCTCTACAACTTCATTTTCAAAAGATCTTTTACCTCTCTTCTCTCGAGCTTATTCAAATATTCCTTTTTAGTGAGACCATACCCTTTTCCCTTTTGACCACTCAAGATTTGGTGGTGAGACCATTCCAAGGAGACAAGATATCGGACAACTAAGACCATTTGGAATGAAGATGATTTTACCGTAAACGGAAACTACAACGGTGAAGACCAAGACTAGGAGATTTGAAGGCTCCAAATAAATTCGGATTTGTATGACCTAGGAAGGTTACGCTTATGGAACTTGGCAGACTATGGAAGTTATCAATAACCGAGATCAAGGTGTATCGGAGAAAGACAGGAACATGGAGCATTAGAATTCAAAGCTTTGTCAGAAAACCCTAAGGCAGGAGATATCAACTATGGAATGATAGCTCATGAAAATGACAAGAGCGTAAACACGCTATCCATGATGTTATCGCCCGCCTATGCTATTGTCATCAGACGGAGTTAAGCATGCAGATGCATGGAAGGATTGGATGGTAGAAAGTTGATGGAGCATCTATCTGTAAACGTTGGAGTTTTAACCTTAGCTGGTGTATCACCAGGATCTGGAGTATTACATGAAGAAGTTTAAGGTGGATCTGCAGGAAGCAGATTTGATAAGGAAGCGCTTCGTGAAGAACTTCGGGACCCGAAGCTGAAAGTAGACAAGATGAAGGAGCAAAACATCGAGATACCGGAGATTTGACAAGAATCGAAGGACAGTAGGATCATGGATCATGTCAAGGATGTTGAAACCGGCGGTTGGAACGTAACTCCGTAAATATTAAAGGACGCCACAAGAGACTTGGCGTCAACAGAGATGATCCGCAAAAGAACTTGAGAAGGACAAGCATGATCGGAAGGAGCCATCAGAGACATGATCAAGATTGGAAGAGTTTGATGACTTTGAAGATTTATTGACCGTTAGAAGACCAAACCCTGTTACATACCTACGTTAGATGCGATTTATTGTGAGCTGTCATTTGTTTGATGTTTTCCGACAGCCACAATAAAATCTGTCTTTTCAAAACCATTGTTTGTATTGTGTGCATCCCTCTCGATCTCTCTTATCCCACCCCAAACCCATGGACCCATTAGAGGATGGATGGAGATGAGCTTGTAATTTCGGACCAATGAGTCAATTGGAGATGCACCGATGGATTCGTAACATGGAGGATCACATGAAGAACAACCCGATAGTCGAAAAGATATGACCCAAAGCATGCTCTTGAGTGCTTTGAAAGAGGTGCTGCTATCTAGTGGAGGATGTACCAAACCATCAATGTGGCAAGGAGTAACCACTTGGGAAGAATTTAAGTTGACTTTGATAAATTCTCTGTTTGTGACCCAGAAGTAGAATCCTTAAGGACATGATATGGATAAAGTGCATGCAAGCCTTGTGGAGAAATAGGATATAACCATAAATAAAACAAGGACGAATACCCTCATAATCGGAGGATTACCAAAGGAGTTAGCGAGGATCTCAAGGAACTTCAGTTGGAGATTGTTCCCAAAGGTTTTGTTGTAGCAATGGAAGTTCAGTCTACATTGTTGAGAAAGATCCGTGAAGCTCAGAAGGATGACAAAGATATTGTTGAGGTAACACAGGAGGATGAGCAAAGGAAAGGCCAAAGGTTTTCGTAAGGATGAGCACGACACCTTATGGTTTGAGGACAGTGTACATATACCCAATAATGCAGAGATCAGGAAGTTAATGCTTCAGGAGGCTCATGACTCACCATACTTGATTCGCCCTGGAAACACCAAGATGTATTCGGATTTGAAGGAGTGTTTCTGGTGGACTGGTATGAAGAAGGATATTGCAGAGTATGTAGTCGTAGGTGACGTATGTCAGAGAGTGAAGGCAGAGCATCAGAAGCTAGTCAGAGTACTACAGCCTATGCCGATACCCGAATGGAAGTGGGATAAGCTTGGCATGATTTCATTTCCGGATTTCCCAGAACCCGATTGGGATATGATTCTATCTGGGTAGTAGTTGATTTTCTTGACCAAAGTGGCTCGCTTTATCCCAGAGAAAACCACCTATACAAGTGCGAAGTTGGCCAAGATATATATTTGAGAAAGGATCGTATGTCTGCATGGAGTTCCGAGGACCATCTTAGAGGAACGCAGTTTACCTCAAAGTTTTGGAAACAGCTGCACCAGACTTTGGATACTAGGCTAGAGTTCAGTACAGCCTTTCATCCGCAGATGATGGATAGATCGAGAGAGTCAACCAGAATCTGGAAGACATGTTGAGAGCGCAGCGCTAGATTATGGATCTAGTAGTGATGAAAATCTACCTTACGAAGTTCTCATACAACAATGTTACCCACCCGGTTTGAAGATGGCCCCTTTTAGAGCTTTGTATGGGAGAAGGAGCGGACACCATTGATGTGGGATGAAGTTGGAGCGATCATTGTTTGGACCAAATGTCATCAAGGAGTCAGAAGAGAATGTTAAGATGATTCGAGATAGATTGAAGGTAGCTCAGTCCAGGCAGAAGAGTTATGCATACTCAAAACCGCAAGGAGATAGTCTATAAAATCGGAGACAGAGCATATCTTTGTGTGCCAGCTCTGCGAGGAGTTAAACGATTTGGAGTTAAGGGAAAGTTAGCCCCGAGATTTGTAGGACCATACCGAGTTTTGGAGCGTATGGGAGAATAGGCTAACAAGTTGAAGTCACCCGAAGGACTGTCAGGAGTTCATGATGTGTTTCACGTTTTCCAGTTGAAGAAGCGCCATGCAGAGATGGCCAATATTTCCTTGTAAGGACGCTTGACCCTGGAAAGGATAATGAGGTTCCACGAAGTGGAGTATGGATTTCATAAGTATAAGTTTATCACGGTATGTGGGACATCCCACGAGGATGAAGAGATGAAGTGTTATTGGATATAAAGGAGGTATGATGTTGGAAATATGGATCAATGGAAATTCCATGATGAGTCCGAGTAATCACGTCTTAGTTTGGTGCAAATATAAGGAAAAGAGACAGTACAATTGGATGGATTTAAGTATGCGGGGAGTTGGATGTTGGGATAACGATCGATTGCCCGAGGATGTGTTCAAGGATTGCAAGTGATGAGATGGGCCATAACCCATGTGCTCCAGGACCTGCCAAGAAGCAAGCACATTCTTGTCAAGGAAAAACCTGGAAGAAGTTACGACTTGTATCAACCGACGATTCTATAGGAGTTTACATAAAACACGAGAGTTGTTAAGGAACGATAGATGTTTGTTTGGCTTGCGTAATCAATGGATTTTCCGGACTTGGTTCGTCGACAAGAGAAATTCTGCAATGCTTGTGAGGATGACCGAGTGTTAGAATGCGAGATTCGCTAAACCATGTACAAGGTAATGATTTGGAGTGCGGGATGGATTGATCACCATACCGACTTACTCTTATTATTCGCTTTGCTATATGGGATAGTAAATCTGAGTGACTTACCTATAGTTGCAAGACGACGATATTAAACCTTGTTTAAACCTTAGAACGGTATAGGTATTTCTTTTCCCTTGTACACGGGTTGTTGTACAACCGTAGGTCATACGGTGAGGTTCAACCCAGATCGTTTCCTGCAGGACAAACCATAAATTGATGACCACCATGAGATATCGATAGTTGTTTAGTATTGGCGCCAGACCCGTCAGCTATGAAGACCCAGTCTCGGAACAACCTTACCAAGAAGTAAAGGACAAAAGGATTGAGGAAAAGGTTATGCCACTACCGGAAGAGCCCAGAGAAGGAATTATCCTTAATATGTGAGAAGACCGACACTGTCGGTAATAAGGATGGAGTATATGAGTTTTGATGGAACCGTAACCATGCTTCTAAGGGTGGTAGCACCCGAGTCCCCGGAGATGATCGATGGATTTTGAGAAGACCCCCAAACCATAACCTATTTCTTTCTAGCCTCTCCGAATCTCGAGGACGAGATTCATTTTAAGGGTGGTAGTTTGTAACATCCCAAAATTCTAAATTTCGGAATGTTATAAACAAATAGATAGTTTTGATTGATTGCTTGACTGATTGACTGAAAGTGAGTGAATTCGAAACTTTTTGAAAGTTAAATGAGAGGGAATAAAAGGACTTTCCCAAACTTTCATTTTCTTTTATGATCTTCGAATTCAAATTCTTTCATCACAAAAACCACGGAGAGAAGATGACATGACTTCTTCCATTTATTTAAATGACAAGGGTGTTGAAAATATTTGAATTTCATTTGGAAAATATTTCCAATTCTGAAACTTTATGCAACTCAATGATTTTCACGGCGAAGATAAAATGACTTCTTCAAAACATGAAATATGAGTTGGGAGTTTCAAAGAATTAAATTCAATGTTCTTTTGAATTTATTTTCAATTTGGAGTTATTTGAGTTTTATTCAAATTATTTTTCTCCAAAAATAAAATATATGGAAAATAGGGTAACATGATTCCCTACATCAGAAAATTGGAGAGAAATTAATTTGAAGTCATTTTGGTATTTTAAAAATGATTTTTGTTGGAATTTATTGGACTAGAAGCACTCTTTGCTTTATTTGAATTTGTGTGTATTTTATTTGAAGCTAGAATAAAGTTCATCATGTAGGAAATCTTTTTCTGAAAATTTTGATATATTATATGCCTATATAATATATTTATTTATTTGGTTTTATTATTTTTAATTGTTTCTGTTAAAAAATTAAAAAAGGGGCCTTAGCCTTGGGCCAAAGGCCCAAGCCGCCATATAGCCATCGGCCGTCAAGGCCAAGCCACGCAACGCACCACGCACCTATGGGAGCCAGGAGCCCCAAGTTTCCTATTCTTTTATGATTCCTAGTAGCATTTGATCCCGTTTTTGATATTCCGTTTTTTATTCCAAGGATTCCAAATCCTAATCTATTTCCTGTCCCCTACCCCACGCAAAACCCCTCCCCGCCCCAATATAAAGACCCAAGCACCCCCCCCTCTAACACCTCAAATCAACTCCTCTCCTCACCTCTCCTCCACAAAGAAAGCAGTGCCACCGCCGCCGCCCACATAGCCGCCGCCGCCCTCACCAGCCGCCGCCCACATAGCCGCCGCCGCCGCCATAGCCGCCACGGAGCCCCTAGCCTCTTCGAGGTACTAGCCTGGCAAGGCCACGCTTTTCTAGATCGGTTTTCTAGATCGGTTTCCGTTCCGTTTTCTAGATCGGTTTCCGTTCCGTTTTCTAGATCGGTTTCCGTTCCGTTTTCTAGATCGGTTTTTCGTTTCGGTTTCCTTTCCGAAACCCTAGATCGGTTTTCTCGTCGGTTTTTCTTTCCGGTTTTGTTTAGCGAGCGTTCGCTCGATAGATTTTTCTTTTTATTTTTAATTTCCGTCTTGGACCTATCCGTAGTCCCTAATCTTCAAACGTTCATAACTTTTTACTCGTAAGTCAGAATCCAACGAAACCAACGCCCACTTCTTCGTTATGATCTCCTCTATCCAGTAATACAACTCGAACATGTTTTTTAAAGTTTTAAAATTTGATTTCAAACAGATTTGTAGTTGAACTTCGTTTGATCATAACTTGAGTTTCGTAACTCCGATTTAGTTGATTCTTTTTGCAAATCGAAGCTCTTGACCTAAACTTTCTGATAAGGCCAAATACACATAGTTTTGGTACTGTTAGAAATTGTTTTATGCTGCAAGAGTTATTAGATTTGGTTTTGACGTTTTCCGAATTGTTTCTTCGATCCTTCCGATCTTTTGAGTGATTGCTTATGTGTGGTTACTATTGCTTGATTACGATAGATTGACTGGAGTGTGACGAGTAGATCTATCAAGAGTTTTGAGTGCGAATCATCTTCATCAACTTTGCAGGCAAGTAACACTTGATCATACCTTTTCTACTACCCAGTTTTATTGCATTAGATCAAGCCCTCAAACACTTGCATGTTTAGGATCTAATTAAATTGTGGGTTTGGGAAGTAGATTGAGGTAGTACCTATTACCTGATTTACTTATGAAACCTTGGGAGTTACTTCTACGTTTGCTTATTATGCCATGCTATGCTAGTAGACGTGGATTGGGTGAGTGATATCCATGATGGATGTGAGATTGTTAATTTAATGGTTTATCTAAGGTGGCAACTTAAATACACATCTGGGTGGATTGAGGCACCTGGTTTCTATCAGACTTGCCTGTTTTTCTTCGGACCGCCACCATGGCTCAAAGGGATCATAAGATTATTCAAACTAGAAACTTCCGTGTGCAGCCACAAGCCATTATGGGCTCTGGCATAGTTGACTAAGTTGTGCGAACTCTTACGGGTAGACTAGCAGATGTAGGGGAAAGTAGGTGTACCGGTCTACCCACAAGTAAGGTGCTAAGCGCTTCGAAAGACTGTGACTCGGTCATCCGTCTCTCAAACACCATGTAGTGCGAGAACCAAACGGAGGCGATCGAGTCTTGTGGGGAAAAGTGCGCAAACCTCTGCAGAGTGTATAAACTAATCATGATAAGCCGTGTCCCCGGTTATGGACAATTTTGAGTATCTAGTACCTGGATATCCTGTTGATCTCATCACATTACTTAATATAATTTGTTTGGGTTTAATGAGTACTTTTAATTGGGATTGAGGATGCTGTCAACCATTCTCAATGTTCAACAACCACCATGATAGTTAAATAAATTTATTCCTTTGCGAGGGGAAAATTGGCTTTTAGCAAAACCTTATAACTATAGAGCTTTCCACCAGCCATATATGCATGTAGTATAGGCTTATTCTTTCATTACTCTCTATGTGTTACTTTGCCAAAGATATTCCATGTCTTTGACCGTTTCGGGCTGCAACTTTTCATGTTGCGAGAATTTTGAACGACAGTAAGTGATACATTAGGGTTACGATTTCCTATACTCAACTTTGCCATTGGTGTTGATGGGAATCCACAACCTTGTTGCTTCCGCTATATGTTGGATTGAGGTAATAGTATTTACGTTACTTTATACATGTGATTTACCTCTGTTATAAATCCTTCGAGTACTGTGTGTGTCAGCATACCGATCCAGGGATGACACGAAAGCACAGAGACTTGATCCATTCGGGTCGGGTCGCTACACATATAGTCTTCTATGATTGCTAACACTCACCGCATACACATGAGCAAAACATTTCAACCGGACACATAGAAAGGTAGGGGCTTATAATTTCGCCTCCCAACGTATTCACCTCAAGGGTGATGTCAACAATAATAACTCATGCTACCCATATCCAACTGGATATATGTGCCTAGATCTTTCCTCACCACATGATGCTTGCCAAAAGAGAAAAAAAGGAATAGGGAGAAAAACTTTGAATCTTGCATGAGAATCTTGCATGAAAGTAAATACATAAAAGTAAAAGATAGGCCCTTCGCAGAGGGAAGCACAGGTTGCCATGCGCTTTTTGTTTGTATGCTCAATTCCTTAGTGCAAAAGAACATCACGTTATATTGCCCCTTGTGATAGCAACCTTTATTATGCAGTTTGTCACTTTTATTCTTCGCCATCACAAGTTCGTACAACACTCGATTTTCTTTTACAATAAATGATCTAATACTTTTAGAAGAAGTTTTATTGCCTTATTGCACCGATGACAACTTACTTGAAGGATCTTACTCAATCCTTAGGTAAGTATGGTGGACTCTTTAAAATAAGATTTGGGGTTAAGGGTTTTTGGATGCACAAGTGGTATCTCTACTTGGTGCAGAATTTTTGTCTAGCAAAGATGGGGGGCAAGCACCCCATGTTGAAGGATCTATGACAATATAAATTATATGTGAATATGAACAAACATAAATCATTACGTTGTCTTCCTTGTCCAACATCAACAATTTTGGCATATAATATTTTGATGGGGGCTCACAATCACAAAAGATTTCCAAGATAGTGTATTTGCATGTGAAAGTTCTCTTCCTTCTACTAATCATTCATGAATTGCTTGTATGACCAATATTGTGATTGTCAAGCTTCAAAAGATTTCAGTTTCTAAACCCAATGTGAAGCTACCACTAGGCATGATATAATTTCAACTTCATAATATTCAATTCATTTAACAATTTAGTCATCGGATATATGTGAAGATCAAGCGAGTAGTTATGTAAATGGGTAGCTATTTGAAGACTCTCTCTTATTTAAAAGTTTCTGATCTAAGTATTTTATTAAGACGGCAAGTAAAACAAAACAAAATGACAATACAAAGATAGCACACATCATGTGAAGAGGCAAAAACTTAGGCTCAACCGATATTAACCGATAATTGTTGAAGAAGAAAGGTGGGATGCCTATCAGGGCATCCCCAAGCTTAGATGCTTGAGACTTCTTGAAATATTATCTTGGGATTCCTTGGGCATCCGCAAGCTTGAGCTTTTATGTCTCCTTAATTCCTCTCATATCATGGTTTACCTAATACTGAAAACTTCAACCACACAAAGCTCAATAAGAACTCGTGAGATACGTTAGTATAAATCAATGCAAAACCTTATCATCCTCTACTATAGAAAATTACTAAAATTATTATTCAACATTGCATACTAATGCCTCTGCATATTTAATACTCCTATCCTCAAATAGAACCATTAAACAAAAAAACATATGCAAACAATGCAAGCATAACAGCAATCTGCCAAAACAGTACAGTGTGTAAAGAATGCAAGAGTATCAATACTTATTTAACTCCAAAAATTCCAAAAATTTACCACACTCTAGAAAATTTATCAGAGCTTATTGTGCAAAAAGTTTCAACATTTTATCACATTCTGACTTTTCTAGGGAATTTTTGCAACAGCGATAACTTTCTGTTTTGAAACAGCAACATGTATACTTGCAAAATAAGCATGGTGAAGGTTATCCTTGACATTTTTATTGAAAAGAAAGATGCAAAACATTATTCTAAATAACAGCAAGAAAATCCTAACAAAATAAAATGACGCTCCAAGTAAAACTCATATCATGTGACGAATGAAAACATAGCTCCAAGTGAGGTTACCGAATGTTGAAGACGAAAGAGGGGATGCCTTCCGGGGCATCCCCAAGCTTAGTTGCTTGGATCTTCCTTGAATATTACCTTGGGGTGCCTTGGGCATCCCCAATCTTAGGGTATTGTCACTCCTTATTCTCCTCATATCAATATCTCACCCAAAACTCAAAAACTTCAATCACAGAAAACTTAACGGAACTTCGTGAGATAGGTTAGTATGATAAAGAGCAAACCATTTCACTTTGGTACTGTCAAAGACAAGATTCATAATTTTTTCCACACAATGCCTATTGTAGCCTCTCATTTCCACAATTTATATTGAGCAATATAAGCTATAGAAACTATAAACAAGCAAACTATGCATTGAAAACAGAACCTGTCAAAATGTAATAAGAGCAGTAGTAATCTGTACTCCAACCATACTTCAGCTACTCCAAAAATTCTGAAAAATTAGGACAACATAGGGAATTTGTTTATCTATCACCTTTAAAAAATTCAGATCAAAAGCATGTTCCAGTGAATTTTCTAAATTCCTGGACTGAGCGCAAAAGTTTCTATTTTTTGCACAGATTCAAGTCAACTATCATCCACACTATCCCAAAGGTTTTACTTGGCATTTTATTGAAACAAAAGCAATAAAATATGATTACTACAGTAGCCTAATCATGTGAACACAAAAAAACAGTAGGTAAAAGTGTTGGGTTGTCTCCCAACAAGCGCTTTTCTTTAATGCCTTTTAGCTAGGCATGATGAGTTCAATGATGCTCGCATAAAAGATAGGAGTTGAAACATAACAAGAGCATCATGAATCATAAGTTCCTCTATCATAATGATTTTCAGTAGCATCATGAATAAATTCATCAATATAACCATCACATAAAGCATTCTTTTCATGATCCAAAAGCATAGAAAATTTATTACTCTCCATATAAGCAATCTTATTCTCATTCACAATAGCGGGAGTATCATATGAAACTCGAATACTATAAATTGTTTCCACATTAAAAGAGTAATGTTCAGGAAAAGGGTAATCATAACTATGACAAGTTTTATAAATATAATCATCACTAATTTTTATAACATAAGTAGCAACTTTGTTCTCATCATAGTAGGACACATGCAATCATCATAGCAAATTTGATCATTCAAAGTAGGGGGACTAAAAAGATCATATTCATTAAGCATTTCATCCCCAAGCTTGGGACAAACATTAATTGCAGCAAATAAAAACTCAAACATGTCATTCTCATCAAACATAGCATCCCAAGCTTGTGGCTTGGCATATCATAAGCATAATCACTCTCATCATTAATAGTATGAATAGTACCAACGATATAACAATTGCTATCATCATAATTTCCCAAGTTGGTGCCAAAAATATTTCCAAGATTATAAGAAGTATCATTATGTTTCGAATCATAATCGTCACAACAAGCAATAGGCATAACAAAATCATCATCAATAGTGCTCTCGGACATTGTGCCATAAGACATAGAAGCAATATCATCTTCCACAATTATTTTTGATTCATTTTCATGAGGCACAACAATAATAGGAGCAACATTATTTGGGAGTGATACCCTTTTACCTCTATTCTTTCTTCTTTTCTTCTTCTTCACCACATCATGCGTGTGTTTAATTAATTTTTTCAAGCTTCTTATTGATGAGATTGGTTGAATATGGAGCTCCTCCTCGTCACCAATTTCATCATGAGAGACAATAGGAGGGTATTGGGAAATATTTTCCCTTTCATTAGTACTATCTTCATATTCTATTTGTTTTCTTGTCTTTAGATAATTGGCAATATAAGGATTCTCAATGCAATTTACCGCACAAAACATATAAATTTCCTCTAGATCAAAATCAAGAAACCTCTCGAGATTAAATTTTGGAATACCCTCGGTTATACTACGTTTCATTTCTTCATACCCCAAAAGAAGACTAAGCTCTTTATGATGCTCAAGGGTAATCAAGTTATCACAACTTTTGGACACAATTTGATCATGAAACAATTTGCATTGGATATTTAAATGACCACGTTCATTGCAAAGTTCACAAGGATGGCGAAAATTAAATCTTTCAGCACAATCATCTAGCCTCTCTTGCAACTTTTTCGTTTCTAAATATTTATGCTTCTTATGAAATCTATCTTCCCTTTTTGGTGTGCATTTTCCTTCCCAATTCACTCCGCAAAAATTGACATGCTTATAGGAAACATTTTTGTCATGACTCGTGCAATCGTCATTAGCATTTTGGATATTCAAAGAATTCATACTAACAACATTGCAATCATGCCCATCATTCAAATATTTTGTGCCAAACATTTTATTGACTTATTCTTCTAACAATTGAGCACAACTTTCCGATCTATCATTTTCAACAAAGATATTATAAAGATGATCAATAATATGATGCAACCTCAATTCCATTTTTTTGTAGTTTTCTTTTATGAACCAAACTAGTGATAAAACAAGAAATTAAAAGATTCAATTGCAAGATCTAAAGATATACCTTCAAGCACTCACATCCCCGGCAATGGCACCAGAAAAGAGCTTCGTTGACGAGATGTGAGTGCCGCTTAACTAACCTCCCCGGCAACGGCGCCAGAAAAGAGCTTGATGTCTACTACACAACTTTATTCTTGTAGACTCGTGTTGGGCCTCCAAGGGCAGAGTTTTGTAGGACAGTAGCAATTTTCCATCAAGTGGGTGACCTAAGGTTTATCAATCCGTGGGAGGTGTAGGATGAAGATGGTCTCTCTCAAACAACCCTGCAACCAAATAATAAAAAGTCTCTTGTGTCCCCAACGCACCAAATACAATGGAAATTTGTATAGGTGCACCAGTTCGGCGAAGAGATGCTGATACAAGTGTAATATGGATAGTAGATATTGATTTTTGTAATAAGAACAATAAAAAACAGCAAGGTAGCAGTTGATGGTATTGGAATGCTTGAAAATGAGGCCCAGGGTCCGTACTTTCACTAGTACAATCTCTCAACAATGCTAATCTAATTGGATCATATAACCATCCCTCAACATGCGATGAAGAATCACTCCAAAGTTCCAATCTAGCGGAGAACATAAGAAGAAATTGTTGGTAGGGTACGAAACCACCTCGAAGCTATTCTTTTCGATCGATCTATCCAAGAGTTCGTACTAAAATAACACCAAGTTATCCTTTCCAATCAATCTATCCAGAGTTCATACTAAAATAACACCAAGTTATCCTTTCCGATCAATCTATCAAGAGTTCGTACTAAGATAACACCAAATAATTTCAGATTCATAATACTCAGTCCAACACAAAGAACCTCAAAGAGTGCCCCAAGATTTCTACCAGAGAAACAAAGACAAGAACGTGCATCAACCCCTATGCATAGATTACCCCAATGTCACCTCGGTATTCCGCGAGTTGAGTGCCAAAACATATATCAAGTGAATCAATATGATACCCCATTGTCACCATGGGTATTCATAGCAAGACATACATCAAGTGTTCTCAAATCCATAAAAGTATTCAATCCGATAAGAATAAAATATCAAAGGGAAAACTCAATTGACAACAAGATAGAGAGGGGAAAACACCATATGATCCAACTATATTAACAAAGCCCGCGATACATCAAGATCGTGCCACCAAGAACACGAGAGAGAGAGAGAGAGAGAGAATAAACACATAGTTACTGGTACAAATCCTCAGCCCTGAGGGTGGACAACTCCCTCCTCATCATGGTGGTCGCCAGGATGATGAAGATAGCCACCGGTGATGATTTCCCCCTCCGGCGGAGTGCCGGAACAGGGTCTATTGGTTTTTCATGGTTATAGAGGCTTGCGGCGGCGGAACTTCTGATCTGGGGTTACCCCAAGGGTTTTTGGAATATTTGGGAATTTATAGGGCGAAGAAGGCGTGCGGGAGGCCACCGAGGTGGGCACAACCCACCTGGGTGCGCCTGGGCCCCCAAGCGCACCCTGGTGGGTTGTGCCCCCCTCAGGGCACTCCCCAGGTGCTGCTCTTGCCCATTGGATGTCTTCTGGCCAAAAAAATTTGACAAAAAGTTTCACGGTGTTTGGACTCCGTTTGATATTGATTTACTGCGATGTAAAAAACAAGCAAAAAATAGCAAGCACTTTGAGCCTTTGGGTCAATAGGTTAGTCCCAAAAAATGATATAAAGTTGCTATAAAATGATAGTAAAACATCCAAGAATGATAATATAACAGCATGAATACTTCATAAATTGTAGATACATTGGAGACGTATCAACGGCGAGCCTTGCCGTGCAACTCCGGCGAAGCCCCGTCACCGTTGGTCACGCCAGTGCGGTACTTCTTCGCTCGCGTGCTGCCGTAGTTGATCTGTATTACCAAGTTAGGGTGTATAGATATGGAAGTAGCCCTATTCGTCTTCTGCTCTAGGGCTATTCGTCCCGACGCCATTTATCTTGTTTTATTTTCTTGCGGTAGATCTTTAGGCTTCACTAAGTCATGACTTGTACGGTTTGTAGAAGTTCCTCGTACCAGTCTATTTGGATCTAGGGTTCTTATGGTATACATCGAAATATTAGAATAGTTGTTATTCTGTCTTAGGGCATATTGCAATTCTCTCGATGATATATTCCAAAGTGTATGCCATGGGTTCCTTTGTTGCTTCCGAAAAATATTTGTTTTAAGTCAAAATCGCTTATGTGCATGTTTATGATGTTTTCTTTTGTTTTCCCTCTCTGTGTTGTTTTTCTCTCCGGAGTGGTCATGGCAAACAGTTCGGAAGAGCATTCTGGGTCCAAGGAAGAAATCCCACAGTAGTCGCGTGTGGCTGATAAAGCAAAAGTGGCTGAAAGAAAATCAGCTAAGCTGCCAAAAGTGCCAAAGAAGAAGAAAACCGAGTCAGAATCTGCTGAAGAAGATGATGATATTCCCTCAGCCGTCAGTCAACCAGAGGATGAGCTAGTCAATAACTCCAGGACCCTGTTTTGTGATGGAAATCCCAAAAAGGGTGGTCGCGGTAGAGAGAGGAACACTGCTGCTGAGATGTCTGATCCTGAAACGTACAAGACTCCACCTGGAGTTGAAACTGCAAATGATAGAAATAACTGGCTGCAAAAGATTTGCCTTCATTGGGCGAAGAAGTGATTCAACTATGAGAACATCCGAAGAAAATATCAGATCCTATTTGCATTCACTTCAGCTTAGAACGATTGCATTGTAGAGGGCTGCCTAGGTCTGAATGATGAAAAAGTTAGGCCAGCTCCTCCCCCCAATGCTCATGTAGACTCATTGAAGACAATTAATGACTTCCCCGAGGAAGTGGAAAAGAGAGCGAAGGCCAAGGCCAAGCGTGACGCCAAGGACGCGAAGAAAAATGAGTTGGAACAAAGAAATGTTGAGTTGACTCAACAAGATGTGCAGAAGAAGAAGCAAAGGGCTTCTGCCCGTAACGAAAATAGGAAGAGGAAGTCTGTTTCTCCTCGAGCTTCAAAGAAGAAGTCTGTTGCCAGAAATTCAAGGAAGGCAGCAACTGCCTCATCAGATGATTCCTCTAATGATAATGTTGGCGAAGAAATTCCCATGTACGATCAAAGAGATCTGCTTGATAAGCCGTACAAAACTCCCTCTCCAGCAAAGGTTTCTCCTCCATTGAGATCGTCACCGAGGCTTGCTACTGTGGCATCAGATAAACCTTCGGGTTCTGCTGCCCCTATGGTGAAGAGAAAGTTGTTGTCTGATGAAAAAGTTGTTGCTGCTGCCAAGAAGGCCAAGACAGTTGCTCCTACTTCCACAGAGGAATATGATTTAGATCTTATGTTTGACATCATTGAAGGTGCTTCCTATGATGAAAATCTAGCTGAATTGAGCAGTTTGGGTCTGCCTGAACATGTTACCAAGATGGTAGCAAAGCACTTCTCTGAGCTGAGAGAAATCGCCAAGGAACTCAATCAAGTTGTCGAGGACAAGAAGCTCCTTGAGAAAATGAGGAGGGGTGCTAAATCTGAGTCTAAAACAAAAGACGAGAACAAGGGAATTCTTGAGATCACCAAAGCCCTCACTGTTATGAGGAACAACAAGATTGAATGGTACTCCAAGATGAAGATGGATGTTTCTCAGCTTTGTGATCGTAGAAATGATGAGATCAAACATCAAGAAGATCTTGCTCGATGAAGAGAAAAAGAAGAAAAGCGTCAGAGATCTCAAGCAAGATCCAACAAGCCGAAGGCTATCAAGGATCGTCGTATCCAATCTATAGCAACCGATGCACCTGTTGACTCGAGTGTCCCACTACAACAGATGCCACCATCCTCTCGGTTTGAGGAAGAAACCGAGCAACATGATGTGCTTGCGGTAGTTATCATTCCTACCTCAGTTGCGCAAGAATCAGATGTGATGGATATCTTTGTGGATAAGTCTGCCGAAGAGAATGTCGTGCCCGATCAGTAAGCCCCTGAAGTAAAAGTTGACGAAGAGATTGAGATGGAGAAGGCAGTTTCATTGCCTTTGAAGGAAAGTCATGTTGAGCCCTCTCGATCCATCATGGAGAGTGATAAAGTTGAGGGGGAGCAAGTTGCTTCCTGAGGCAATACCACCCAGATCTCATCATCTGGTGCCCCTACCCAGATGGAGGTTGATCTCGCTCCTGGTGAGGAAGTCCTGGATTAGGGGGTATCCGGACAGCCGGACTGTGTACAACGTCCGGACTGATGAAGCGTGAAGATACAAGACTCAAGACTTTGGCCCGTGTCCGGATGGGACTTTCCTTGGCATGGAAGTCAAGCTTGGTGATCCGGATATTATATTTCCTTCCTTGTAACCGACTCCATGTAAACCCTAGCCCTCTCCGGTGCCTATATAAACCGGAGAGGTTGGTCCTTAGAAGGCCGATCACAATTACAATCATACCATCATAGGCTAGCTCTTAGGGTTTAGCCTCTACGATCTCGTGGTAGATCTACTCTTGTACTACCCATATCATCAATATTAATCAAGCAGGAAGTAGGGTTTTACCTCCATCAAGAGGGCCCGAACACGGGTAAACATCTGTGTACCTTGCTTCCTGTTACCATAAGCCTTGACTCAAAGATCGTGACCCCTACCCGAGATCCGCCGGTTTTGACACCGACATTGGTGCTTTCATTGAGAGTTCCTCTGTGTCGTCGCTGTCAGGCTCGATGGCTCCTTCAATCATCATCAATGACGCTGTCCAGGGCGAGGCTTTCCTCCCCGGACAGATCTTCGTGTTCGACGGCTTCGCACTGCGGGCCAATTCGCTTGGCCATCTGGAGCAGATTGACAGCTACGCCCCTGGCCATCAAATCAGGTTCGGAAACCTGAACTACACGGCGGATATCCGCGGAGACTTGATCTTCGACGGATTCGGGCCAGCACCAGGAGCGTCGAACAGTCACGATGAGCACGGCTTAGACCTGCTATCAGGCGATGCTCGGGACATCATCCCGGCAGAGGCCCCGGATCTAAATCCGGGGCAGGTTGCGTTGCAAAGGACGGAGGGCTGGACCCCGCCCCGCAGGCCGTACCCTCATCAGCGATGGAGCCGAACACAGGCCTCACTTCTGAGGGAGCCTGTGACTCCGGACCCCCGGATTCATATCCGGATGTAGGTTCCAGCCCGCGCGTTCCCGGGCCCGCCGAGCCTGGTTGGGCTCCGGTAATGGAGCTCACCGCGGCGGACGTCTTTCAGCACTCGCCCTTTGGCGACACGCTGAACTTATTGAAGTCTCTCTCTCTCTCTTTGTCAGGAGACTCTGGGTCGAACAATGTCCGGCTTGAGTGGGAAGCGGACAACGACGGAATTCGTTGCCCACCCACCACCCACTTCATTGCCACGATCGATGATTTAACCGACGTTCTTGACTTCGACTCCGAAGACATCGAAGGTATGGACGACGATGCAGGAGAACTACGGGGACCACCGCTCACAGGGCGGTGGGCGGCCACCTCCTCATACGATATATATATATGGTGGACACTCCAAAGGACACTAGATGTGGCGACGCAGCGGAGGATAACCCCTCAGGGAGAAAAGCAAAGCATGTGCGTTATCGGCGCCACTCCAAGCCCCGCCACATCAACACCGGCCCCGGAGACGAAAGCAGTCCGGATGGTACCAAAGAGGAATACAGCCCTAGTCAGCCTACCCTCAAGCAGGCCGGACCGATCACGATGGGATACTCGGAGAGGGACAATTATACACCCCCCTCCGATGACAAGGTAGGCCTCGGCAATGACGAATTCGGTGTACCTGAAGACCCAGTGGAACAAGTTTGCTTCAAGCGACGGCTCGTGGCCACGGCAAGGAGCCTACAAAGGAAGCAAGAGCAGCTTAAAGCTGAGCAAGACGTGCTAGTGGATAGGTGGACCACGATACTGGCCACAGAAAGGCACGCACCCAGACGCCCACACATCACTACGGTCCAAGAAAGTAAGAAGCATACACGAAGAGGCACCCTCAGACCTCGACACAAAGGTCATAAACGTCAAGACAAGGAAGCTGGTGCCAAGTCCGGCAACTCTCAGTCCGGTAAATGGACCAAGAACAGCCCAAGCCTACTCGACCAAAGCCACACACTAGATCAACCGTGTGAAATTCACGGTACCCCCAGAAGGATGGCAAAGCATAGCAATAGAGAATGCAGGATCCTCAAAACAACGCAGCTGGTCACGCGCCGGAAGCCATAAGGGAGGCGTCACAAGAACCCCCCCGTGAAAGCATAACAAGACGGGCCGACGCCTGTAATCACATAAACCACAGCAAGTCAATTGCAGTACCCCTAGGCCTAGTAGTCCGGGGGCTCTATAACACACAAAGCCCACACGGGTATGAAGCCACGAATAACATCTCCTAAAAGATGTAAGGCGCAAAGGCCAAGTTTTATTGACCCACCACCCTAACGGTTGTCTTCAGATCACTCACAATTGCTACGCCAAGGAATAAATCCTTGGCACCTTCCCAACATGCGGTAGTCTACCGCATTACAACGGGATAAACCACGTCGACTAGATCCCACATGGTAAATCGCTCAGGCCAACTATCCGGACACCCATTGAGGAGTCTGCGCTACCTCACGGTTTAATGGCTGGGTTCACCAAGGTCCGATAAGGAACCCTTGGGACCAACCACAAGAGGATGCCCAGCTGCTTTCAAACATTTGCCTTTAAAAACTAACGATTGACGCAGAACAGGGTTGGCGGCGCGGAATTAGCCCGGACACACAATGGCAGGAACATGAAGGTAGAAGGCAGTTCGGATTCTTTCTTGATCCACTCACAACCCCCTCCAGTCCGGCCACCATGGGTTCCGCCAAATAACACCTCTTTTCATACATCATACTCATATGGATAGACCTATCATCCTACTATAATGCATGGACTTGGAAAATACTCACCAGCCGCCGCGTATCGTCGACGCCCCTTTGCCGAAAAGACAGCCACGCTTCGCGTTCGCCTGGTTATACCAGGGGCTTCACAGTACGGCAATAAAGTCCGACCACCTTTTCGGTCGCTCAGCACCCCGAACTTATAGCACTATATGCATCTGCTCCGAATCATGTCTTGGGTCATTGGTTGGGTTTGCCCGGCTCCCATGTTTTGGTACCTTACGTTCCATTCTATCGGCTAAGGTAGCGCTGGGAGAACTACTGCGATTGTGTCCCGGTTCAGACGGACGAGCACCACAGTAGAGAAAGCCGAAAACCGACCGTCATGATAAAGCGAGAGCTGGTCCGCTGTTCGAGAGGTTATAAAATCCTTAAAGATTTATTCTACACAACGCAATTATAAATGTTGAGTGCGATGGATCGGTCTTCTGATCAGGTGCCAATAGAGCCCCTAGTTCGGCCTTCCGAACACTAGGGGCTGCGCCGACCATACTCGAATTCCTATAGCTAAGTGAGAGTAATAAAGCCTTATAGTCCGATTGCTTGGTTCGCGGAAAGATACACCTTCTTAATAGGACCCAACTATGGGATAAAGAGCGTTCAGATATATCCCAAACACCCCCGTATTCTTTTTACGAGGGAGCAGAAGCCGACGACTGGCCAACTCTCAGGATTTGCATACAATAAACAGCCGCACAGGAAGAACATATGTTCAAACAAAACAGGCAATATATAATAAACATGCCATTATCCCATATTACAAAAAGCGGCACTAATGCCCTCAGGGAAATATAATGTCTTTAGCACACTTGTCCGCCACAAGGCGGGCCCCTTTCAGTACACTTTCATAGTAACACTCGGGCTTGCGGTGCTCCTTACCCTCCGGCGGCCCCTCAGTCATCAGCTTCTCCGCGTCAAGCCTTCCCCAATGCACTTTTGCACGGGAAAATGCCATGTCTTGCGCCTTCTATCTGCATCGATCGCTTGATAGCATCAAGTCGAGGACAGCGCCCACAATCCGCTTGACGAGTAAGTAATCGCTGAATCGGCTCCGCAGTGCCACGGACAGCTAAGTCCTTCATGGCTAGTTCAGCCGCTTTGGTGCGATTCGACAAGCTATTTCATTTGATCGATAAAGGGCACCGGATAGTTCGGGCGCCAGACATCGCGACCAGAAATCCCTCTCCATGATCTTCTTTTCCTCGGCGCGGTAGAATTGGGCGCCATCTGATATGCTGCGAGGAAGATCCGCAAAAGCCCCTGGAAAAATAAGAATTCAGCTTGCCGCTTAGGATTCTTCCCATTATCACATATAAAGAGCTAGGAATACAGAAGGCCTTACCAGCCGCAACTTTCCGGGCCTCCTGAATGTCCCGCGCAGCACCTCGGGCTTCTTCCCGAGCACCTTCCGCAGCCTCCAAAGCCTGGGCGAGTTCGGATTCTTTCCCTTTTAGACTCTGCTCCAAGCCCTCGCTTTTCTTCACAGCTTCCTGCAGCTCTCGCTCAGCTGCGATAACCTTGGCCTCGTGTTTTTACGAAGCGCCTATTCGGCCTCAACCTTCTTGTTGGCATCAGCCAAAGCTTTCTTTAGTGCCTCGTATTCGGTACCCGCCCCTAGGTCACACAATACAAATATTTTACATTATGCACGACTATTCGTTTGTGCCAACTTCAAGACAAATGTTTTCAGCATACCTTGCTTGTCTTCCAATTGCTTCTTCACATGGCCGAGTTCCTCCTCGGCCCGTGTAAGGCTCTGCTTCAGTTCGGACACTTCCGCATTATAAGCGGCCGTCCTCTCTCCAGATGCATGTTTTCACGCAAAAGGGTATACGTCATTCACATAGGCTCCTGCGAGAGCAGGGGATTTGATCCCTTGCCCGGCTTTATCTCCTCCGTCGGACAGTGCATCAGGGGCTACTACTCATATTATGACAATTCCTCAAAGGTTTCCTAGGAAACATACCTCAAAAGCCTTTATAAGGCCAAGGCAGGACTCGTTCAGCCCGCTCTCGGCGGACTGAATCTTCTCGACCACCGCGCCCATGAGGGCCCGATGCTCATCAACAATAGACGCGTTCTTCAACGCTGTCGATAGACCGCCAGGCAGCTCTGCTCGCACAGAGGACGCCGGCGGGGTAGGCAGGCCCCCCACCATTGGGGGTGGCTGCTCGCTCGATCCCAGAACCCTAGAAGCCCCGGGGGCCGTATCCATCCCCGCGTGTCCGGCACCAGGGACATGTCCTCCCTGGTCCGGGTCTTGTCGAGATGACACCTCAGTGTCGTGCCCGGACTTTGGGGAAGGGGCCTGCGGAGGCGTCTCGCTCACCAAGGCGTCTGAGCCCAGTGAATCCTCCGACGAGGACTGACCGGCGCAGGACCTTGCCAGACTGTGCAATATGTAGGCAACAGCCAAAACTACTATACCCAAACCCGGACGCATATGCGTGTTTGGATACTTACGACTTCTCCAGGGGCTAGGCCCTGGGATCCCACTCCGAGCTGCTATCGGCAGCCGTGGGGGATGCCCCTGGGAGGGAATTTTCCCTCTCTTGGGCGATCCGACCTCCAGAGATGTGGAGGCCGTCCTCTTCCTCCCGCCATCAGAGTGAGGCTCATCCTCCTCTGCTTCCTCCTCTTCGTCTTCAGACAAAGGATAGTCGCTGGAGTCTTCGTATTTGGCGTCCGAAGCCTCACGACGGCAAAGGCCACCCCGGGTCTTCTTGACCTTCTTGGAGGCCTCTTTCTTTGGCGCCTTGTAAGGCGCGGGGACCAGCATCTTCGTAAGAAGAGGTCCGGCCGGTTCCTCCGGCAGGGGGGCTGGACAATGTATCTGCTCCACCTTCTTTATCCATCCCTGAGGTCACAATGAAACACGATTAAGGTGTCTCCCTCATGACATGCCAGTTGAAGCATGAACAGACAGAGTGTGGCTGTGACTTACCGAGCTTGGAGAATGGGATGATTGATACCCACGGTCCTCGGCGGGGCCCGGCCACGATTTGTCGGACTTAAAGAGCACCTTCCAGATATCCTTGTGGGAGGAATCATAAAGCTCCCAAAGGGTTTGGTGCTCGACTGGATCGAACTCCCACAGAGTACAAGATCGGCGCTGACAGGGGAGGACCAGGCGAGCTAGCATCACCTGGACTACATCGACAAGTTTGACGTCCCTATCGACCACACCCTGAAGGCGTGTCTGGAGCAGTAACAGCTCATCGGACGAGCACCAGTTCGGGCCCTTCTCGGGCCAGGACGTGAGCCGCAGTGGAGCTTCGGATCTGAACTCTGGAGCTGTCGCCCACTTTTTGCCGCGTGGTTCGGTGATATAGAACCACTGCTGCTGCCACTCCTTGACGGAGTCGTTGAAAGTGCCTTTCGGCCAAAGAGCCTTGGGCATCTTGCTTACCATGGCGCCTCCGCACTCGGCGTGTTCGCCACTCACCACCTTGGGCTTCACATTGAAGATCTTCAGCCATAGGCCGAAGTGAGGTGGGATCCGGAGAAAAGCCTCGCACACGACGATGAACGTCGAGATATTGAGGAAGGAGTTAGGGGAAAGATCGTGAAATCGATCCCGTAGTAATACATGACTCCCCGAACTAACGGGTGAAGGGGAAACCCGAGCCCGCAGACGAAATGGGGAAGGAACACAACTCTCTCGCAAGATTCCGGAGTGGGGACGACCTGTCCCGCCGGTGGAAGACGGTGGCCGATCTTCTGGGCCAGATACCCGGCTCCCCGGAGCTTCTTGATGTCCTTCTCCTGGACAGTCGAGGCCATCCATCGGCCTCCTGCTCCGGATCCGGACATCTTTGGAAAACCTCTCTTCGATGGAGAAGAAGAGTGTTTGGGCGTTAGGGCTCGAACAAAGGGGAATGAGCTGGCGGGAGGAGAAGGCGTGGGTAAAAGAGAAACAAACCTAACCTCTTTATAGAGGCGGTGAATGCTTTTTGCGTCTCCCCACTTGCCCGGTGGAACCTGTCTGCCTCCCACTCGCCGCGATTAGCGGCGCGGTTAGATTACCCATACCCGTATTGATGAGAATCCCGTGATATGGGGACATGATCTCTGCTTTGACAAGACATGTCAAAGAAACCGCCTCGCAATATGCGCTATAGCTGGTTGCGGGAAAACGGATCGAATAATGATCTGACCGTAATAACATGTCACGTCATCAGAAAAAGTTGTCAGCGGATTGCATTCATTAAATATCATTCTCTCTATGGTGGCATATGAAGATCATCTCGTAGATCCGGACACGGTCTAAGTGTTCGATGATTACTTTGGATTATTCGGAGGAGGAACCCGCATTGGAATGCCGAAAACAATACTGCGTGCCGGACTCATCGTCATTGAAGCCTGGCTCAGGGGTTACTGAGGGAGTCCTCGATTAGGGGGTATCCGGACACCAGACTGTGTACAACGACCGGACTGATGAAGCGTGAAGATACAAGACTCAAGACTTCGGCCCGTGTCCGGATGGGACTTTCCTTGGCGTGGAAGGCAAGCTTGGCGATCCGGATATTATATTTCCTTCCTTGTAACCGACTCCATGTAAACCCTAGCCCTCTCCGGTGCCTATATAAACCGGAGAGGTTGGTCCTTAGAAGGCCGATCACAATTACAATCATACCATCATAGGCTAGCTCTTAGGGTTTAGCCTCTACGATCTCGTGGTAGATCTACTCTTGTACTACCCATATCATCAATATTAATCAAGCAGGAAGTATGGTTTTACCTCCATCGAGAGGGCCCGAACCTGGGTAAACATCTGTGTACCTTGCTTCCTGTTACCATCAGCCTTGACGCACAGATCGGGACCCCCTACCCGAGATCCGCCGGTTTTGACACCGACACCTGGTTCTTTGGCTTCACAGCTAGAACAGGAAGAAAAGAAAGATGAAGAGCCCATGGCTCACGAAGAAGAAGCTCAAGAAGCTGCACCACCAGTTTTTCCCTACCTAGTTGTACCACCAGTGTTGCCATAGCAGACCGAAGGAGAACAAGTTATGAATCAAGTGACCGAAGAAGTTGTCGTGCCACCCACTATCGAGAACTCACCGAAAGAAAAGGCCCTAGTACCTGAGAATGAAAAAGCCGTTGAAGGAGTTCCAGCGAAGAAAATTGAAGGACAGACTAGTGCTCCCGTGCCATCAGTTCCAAAGAAAACAAAAAAGGCCACTTGCTCCAGTTAATCCTATCAATGAGAATGAGCCAGCTTCTGATAATGTTCATACAATGGAAATCGGTGATGAAGAATATCGGAAAAATCCCCAGGAATCCTTTCCACTGTTTCCAACTGTGTATGGCCCCAATGGCCCCGTATTCAATGAACAGCTTCATTCCTCGAAGCTTGCATTCTTTGGGGTCAGCCCTTATGAAAAAGAAAGAACTTCATTGTCACCGAGGATTTGGACTGAAGAACAAGCAGTCTATTATGCTCGGATCTTGTTCGGCAAGCACAGAATTTTCAATCATAAGATATTGTACTTCGCTGAACATGAGAAAATGCCATGTTTCCATCATGCAATTGAGCATATTGAACATGCTCTACTGAAGGGATTCATGCGCTTCAATCATGGCTGGAACAAAGAGATTGTCCTTTAATTTTATGCCACACTATACATCTCAGGAGAGCCTGGAAATACCTCAACCTGGACACTTGAATGGATGACTGGCAGAGAAAGGATCAAATGTTCAGCAAATCATTTTCTGGCCTTGATCAATATTCCTCAATGTGAGTTTGAGAAAGATAGGGAGCACAGGCTGCATTTCTGGGAAGTGTTTGAAGCACAACTCCACATACTGATGGATTCCACCATGATTGGTGATGAATGTGTTGATGTTGATCCGAAGAAGTTGGCTTACGACAACAAAGTTCTATTTCACATTATGTGCAATACTATCATGCCAACAAATAGGCCCAACTCCATCAAAGGCATCGTGGGGAATGCTCTTGTGGCCATGTCTCAAGGAATGATCTTTTCATCTGAAACCTTGCATGTGCAGCAGATAGCCCTTAGTCATTGAAGCCTTATGCTCCATGGATCATGTTCGCGATTGGGTAGCTCACCAATGAGAAATTCTTGTGGGCTTACATACCGAAAGTTTTCATGCAACCAGTTCGTGACACTCTGCGCATTATGAAGAATAATGGCAAGGGGAAAGAACCTGTTGATATTGCTGGAAATGCTTTTGCATCTGAAAGCGCTCCGAAGGTCAAGAAAGCCAGGGTTGTAATCCCTCGCGAAGAAAATCCATCTCTCTATGAGATCTGCGTTCGCACTCAGCAGACACTACAAAGCCATATCAAGCTGGATAGAAGGGAAAAGTGGAATTAATGGCTGAGCTGAATTTGCTTCATAATAAAACTCGTCGGATTCTTCTTCATGAGAAGGAAGCTAAGAAGCGATCGTGGATTTTTTAAGAAAGCATTTTTCTGGAAGGAGTTAGCCAAAAAGGGCATTCTGAATGATTATAACTATCTGGACTTGCTTGCTGTTCTGCGCATCTATAGACAAACTCCAGAGCTCCCACATCATTCTGCTTCAACAAATCTGTTGTTTGTCAATCATGATGATGAAATTGTAGATACAGTTGGTACTCTTGTCTACAAGCCAGATGATCATAGCTCCAAGACTTCCAAAGTACATGCAGCTACTCCTGCTTCTGCCTTGACCATTCCTCATTCTTCAGATTCTGGTTCTTCGAGTAGTCTCAATTCTGATTCTGAGGATTCTCCCATGGAGTAGTTCCTCGTATGTTTTATCATTCCCTTTTGACACTTGTTGACAAAAAGGGGGAGAATTACATCGAGTGGTAGTTTTTTAGAGTTTGCAGGGTGTTTTCATTCGTTTTTTTTTTGTTTTCCCTCGAACAATTTGCTTCATGAACTTATCGCACCACTTGTGGTGTTGAAAAACTTGGTCGTCACGTAACGTTAATAACCCCCCGCCTGCAATGCTATTTGCTTTGTACTATCTGTTTGCAGGTACCATCAAATGTGTTTTCTCGTGAATGATTATCTTCGATAATTATCCATATCATAGGGAACATATTTGCTCCTTGAAGAAGAACAGAGAATCATCATGTGATGATACTAAATTGGATAAGTACTTCGAGTACTAAATGAACTATAACTGTTGTTGTTGGATATGCAGCGATTATTATCCATTATTATCTAACCTTGCAGGAAGAGAATGTCAGTCTAAAATTTATGCCTTACGTGAAGGCCATACAATCAACTAACAAAGTGTCTTTCCCTCGCAAGTATCTCTTGTATTATGTTCTAAATTGCAGGGAAACCACATCTGAAGCATATCCATTCCGAGCAACTTGCTTATATTTTCTTTCTTGCTCTGTTTACATCGAATACCTAACATGCAGGAAAACTACATCTCGTGTGGATTCAAATTGTGCTCTGAGAAAACTTTCATGATATATACTTTGTCACAATGAAGGAAATATGCCCTAGAGGCAATAATAAAGATATTATTTATTTCCTTATATCATGATAAATGTTTATTATTCATGCTAGAATAGTATTAACCAGAAACATAATACATGTGTGAATACATAGACAAACCTAGTGTCACTAGTATGCCTCTACTTGACTAGCTCGTTAATTAAATATGGTTATGTTTCCTAACTATAGACATGAGTTGTCATTTGATTAACGGGATCACATCATTAGGAGAATGATGTGATTGACTTGACCCATTCCGTTAGCTTAGCACTTGATCGTTTAGTTTGTTGCTATTGCTTTCTTCATGACTTATACATATTCCTATAACTATGAGATTATGCAACTCCTGTTTACCGGAGGAACACTTTGTGTGCTACCAAACATCACAACATAACTGGGTGATTATAAAGGTGCTCTACAGGTGTCTCCGAAGGTACTTGTTGGGTTGGCGTATTTCGAGATTAGGATTTGTCACTCCGATTGTCGGAGAGGTATCTCTGGGCCCACTCGATAATGCACATCACTTAAGCCTTGCAAGCATTGCAACTAATGAGTTAGTTGCGGGATGATGTATTACAAGAGCGAGCAAAGAGACTTGCAGTAACGAGATTGAACTATGTATTGAGATACCGACGATCGAATCTCGGGCAAGTAACATACCGATGACAAAGGGAACAACGTATGTTGTTATGCGGTTTGACCGATAAAGATCTTCGTAGAATATGTGGGAGCCAATATGAGCATCCAGGTTCCGCTATTGGTTATTGACCGGAGACATGTCTCAGTCATGTCTACATTGTTCTCGAACCCGTAGGGTCCGCATGCTTAAAGTTCGATGACGGTTATATTATGAGTTTATGTGTTTTGATGTACCGAAGGTAGTTAGGAATCCCGTATGAGATCGGGAACATGACGAGGAGTCAAGAAATGATCGAGACGTAAAGATTGATATATTGGACGACTATATTCGGAGATCGGAAAGGTTCCGAGTGATTCGGGTATTTTTCGGAGTACCGGAGAGTTACGGGAATTCGCCGGGGAGTATATGGGCCTTATTGGGCATTAGGGGAAAGAGAGAGGAGATGCTGCCCCCCCCCCCCAAGGCCTAGTCCGAATTGGACTAGGGGGAGGGGCTGCGCCCCCTCCTTCCTTCTCTTCTCTCTCCCCTTTCCTTGACTACTACTCCTACTACTTGGAAGGGGGGAATCCTACACCCGGTGGGAGTAGGACTCCTCCTAGGGCGCGCCATAGAGAGGGCCGGCCCTCCCTCCTCCACTCCTTTATATACGGAGGGGGCACCCTTGGAGACACAACAATTGATCATTGATCTTTTAGCCGTGCGGTGCCCCCCTCCACCATAGTCCACCTCGATAATATCATAGCGGTGCTTAGGCGAAGCTCTGCGTCGGTAGAACATCATCATTGTCACCACGCCGTCGTGCTGACGAAACTCTCCCTCAACACTCGGCTAGATCGGAGTCTGAGGG
Organism: Aegilops bicornis; assembly: GCA_021605145.1. NCBI lineage: Eukaryota > Viridiplantae > Streptophyta > Magnoliopsida > Poales > Poaceae > Aegilops > Aegilops bicornis. Next base: position 182,355,184 of record CM038671.1, on the reverse strand, counting down.
ACGTCATCGGGCTGAACGTGTGCTGAACTCGGAGGTGTTGTGTGTTTGTTACTTGATCGGTTGGATCGTGAAGACGTACGACTACATCAACCGCCTTGTGCTAACGCTTCCGCTTTTGGTCTACGAGGGTACGTGGACAACACTCTCCCCTCTCGTTGCTATGCATCACCATGATCTTGCGTGTGCATAGGAAAATGTTGAAATTACTACGTTCCCCAATAGTGGCATCCGAGCCAGGTTTTATGCGTTGATGTTATATGCACGAGTAGAACACAAGTGAGTTGTGGGTAATACAAGTCAACTGCTTACCAGCATGTCATACTTTGGCTCAGCGGTATTGTTGGATGAAGCGGCCCGGACCGACATTACGCGTACGTTTACGCAAGACTGGTTCTACCGACGTGCTTTGCACACAGGTGGCTGGCGGGTGTCAGTTTCTCCAACTTTAGTTGAACCGAGTGTGGCTACGCCCGGTCTTTGAGAAGGTTAAAACAGCACTAACTTGATGAACTATCGTTGTGGTTTTGATGCGTAGGTAAGAACGGTTCTTGCTCAGCCCGTAGCAGCCACGTAAAACTTGCAGCAACAAAGTAGAGGACGTCTAACTTGTTTTTGCAGGGCATGTTGTGATGTGATATGGTCAAGACGTGATGAGATATTATTTGTTGTATGAGATGATCATGTTTTGTTGAAGTTATCGGCAACTGGCAGAAGCCTTATGGTTGTTTCTTTATTGCATAAGATGCAAGCGCCAAATAATTGCTTTACTATATCGCTATGCGATAGCAATAGTTGGCGAGACGACCATGTGACGACACATTGATATAGATCAAGATGATGGAGATCATGGTGTCATGCCGGTGACGATGGAGATCATGATGATGCTTTGGAGATGGAGATCAAAGGCACAAGATGATGATGGCCATATCATGTCACATATTTTGATTGCATGTGATGTTTATCTTTTATGCATCTTATTTTGCTTTGATTGACGGTAGCATTATAAGATGATCTCTCACTAAATTTCAAGATAAAAGTGTTCTCCCTGAGTATGCACCGTTGCCAAAGTTCGTCGTGCCCAGACACCATGTGATGATCGGGTGTGATAAGCTCTACGTCCATCTACAACGGGTGCAAGCCAGTTTTGCACACGCAGAATACTCAGGTTAAACTTGACGAGCCTAGCATATGCAGATATGGCCTCGGAACACTGAGACTGAAAATTCGAGCGTTGAATCATATAGTAGATATGATCAACATACTAATGTTCACCATTGAATACTACTCCATCTCACGTGATGATCGGACATGGTTTAGTTGATTTGGATCACGTGATCACTTAGATGATTAGAGGGATGTCTATCTAAGTGGGAGTTCTTAAGTAATATGATTAATTGAACTTTAATTTATCATGAACTTAGTCCTGGTAGTATTAGCATGTCTATGTTGTAGATCAATAGCTCGCGATGTTGCTCCCCGTTTATTATTTATATGTTCCTAGAGAAAACTAAGTTGAAAGATGTTAGTTGCAATGATGCGGATTGGATCCGTGATCTAAGGATTATCCTCATTGCTGCACAGAAGAATTATGTCCTTGATGCACCGCTAGGTGAAAGACCTATTGCAGTAGCAGATGCAGACGTTATGAACGTTTTGACAAAAGCTCGGTATGATGACTACTTGATAGTTAAGTGCACCATGCTTTACGTCTTAGAACCGGGACTTCAAAAATGTTTTGAATGCCACGGACCATATAAGATGTTTCAAGAGTTGAAATTGATATTTCATACTCATGCCCGTGTCGAGAGGTATGAGACCTCTGACGGTACTTTGCCTACAAGATGGAGGAGAATAGCTCAACCAGTGAGCATGTGCTCAGATTGCCTGGGTACTAAAATTGCTTGAATCAAGTGGGAGTTAATCTTCCAGATAAGATAGTAATTGACAAAATTCTCTAGTCACTATCACCAAGTTACTAGAACTTCGTGATGAACTATAATATGCAAGGGATGATGAAAGTAATTCCCAAGCTCTTCGCGATGCTGAAATCAACGAAGATAGAAATCAAGAAAGAGCATCAAGTGTTGATGGTTAACAAGACCACTAGTTTCAAGTAAAGGGACAAAGGGAAGAAAGGGGAACTTCAAGAAGAACGGCAAGCAAGTTGCTGCTCAAGTGAAAAATCCCAAGTCTGGACCTAAGCCTGAAACTAAGTGCTTCTACTGCAAAGGGACTGGTCACTGGAAGGGGAACTGCCCCAAGTATTTGGTGGATAAGAAGGATGGCAAAGTGAACAAAGCTATATTTGATATACATGTTATTGATGTGTACTTTACTAGTGTGTATAGCAATCCCTCGGTATTTGACACTGGTTCAGTTGCTAAGAGTAGTAACTCAAAACGGGAGTTGCAAAATAAATAGAGACTAGTTATGGGCGAAGTGACGATGTGTGTTGGAAGTAGTTCCAAGATTGATATGATCATCATCGCACACTCCCTATACTTTCGGGATTAGTGTTGAACCTAAGATAAATGTTATTTAGTGTTTGCGTTGAGCATGAATATGATTGGATCATGTTTATTGCAATACGGTTATTCATGTAAACTAGAGAATAATTGTTCTTCTGTTTGCATGAATAAAACCTTCTATGGTCATACACCCAATGAAAATGGTTTGTTGGATCTCGATCGTGGTGATAAACATTTTCATAATATTGAAGCCAAAAGATGCAAAGTTCATAATGATAGTGCAACTTATTTGTGGCACTGCCGTTTTAGGTCATATTGGTGTAAAGAGCATGAAGAAACTCCATGCTGATGGGATTTTGGAATCACTTGATTATGAATCACTTGATACTTGTGAACCATGCCTTATGGGCAAGATGACTAAGACTCCGTTCTCCGGAACAATGGAGCGAGCAACTGACTTATTGGAAATAATACATATTGATGTATGCAACCCGATGAGTATTGAGGCTCGCGGCGGGTATCGTTATTTTCTCACTTTCACAGATGATTTGAGAAGATATGGGTATATCTACTTGATGAAACACAAGTCTGAAACATTTGAAAAGTTCAAAGAATTTCAGAGTGAAGTGGAGAATCATCTTAACAAAATAAAAGTTTCTACGATATGATCGCAGAGGTAAAATATTTGAGTTACGAGTTTGTCCTTCAGTTAAAACAATGTGAAATAGTTTCACTACTCACGCCACCTGGAACACCACAGTGCAATGGTGTGTCCGAACGTCAGAAATGCATTTCTTTATTAGATATGATGCGATCTATGATGTCTCTTACCGATCTACCACTATCGTTTGGGGTTATGCATTAGAGACAGTTACATTCACGTTAAATAGGGCACCATCTAAATCCGTTGAGACGACACCGTATGAACTGTGGTTTGGCAAGAAACCCAAGTTGTCGTTTCTTAAAGTTTGGGGTTGCGGTGCTTATGTGAAAAAGTTTCAACCTGATAAGCTCGAACCCAAATCGGAGAAGTGCGTCTTCATAGGATACCCAAAAAGAAAATATTGGGTACACCTTCTATCGCAGATCCGAAGGCAAGACATTTGTTGCTAAATTTGGATCCTTTCTGGAGAAGGAGTTTCTCTCGAAAGAAGTGAGTGGGAGGAAAGTAGAACTTGATGAGGTAATTGTACCTGCTCCCTTATTGGAAAGTAGGTCATCACAGAAATATGTTCCTGTGACTACTACACCAATTAGTGACGAAGCTAATGTTGATGATCATGTAACTTCAGATCAAGTTACTACCGAACCTCGTGGGTAAACCAGAGTGAGATCCGCACCAGAGTGGTATGGTAATCCTGTTATGGAGGTCATGTTACTTGACCATGACGAACCTACGAACTATGAGGAAGAGATGATGATCCCAGATTCCGCAAAATGGTTTAAGGCCATGAATTCTGAGATAGGATCCATGTATGAGAACAAAGTGTGGACTTTTGTGGACTTGCCCGATGATCGGCAAGCCATTGAGAATAAATAGATCTTCAAGAGGAAGACAGACACTGATAGTAGTGTTACTATCTACAAAGCTCGAATTGTTGCAAAAGTTTTTCGACAAGTTCAAGGTGTTGATTACGATAAGATTTTCTCACTCATAGCGATGCTTAAGTCTGTCCGAATCATGTTAGCAATTGCCGTATTTTATGAAATCTGGCAAATGGATAACAAAACTGCATTCCTTGATGGATTTATTAAAGAAGAGTTGTATATGATACAACCAGAAGGTTTTGTCAATCCTAAAGGTGCTAACAAAATATGCAAGCTCCAGCGATCCATTTATGGACTGGTGCAAGCATCTCGGAGTTGGAATATACGCTTTGATAAGTTGATCAAAGCATATAGTTTTATCTGGACTTGCTGAAGCATGTATTTACAAAAGTGAGTGGGAGCACTAGAGCATTTCTGATAAGTATATATGAATGACATATTGTTGATCGAAAATAATGTAGAATTATTCTGCAAAGCATAAAGGAGTGTTTGAAAGGAGTTTTTTCAAAGAAAGACCTCAGTGAAGCTGCTTACATATTGAGCATCAAGATCTATAAAGATAGATCAAGACGCTTGATAAGTTTTTTCAATGAGTACATACCTTGACAAGATTTTGAAGTAGTTCAAAATGGAACAGTCAAAGAAAGAGTTCTTGCCTATTTTACAAGGTGTGAAATTGAGTAAGACTCAAAGCCCGACCACGGCAGAAGATAGAAAGAGAATGAAAGTCATTCCCTATGCCTTGGCCATAGGTTCTATAAAGTATGCCATGCTGTGTACCAGATCTATAGCATACCCTACACTGATTTTGGCAAGGGAGTACAATAGTGATCGAGGAGTAGATCACTGGACAGCGGTCAAAATTATCCTTAGTGGAATAAGGATATGTTTCTCGATTATGGAGGTGACAAAAAGGTTCGTCGTAAAGGGTTACGTCGATGCAAATTTTGACACTGATCCAGATGACTCTAAGTCTTAATCAGGATACATATTGAAAGTGAGAGCAATTAGCTAGAGTAGCTCCATGCAGAGCATTGTTGACATTGAAATTTTCAAAATACATACGGATCTGAATGTGGCAGACCCGTTGACTAAACTTCTCTCACAAGCAAAACATGATCACACCTTAGTACTCTTTGGGTGTTAATCACATAGCGATGTGAACTAGATTATTGACTCTAGTAAACCCTTTGGGTGTTGGTCACTTGACGATGTGAACTATGGGTGTTAATCACATGGTGATGTGAACTATTGGTATTAAATCACATGGTGATGTGAACTAGATTATTGACTCTAGTGCAAGTGGGAGACTGAAGGAGATATGCACTAGAGGCAATAGTAAAGTTATTATTTATTTCCTTATATCATGATAAATGTTTATTATTCATGCTAGAATTGTATTAACCGAAAACATAATACATGTGTGAATACATAGACAAACAGAGTGTCACTAGTATGCCTCTACTTGACTAGCTCGTTAATTAAAGATGGTTATGTTTCCTAACCATAGACATGAGTTGTCATTTGATTAATGGGATCACATCATTAGGAGAATGATGTGATTGACTTGACCCATTCCGTTAGCTTAGCACTTGATCGTTTAGTTTGTTGCTATTGCTTTTTTCATGACTTATACATGTTCCTATGACTATGAGATTATGCAACTCCCGTTTACCGAAGGAACACTTTGTGTGCTACCAAACGTCACAACATAACTGGGTGATTATAAAGGTGCTCTACAGGTGTCTCCGAAGGTACTTGTTGGGTTGGCGTATTTCGAGATTAAGATTTGTCACTCCGATTGTCGGAGAGGTATCTCTGGGCCCACTCGGTAATGCACATCACTTAAGCCTTGCAAGCATTGCAACTAATGAGTTAGTTGCGGGATGATGTATTACGGAATGAGTAAAGAGACTTGCCGGTAACGAGATTGAACTAGATATTGTGATACCAACGATCGAATCTCAGGCAAGTAACATACCGATGACAAAGGGAACAACGTATGTTGTTATGCGGTTTGACCGATAAAGATCTTCGTAGAATATGTGGGAGCCAATATGAGCATCTAGGTTCCGCTATTGGTTATTGACAGGAGACGTGTCTCGGTCATGTCTACATTGTTCTCGAACCCGTAGGGTCCGCACGCTTAAAGTTCGATGACGGTTATATTATGAGTTTATGTGTTTTGATGTACCGAAGGTAGTTCGGAGTCCCAGATGAGATCGGGTACATGACGAGGAGTCTCGAAATGGTCTAGACGTAAAGATTGATCTAGCACTATGCATTTTCTACGAACTTTTTGGTAACTTGTTGCCAAAGGGGGAGAAAAATGTATAGATCATAGGCTTCGAGAGAGAGAGAGAGAGTGTTGCTTTTGTTCTCTCTTGATTTGGTGGTTCTTAAACTTGTTTGCTTTTTATTGCTTGAGTTACTATGTTTGTGAGACATTGATGATCATGTGTTTGATCATAAGCTACACTTATGCATGTTTGATGATATTATCTTATCTATCCTATATGATCATTCACAGTGCTTGGTGATGAGTGCATGTATTCAATCCGTATCTTTTTGAGCGCTCCACCAAGATGTATGTGACATGGAAGAGTAACCCATGAGCCTAATTCCTTGTGCATTGGCAGTCCAAAGCAAATCGTAAACTATGCACAAATTTAGGGGGAGCTCTTGCTTATCACATACTTCTCAAAGCGACGATGTTTTTTCAATCTTATTATCATTTTTCGAAGCTTTGATCTATATGTTGTCATCAATTACCAAAAAGGGGGAGATTGAAAGTGCAACTATCCCTAGGTGGTTTTGGTAATTCATAACAACATATAGCTCATTGAGCTAATGCTATTCCAAGATGAACATTTCAGGAAAAGCTCAATGAATGGCATGGCATGGATGATGAAAGTGGATCCCTCAAAATGCTAATGACAAAGGATTGGCTCAAGCTCAAAAGCTCAAGACTCTTCATTTTATATTTTAGTGATTCAAGATCACATTGAGTCTATAGGAAAAGCCAATACTATCAAGGAGGGATTAGGTGTTGCTTAATGAGCCTCTTGCTTCATGTGCTTAGTGATATGCTCCAAAACCCTCAGCTACTTTCTCACATCCACATATGACCTAAACCTAAAGCCAAAATCGGTCTCACCGATTCTTCCTATCCGGCGCCACCGATTCCAAATGTCATAGCCAATCGCCACAAACCCTAGGCAAATCGGTTCTACCGATAGGGATCTCGGTCTCACCGAGATGGGATTGTAATCTCTCTGTTTCCTTTTCAGAACGCTTTGGTCTCACCGAAAGAGCGGATCGGTCCTTCGAGATTGCAATGTAAACTTTCTCGCTTCCTTTCGTAATGTTTGGTCTCACCGAAAGAGCGAATCGGTCCCACCGAGTTTACCTGACCAACTCTCTGGTTAGCTAATTACCAAAATCGGTCTCACCAAGTTTGTGTAATCGGTCTCACCGAGATTACGTTATGCCCTAACCCTAACCATATCGGTCCTACCGAGATGCAAGTCAGTCCCCAATCAAAACCCTAACGGTCACTAGGTTTACTACAATCGGTCTGACCGAGTTTGTTGATTCGGTCCCACCGAGATTGGTAAATTGTGTGTAATGGTTAGATTTTGTGTGGAGGCTATATATACCCCTCCACCTCCTCTTCATTCATGGAGAGAGCCATCAGAACAAACCTACACTTTCAACTTACCATTTCTGAGAGAGAGCCACCTACTCATGTGTTGAGACCAAGATATTCCATTCCTACCATATGAATCTTGATCTCTAGCCTTCCCCAAGTTGATTTCCACTCAAATCTTCTTTCCACCAGATCCAAATCCTATGAGAGAGAGTTGAGTGTTGGGGAGACTATAGTTTGAAGCACAAGAGCAAGGAGTTCATCATCAACGCACCATTTGTTACTTCTTGGAGAGTGGTGTCTCCTTGATTGGCTAGGTGTCACTTGGAAGCCTCCGACGAGATTGTGGAGTTGAACCAAGGAGTTTGTAAGGGCAAGGAGATCGCCTACTTCGTGAAGATCTACCGCTAGTGAGGCAAGTCCTTCGTGGGCGACGGCCATGGTGGGATAGACAAGGTTGCTACTGTGGACCCTTCGTGGGTGGAGCCCTCCGTGGACTCACAAGCAACTGCTACCCTTCGTGGGTTGAAGTCTCCATCAACGTGGAGGTGCGATAGCACCACCTATCGGAACCACGCCAAAAACATCAGGTGTCTCCAATTGCGTTTGAATCCTCCAAACCCTTCCCTTTACTTTCTTGCAAGTTGCATGCTTTAATTTCCGCTGCTCATACACTCTTTGCATGCTTGCTTGAATTGTGTGATGATTGCTTGACTTGTCCTAAGATAGCTAAAATCTGCCAAACTCTAAAACTGGGAAAAGGCGAAGTTTTTAATTGGTCAAGTAGTCTAATCACCCCCCCCCCTCTAGACATACTTCAAGGTCCTACAAGTGGTATCAGAGCTTGGTCTCCATTTTCTTTGATTTCCATAGCTTTTGGTGGTCATAGCCTTGGTTTCACAACCTAGGAGAGTATGGCGTCTAGCGAGGGAAATTATCACCGTAGAGGTCCTTACTTTGATGGTACTAATTTTGCTAGTTGGAAGCATAAGATGAAAATGCATATTCTCAGACATAACCCCGCCGTTTGGGCAATTATTTGTATTGGCTTGCAAGGTGAATTCTTTGATGGGAGAGAGCCGAACCGTGAAGCTAATGCGGAAGAATTGAAGATGTTGCAATACAACGCTCAAGCTTGTGATATCATCTTCAACGGATTGTGCCCCGAAGAATTCAACAAAACGAGCCGTCTTGAGAATGCAAAAGAAATTTGGGATACTTTGATTGATATGTATGAAGGTACCGAATCCGTCAAGGAATCCAAGTTGGATGTGCTCCAAAGTCAACTTGACAAGTTCAAAATGAAGGATGGTGAAGGTGTCGCTGAAATGTACTCTAGGCTTGCACTTATCACAAATGAGATTGCGGCTTAGGGAGTGAAGAGATGACCGATGATTCATCATCAAGAAGATCCTAAGAGCATTGGATGGAAAGTATGATACCGTGTGCACATTGATTCAAATGATGCCAAACTACAAAGATCTCAAGCCAATGGAAGTCATTGGAAGAATTGTTGCTCATGAGATGTCACTTAAGGATAAGGAGGAACTTGAACAAGTCAAGTGGTGCTTACAAAGCCTCAAGTGAAGCCCCCACATCATCAAGTGAGAAACACACCTTCAATGAAGAATTGAGCTTAATGGTGAAGAACTTCAACAAATTCTACAAGAGTAGAAGCAAAGAAAGAAGCTCCAAGTCAAGGTCTTACAATGACAAAAGATCTTCTAGTCGAGAGCGAAATTGCTACAATTGTGGGAGACCCGGACACTATTCCAATGAGTGTACGGCACCCTACAAAAGAAGAGAAGACTCTCCAAAAGAAGAAGTAGAAAAGAAGAATCACCACCAAGAGAGAGGAGGAGTAGAGATGATCGTTATGAACGAAGACCCTCACGGAGAAGCAAGGATTCGGAAAGGAAGGACAAGTCATCAAAGAGCTACATAAAACGAAGACATCAAGCTCATGTTGGTGAATGGGTATCCGGTTCCGACTCCGACAATCACTCCGAGAGAAGCTATCACTCTGACTCCGAATATACTCAAGATGAAGGTGTTGCCGGTCTAGCACTTGTGTCAACCAACTCCTACGACATATTTGAGTCACCAAATGAAGGAATTGGAAGATGCTTCATGGCCAAAGGTCCAAAGGTAACACATCCACGAGTATGATGATTTCAATAGTGATGAAGATGACTTGCTTGTGGATGATGATTTACTTGTTGACAACTCTAGTGATGAATAATATGATGAAACGTCAATTAATCATGCTAATCAAGATAAAACGAATGACAATGATAAGGAGAAGATTGAGCGTCTAACTAAAGAACTAGACTCTCTTAAGTTAGCTCATGAAACTATCTTCAAAGATCATCGAGAACTTTTAAGGGCTCATGAGAAGTTACGCTTTGAAAAGCTCAATCTTGAGCAAGAGCATGAGTTCTTAAAAGCAATCAATGATGAGCTCCGTAAGAAAAGTTCTTCTTACATTGCCAAGAGTTTACTCTTATCTACTTACATGCCTCAAGTCAAGTCTAGTAACAAGATCAAGAAAGATTCTTCCTCTAGTAGTAACAATAATAATGTCAAATCCAATATTGTTGCATCTAGCAGTTCTCTTGATTCCACTAATGATTCTCTTAGCCAAGTTACACTTGAGCAAGAAAATAGCTTATTGAAGGGAATTATAGAGAAAGGTGTATACAAGAGACTTGCCGGGAGTAAGCAATTCGAGGAAATTGTATGCAAGCAAGGAAGGCACCGGAAGAATCAAGGTGTTGGTTTTGAACGAAAGTTCAATGCCAATGGAGTTGAGTGGGAAGAAGATCAATACCCCAAGACGAAGTTTGTTCCTCAACAAGAGAAGTATGATCCTACTTCCTTCAAGGGAACACAAGCACAAGATGATCTTCCACCACAAGACCACAAGAACAAAGGTAAGGACAGGCTTCAAGAAGAGATTGATGCATTTGAAGAGGCACCTAAGGTCTCGGTCAAGTGGATTCCCAAGACTACGTCAAGTTCTACCTCATCAAGTACAACTACAACTCCAAGGATTCCCATCAAGATGATGTGGATCCCGAAGAAGAACTAGAGAGTTCTTGAGGGTGACTCCGCCAACATATTTCACTCATATCATTATGGCAAGGACAAGTGCAATCAACTTCCATATCTTGCACTAGTTCAAGGAGTCACAAACCCTCATGTTGGTAAGGCAAGGGACAAGGTAACCTAATGATTTCATGGACATCATTTTGTGTAAAAGGCCACTCTATGTCTATGGATATACTTGTTTGTTCCTTGTGGGACTAACCCATGTAAGTATTGAAAGTGCAACTCACTCTAAAGGATTTCTCCAAAAAGATCTACATCAACATTGAGCATCCACATCTTCAACACCTACATGAAGTCATCATCGACAAAACCCAAGGTTAGTTCATCCCTCTTAGGGGGGATCTCACATCTAGGGGGAGCTTAACTCTAAGAATTGAGACAAAGCAACTCTAATGATGTGAACACATAAATGCTTTATGTAAAAGTGGTAACCCCACTTGAGCTTAAACGATGAGTATGACCTATGATCAAATGTCTATCATTTGACTCCTAAGTCAATATACTCATATATAGATGACCTAGTCATCGCCAATTGTTTGATAGATGCTTGAATTGGTTGTGCATGCTTTGCCACATATTTCACTTGCCATCTTATTGTGTGAGCTTGTTGGTTGCATACTTTACTCATTCGAGGACATCCACTTGTTGTTTTGATTGATTAGCTTCTTTCTCTTTGGCCAAGTGGATGGACAAGAATGCCTAAGAACCTTCTCTAGCTATCTATGCTTTTCTCGTCTCAAACTCTATTCATGCTACATCACAAAATTTGATCAAGTCAGATTCGAACCACTCTGTGTGAGGAGCACTCGGAGTCCCCCTTTCGTCATAGACTTAAACTTCCAAAACTTCTTTGTGATTCTCGGTCTGACCGATTCCTCCATTTTGGTCTCACCGGGATCACTAAGTCGATCTAGGTTTTCAATCTCGGTGCAACCGATTTGAACTCTTCGGTCACACCGAGTTGCAATAATTGTACACAGTTTTGCATCTTGGTGCCACCGAGTTGTTCCACTCAGTCACACCGACAGGGTCGGGCTATATATAGTCACGGGCAAAAATTTGGAAATTTCTCCGAACCACTTCGCCCGCGCAATAGCTCGCTCTGCCTCCGTGGTCTCCGGATCGTCTCCTCGTCGCCAGCCGCCTCCTGTCGCTGGTCTCCGCCGCCGTCAACGGAATTCAACCCCGCCGTTGCCGCCATAGCGAGTCTCTGCCGAATTAGGGTATGGACTCGATCACAGTGCTTTCCTCGTCTAATTCTCAGCACATTGTGTTCTTATTGATTCTTGCCACGATTGGAACACTCCTATCCAGTCAATGGAATCCTTAGAATAGTTTTGATTCAAAAAAATTAGGGTTAGGTTTCCGCCGAAACCATCTCGGACCCACCGAGTTGAAAAACTCGGTCCCACCAATTTGGCTTATGCCATCGCACTAGTGAGACTCGGTCTGACCGAGAATTGCTAATCGGTGAGACCAATTTTAGTACTTTGTGAAACCCTAGCAGTCTCGGTGCCACCGAACTGTGACTCGGTCTGACCGAGATCATCAGTTTAGGTTCCAAAACTGCTTCGGTATCACCGAGTTTGAAAATCGGTTGATCCGAAATGCTTCGTGGAAAACTAAAACTGAATTTTTGAGTCATTCTTTGCAAAAATCTCTGCATTTTGTGATGCTCATCCACTCTACCTCATCTATAACTCTTCACGGTGGTCAGCAACGGTGTTTGCGGCATGTCGCATCAGAGTGACAGTCGAACAGTCGAGGAGGAGCAGGTGAACATGAGTGAGGGCACTAGTCCCTCCAGCTCTTCAGATGAAGGCAGCAGGAGCACCCCAAGCAATTTGCCTAAAGCTGCCACGGGCAAAGGAAGAAGAAAACCTCAGATTACGAAGATGAGGATTATAGGGCGAAGAGGATGAGGCACCTCCAAGAAGGCGGTGCTCAAAAGGAGTATGGCTCAAAGACATAGCACAAAGCCTGGATTCAATAGGAAGGTTCCTGCCAAGAGGACACCTATGCCAAAGGTCGAGCATCAACTCAAATTCTGAAAAGCCTGATCCCAAAGAGCCACTGCTTGAAGGAAAGAAAAGGAAAGAAAGGGTCAAGAAGACCACAAATGAGTTATTGGGAAGCCTTCCATGATGGAAGAGGAAGAAGAGATTGCTGCACCCGGCACCCAAGGCACCAAAGCTTATGGGTGATGCTATAAGATCAGGGCTGCCACATCTAATCCCAAGGAAGCACCCAAAGCTGCCCCCAAGGCCAAGTCTGCACCAAAGAGGAATACCAGGAGTATTCCAGCTTTGAGAAGAACAAGGCCCCAAAGTGCTCGAGGTTCTTGATGAAGAAGATGAAGAAGGACAAGTTACGAGGAAGCTCAAGCCCAAGATACCAGACCACAATGATGCCCATCCTGTGGCTGAGGACATGAAGATCAGAAGAGACAGTGGGTTGAGGCTATGGAGGATGACAGATCCATATGCCACAAGGAGAAGAACTGCTATGGACTACAGGTTCCACACCAAGGAACAGCAGGACTTTTATGAGACTATTCTGCTGGATAAGAAGCCCATAGTGTGTGATATGAGGTGGGTCGACTGGACCTACATGAAAGAAAATGTAGAGCACTATCCTGGAGTGCAAGACAGTTTTGTTGCTGTTGGAGTTGCAGACTTCGTTGGGCAAAAGCTCACCAACTGGAATGATGAACTTATCATGCAGTTCTACTCCACAGCACACTTTTATCCAGATGGCAGGATAGTGTGGATGTCTGAAGGTACAAGGTACCAGTCAACTGTTGAGGAGTGGGCAAAGCTGATAAATGCCCCAAAGGAGAATGAAGATGACCTAGATGTATATGCCAAGAAGAAAATGGACCACAATTCCATGGCACACATGTACAAGGAGATCCCAGACATGACCATTGAGACACATAAGTTTGGATCAGTCCACTTCCTTACATCGGGGCTGCCAACTATCAAGCTGCATCTTAAGGCATACTCTCACGCCTAAGTCTGGTGACCACAACATGATTAGAGGGCATGCAATCAACATGTTGCATTTGTTTGATGTGCCACAGAAATTCAAAGTCATGAGCCTTATGGTTGAAACCATTAAGAGGACTGCAGCAGACTGTAAGAGAAGTCGTGGATATGCCCCTCGGATCCGTGGAGTTGATTAACTCAAAGATGGGCACGAGCAAATATCTATTGGATAAAGAACATTTTCCAATTTATCCAGACTTTGAGGACAATGAGGTTGTCATGAATGAGAATGATCCATCGTCGGTTCAAGCACAAGAGAAGAAGGAGAAGGCAAGGAAGGAGAAGGCTGCGGGATGCCAACTCAAGAGGAGGCATCCGAGTATTTCTTGAAGAACAAGCAGGAGCAGCTTGGATACTTAATAGCATCAACACTGAGGATTGAGAAGGGATTGGCCACCCTCACTCAAAATCAGGAGAGCTTGGAAAGAATCATGGAACAAAAGTTCTATGACTTAGATGTGAAAGTAACTGAGATTCAGTCTGCTGTGGAGCGAATCGGTCCCACCGAGTTTACCTGACCAACTCTCTGGTTAGCTAATTACCAAAATCGGTCTCACCAAGTTTGTGTAATCGGTCTCACCGAGATTACGTTATGCCCTAACCCTAACCATATCGGTCCTACCGAGATGCAAGTCAGTCCCACCGAAAACCCTAACGGTCACTAGGTTTACTACAATCGGTCTGACCGAGTTTGTTGATTCGGTCCCACCGAGATTGGTAAATTGTGTGTAACGGTTAGATTTTGTGTGGAGGCTATATATACCCCTCCACCTCCTCTTCATTCATGGAGAGAGCCATCAGAACAAATCTACACTTCCAACTTACCATTTCTGAGAGAGAGCCACCTACTCATGTGTTGAGACCAAGATATTCCATTCCTACCATATGAATCTTGATCTCTAGCCTTCCCCAAGTTGCTTTCCACTCAAATCTTCTTTCCACCAGATCCAAATCCTATGAGAGAGAGTTGAGTGTTGGGGAGACTATCATTTGAAGCACAAGAGCAAGGAGTTCATCATCAACGCACTATTTGTTACTTCTTGGAGAGTGGTGTCTCCTAGATTGGCTAGGTGTCACTTGGGAGACTCTGACGAGATTGTGGAGTTGAACCAAGGAGTTTGTAAGGGCAAGGAGATCGCCTACTTCGTGAAGATCTACCGCTAGTGAGGCAAGTCCTTCGTGGGCGACGGCCATGGTGGGATAGACAAGGTTGCTACTTCGTGGACCCTTCGTGGGTGGAGCCCTCCGTGGACTCACAAGAACCGTTACCCTTCGTGGGTTGAAGTCTCCATCAACGTGGAGGTGCGATAGCACCACCTATCGGAACCACGCCAAAAACATCCGTGTCTCCAATTGCGTTTGAATCCTCCAAACCCTTCCCTTTACTTTCTTGCAAGTTGCATGCTTTAATTTCCGCTACTCATACACTCTTTGCATGCTTGCTTGAATTGTGTGATGATTGCTTGACTTGTCCTAAGATAGCTAAAATCTGCCAAACTCTAAAACTGGGAAAAGGCTAAGTTTTTAATTGGTCAAGTAGTCTAATCACCCCCCTCTAGACATACTTCAAGGTCCTATAGAGACTGTGTTCCTCTTTGCTGTAGGAGATTTGTCTCAGACCGAGGAGTTAGCATTTCTTGCTCCGCAAGCAATGTTACCGTTGTGCTCAAATCTGACCGTTGGACTCATGCCCTTCGGCCATTGGCTGATCCTGATGTCTAATTTGGTCATTTCCCATCTGGGAAGGTTGCAGCCATAAATAGCCACCCTGCTCCAACATTGTCCATTGGCTGCTCCGCTTGAGATTTCTGAGAAGATTGATTTGAGCAACCCCTCTCTGAGTGATTTGAGTTTAAGATCCACCGAGAGAAAAAACCTAGAGCCCAAGCTTAGACATTGGTTTAGCGTCACAGTAGTTCTAAGTGAGAGTTCTTGTACCTATTACTCTTGAGAGCTGCATACTCTCTAGACGGATAGGTTTCGGCTTCAAGTGTTGAAGAGTTGTTGTCTTCGCCGAGCCAGATCTTCAGCAACCAAGAGTGATTGTGGTTCACGATGGTCGATCGAAGGTTTGGAGATCGCCGACAAGGATTTACCATGAGTGAAATCAACCTGAGTCTGATCAGCTCTACGTTGAAGGAGAGTAGGGTGAAGAGAGTTTATCTTCCGTGTTAAATCACGGCCCCTCCAACCAGACGTAGCCCTTTGGCAGAAGGGTGACCTGGTCTACCAAATCTCTCTATCGCCATCGACCACCAATGGTTCAATCTTCTCTAACTGCATTTCCTTCAACAATTTTTGTTCGTGCTCTGTGCCGATAGTTTATTAGATCTTTTCGTTTAGTTGTTGTCATGTCATGTATCTGTTCTCACTCAGTTTCATTCTCATCACTGATTTGTTATTCACCATCATTTCCCTTATATTCTCTCATGATCATTGTATGCACCATGTTTTGTCTTGTTATACTACATTTGTTTGCATGATGCCTTACCCTCATCGTAATTAAACCTGTCATTTCTCGTGCACGTGCTGTCGTTACATCTTTCATCAAGGATTATGCTTCTAACGAAGAATATTGATTTAGTTTATTTCCTTCGATACTCTATTCCTCTGCTGTGATTGGGATAAGTTTCAATACTTTCGAACGAAATTTTGTATCTCCCATTCACCCCCCCCCCCCTTTGGTCGATATACTCTCGGTCCTAACACCTCCGCTTCTTGACCTGAAAACTTAGTATAGTTGTAGTGGCGGTATGGTTATTGTGCAAGTGTTAGTGAAGCAAATATAATCAACACGAAGTTCTTGATGTACTTAGATAAAACTACTTTGCAACACTCTATTCAATTTACTCTAGAGAACACTTGCTTGCCGACAATGCATGGAAGAGTTTTCCTTGATTGAGCCATGAAAACATATGTTAGGGAGCGAAAAGCATGTAGAGAAACATGATGCTCTTGTGCTCATAAGCGCACCTGATTACTTCATCCTCAAGGCTCTTAAGAACTTCATTTCAATATTTGTTTGCTAGAACTTTGGTTGTTACGTGAAGGGATTATGCAAAATAAGTGATCATCATAGAGTTTCGTTGTGGATTAATGTTTGGGAACTATGGACCTTTGATATATGTATCATTCGAGCTCTTTTGATCAGTCCCCTTTATTTACCACATACGCACCCATTCAAGAGAAAGCCAAATAATATGCGTTTTTAGTGTTTCCACTACGTACGATAACAAACTCATAGCCAAAATCCGAGATCTCGCTCTTGGTGGATCGTTCACTGGCTAGTGGAGTCCTCAACATAACATCAAGAAAGGTGACGAAGCCACATTTACATGCATACACTTGCATAGAGTAGCGGGGCCATAGCACTAGCGAGAAGCTAAAGCACCATGTAAGAGGTACAACACAGATTCATAATCTCATTCACCCTTCAACTAAGTCCCGCTAGACAATTTAATCAAGAAGTGTTATCAAGTCTATTAAAATTAACAACATGGGGTTGAGCATTTCAAACATCATTTCATTGAAAACAGTCCCACGGTAAGTCTTGGCTATCTAAACTAAACAGAACAAAGGCTAAAAAATTATTTCAGCTACTAGAACAAAACTTTTGTATTATTATCAAGACTTACTCCCCTTTACACATATCACACATACTACTACTACATCTACTCTAAGTATTTCGACGGGGGTCATAGGACATAACTTCACGATTGCGAATTTACACACTTCTCTTCCTTACTCTTGCATTCCTCATTGTCCAACGTAGATCAACTCCTATAAAACCAACAATGCAAACGACCTCCAAGGGGGAAAAAGAGACTAAGACAAAAGCAAAGCTTATTCTATTTATTTGGTTTTTGTGTTTTTGAAAACTAACTTGCAAACGAAAAATTGCAAAGGCAAAAGCAAATAAAAAGCAAAGTATTGGAACAAACCAACACGAGTGTTTTGAAGCTCCTCGAGCTTAAGTACAACATCATTATAATTTATTGAAATAATACCGCCACATCTTGATGTAGAAGTAGTGATGACCTCCCCCCAAGCTTAAGCTTTTGCAAGCTCAAACCGGTGGGATCATTGTGGCGGTTGCTCGAGAGCCCATCCTTGTCTCCAGTTGGAGAAGTTCATGTTCATGTAGACGAACGTGCTTCAAAGGGACTTGGAGAGGTTGCTCATATCTTGGACAGAGCCCCGGAGGCTGCAAAGGTCCGCATAGGTGGTGTAGTCTTGATACGCCTCCAACGTATCTATAATTTATGAATATTCATGCCATGTTTACAACAATTTTATATGGTTTTGGTATGATTTGAATGGAACTAACCCGGTCTAGTGTTGTTTTCAGTAGAACTGCCGTGGTGTTGTTTTTTGTGCAGAAATAAAAGTTCTCCAAATGCAGCGGAACTTTTTGACGATTTGTTTGGAACAAAAGAGGCACTAGAAGGTTCGTGGGAGGACCAGAAGGTGAAGGAGGTGGCCACTACCCACCAGGGCACGCCGGGAGCCTTGGTCGTGGGCTGGTGGGTAGTGGGCACCCTATGGCCCATCTTCGCATGAAACCGACGATAAAAAATCCAATAAAAAGAGAAACCATCAGAAATAATCCTAGAATTTCGACTCTGCCGCCGCACGCCTCTGTACCTTCGAAATACCATCTGGAGCCCTATTCTGGCACCCTGCTAGAGGGGGCAATCATCACCGAAGGCCATCTTCATCATCCCGCTAGCCACCATGATGAGGAGGTGAGGAGGGAGTAGTTCACCCTCGAGGCTAGGGGTATGTACTAGTAGCTATGTGTTTGATCTCTCCTCTCTCTCATGTTCTTGATTTGTCATGATCTTAACGTACCGCGAGCTTTGTTAATATAGTTGGATCATATGGTGTTTTCCGCTCTCTATCTAATTGCGTTGAATAGAGTTTTTACCTTTGAGGTTTCACTATTATCGGATTGAATACTTTTATGGATTTGAGAGCACTTGATGTATGTCTTGCATATGAATACCCGTGGTGACAATGTGGTATTATATTGATTCACTAGATGTATTCACTAGATGTATATTTTGGCACTCAACTCGCGGATTCCCGAGGTGACATTGGGGTAATCTATGCATAGGGTTGATGCACGTTTTCGTCCTACTTTCTCCGGTAGAAATCTTGGGGCACTCTTTGAAGTTCTCTGTGTTGGATTGAATATCATGAATCTGAAGTTGTTTGATTCGTATCATATAATTGACTCACGGATACTTGTGGTGACATTGGAGTATCTAGGTGCCATTAGAGTTGATTTCTACGTATCATATGGTGTTATTTTAGTACAAACTCTAGGGTTGTTTGTGACACTTATAGGAATAGCTCAATGGATTGATCGAAAAGAATAACTTTGAGGTGGTTTCATACCCTACAAACAATTCCATCTTATATTCTCTGCTAGATAAGAACTTTGGAGTGATTCTTTGTCGCACGTTGTGATTGTTACATGATTCAATTATGTTAGCACTGTTAAGAGATTGCACTAGTGAAAGTATGAACCTAGGCCTTGTTTCTAAGCATTGCTATACCGTTTGTTCTCCGTTTTATCACTTGCTACCTTGCTGTTTTTTATTTTAAGATTAAAAAAACCTATATCTACTATCCATACTACACTTGTATCACCATCTCTTCGCCGTCCTAGTGCCCCTATACAATTTGCCATTGTATTGGGTGTGTTGGGGACACAAGATATTTCTTGTATTTGGTTGCAGGGTTGTTTGATAGATACCATCTTCATCATACTCCTCCCATGTATTGGTAAACCTTAGGTCATCCACTTGAGGGAAAATTGCTACTGTCCTACAAAACTCTGCGCTTTGAGGCCCAACACGAGTCTACAAGAGTAAGTTGTGTAGTAGACATCAAGCTCTTTTCTGGAGCCGTTGCTGGGGAGGTGAGTGCTTGATGGTATATCTTTAGGTCTTGCATTTGAATCTTTTCGTTTCTTGTTTTATCACTAGCTCGGTTTAAAAAACCAAACTACAAAAAATGGAATTTAGGTTGCCTCGTATTATTCGTCTTTATCAGGTCTTTCTTGAAAATGATGAATCAGAAAACAGTGCTCAATTGATAGAAGAAGAATTCAATAAAATGTTTGGCATAAAATCCGTAAGTGATAAGCATGATTGCAATGTTGTTAGTATGAATTCTATGAATATCCAAATTACTAATGATGATTGCACTAGTCATGACAAAAATGTTTATTATAAGCATGTCAATTTTTGGGGAGTGCATAAAATATGTGAAGACATGCTTTATAGGGATGATAGATTTTGTAAGAAACATAAACATGGTAAAAACCAATTGGTGGCTTAAAGTGATAGGTGAATTTGCTACAAAATTATGCTCTCTTCATGCCATTACTTGTGAACTTTGCGATAGGATTGGTCATCTCAATTTCCAATGCAAACTTTTTCATGATCGAATCGTGTCCAAATATAGCAATAACTTGATCACCCTTGAACTTTATAATGAACTTTGTTTATTTTGGGGGTTTGAAGAATTATCACATAAAAATAGTTGGTTTGAAGCATTCATATTCACAGACCATGCTGAAACTAGTTTGAAAGAAATCTATATGTTTTGTATGGTAAATTGCAATGAATATTCTTATATTGCCAACTATAGAAAGATGGGAAAACCAATAGAATATAAAATGAATATTAATCAAAGGGTAAAGATTTCCACTTTCCCTCCTATTGTCTCTCATGATGAAATAGGTGATGAGGAGGAGTTCTCTATTCAACCAATATCATCAATAAGAAGCTCAGAAAAATTGATTAAACCCACAAATGATGTCGTAAAGAAGAAGAAGAAAAGAGGAAAAGCTAGAGGTAAAAAGGTATCCCTACCAAATGATGTTGCTCCTATTATTGTTGTGCCTCATGAGAATGAATCAAAAATAATTGTGGAAGATGATACACTTGATGATGATATTACTTATTTGTCTTATGGCACAATTCCCGAAGAAACTATTGAGGGTGATTTCGTTATGCCTATTACTCATTGTCATGATTATGATTTGGAAAATAGTGATACTTCTTATAATCTTGAGGATCTTTTTGGCACCAAATTGGAAAATTATGATGATAGTAATTGTTATACTATTGGTGCTATCCACACTATTAATGATGAGAGTTATTATGCTTATGATATGCAAAGCCACAAGCTTGGGGATGCTATGTTTGATGAGAATGACATGTTTGATAATTTATTTGCTGCAATTAATGTTTGTCCCAGGCTCGGGGACGCTATGTTCAATGAATATGATATTTTTAATCCCCCTACTTCGAATGATCAAATTTGCTATGATGTTTGCATGCTCCTATTTATGATGATTGCAATATTTATGAAAGTGGGTTTGGAAGAGTGTCAACTTTAGATAGTAATTATCCCACTATTCTGGAGGGTGTTGAATCTTATATATTATAATGATAAAAGTGGATTTGGAGACGTCATGACTTTATTTAGTAATGATTCCACTATTTCGGAAGAGGTTTCAATTAACTATGATGAGAACAAAGTTGCTACTTATGATGATTATTGTGATGATACTTATGTTATAAAAACTAGTGATGATTATATTTATAAAACTTGTCATAATTATGATTACCTTTTTTTTTTGAACAATACTCTTTTAATGTGGAAATAATTTATATGATACCCACACTATTATGAATGAGAATAAAATTGCTTATGAGGAGAGTAATAAATTTTTTATGCTTGTGGATCATGAAAAGAATGCTTTATGTGATAACTATATTGATGAATCCATTCATGATGCTACTGAAATTATTATGAGAGAGTAACATAGACTTCATGATGCTCCCGTTGTGTTTCAATTCTTTACTTTTATGTGAGCATCATTGAAACCATCATGCCTAGCTAAAAAGGGCATTAAAGAAAAGCACTTGTTGGGAGACAAACATTTATACATACTGTTTTTGTATTTTCACATGATTAACGTACTATAGTAATCATGTTTTATAGGTTTTGTTTCAATGAAGTGCCAAGTGAAGCCTTTAGGATGGTGTGGATGATAGTTGACTTGATTATGTGCAAAAACAGAAACTTTTGCGCTCAATCCAGAAATTTCTATAATTCACAGGAGCATGCTTTTGCTCTGAATTTTTTACACATTATTGATATACAAATTTCCTACGTTTTCCTAATTATTCAGAATTTTTAGAATTGCAGAAGTATTGTCATTGTTCAGATCTTTACAGGTTGTTCTATTTGTGACAGATTATGTTTTCAATGCATAGTTTGCTTGTTTTAGTGTTTCCATAGCTTATATTAAGTAATATAAATTGTAGAAATTATAAGGTACAGTAGGCATTATGTGGAAACAATTATGAATCTTGTCTTTGACAATACCAAAGTGAATGATTTGTTTTATTATACTAACGCATCTCAGGAAGTTCTGTTAAGTTTTGTGTGAATGAAGTTTTCAAGTTTTGGGTGAGATATTGATATGAGGAGAATAAGGAGTGGCAAGACCCTAAGATTGGGGATGTCCAAGGCACCCCAAGGCAATATTCAAGGAAGACCCAAGTAACTAAGCTTGGGGATGCCCCGGAAGGCATCCCCTCTTTCGTCTTCAACATTATCGGTAACCTCACTTGGAGCTATATTTTTATTCGTCACATGGTATGTGTTTTGGTTAGAGCATAAATTTTCTTTTGTTGATATTTGCTTGCTGTTATTTAGAATAATGTTGTCTTTTATTTCAATGAAAGTGTAAACGATAGCCTTCACCATGCTTAGTTTGCAAGTATATGAGTTGTTGTTTCAAAACAGAAAGTTGCATGCTATTGCGTGAATTCTTCAGAAAAGTCAGAACATGATAAAATATTGAAATTTTTACACAATAAGATGCAACAAATTTTCTATAGTGTGGTAAGTTTTCAGAATTTTTGAAGTTATAGAAGTATGGATCTTCTTGCATGCTTTACAGACTATCCTGTTTAGACAGATTGCTGTTATGTTTGCATATGTTTGCTTGTTTAATGATTTTATTTAACTATCGGAGTATTAAATATGCAGTGGCATTTAGTATGCATGTTAAATTATGATTTTAGTGATTTGTTACAGTAGAGAATCATAAGGTTTTGAGTTGATTCATACTAACTTATCTCACGAGTTCTTGTTGAGTTTTGTGTGGATGAAGTTTTTGAGATTTAGGAAAACCGTGATATGAGGGTAATTAAGGAGACACAAGAGCTCAAGACTGGGGATGCCCAAGGCATCCCAAATTAATATTTAAATCAGTCTCAAGCATCTAAGCTTGGAGATGCCCCGGTAGGCATTCCACCTTTCTTCATCAACAATTATCGGTTAGTATTGGTTGAGCCTAAGCTTTTGCTTCTTCACATTATATGTGCTATCCTTGGTGTGTCCTTTTATTTTGCTTGTTGTTTGAATAAATACAAGGATCTGAAATTTTTAAATGAGAGAGAGAGTCCTCACATAGCTACCTATTTATTTAACTACTCATATGATCTTCAGTTATATCTTTTTGGAGTAGTTTATCATTTACTCGTGTGCTTCACTTATATCCTAAGAGTAAATTGTTGAATGAATTGAATATCATAAATCCTAATTTATATATTTTTCATATGTTTGTCCCATGGGGAGTAATGACCTCACATATAAGAAGTATAGGTGGTAAAACTTATTAGAAGTTAACAAACACAGCATTGGTCACTTGAACAATTCATGAAAGAATATTGAAGGGAGAGAGATTTCACATATAAATATACTATCTTGGAAATCTTCTATGATTATGAGCCCCCATTAATTATTTTTAAACTTGATCAAGTAGTTGATGTTGGACAAGGAAGACAACGTAATGAGTTGTGTTTCTTTATATTCACATAGAAGTTATACTGTCATGGATCCTCTAACATGTGGTGCTTCCTCATAATCTTTTGCTAGCCAAAATTTCGTACTAAGTACAGACACTACTTGTGCGTCAAAAAACCCTTAAACTCAGTTTCCTGCCAAGAGAGTCCACTATATCTACCTATGGATTGAATAAGATCCTTCAAGTAAATTTTCATCGGTGCAAAAAAGCAATAAAAATTGCTCCTAAATATGTATGATCTTTTATTGTAAGGAAAATAAGCGTTGTACAAACTTGTGATGGTAAAGAAATAAAAGAGATGGACTACATAATAAAGGTTTCTATCACAAGGGGCAATATAACGTGACGTTCTTTTGCATTAAGAGCTTGCGCATCCAAAAATAAAAAGCGCATGACAACCTCTGCTTCCCTGTGCGAAGGGCCCATCTTTTACTTTATGTATTTAATTTTATGAAAGAGTCAATAGTGTTCTTCTCTATTTTGTTTTTACTTTTCTCTTTGCAAGCATCATGTGGTGGGGAAAGATCCAGACACATATATAGAGTTGAATATAGATGATCATGAGTTATTATTGTTGACAATTATCACTATGATAAATAAGTTGGGAGACAAAACATTAAGCCCGTGTCTTTCTATGTGTTCGATGGATGCTATTTGTCCTAAAAATATGCTTTGTGTGTTAGCAATCATGGAAGACTATATGATAGTTGAGTTTGTGGAATTTTCTAAATCAAAGCTCTTACATAGAACCCTCCTGAAAATAAGATGAATTGCAATTGTTTAATGACTGAGAACATAGTTTGTTAGTTTTCAATAAAGTTTATGGTCTATACTTTAACATGTGAATAGCTTGCTACTTGATCATGAGAAGTTTTATGAGATGAGCTACTATTTTATGATGCTAGAATTTATCATTGATCAAACTTGTGCACTATGCTAGCATTCACACTTCATAAATTATTACTTTTATCATTTACTTACTCGAGGATGAGCAGGAATTAAGCTTGGGGATGCTGATACGTCTCCAATGTATCTATAATTTATGAAGTATTCATGCCATGTTTAGAAAAAAAATTATATGGTTTTGGTATGATTTGAATGGAACTAACCCGGACTGACGTTGTTTTCAGCAGAAATACCAGGGTGTTGTTTTTTGTGCAAATATAGAAGTTCTCCAAATGCAGCGAGACTTTTTGACGATTTTTTTGAAACAAAAGGGGCACTAGAAGCTTCGTGGGAGGACTAGAAGGTGAAGGAGGTGGACACTACCCACCAGGGTGCGCTAGGGGCCTTGGCCGTGGGCTGGTGGGTAGTGGGCACCATGTGGCCCATCTTCGCATCAAACCGACGCCACAAAATCCTATAATTAGAGAAACCATCAGAAATAACCCTAGAACTTAGACTCCGCCGCGGCACGCTTCGGTACCTTCGAAATACCATCTCGAGCCATGTTCCGGCACCCTGTCAGAGGGGGAAATCATCACCGGAGGCCATCTTCATCATCCTGGCGGCCATCATGATGAGGAGGGAGTAGTTCACCCTCGATGCTAGGGGTATGTACTAGTAGCTATGTGTTTGATCTCACTCTATCTCGTGTTCTTGATTTGGCACGATCTTGATGTACCGCAAGGTTTGTTAATATAGTTGGATCATATGGTGTTTTCCCCTCTCTATCTTGTTGCGATGAATTGAGTTTCTACCTTTGAGTTTTCACTATTATCGGACTGAATACCTTTATGGATTTGAGAATACTTGATGTATGTCTTGCATATGAATACTCGTGGTGACAATGGGGTATTATATTGATTCACTTGATGTCTGCTTTGGCACTCAACTCACAGATTCCTGAGGTGACATTGGGGTAATCCATGCATAGGGGTTGATGCATGTTTTCATCCTACTTTCTCTGGTAGAAATCTTGGGGCACTCTTTGAAGTTCTTTGTGTTGGATTGAATATTATGAATCTGAAGTTTTTTTATGTGTATCGTATAATTGACTCATGGATACTTGTGGTGACGTTGGAGTATCTAGGTGACATTAGAGTTGGTTGATGCGTATCATATGGTGTTATTTTATTATGAACTCTAGGGTTGTTCTTGACACTTATAGGAATAACTTTTAGGTGGTTTCGTACCCTACAAACAATTTCTTCTTATGTTATCCACTAGAAAAGAACTTTGGAGTGATTCTTTGTCGCGCGTTGAGGGATTGTTATTTGATTCAGTCATGTTAGCACTGTTGAGAGATTGCACTAGTGAAAGTATGAACCCTAGGCCTTGTTTCTAAGCATTGTTATACCATTTGTGCTTCGTTTTATCACTTGCTACCTTGCTGTTTTTTTTATTTTCAGATTACAAGAACCTATATCTACTATCCATACTACACTTGTATCACCATCTCTTCGCCGAACTAATACACCTATACAATTTGCCATTGTATTGGGTGTGTTGGGGACACAAGCCATTTCTTGTATTTGGTTGCAGGGTTATTTGATATATACCATGTTCATCCTATGCCTCCCACGGATTGATAAACCTAAGGTCATCCACTTGAGGGAAAATTGCTCATGTCCTACAAAACTCTGTGCTTGGAGGCCCAACACGAGTCTATAAGAATAAGTTGTGTAGTTGTAGGACCTTGAAGTATGTATAGAGGGGGGTGATTAGACTACTTGACCAATAAAAACTTAACCTTTTCCCAATTTTTGAGTTTGGCAGATTTTAGCTATTTTAGGACAAGTCAAGCAATCATCACACAATTCAAGCAAGCATGCAAAGAGTGTATAGGCAGCAGAAATTAAAGCATGCAACTTGCAAGAAAGTAAAGGGAATGGTTTGGAGGATTCAAACGCAATTGGAGACACGGATGTTTTTGGCGTGGTTCCGATAGGTGGTGCTATCGTACATCCACGTTGATGGAGACTTCAACCCACGAAGGGTAACGGCTGCGCGAGTCCACAGAGGGCTCCACCCATGAAGGGTCCACGAAGAAGCAACCTTTTCTATCCCACCATGGCCGTCGCCCACGAAGGACTTGCCTCACTAGCGGTAGATCTTCACGAAGTAGGCGATCTCCTTGCCCTTACAAACTCCTTGGTTCAACTCCACAATCTTGTCGGAGGCTCCCAAGTGACACCTAGCCAATCTAGGAGACACCACTCTCCAAGAAGTAACAAATGGTGCGTTGATAATGAACTCCTTGCTCTTGTGCTTCAAATGATAGTCTCCCCAACACTCAACTCTCTCTCATAGGTTTTGGATCTGGTGGAAAGAGGGTTTGAGTGGAAAGCAACTTGGGGAAGGCTAGAGATCAAGATTCATATGATAGGAATGGAATATCTTGGCCTCAACACATGAGTAGGTGGTTCTCTCAGAAATGGTAAGTTGGAAGTGTAGGGTCGTTCTGATGGCTCTCTTCACGAATGAAGAGGAGGTGGAGGGGTATATATAGCCTCCACACAAAATCTAACCGTTACACACAATTTACCAAACTCGATGGGACCGAATCGTTAAACTTCGGTCGGACCGATTTAGTAAACCTAGTGACCGTTAGTGATTTTCGTGGACTGACATGCATCTCGGTGAGGCCGATTCGGTTAGGGTTAGGGCATAACGTAATCTCGGTGAGACCGACATACAAACTTCGGTGAGACCGATTTGGTAATAAGCTTTCCAGAGAGTTGGTCAGGTAAACTCGGTGGGACCGATTTGCTCTTTTCGGTGAGACCAAAATGTTACAAAAAGGAAACAGAGAGTTTACATTGCAACCTCGGTGGGACCGATCGCTCACTTCGGTTAGACTGAAACGTTACGAAGGGAAACAGAGAGATTGCAACCCCATCTCGGTGAGACCGAGATCCCTATCAGTAAGACCGATTTGCTTAGGGTTTGTGGCAGTGACTATGACTTTTGGAATCGCTGGCGCCGGATAGAAAGAATCGGTGTGACCGATTTTGGCTTTAGGTTTAGGTCATTGTTGTTGGGAAACGTAGTAAATTCAAAAAATTTCCTACGCACACGCAAGATCATGGTGATGCATAGCAACGAGAGGGGAGAGTGTTGTCTACGTACCCTCGTAGACCGAAGCGGAAGCAATCACAACGTAGAGGAAGTAGTCGTACGTTCTCCTCGCGATCCAACCGATCCAAGCACCGTTACTCCGGCACCTCCGAGTTCTTGGCACACGTACAGCTCGGTGTCGCTCCGCGGCTCCGATCCACAAAGCTCCGGGAGAGAGAGTTCCACAAGACGATGGCGTGGACGATCTTGATGTTCTACCAACGCAGGCTTCGCCTAAGCACTGCTACGATTTGACCGAGGTGGAATATGGTGGAGGGGGCATCGACACGGTTAAGGAACGATCTCAAGGATCAACTTGTGTGTTCATGGGGTGCCCCTGCCCCGTGATATAAAGGAGGGAGGGAGGAGGAGGCCGCCCTAGGAGGGGCGCCATGGGGAGTCCTACTCCCACCGGGAGTAGGATTCCCCTTTCTAGTCCAACTAGGAGTCCTTCCATGTATTAGGAGTAGGAGACAAGGAAGGGAAGAGAGAAGGGAAGGAAGGAGGGGTGCGGCCCTCCCCTAGTCCAATTCGGACTAGGCCATGAAGCGCGTGGCCTGTCCTAGGCAGCCCTCTCTCTTTCGCAGGGCCCAATAAGGCCCAATACTTCTCCCCGGCGAATTCCCGTAACTCTCGGTACTCGAAAAATACCCGAATCATTCGAACCTTTCCGAACTCCGAATATAGTCGTCCACCCTCTCGAGCCTTACGTCTCGACCATTTCGAGACTCCTCGTCAGGTCCCCGATCTCATCCGGGACTCCGAACTCCTTCGTACATCAAAACTCATAAACTCATAATATAACCGCCATCGAAACCTTAGCGTGCGGACCCTACGGGTTCGAGAACTATGTAGACATGACCTAGAACTATTCTCGGTCAATAACCAATAGCGGGACCTGGATGCCCATATTGGCTCCTACATATTCTACGAAGATCTTTATCGGTCAAACCGCATAAAAACATACGTTGTTCCTTTTGTCATCGGTATGTTACTTGCCCGAGATTCGATCGTCGGTATCCAATACCTAGTTCAATCTCGTTATCGCAGGTCTCTTTACTCGTTACGTAATGCATCATTCCGTAACTAACTCATTAGCTACATTGCTTGCAAGGCTTATAGTGATGTGCATTACCGAGAGGGCCCAGAGATACCTCTCCGAGCAATCGGAGTGACAAAACATAATCTCGAAATACGCCAACCCAACATGTACCTTTGGAGACACCTGTAGTACTCCTTTATAATCACCCGATTACGTTGTGACGCTTGGTAGCACCAAAGTGTTCCTCCGATAAACGGGAGTTGCATAATCTCATAGTTACAGGAACATGTATAAGTCATGAAGAAAGCAATAGCAACATACTAAACGATCAAGTGCTAGGCTAACGGAATGGGTCATGTCAATCAGATCATTCTCCTAATGATGTGATCCCGTTAATCAAATGACAACTCATGTCTATGGTTAGGAAACATAACCATCTTTGATTAACGAGCTAGTCAAGTAGAGGCATACTAGTGAAACTCTGTTTGTCTATGTATTCACACATGTATTATGTTTCGGTTAATACAATTCTAGCATGAATAATAAACATTTATCATGATATAAGGAAATAAATAATAACTTTATTATTGCCTCTAGGGCATATTTCCTTGATCTCCCACTTGCACTAGAGTCAATAATCTAGTTCACATCGCCATGTGATTTAACATCAATAGTTCACATCTATATGTGGTTAACACCCATAGTTCACATCGACATGTGACCAACACCCAAAGGGTTTACTAGAGTCGATAATCTAGCTCACATCGCTATGTGATTAACACCCAAAGAGTACTAAGGTGTGATCATGTTTTGTTTGTGAGAGAAGTTTAGTCAACGGGTCCGCCACATTCAGATCCGTATGTATTTTGCAAATTTCTATGTCTACAATGCTCTTGCGGAGCTACTCTAGCTAATTGCTCCCACTTTCAATATGTATCCAGATTGAGACTCGAGTCATCTAGATTAGTGTTTAAAACTTGCATCGACGTAACCCTTTCGATTTAACCTTTTCACTTCCATAATCGAGAAACACATCCTTATTCTACTAAGGATAATTTTGACCGCTGTCCATTGATCTACTCCTAGATCACTATTGCACTCCTTGCCAAGCTTAGTGGTAGGGTATGCAATAGATCCAGTACATGATATGACATACTTTATAGAACCTATGGCTGATGCATAGGGAATGACTTTCATTCTCTTTCTATCTTCTGCCGTGGTCGGGTTTTTTGAGTCTTACTCAATCTCACACCTTGTAACACAGGTAAGAACTCTTTCTTTGACTGTTCCATTTTGAACTACTTCAAAATCTTGTCAAGGTATGTATTCATTGAAAAAACTTATCAAGCGTCTTGATCTATCTCTATAGATCTTGATGCTCAATATGTAAGCAGCTTCACCGAGGTCTTTCTTTGAAAAAACTCCTTTCAAAACCTCCTTTATGCTTTGCAGAATAATTCTACATTATTTCCGATCAACAATATGTCATTCACATATACTTTATCAGAAAGGCTGTAGTGCTCCCACTCACTTTCTTGTAAATACAGGCCTTTCCAAAAGTCTGTATAAAATCATATGCTTTGATCAACACATCAAAGCGTATATTCCAACTCCGAGATGCTTGCACCGGTCCATTGATGGATCGCTGGAGCTTGCACATTTTGTTAGCTCCTTTAGGATTGACAAAACCTTCGGTTGCATCATATACAACTCTTCTTTAATAAATCCATTAAAGAATGTAGTTTTGACATCCATTTGCCAGATTTCATAAAATGTGGCAATTGCTAACATGATTCGGACAGACTTAAGCATCGCTTCTGCTTGAGAAAATCTCATTGTAGTCAACACCTTGAACTTGTCGAAAACCTTTTGTGACAAGTCGAGCTTTGTAGATAGTAACACTACTATCGTTGTCCGTGTTCCTCTTGAAGATCCATTTATTTAACATGGCTTTCTGATCATCGTTCAAGTCAATCAAAGTCCATTCTTTTTTTCTCATACATGGATCATATCTCCGATTTTATGGCCTCCAGCCATTTCGCGGAATCTGGGCTCATCATCGCTTCCTCATAGTTCGTAGGTTCATCATGGTCTAGTAACATGACTTCCAGAACATGATTACCGTACTACTGCAGTGCGGATCTTACTCTGGAAGACCTACGAGGTTTGGTAGCAACTTGATCTGAAGTTTCATGATCATCATCATTAACTTCCTCACTAATTGGTGTAGGAATCACTTTGGAACTGATTTACGTGATGAACTACTTTCCAATAAGGGAGAATGTATAATTACCTCATCAAGTTCTACTTTCCTCCCACTCACTTCTTTCGAGAGAAACTTCTTCTCTAGAAAGGATCCATCTTAGCAACGAAAAACTTGCCTTCGGATCTGTGATAGAAGGTGTACCCAATAGTTACCTTTGGGTATTCTATGAAGACGCACTTCTCCGATTTGGGTTTGAGCTTATCGGTGAAAACTTTTTCACATAAGCATCACAACTCCAAACTTTTAAGAAACGACAGCTTAGGTTTACTGTTAAACCATAGTTCATATGGTGTTGTCTCAACGGATTTAGATGGTGCCCTATTAAACGTGAATGCAGCTGTCTCTAATGCATAACCCCAAAATGATAGTGGTAAACCGATAAGAGACATCATAGATCGCACCATATCAAATAAAGTGCTGATTCTGACGTTCGGACACACCATAACTTTGTGGTGTTCTAGGTGGCGTGAGCTGTGAAACTATTCCACATTATTTTAATTAAAGACCAAACTCGTAACTCAATTATTCGTCTTTGCGATTAGATCGCAGAAACTTTATTTTCTTGTTACGATGATTTTTCCACTTCAATCTGAAATTCTTTGAACCTTTCAACTATTTCAGACTTATGTTTCATCAAGTAGATATACCCATATCTGCTCAAATCATCTTGTGAAAGTCAGAAAATAACGATACTTGCCACGAGCATCAACACTCATTGGATCGCATACATCGGTATGTATTATTTCCAATAAGTCAAGAGCTTGTTCCATTGTTAGGAGAACGGAGTTTTAGTCATCTTGCCCAAACGGCACGGTTCGCAAGCATCAAATGATTCATAATCAAGTGATTCCAAAAGTCCATCAGCATGGAGTTTTCTTCATGCGCTTTACACCAATATGACCTAAACGGCAGTGCCACAAATAAGTTGCACTATCATTATTAACCTTGCATCTTTTGGTTTTAATATTATGAATATGTGTATCACTATGATCGAGATCCAATGAACCATTTTCATTGGGTGTGTAACCATATAAGGTTTTATTCATGTAAACAGAACAACAATTTATTCTCTTACTTAAATGAATAACCGTATTGCAATAAACATGATCAAATCATATTTATGCTCAACACCAAATAACACTTATTTAGGTTCCACACTAATCCCGAAAGTATAGGGAGTGTGCGATGATGATCATATCAATCTTGGAACTACTTCCAACACTCATCGTCACTTCCCTTCAACTAGTTTCTGTTCATTCTGTAATTCCGTTTCAAGTTACTACTCTTAGCAACTATACTAGTATCAAATACCGAGGGGTTGCTATGAACACTAGTAAAATACACATCAATAATCTGTATATCAAATATACCTTTGTTCACTTTGCCATCCTTCTTATCCACCAAATATTCAGGGTAGTTCCGCTTCGGTGACCAGTTCCATTGTAGCAAAAGTACTTAGTCTCGTGCTTAGGTCCAGACTTGGGCTTCTTCACTCGAGCAGCAACTTGCTTGCCGTTCCTTTTGAAGTTCCCCTTCTTCCCTTTGCCCTTTTCCTTGAGATTAGTGGTCTTGTCAATCATCAACACTTGATGCTCTTTCTTGATTTCTACCTTCGTCGATTTCAACATCACGAAGAGCTCGGGAATCGTTTTCGTCATCCCTTGCATACTATAGTTCATCACGAAGTTCTAGTAACTTAGTGTTGGTGACTAGAGAATTCTGTCAATCACTATCTTATCCGGAAGATTAACTCCCACTTGATTCAAGCGATTGAAGTACCCGGACAATCGAGAACATGCTCACTAGTTGAGCGATTCTCTTCCATCTTTTAGCTATAGAACTTGTTGGAGATTTCATATCTCTCAACTCGGGTATTTGCTTGAAATATTAACTTCAATTCTGGAACATCTCATATGGTACATGACATTCAAAACGTCTTTGAAGTCCCGATTCTAAGCTGTTAAGTATGGTGCACTAAACTATCAAGTAGTCATCATATTGAGCTAGCCAAACGTTCATAACGTCTACATTTGCTCCTGCAATAGGTGCATCACCTAGCGGTGCATTAAGGACATAATTCTTACGTGCAGAAATGAGGATAAACCTAATATAACGGATCCAATCCGCATCATTGATACTAACATTTTTCAATACAATTTTCTCTTGGAACACATATAAAAACATAGGGAAGCAACAACGCTAGCTATTGATCTACAACATAATTTTCAAAATACTACGGGACTAAGTTCATGATAAATTAAAGTTCAATTAATCATATTACTTAAGAACTCCCACTTAGATAGACATCTCTCTAGTCATCTAGGTGATCACGTGATCCAAATCAACTAAACCATAACCGATCATCACGTGAGATGGAGTAGTTTTCAATGGTGAACATCTTATGTTGATCATATCTACTATATGATTTACGCTCGACCTTTCGGTCTCCGTGTTCCGAGGCCATATCTGCATATGCTAGGCTCGTCAAGTATAACCTGAGTATTCTGCGCGTGCAAAACTGGCTTGCACCCGTTGTAGATGGACGTAGAGCTTATCACACCCGATCATCACGTGGTGTCTCGGCACGACGAACTTTGGCAACGGTGCATACTCGGGGAGAACACTACTTGATAATTTTAGTGAGAGATCATCTTAAAATGCTACCGTCAATCAAAGCAAAATAAGATGCATAAAGGATAAACATCACATGCAATCAATATAAGTGATATGATATGGCCATCATCATCTTGTGCTTGTGATCTCCATCTCAAGCACCGTCGTGATCACCATCGTCACCGCGCGACACCTTGATCTCCATCGTAGCATCGTTGTCGTTACGCCATCTATTGCTTCTCGACTATCGCTACCGCTTAGTGATAAAGTAAAGCGATTACGTATGCGTTTGCATTTCATACAATAAGCGACAACCATATGGCTCCAGCCGATTGCCGATAACCGGTTACAAAACATGATCATCTCATACATTAAAATATAGCATCACGTCTTGACCATATCACATCACAACATGCCCTGCAAAAACAAGTTAGACGTCCTCTACTTTGTTGTTGCAAATTTTACGTGGCTGCTATGGGCTTAAGTAAGAACCAATCTCACCTACGCATCAAGACCACAACGATACTTCGTCAATTAGACTCCGTTTTAACCTTCTCAAGGACCGGGCGTAGCCACACTTGGTTCAACTAAAGTGAGAGAGACAGACACCCGCCAGCCACAAGCACGAGTGCTCGTAACGGTGAAACCAGTCTCGCGTAAGCGTACGCGTAATGTCGATCCGGGCCGCTTCATCTCACAATACCGCTGAACCAAAGTATGACATGCTGGTAGGCAGTATGACTTGTATCGCCCACAACTCACTTGTGTTCTACTCGTGCAAAACATCAAACCATAAAAACCTAGGCTCGGATGCCACTGTTGGGAAACGTAGTAAATTCAAAAAATTTCCTACGCACACGCAAGATCATGGTGATGCATAGCAATGAGAGGGGAGAGTGTTGTCTACGTACCCTCGTAGACCGAAGCGGAAGCAATCACAACGTAGAGGAAGTAGTCATACGTTCTCCTCGCGATCCAACCGATCCAAGCACCGTTACTCCGGCACCTCCGAGTTCTTGGCACACGTACAGCTCGGTGACGCTCCTCGGGCTCCGATCCAGCAAAGCTCCGGGGAGAGAGAGTTCCGTCAGCACGATGGCGTGGTGACGATCTTGATGTTGTACCAACGCAGGGCTTCGCCTAAGCACTGCTATGATTTGACCGAGGTGGAATATGGTGGAGGGGGGCATCGCACACGGCTAAGGAACGATCTCAAGGATCAACTTGTGTGTTCATGGGGTGCCCCCTGCCCCCGTATATAAAGGAGGGAGGGAGGAGGAGGCCGGCCCTAGGAGGGGCGCCATGGGGAGTCCTACTCCCACCGGAGTAGGATTCCCCTTTCTAGTCCAACTAGGAGTCCTTCCATGTATTAGGAGTAGGAGACAAGGAAGGGAAGAGAGAAGGGAAGGAAGGAGGGTGCGGCCCTCCCCTAGTCCAATTCGGACTAGGCCATGGGAAGCGCGTGGCCTGTCCTAGGCAGCCCTCTCTCTTTCCCCTTGAGGGCCCAATAAGGCCCAATACTTCTCCCGGCGAATTCCCGTAACTCTCGGTACTCCGAAAAATACCGAATCATTCGGAACCTTTCCGAACTCCGAATATAGTCGTCCAATATATCGATCTTTACGTCTCGACCATTTCGAGACTCCTCGTCATGTCCCCGATCTCATCCGGGACTCCGAACTCCTTCGGTACATCAAAACTCATAAACTCATAATATAAGCATCGCCATCGAAACCTTAAGCGTGCGGACCCTACGGGTTCGAGAACTATGTAGACATGACCTAGAACTATTCTCGGTCAATAACCAATAAGCGGGACCTGGATGCCCATATTGGCTCCTACATATTCTACGAAGATCTTTATCGGTCAAACCGCATAAAAACATACGTTGTTCCTTTTGTCATCGGTATGTTACTTGCCCGAGATTCGATCGTCGGTATCCAATACCTAGTTCAATCTCGTTACCGGCAAGTCTCTTTACTCGTTACGTAATGCATCATTCTGTAACTAACTCATTAGCTACATTGCTTGCAAGGCTTATAGTGATGT
Organism: Aegilops bicornis; assembly: GCA_021605145.1. Lineage (NCBI taxonomy): Eukaryota > Viridiplantae > Streptophyta > Magnoliopsida > Poales > Poaceae > Aegilops > Aegilops bicornis. Next base: position 182,319,434 of record CM038671.1, on the reverse strand, counting down.
GCATTACCGAGAGGGCCCAGAGATACCTCTCCGACAATCGGAGTGACAAAACCTAATCTCGAAATCGCCAACCCAACATGTACCTTTGGAGACACCTGTAGTACTCCTTTATAATCACCCGATTACGTTGTGACGTTTGGTAGCACCCAAAGTGTTCCTCCGGTAAACGGGAGTTGCATAATCTCATAGTTACAGGAACATGTATAAGTCAAGAAGAAAGCAATAGCAACATACTAAACGATCAAGTGCTAGGCTAACGGAATGGGTCATGTCAATCAGATCATTCTCCTAATGATGTGATCCCGTTAATCAAATGACAACTCATGTCTATGGTTAGGAAACATAACCATCTTTGATTAACGAGCTAGTCAAGTAGAGGCATACTAGTGAAACTCTGTTTGTCTATGTATTCACACATGTATTATGTTTCCGGTTAATACAATTCTAGCATGAATAATAAACATTTATCATGATATAAGGAAATAAATAATAACTTTATTATTGCCTCTAGGGCATATTTCCTTCAATTGTGGATGTGGGAAAGTAGTTGAGGGTTTTTGGAGCATATCACTAAGCACATGAAGCAAGAGGCTCATTAAGCAACACCTCATCCCTTCTTGATAGTATTGGCTTTTCCTATAGACTCAATGTGATCTTGGATCACTAAAATGTAAAATGAAGAGTCTTGAGCTTTTGAGCTTGAGCCAATCCTTTGTCCTTAGTATTTTGAGGGATCCACTTTCATCATCCATGCCATGCCATTCATTGAGCTTTCCTGAAACAATAGTCTTGGAATAGCATTAGCTCAATGAGCTATATGTTGTTATGAATTACCAAAACCACCTAGGGATAGTTGCACTTTCAATCTCCCCTTTTGGTAATTGATGACAACATATAGATCAAAGCTTCGACAAATGATAATAAAATTTAAATAACATCGTCGCTTTGAGAAGTATGTGATAAGCAAGATCTCCCCCTAAATTTGTGCATAGTTTTAGATTTGCTTTGGACTGCAAATGCACAATGAATTAGGCTCATGGGCTACTCTTCCATGTCACATACATCTTGGTGGAGCGCTCAAAATAATAAATAATGAATACATGCACTCATCACCAAGCATAGTGAGTGATCACATAAGATAGATAGGATAATATCAAGCATGCATAAGTGTAGATTATGATCAAACACCTGATCATCAATGTATCACAAGCATAGTATCTCAACCAAAAGCAAACAAAGATTGAAAAACCACCAAATAAAGCAAGAGAGAACAAAAGCAACACTCTCTCTCTCAAATCCTATGATCTATACATTTTTCTCCCCCTTTGGCAACAAGTTACCAAAAAGTTCATAGAAAATGCATAGTGCTAGATCGACTCTCAGGCTTGATCTTACGGTGGTGGAGTCCGGATAACGCCGAGGACGAAAGCTTCATTGAAGTAGATGGAGCTGGAGCTGATGTAGGTGCCGGAGCTGGTGGCACCGAGGTGTAGCTAGTGCGAGATGAAGTTGCTCTTGTGTCGTGAACTGCATGCCAGATGACCTCTGGGCTCTAGGCACTCTGGCAAATGCATCAGTTGTTGTTTTGCCCTTCCTCTCCTGCATGTCATCTTGCAGTTCCTCCACTGCAGAATGAATCTCAGTTACTTTCACATCTAAGTTATAGAACTTTTGTTCTATGATTCTCTCCAAGCTCTCCTGATTTTGAGTGAGGGTGTCCAATCCCTTCTCAATCCACAGGGTTGATGCTATTAAGTAACCAAGCTGCTCCTGTTTGGTTTTCAAGAAATATTCAGATGCCTCCTCTTGAGGTTGCATCTTGGCAGCCTTCTCCCTCTTTGCCTTCTCCTTCTTCTCCAGATTTTGAACTGATTGTGGATCATCTTCATTCATGACAACCTTATTGTCCTCAAAGTCTGGATAAAGTGGAAAGTGTTCCTTATCCAACTGATATTTTCATGTGCCCATCTTTGAGTTTATCAATTCTTGAATCTGAGGTGCATATCCACAGCTCCTCTTCTGATCTGCTGCAGTCCTCTTGATTGTTTCAATGATCAGGCTCATGAGTTTGAACTTCGTGGCACATCAAACACATGCAACATGTTGATGGCATGCCCTCCGATCATGTTATGGTCACGGACTTGGGCAACAAAGTGTGCCTCGTAATCCAATTTATGGTTGGCAACCCCGGCCAGAAAAGTGAACTGATCCAAACTTGTGAGTCTCTAATGGCTTGTCCGGAATTTCCTTGTACATGTGAGCCATTGAATTGTGACCCAACTTCTTCTTTGCATAAATGTCTAGGTCATCCTCATTCTCCTTGGGGGCATTGATCAGACTTGCCCATTCTTCAATAGTGGACTGGTACCTTGTACCTTGGACATCCAAACTATTCTTCCATCTGGGTAAAAGTGTGTTGTGGAGTAGAACTGCATGATAAGCTCATCATTCCAGTTGGTGAACTTCTGTCCAAGAAAATCTGCAACTCCACAAGCAACAAAACTGTCTTGCACTCCAGGATAGTGCTGTTCATTTTCCTTGACGAATTTCCAGTCAACCCACCTCATGTCACAGACTATGGGCTTCTTGTCCAACAGAATTGTTTCATAGAAGTCCTGATGTTCCTTTGTGTGGAACCTGTAATCAACAACAGTTCTTCTTCTTGAAGCATATGGATCTTCCATTCTCCACAGTCTCAACCACAGATCCTTCACGATTCTCATGTCCTCACCACAGGATGGGCATCATTGTGGTCTGGTATCTTGGGCTTGAGCTTTCTTAGAACCTGTCCTTCTTCTACGAATCTTCACAACATTGGGCACTTTGGGGCCTTGTTCTTCTCAAAGAATTTGGAATACTCCTAGTATTCCTCTTTGGAATTTGCTTGGCCTTGGAGGCAGCTTTGGGTGTTTCCTTGGGCTTGGATGTTGCAGCCCTTGATCTGATTGCATCTCCCATAAGCTTAGCTGCCTTTGGTGCTGGTGCAGCAATTTCATCTTCCTCTTCCATCATGGAAGGCTTCCCAATAACTCTGGCTGTGGTCTTCTTGACCCTTTCCTTTCTTTTCTTCCCTTCTGCAGCAGAAATGGTTCTTTGGGTTGGGTTTCCAAAGAAGCTTGTGTAGACACTACGGCTTTGGACATTGGTTGTCTTCCTGCAGGCCTTTTGGTCTTCATGACCCTTTCCTTCTTGAGCACCTCTTTCTTGGAAGTAGCCTCATCTTCCTCGACTTTGTAATCTTCATCCTCTGAATCTGAAGTTCTTTTCCTCCTTTGCCTAGTTGCAGCCTTAGGCAAATTTCTAGGAGTACTTCTGCTCCCTTCATCTGAAGTTGAGGGACTAGTGCCCTCACTCAAGTCCATCTGCTCTTCTGACCTGTTATGGCTGTCAATTTGATCAGACATACTGCAAAAGTCGAATTCTGACTGTGAAGAGTTATAGATGAGATAGAAAAGATGAGCATCACAAAATGCAGAGGTTTTTGCAAAGAATGACTCAAAAGTTCAGTCTTAGTTTTCCACAGAAAGCATTTCGGATCCACCGATTTTCAAACTCGGTGATACCGAAGCAGTTTTGGAACCTAAACTGATGATCTTGGTTGGACCGAGTTTCAGTTCGGTGGTACCGAGACTGCTAGGGTTTCACAGAATCCTCAAATCGGTTGCACCGATTAGTAATTCTCGGTCGCACCGAGAGTCACTAGTGCAATGGCATAAGCCAAATCGGTGAGACCGAGTTTTTCAACTCGGTGGGTCCGAGATGGTTTCGGCGGAAACCTAACCCTAAAAATTTGAATAACATCTAATCTATGAACTATTTTGGCTGGATAGAAGAGTTTCAGTCGTGGCAAGAATCAATATGAAAACAATGTGCCAGGAATCAGACGTGGATAGCACAAAGATTAAGTCCATACCCTAACTTGGCGGTGGACTTGCTACTGGCAACGGCGGGGACGAAATCTGTTGGCGGCGGAGACCCGTGACAGAGGCTTTGGCGACGAGGAGACGATCCGGAGACCACGATGGCAGAGCGAGCTGTTGCGCGGGCGAAGGATTTCGGAGAAATTTCCAAAATTTTGCCCGTGGCTATATATAGCTCGACCCTGTCGGAGTGACCGAGTGGAACAACTCGGTGGCACTGAGATGCATAATCGTGTTCACATAAAGAAATCGGTGAGACCGAAAAGTTCAAATCGATTGCACCGAGATTGAAAACTCAGATCAACTTGATGATCTCGGAAGGACCGAAATGGAAGGATCGGTCAGACCGAGAATCACTAAGAGGTTTTGGAAGTTTAAGTCTATGACGAATCGGGATCATGAAAGTGCTCCTCACACAGTGGTTCGAATCTGACTTGATCAAATTTTGTGATGTATCATGAATAGAGTTTGAGACGAGAAAAGCATAGATAGCTAAAGAAGGTTCTTAGGCATTCTTGTCCATCCACTTGGCACAAAGAGGAGAATCCAAACAAACAAAACAACAAGTGGATGTCCTTGAATGAGTAAAATATGCACCAACATGCTCACACAATAAGATGGCAATTGAAATATGTGGCAAAGCATGCACAACCAATTTTAGCATATATCAAGCAATTGGCGATGACTAGGTCATCTATATATGAGTATATTGACTTAGGAGTCAAATGAGAACATTTGATCATAGGTCATACTCATCGTTTAAGCTCAAGTGGGGTTACCACTCTTACATAATGCATTAATGTGTTCACACCATTAGAGTTGCTTTGACTCAATTCTTAGAGTTAAGCTCCCCTAGATGTGAGATCCCCTTAGAGGGATGAACTAACCTTGGGTTTTGTTGATGATGACTTCATGTAGGTGTTGAAGATGTAGATGCTCAATGTTGATGTAGATCATTTGGAGCAATCCTTTGGAGTGAGTTGCACTTTCAACTTGCCTACATGGGTTAGTCCCACAAGGAACAAACAAGAATATCCATAGACATAGAGTGATGCACACACAAGATGATGTCCATGAAAACATTAGGTTACCTTGTCCCTTGCCTTACCAACATGAGGGTTTGTGACTCCTTGAACTAGTGCAAGATGTGAAAGTTGATTGCACTTGTTCTTGCCAAAATGATATGAGTGAAGAATGTTGGCGGAGTCACCCTCAAGAACTCTCTAGTTCTTCTTCTTGGGATCCACATCATCTTGATGGGAATCCTTGGAGTTGTAGTTGTACTTGATGAAGTAGAACTTGACGTAGTCTTGGGGACCAACTTGAACGAGGCTTTAGGTGCTTCTTCAAATGCATCAATCTCTTCTTGAAGCTTGTCCTTGCCTTTGTTCTTGTGGTCTTGTGGTGGAAGATCATCTTGAGCTTGTGTCCCCTTGAAGGAAGTAGGATCATACTTCTCTTGTTGAGGAACAAACTTTGTCTTAGGGTATTGATCTTCTTCCCACTCAACTCCATTGGCGTTGAACTTTCGTTCAAAACCAACACCTTGATTCTTCCGGTGCCTTCCTTGCTTGCATACAATTTCCTCGAATTGCTTACTCCCGGCAAGGCTCTTGTAAACACCTTTCTCTATAATTCCCTTCAATAAACTATTTTCTTGCTCAAGTGTAACTTGACTAAGAGAATCATTAGTGGAATCAAGAGAACTACTAGAAGCAACAACATTGGATTTGACATTATTATTGTTACTACTAGAGGAAGTATCTTTCTTGTACTTGTTACTAGACTTGACTTGAGGCATGTAAGTAGATAAGAGTAAACGCTTGGCAATGTAAGAAGAACTTTTCTTGCGGAGATCATCATTGATTGCCTTTAAGAACTCATGCTCTTGCTCAAGATTGAGCTTTTCAAAGCATAACTTCTCATGAGCCCTTAAAAGTTCTCGATGATCTTGAAGATAGTTTCATGAGCCAACTTAAGAGTGTTTAGTTCTTTAGTTAGAAGCTCAATTTTCTCCTTATCATTGTCATTCGTTTGATTAGCATGATTAATTGACGTTTCATCATAGTATTCATCACTAGAGTTGTCAACAAGTAAATCATCATCCACAAGCAAGTCATCTTCATCACTATTAAAATCAACATACTCGGGATGTGTTACCTTTGGACCTTCGCCATGAAGCATCTTCCAACACCTTCATTTGGTGAGTCAAATATGTCGTAGGAGTTGGTTGACAGAAGTGCTAGAACGGCAACACCTTCATCTTGAGTATATTCGGAGTCGGAGTGATAGCTTCTCTCGGAGTGATTGTCTGAGTCGGAGCCGGAAACCCATTCACCAACATGAGCTTGATGTCTTCGTTTTGTGTAGCTCCTTGATGACTTGTCCTTTCTTTCCGAATCCTTACTTCTCCGTGAGGGTCTTCGTTCGTAACGATCATCTCTACTCCTCCTCTCTCTTGGTGGTGATTCTTCTCTTTTGCTCCTTCTTCTTGGAGAATCTTCTCTTCTTTTGTAGGGTGCCGTACACTCATTGGAGTAGTGTCCGGGTCTCCCACAATTGTGGCAATTGCGCTCTCGACTAGAAGATCTCTTGTCATTGTAAGACCTTGACTTGGAGCTTCTTTCTTTGCTTCTACTTTTGTAGAATTTGTTGAAGTTCTTCACTATTAAGCTCAATTCTTCATTGAAGGTTGGTTTCTCACTTGATGATGTGGGGGCTTCACTTGAGGCTTTGTAAGCACCACTTGACTTGTTGTGAAGTTCCTCCTTATCCTTGAGTGACATCTCATGAGCAACAATCCTTCCAATGACTTCCGTTGGCTTGAGATCTTTGTAGTTTGGCATCATTTGGATCAGTGTGCACACGGTATCATACTTTCCATCCAATGCTCTTAGGATTTTCTTGATGATGAATTTGTCGGTCATCTCTTCACCCCCTAAGCCGGCAATCTCATTTGTGATAAGAGCAAGCCTAGAGTACATTTCAGCGACACCTTCACCATCCTTCATTTTGAACTTGTCAAGCTGACTTTGGAGCACATCCAACTTGGATTCCTTGACAGACTCGGTACCTTCATGCATATCAATCAAAGTATCCCAAATTTCCTTTGCATTCTCAATACGGCTGATTTTGTTGAATTCTTCGGAGCACAATCCGTTGAAGATGATGTCACATGCTTGAGCGTTGTATTGCAGCATCTTCAATTCTTCCGCATTAGCTTCACGGTTCGGTTCTCTCCCATCGAAGAATTCACCTTGCAAGCCAATACAAATAATTTCCCAAACGGCGGGGTTATGTCCAAGGATGTGCATTTTCATCTTATGCTTCCAACTAGCAAAATTAGTACCATCAAAGTAAGGACCTCTACGGTGATAATTTCCCTCGCTAGACGCCATACTCTCCTAGGTTGTGAAACCAAGGCTATGACCACCAAAAGCTATGGAAATCAAAGCAAATGGAGACCAAAGCTCTGATACCACTTGTAGGACCTTGAAGTATGTCTAGAGGGGGGGTGATTAGACTACTTGATCAATAAAAACTTAACCTTTTCCCAATTTTTGAGTTTGGCAGATTTTAGCTATTTTAGGACAAGTCAAGCAATCATCACACAATTCAAGCAAGCATGCAAAGAGTGTATAGGCAGCGGAAAATAAAGCATGCAACTTGCAAGAAAGTAAAGGGAAGGGTTTGGAGGATTCAAACGCAATTGGAGACACGGATGTTTTTGGCGTGGTTCCGATAGGTGGTGCTATCGTACATCCACGTTGATGGAGACTTCAACCCACGAAGGGTAACGGCTCTTGTGAGTCCGCGGAGGGCTCCACCCACGAAGGGTCCACGAAGAAGCAACCTTGTCTATCCCACCATGGCCGTCGCCCACGAAGGACTTGCCTCACTAGCGGTAGATCTTCACGAAGTAGGCGATCTCCTTGCCCTTGCAAACTCCTTGGTTCAACTCCACAATCTTGTCGGAGGCTCCCAAGTGACACCTAGCCAATCTAGGAGACACCACTCTCCAAGAAGTAACAAATAGTGCGTTGATAATGAACTCCTTGCTCTTGTGCTTCAAATGATAGTCTCCCCAACACTCAACTCTCTCTCATAGGTTTTGGATCTGGTGGAAAGAGGGTTTGAGTGGAAAGCAACTTGGGGAAGGCTAGAGATCAAGATTCATATGATAGGAATGGAATATCTTGGCCTCAACACATGAGTAGGTGGTTCTCTCTCAGAAATGGTAAGTTGGAAGTGTAGGTTCGTTCTGATGGCTCTCTCCATGAATGAAGAGGAGGTGGAGGGGTATATATAGCCTCCACACAAAATCTAACCGTTACACACAATTTACCAAACTCGGTGGGACCGAATCGTTAAACTTCGGTCGGACCGATTTAGTAAACCTAGTGACCGTTAGTGATTTTCGTGGCACTGACATGCATCTCGGTGAGGCCGATTCGGTTAGGGTTAGGGCATAACGTAATCTCGGTGAGACTGATTACACAAACTCGGTGAGACCGATTTGGTAATAAGCTTTCGAGAGAGTTGGTCGGAGTAAACTTCGGTGGGACCGATTTGCTCTTTTCGGTGAGACCGAAATGTTACAAAAAGGAAACAAAGAGTTTACATTGCAATCTCGGTGGGACCGATCGCTCACTTCGGTTAGACCAAAACGTTACGAAGGGAAACAGAGAGATTGCAACCCCATCTCGGTGAGACCGAGATCCCTATCGGTAAGACCGATTTGCTTAGGGTTTGTGGCAGTGGCTATGACTTTTGGAATCGGTGGCGCCAGATAGAAAGAATTGGTGTGACCGATTTTGGCTTTAGGTTTAGGTCATTGTGGATGTGGGAAAGTAGTTGAGGGTTTTTGGAGCATATCACTAAGCACATGAAGCAAGAGGCTCATTAAACAACACATCATCCCTTCTTGATAGTATTGGCTTTTCCTATAGACTCAATGTGATCTTGGATCACTAAAATGTAAAATGAAGAGTCTTGAGCTTTTGAGCTTGAGCCAATCCTTTGTCCTTAGTATTTTGAGGGATCCACTTTCATCATCCATGCCATGCCATTCATTGAGCTTTCCTGAAACAATAGTCTTGGAATAGCATTAGCTCAATGAGCTATATGTTGTTATGAATTACCAAAACCACCTAGGGATAGTTGCACTTTCAGTAGTAGACATCAAGTGTCCTTGTTGTGGCTGCTCTTGGGGTTGCTCCTCTTCCCCATTGGTGGCGTGTTCTTCTTCATCTATGTGCTCAGGTTCTGTGCCTTCTTGGTCAAAAGTTGCATCTCCTTCCTGCACAACATAATGCAATTTCCCATTTTCTATGAAAAATGGTTAGGCATAGGAGTGGGAAACAAGTATGCCACTCCAGGAATTCTGATGCAATTACAGCCATTTCAAACTACTACCATTCGAATGCTAGTAAGAACACGAATATTAACAAGGTTGTTACCGAGAATGGGGTGAAGGTGATTGTAGTTGAGGCCAAGGGAGTTGGCCAACATGGTGATCACTCCTGCACACATGATATCTCCTTGTGCATGATTTGCTTGATGCGTGAGGTGTAGCAAAAGTATTGCCCCTAGGTTGGGCGAATAACCGACGTCAATGTTTGTTACCTTCCCGAGAACTAGCATGTTCTTAAAATTCACCTTAGAAACTTCTAATTGTGCCTACAATGAGTTATGATAACATAATAGAAATAATGTATAGCAAGATTTTTAATGGAACTGGCTCTTGAACCTCTGATGCTCGTCTAGTTGAAGGTTTGCCTCGGGTGCGGGTCAGTGTAGTCATAAATATAGGGGATGTCATCATCATTGTTGGTGAAGACAGAGTAATTGCACCACTCTTGAAAAGTGATGTTGAAGTCTTGGTCCAAGAGATGGAAAGTGATCCGCTCCTCCTCGTATGCATTGGGCATCAAACCAACATTATGCGAGAGAGTAATAAGAAACTCAAGCGTCATGTGTTCATATGTCTCACATCCCTGATAAACAAAATGGTGCAACCCTACATGATTGCAAAGCAAATTGAAATAATTGGTAATACCTAGCTTGGCGAGTGTCGGTGTGCAAGCCTATTTGGATGCTTTGATCTTCCTTGTACTAAGTTTCCTAAACTTCCTTCTTGCTTCATGGTCGGTGTGGACGATCCCCTGAATGAAAACTTGTTGTGGCGGTGCGGTGGATGAACTCAAAGAACCGTGTACGCGAGTGGACCTCCTTGTAAACATCTACAAAACAATTTTCCCAGTCCAATACAGTTAAACAATATTGATCCTACAGTAGTCACAACATCATACTCCTCTAAAAACATCAAGGAATTCAATCCAAACTCAAATTTGGATAAAAAAAATATGCACTCCTAGTCATGGAAATGCTAGGCATGTAGAAAACGGATTCATGATCGCACACACAAGCAAGGCGACGATTTAAAACTCCGACGCAGAAAGGGGGTAAAAACCGTTTGAATAGCAGCCCGCTGCACTAGTGAATATAAGTAAGTTTTGGATCCTATCTTGCAGGTTGTATGCACCTATTACGTGTTACAATCCGCATACCCCAAGGTGACAATAATTGGGATTCTTTCCGGTGATGACCTTAGTATGAGGAGTTCATGTATTCACTATGTGTTAATGCTTTGTTCAGTTTCTCTATTAAAAGGAGGCATTACTATCCCTTAGTTTTCTTATGGACCATACTGCCATGGGAGGGTAGGACAAAAGATGTCATGCAAGTTTTTATTATAAGCATGTATGACTATAAATGGAATACATGCCTAAATTACATTGACGAGTTGGAGCTAATGTGTACCGCTCTAGGTTGTGACTGTTGCATGATGAATGTCATCCAACACAAATATCCATCACTTATCCAATGCATATGTTTTCCTCATATTGATCTTTGCTAAGTTACTACTATTGTTGCTACTGTTACAATCACTACAGAACTGCTACTGTTACTGTTGCTCTTGCTACTATTACCACTGCTATCAAAACTATCATACTACTATGCTACTAAACACTTTGTTGCAGATATTTAGTTCACCAAGTGTGGTTGCAACTCAACTGCTAATACTCATAAATATTCTTTGGCTCCCCTTGTGTCGAATCAATAAATTTGGATGAAATACTACCCTCGAAGACTGTCACGATCCCCTATACTTGTGGGTTATCATCCCCTTAGTTCCCGGGGATATGGATGAACCCTAGTGTGTAATAGATCATTGACATTAGGATTTAGTATCCTCTTTGCATGTCCGTGTTAATAGTCTTCTAGACATTGGGTGAAGTCGACCATCCAATGTATGCCAATTTTGAAGGTTATTACTGGCAAACCATGTGGTTGATGAAGCGAGTGAGGTGACAGTCCCCATTTCCCTTCATATAGGGTCGTTGCAGCATGGGGTAAAAAAGATACCACCTATAGGCTACGTCCACGGGGACCTCTTTCCCCTAAATCACCGTTTTGTAACCGAGGTGGGCAAGAACGGTGGTGGCGTATGTGATACGTCCTGCCGAGAGTATGCACGTATCTGTACCGGCTTTGCCCACAAAAAGAAACATGTGAAGTTGGTTAGGAATCCGAAGTAGCATTGTGTTTGGGCACATTAGAGGGGATTTCGGACTCCAAGGAAACGCCCTAATCCCATTGTCCCAAGCCTATTATTTACAATTCCTATTATTTACTTTTATTGAAATATCCACCCTTACACCTGCAAATTTATTTCAATTATTTTACTCTGCTTTGTTTTGCTAACAACTATACCTTTTGAACCATTCAAAAGATGAAAGATTGATTTATGTGCTCCCTGTGGGATCGATACTCTTACTTCAAAAAAATTGCAACTAAGCCTTGTGCCCTTGCAGGACATCAAGCACTAGAAGCGTTATGTTATCAGCGCTAGATACTTGTTGATACTTTCGGGATAATCATAATCTTCTTCGATGTTATCTTCCGATGAAGATTCAGCCACAACTTTGAGTGCGTGACTCTTATGGTAACTTGAGCTGTAGAGATCTTTCTTTTCTTCTTCTTGCAGCTCATGAGTGTTCAACCTTTCCATGATATCAGCAAAGCCGAGTAACTTGAAATCAGCACCAGTGTACCGAAGGAACTGTCCAGTGACCTGAGCAACTTATTCACAACCTCATGATCAGTGATATATTTGGCCCCTAGTCCATGTAGCTCATTTTGCAATGTCACTCAGTCTATGCAAAGTCTGCTGACAACTTCCATTTCTGATCCTTTTGAAGCGGTTAAATTTGTCATGAAGAGTATCAATGCAAGCTTCCTTCTGAGTGGGTTGACCCTCATTGATCTTTTTGAGATGTCCCGTATTTCTTCCGCAGTGTCAGGCTGACAGTATGGAAGGAATTGCGTCCGAGACAGATGACTGCAGTTCTCATCCTTTGCTTGAGCATCCATCTAAATGAGCTTTTTCTCCCATGATGTAAGATAACCAGGGGTATCGATCATGTAGCCATGTTGGAAAAAATTCCACATGTCCTCATCAATTTCTCAAAGATGATTCTTCATCTTCTCCTTCCAGAAGGGATAGTCTGTCCCATCAAAGATGGGGAACTTCGTGTTCGACTTGTAGTTCACTAAAGACATACTTAAACTTGAAGGTGGTTAGAACTTAAGCAGGAGTCCCTTGCTCTAATACCAATTGTAGAACAAAGTATGTCGACTAGAGGGGGTGAATGGGAGATTGAATATTTCTTCCAGGAAACTTCAAATCCCTCAGACACAACAGCAAAATAACTAAATACTAACAAGTGCATGGATAAAAACTACCGAAAGAGAACTAGAACATGCATCGAGGAACAATCACATGATGAAACAATAACTCGGGATAGAGAACTAAAATTAAATAGGGTACAGAGGTAACTAGTGATGCTCGATGACGACAGGGTATTTGTTCGACCAGTTCACTCTTCTATAAAAGAGCTACATCTAGGACTTGTGATTGAACATAGAAGATAAACTCCCTTTGTCATATTCTCCTCGATAACTGATTCGTAAACCAGTGTCGATCACTCAGGGTAGATGTTTGAGGTGATCTCCATAACCTTTGCAAACTTCTTATTTTGAACCACAATTACTCTTGGTCACTGAAGAACTTGACACCTAACCGTCTGGAGAGTTGGCAGCTCTCAAGAGTAATAGGCGGAGCGAACTTGACTTAGATTCTAGTGATGCTAAACCACTATCTAATTTTTTGGCTCGGGTTATTCTCTCGATGGATTTTAAACTCAAATCACTCGGGAGAGGGGTGCTCACACAATCTTCTTGGATTGACACGGAGTAGCAAACTGTGCACATTGGAAGGGGGTGGCTATTTATAGTCGCGGTCTTACCGAGGGGGAAAAGACCATTTTGTACATGACGGCTAGCCAATGCCCAACCGACACGTATCCAACAATCTGATTTTGAGCACAACAGTAAAATTACTTCAGGAACAACTAATGCTAACTCCTCGGTCCGAATCAAATCTCTCGCAGCGAAGAATAACTCTGTCTCTTGCTGGCAAGTATTTATTCAGAGCACAAAAAGATTTCTCTCAACTCTCATAGGTTTCGCTTTAGGATAAGAGAAACATAAGTTTCGAACACTATACCCCTCTTAATAGTACGGTGGTCTTATGATTCAAGAAATAAAATAAGGAGAACGAAAGAAAATGCTACGTCTTTTCTCCGTCTTCAAACTTCACGTCTGCGGTTAATTCCTTCGGACATGCACCAAGGCAAATGCTTTGCGTCAACAATTTTAGGGGGTCACTTTCGACTAGCATATCTTCGGTGATAATCCTAATGCCTGGCAGGAGATTATCTTTGGAGTTTGTACCAAAATCCACATGACTTTCAGGGACTTTATCACTCCGTGTGCAAAACTTTAGTCCCACAATGTTTACAAAAACAATCTTCAAAACACAAGGAGGAAATATTGCACCAACACCGGCCCAGTTCAACAGGTTTTCTTTTCACGCGCGCTAGCTTCTGTCTGTTGTAAGCAAGTTCCCTCTCACCGGTTGCTAATTTATTTTTTGTGAGCAAGCCTCCGGCTGGCACCGTCTGGTAGGCCGGTTTCTAAATTTGTTTCTCAGTTGATTTTCTAGGTTTTTGGTTTGGTTTTCTATTTTATTTTTGTTTTTCCTTTAGTATGTCGGTTTTTCATTTATTTCTCACTTTTTTTCTAGATTTCTCATCGGTATTTTTTTTGTTTTATTCTTGTTTTTCCTCTAGTAGGCCGGTTTTTCATTTATTTCTCACTTTTGTTTCTAGGTCTCTGGTCGGTACTTTTTTGTTTTATTTTTGTTTATATTTCATTTTATATTTTCAGTTTGTGAACATTTTTGTATTCCGGATTTTGTTTTTTGAATTCCTCAACAATATTTGAATTTATGAACAATTCTTTGAATATGTTAGCAAGTTCTGAACATGCAAATATTTTTTGAATTTAACAAGAACACTTTTGAATTCAAGAGTACTTTTTGAATCTTTAAACATTTTTTGAATGCATGAACATTTTTGGATTTTCAAACATTTTTGTAACTCAATAACTTTTTTTTAATTCATGGCCATTTTTTTAATACACGGAAAAAATTAGAATCCGAGAAATATTTTTCAGAATTCAGGAACTTTTTTGAATTCACCAAAAACATTTTTCTGAATTTGTTAACTATTTTTTAATATATGAACATTTATCCAATTTGCAAACGTTTTTTCAGATACATGAACATTTATTCGAATACAATAACATTTTGTGAATTCACAAACATTTTTTATAATTCAGTATGAATTTTTTTACTGCCCTCATGTAATCAATAATACTATTTGTTTGGTTATTTAAGTACTAAAAAGACGGACCGATGGATAACCCATTGACAGGCAATTATACACAACTCATGACTAATCGGGTTGTCCATAGATTTCTATCCATGGAAAAATAGTGTTGCTACAAATAGTTGAAAATTTATAGTTTACTTCAAGCAATTCAGATGTGATGAAGAGCTAGCCTCAAAGAGAACTGAACCCCCTGCCAACAATGTTACTGGTATAAACCCCCTGCCAACAATGATACTGCCAAATTCCAGCCCCTATATGTTTACAAAATTTTAACTAAGCGACCAAACCACACACACACACAAGAGGCACATGTCTCGCAACATGCAGAATGCAAAAAAAATATGGATTTGCTCATGCGTAATACGTCTGGTGACGAGGTATAGTAGACATTGACATGTTCATGCAGTACAAATGGTAATGTCGACCAATGGCCTAGATAGTAATGTGCGGGCTAGTCGTCCATCTTTACGTAAGTGCCCAGAGCGTCGAGGAGACCCCCGGAGCGGCCATGGAAGCCAACAATCTTGCCGCCAGCTGCTGGAAGGTCGAATGGCGGACCTTCCCTCGTTCCATATGGCCCAAAGGTGCGCAGGTTGCTGATGAAAGTAAGCGTTCCCAAGAGGAAGCAACCACCGAAATTGCCAAGGTTCCCTTTGACGCCGATGAGGTATTCACCCGGCTCCAGGCAGATCTGCACATGCCAAACATAAACCAACAGAGCGTCATCGCCGCACCACCAAATTTCCAAATCAGTATAAATTACATTTTTATCAATATTTTACTGCAGTATCTTATATCAATTTAGACATCCATTTTTTCAGGAGTAAAATAATTCGAAAAGAAATCGATATAAGAAGCAGAATACTATAGTATATCAATTTATATCATAGATGTTTGGATTAGGTACCTCTGAACGATGTCCTTCGGGCTTTCCCCAGTGCTTGGTCTGCTCCTCCCGGCCGCCCCGCTCGTATAACACCGAGATGGCGTCGACCGCGCCGGAGTGCCAGAGAACCACCTTGATGATACGGTTAACGCCCCGCACGTCCATCTCCCAGACGTCTCCGCCGCCGCCGCCGCAGGGGCCCATCTTCAGGACCCGTCCCTGCTTCCGCACGGCGCCGGCTTTGCCGGGACAGGTCCTCTCATGCTCCTCCTTCTCGTGGTACAACAACTTGACTGCACTACAGCGGTATGGGCAGGCGACACGGACGGACTGCAGGATGCGGTCGACGCCGCGGCAGCGGCTGTAGCTCGTGGGGATGAAGCAACGGGTGAAGCCCGTTTTGATGAAGCAGGAGGTACACCTATTCTTGTCCGGGAGGTTGCCATGGCAGGTGGAACAAACCAGATGTCCGGCCGCGCACTGCACGCACCATGCGGAACAGATTCAAAGAAGGGATGTATAGATGAGATGAAACTTCGTTGATCTAGGGTGTTGAATCCACGTGATAAAGGTTATAATGTACTACCTGGAACACTGGAGGTATGAGGGGCTGACGGCATGTGGGGCAGCCGAGAGCATCCGGATCGACCTCCACGGCGATCGCCGTGGGGGCGGCCGACGAGCTCCCGCTGTGATCGTGTTGCAGCTCCGTTTTGTTGATGGTATTGGTGTTTGTGGGGGTCTTCTCCATCGGGCGCCTCCGCTTGATCGATGCTGGACTTGTATCGTATGTATTGTGCTCTCCTGTGAGAGCGAGGGAATTAATGGAGAGTTGCGGGCGAACCGGGGAGGCAGACAGTGTGGAATATGGAGAGGCTCTGGCTCTTGATGTTTCGTCTTCCACCGAGCGTACATGCGTGCGACACTTTTGAGTAACAGCTATCTCACATCTAGATAAAAATTAACTATGTCATATCTAACCTCTCCACCACATGATCTGAAGGCTCTAAGATTGGAACTGCGCTTGCTTTTCTTTTGCCATCTGTTGTCGAAATCACTAATTAAGAAATACACTTCACTTTCCCAGGTCGCGACAAGTGGCGCACATGCAGTGCGCCACTTGTCGCAACCTGGAAGTTTTTCCTTTTTTCGTAGATCTGTTTATTCAAAATGTTTTATCTCTTAAACCGTGCGTCTAAATCTCGAACCGTTTTTATCATTGGATTCCTTGCGTCAAGATCTTCAAAACTAGATCCCATGTTGATAGGTTTTGACGAACTTTTTTTTTCACGAAAAAACCGGACGAAAAAACCAGGCGAAAAAACCGAACCGGGAACACGGTTTTTTTCCATTTCTGAAAGAGATACGCCCGTGCCTCTCACGAAATCACAACCGTGCCTCTCGTGGAAGCAAAACCGTGACTCTCGTGGAAGAAAAAAAACAGAAAACACGTTTTTTCGTTTCCAGGAAACGCGGCGATCTCTCGCGAAAAAAAACAAAAAACACGTCTTTTTTTTCCTTTCGGAGAGGCACGGCCGTGACTCTCGCGAAAGCACAACCGTGCCTCTCGCGGAAGCAAAACCGTGACTCTCGCGAAAAAAAAATAGAAAACGCATTTTGTTTTTCCCTTTCCGAGAGGCACGGCCGTGCCTCTCGTAAAAGCAAAACCGTGACTCGCGAAAGAAAAAAAACAGAAAACGCGTTTTTTTTTCGTTTCCGAAAGGCACGGCCGTGACTCTCACTAAAGCACAACCGTGCCTCTTGCGGAAGAAAAACCGTGACTTTCGCGAAAGAAAAAAAACGCGTCTTTTTGCGCAAAAAAAAATTCGAATTTTTTTATCGAAAAGCTAAGAAATACCGGGAGAAAACCAAAACGTCGAAAAAACCCGAAAAAAAACTGTTTAAAAAGCCAAAAACGCGTGCGTAAAAATAAAAAATAAAAACAAAATCCAAAGGGAGCGTTCAGAGCATGACATGTGGTGAATGACTGAGAGTGCATCAGGTGACACTGATTGTTACGAGGCTCCCGAAGGAGCGCTCGTTAACTAATTGCTCTCCATCTGTTGTATTTGCACGGCTGCGGTTTTGTTTGTGTGTGGGCTGTGTGTATGCTGCTCTATGCTACTGTCGGCCTGCTCCTGTTGCACGGTGCCGTTGTTGCCCTGTTGGCCTGCTGTATGCTGCTCTTTGGCATCTCTACGTGGGCTACCGGCGTTTTTTTTTTTCCTCTCTTCTTTGTTTTAGGCTTGGCATTTCCCTTTTGTTTTTAGGCTGTGATGTTCATTTTTTTCTTTTTTTCCTCTCTATATATATGCAATTTCCAAGATTCATATCTTTTTAGCACGGCTCATGTGTTGTAGTTGCCCCAGCACGAGTTCTCTGTGCCAGGCCCGTACCGTACACCTGTGCAGCATGTTCGACTGCACAGGGCCCCCAAATGGGCAGGGCCCCCAAATTGTTATTGTCCTTGTAATGACTAATCAATGCATTTGACTAACTGGGAGCCTGCACCATAATTACTCCTAGGACTCCATCCCACGAACGCCTCTCCTCCTCCATCTTCTCTTTTTCTTTCTCTGCATTCTCTTTAACTTCCAATGATCCGTGGAAATCCATTCCTCGGTCGCAGCTCTAGTGGATTAATTCCTTTGCAGCTTTGCCAAAATAAACCTATTGTTGGAAGTGGAACGCATAGGTAATCTACACCCTCAATCCACCATCTATTTATTCGGTGGCTTCCTCTTGATTTCTCATGTCTTCTCTGCCAGGCAAGACATGAAACAGACTGCCAGACGCATTGACCAGGCGAGGTCTTCTTCCCAAATAATTCAAAGTTCGTTTCTTCCCTTCTGTTTCTATGTTCTATTTTAATACATCACAAGTTTATAGCGAATTAATAAGTCAATCTTGAAAAGGTGCTCTTGATAAGTTCTTTTTGGCAAAATAATCAAATGATATTTTTGATAACATTGTGTATGAAAAATAGCATGAAGAATTTGTATCAAAGGAATGCGAGAAGGATGGCATGATTTGTGCAAAATAATGTACTAATCCTGAGTTTGGAGAATAGCAAAAAGATACATATATATAGCATTAATTTTGTTTTGGGAATCATTTTTTGATAAGAATCACTTATTGCTGAATTCTTGTTTGCCTTTTTGTGTAACTGCAATGGTTGTATCGAGGGCCTAATTTTTGATTTGGCACAGGGCCCCCATTTTCTCCGGCACGGCCCCGGCGCCGCCATGCTGTCAATCTTTCCGTCCGATTCAGGTCGCCCGACGGACCGTACGGACATGGGGAAGGCAGCCCTGTGGTCGATCGGTTCCCTCATCATCTACAACAGCGTCCGAATTTGGCTGTCTTCCTCAACTCCTCTCTAGAATTCCCCTTTCTCAAACAGCGTAAAGAAAGGCAGCCCTGGGTAAGGAAGTTTGTCCATGATAATACCATTTATACGAGTATCATTGCATGGTGCCTAGTATTCAGAATTCCATAAACGTTTCAGGTCTGCTTCCGGGTAGATGTATATCCATTTGTATTCGTGTAACTTCAGTTTCTGAATCACTTTTTAGACATGTTCGATTAATTGCGTTGCCAAAGTTACTTAAAAATAGCATTGCAGAAACATTGGGGCTAGCAGCCGGAAGGCACATGTGATGGCATGCATGTCTAAATTTCATCACCTGTAAGATAACAAGCGTGATTGTTACTTTCTTTTTGGGCTTGACAGCGGCACCATATATATGTATGCCTTGACAGCGGCACAGGTGAGAGTAATACTTGTTAAGGAAGAAACAAATTGTCACAAAGAAAATCTGTAACATCTCACCACTTTTTTCTGGTCACATATGACACCATTTAAATCGGTCGTTCTTTTAAGTGTGTTACAAATTCTTCAAGTATGCTTGTGAAAATAACAATCATGGTCTCGATGGTGATAAGTACTACTATATGGATCTTGAAGATAATAGTTGCACATTACCAATTTGGAGGGTGGTGCCCAGTACAACGAGGAGCACAACAACATCTCAAAGACCGGACCCCAAAATTTGAATTTAAAAGTAAAAAACGGTTTTGTATCCAGAAACCCTATATATGACCAGAAAACCTTTCATTATTAGATTTGTAGTTTATTATACTTAGAAAAGGGATAACATACCAATAACAGAGCGGTATTGCTTAGAAAAGGTATTTAATATGTGATCGATCGAAGTAATGGGTCTTCCTTTGTGGCGAAAATTTGCCTACTTAACTGCTTTGATACGGCGGGAGTCATTGGTTCAAATCCAGTAGTAGGTAAGTAGGTACAAAAATTATTAGATAGCATTGGACTTGCTTCGCTTTGATATTGAATAACTTTTTCTACCCCTCTTCCGTGTTTCTTTGTATCAACTATAAACCACTCGCTTGTCTTTAATTGGGTGGGGGGATCCAGTTGACAGCCTTGATTCGTATCCTACCTCGTCTAAGAGCGAGCTTCGCTTCAACCAAATCTTTCGTACCCTGAGCTTTACTCAAGTTAGCTTCAGCTATTTCTCGCTTCTTCTTTCACTTCCACGCTTGTGCTTTCAACAAGTTTGTGCCAATCACTAGAAGAAGAAAAAGAAAGAGAAATGATTGTCTTTGTTGCTCTCCATTATAGGTTTAAAAATGTGCATGGTTATATCTGCATTTTATAGTCAACACAAACACTTTGATTTGTAATTGAATGCTTTAGATTTTTAATTCCAAATCAAATAGGTATGATTACATGATCAATTGACACTATTTGGTGTAGCATGTTGTTTTGCATTTAAGAGTTATATCTCTTATAAGGTTAGGAAGGTTAGCAACGGAGAAGTTGTCATGACAACATCGCAAGTCAACCTGACAGAAGGAAGTCCTTATAGGGGCTTTACAATATTTATATCACGTTGCAACGCACGGGCAATTACCTATCAAACAAAAAAAAACAAATAAGAGGGCCACAAACAAAACCTAGATGTGACATAGTTATGTCACATCTAGATGTGTCCTAGACACATCCTTTGAGTAATGGCATGCGGCTCGCAGTCGATCAAGGAGGCCGCCGGCTGCTCCGATTAATACGTACGTCTCCTTCTAGAGAAAATTCAGATTTATTGTCACGTCTGGCAACCGTTCGCAGGCCCCGGTGTATGCAACTTTTGTTCGAAGTAACTTATACCAGTGTCATGCGTATGACACTAGTCTAAGAGGGTGCTTGGATCCAAGGAACTTATTTTAGTCTGATTAAAAATAGTCTTTTTAAGAGGCTAAAGTTCCAAGCACCCCTGACTAAAGAGGGGCTAAAACTAGTCTTGAGACTAAATCTTTTTAGTCAGGGGTACCCCTACTAAAATGTGGATTAGTCTTCTCTCTCCTTATTTAACTCCTTTCTTTTAACACATGCGAGTTCTGGATTGGAGGGTTTAAAGGATAATAAATGCTCATTAACTTGATTTTAGTCTTTTTAGTATTTGGATCCAAGTATGGATGAGGCTAGCAAGTTTTAGTCCCACTACTTTTAGTCATGGGACTAAAACGTATCCAAGCACCCTCTAAGTTACTACCTTTATAGTGTAAAGTAACATAGTAGTAGTGTTATAGATGGCTTCATTTATTAGCTTGTAGACTCATCTCTTCTTGAAAAACGCTATGTTACAGTAACATATTATGTTACTCTAAACGCATCTCTCCTTATTAAATACATGTCATATAAGCAAATTTGTCTTGGAACCCGCTATGTTACTAGCTAAGTTACTCCCACTATGACTAGCCTAAGGAAGGCTAGTCATAGTGGGGGTAACATAAGCAGTATCATGCATTTGGGACTCGCAAACATGCTTATGTGGCAAACAATTAAAAAATAGAAAGAGGGCTATAGTAAGGTTGGTCGTAGTGGGAGTATCACAAGCGGTATCATGCATGCCAACTAGACTTTTTAGATGATGTGGCACCCAATTAAGTGAGGAAAGAGAGGGTGTGGTATCATATCGTGATACCGTATCATATCATGATACCGTATCATATTAAATGTTGTACTACTTTCTATCATCCATGGCAATTAATAAGGCAACCTAAGATACTAACTTATAATACAACCAGCCTAACATAGATAGGTACCATATCATAATTAATGTTATGCTATTATATGTCTTGCATGACAATAAATGAGATCACATATGACACTAATCTAAGATACTATGCACTATAGATGAAGTATCATATACTCCCTATTATGACCAGCCTAAGGTCGTGCAACATTTTTGTATTAGTCGGAAAAGATAGATAGTGTTGCGTGTGAACCATCTCACTCGGGCGATGTGCCTAGCCATCTTTTTTCTAGAGATGGTCGTGCTAGACATCCTCTTCTGCACACCTCAGATGGAAGTTCCTATGCGACTCAACCTGTGGCTAGATGGTTAGATGAACAGTGGTATCTTCAGCCCATCAAGGTTCAAATCCTGATGCTCCCTGTAGCAAATAGTCAGGAAACGCATAACCCGTGCTACCATGCTCGGGGAACCAAGGCGAGCTATCCGCAAATGTAGCATCAGTGAATTTTTCCGCATGGTTTTCCTGGTTTATTTCGGTTTTCAGCGGTACATATTTAATATAAGAAAATGATTTTAAAAATTGGGAACGCATTTGGCTACCTGAACAATTTTAAATTATCCTAATATTTTTTATCCTGCAAAAAATATCCTAATATTTTTAAAATGAACATGTTTTTGATTTTTTTTAAGAGGTGAACATTTAAAAACATGGTAATTTTTGTAAATGTGAACATAAATGTAAACCTGTTTTTAGAAATACATATTCAATTATTTTAAAAACTTAAAAATACTATAAAAATTTCTGAACATTTCTCAAAAATTACAATATATTTAAAAATTCATTTTTTAAGAAAATAAAACCTAAAACAGAAAAAAGGCGAATAGAGAAAACGACAGAAAGGAAAGCAATAAAAACTAGACAAGAATCTTCAGAACCTTCCCAATACCGGAGAAATCATACATAGAAGGCCAGAACCTTCACATCAAAATGTGAAAACAAGTTTATGTTGGCTTCAATAATTGGGCTGAGCCAAAGTCTGATTCTTTGTGCTATTGCGAGGCGAAACCCAGCTCGGCAGCGAGCCAATAGTAGGCCAGCCCAGTCACCATGTGATCTTTTTTTTAGGATCAGTCACCATGTGATTTCGCCACGCTCATATCAAACACATTTTTTTGCTTTCTCTCTTTTGTTTATATTTTTAAAATACTAAATACATATATCGAGAAAAAAATACTCCGAATAAAATGTCTCAAATCTTTCAAGTATATTTTTCCAAAGTGTTCATTGCAAGTATTAAAACTGTTCATATAGTGGAAAAAAGTTCACTCAACTTTTACAAAATGTTCGTAAGTTAAAAATAATATACTTGATATTTCAAAAAATAATCACGCCTTCCAAAAAAAAGTGAATTTAAATAATATGTTTTAACCATAAAAATATAGTTTAACTTTTTAAAACTAACGCATTTCAAAAAATGTTTGCAACATTTAGAAAATGATTGTACAACGAATAGTTTTTTAAATGTCTCAAATCTTTCAAGTAAAAATTCCAAGGTATATGGGAAAAAAATTTAATATGTATTAAAAATAAATATATTCAAACTACGTATTTTAAAAAAGTTTAATCATATATTAAAAAAATGCTAAGTGAATGTAAACATGTTTGGATGTATAAGACAAATGTACCATGTGTATGAAAAATAGTTGGCATCAAAACGTATATTAAAAAATGCTAAATATGGTTTTTTATGAAATTTTAAACGTGTATTAAAAATATATTCCTCATGTATTCAGAAAATGTCAACGTGTATGAAAAGAAATAGACATGTGTTGAAGAAAGAAAAAAGGAAAAGAAAACCTGAAGAATACTTTTGAAAACCGAAGAAAGAAATAAACAAAAATGAAGAAAACATGAAAAAATGAAAGAAAACTAGAGAAATCAAAAAATGCAAAGAAAACAGATGCAAAACAGTGAAAAAAAGACAGAAAACCTCACACGGCTACAATATTGGGACGACGCCTGTAGCAGCGTGCAATAGCAAGGTCTAAGGGCTTGTGTAGTGGTTGATAAGACAATCTTATTGTAAGTCTAGCACGTAATCTAGAGATGACAATGAAAAGTGGTGTATAATGGGTTATACCTTAGTATAATTTCGAGTTACCTGATATCCCTAAATACGTTCTGACAGATACTGTGTTAAAGGATTATCTCTTAATTAAGAGAAGACAATCATTTTTTTAGATTTCTCTCTCCTTCAACCCAGCATTTATCCTACATGACACTGCTAAGATAGAACCATTGTACATGCTCTAATACAACTCGCGACGGGTGATACATACCTCTCGCGTATTGCCCGTAGCCAGAGAGAAACTCGCCTTGCACATGGATGCATGTTGGGCCCGAGCCACTTCTTACCGATTTTGTTCTCCCACGACCTAGATTTTGATAATAAACAAACTAAGGTGCCTCGTGTCTGATCGCTCGTTTGGTGCAAGGTAAGTATGGTTTTACTTTTTTTTCTAGTTTTCAAATATATTTTCTTAAGCTTTTCGTCAATTTGTTTGAGACGTTGATTTGAACATGGTAATTTATGCAATAAATGGTTGTGTGCATCATGCGATGCAGAGGCCGGTGGTCTTCCTCCTTTTCAAAAAAAGATATATTTTTATGTTTTTTGCGGGATTTAGATATATCTTTAAATGTTTTGAAAACATATATTTGGTAAAATAATTTATATTTTACTAATTTGATAAAATATTGTTCATTATGTATTAAGAAAATGTCCCTCGTGAACTAGGAAATATTCATTGCGTAGGAAAAAACTGTTCACCTTGTTTTTTTTTAAATTCACGTATTACAAAAATGTTTATCGTGTATTCCAAAAATAATCATAGTATAACTTAAATAATGTTATTTTCAAACAGAAAAAGCTGTTCACATCATTTCAGAAATTGTTAACGCACTTTTGCGAAAATGACTTCACTTTTCAGAAATATGTTCCTTAAATTTTCAAGAAATGTTTGCATGTCTAAAAAAATTATGCAACTCTGAAAAAATGAGTGTATTTTTCCTGAGAAAATAAAAAGAAACAAAGGTGAAACAATTGGAATAAGAGAAGGGAGGAAATAGGAAAAGGAAGGAAACAAAAAAAAGTTAAATCAAAGTTGAAACCACAGTGAAAAGGAGAAGAAAATAAAGAAACATAACTAAAAAACCAATGAAAAAACAAATAAAGTGGACAAAGCCAAACAACGAAGAACACAGAAATTAAATACCCAATCCCTGGAAAAATAAAATTGGTGAAAAACTACCCAAAACGACTTAAACCCGACCCGACCGCAGCTACTGTGCTTGGCCTATGAGTAGCTGCACTGAAGGTGAGCCTTAGTTGTACATCGCAGTTAGCAAGATATAGTTTTTGTGTGCAAACATATGTTTTACCATTTGAAAAATTAGATGATATCTTGTGCATTGCCTAGGGAATTGACTACAATATAAACTAGTTAAAATCGATTGTACAGAACATGAGCATTTGGATTAAGGATATAAATAAACTAAAAGAATATATTTTGTATTGTATTTAATTACTGTATAGCTAGAAAATATTTAGCATCTATATTTAAATAGCTAGCATATACACTAATTTATTTCTTTCAACATGCAAGCATGCTACCTTAGCACGCGACATGCATGGGCAGACCTAGTGAAACATGCAACACATAAAAAAATTGCCTCGACATGCAAACATGCATGCAAATTCATAAACGATTTTTCTATGATTTACGGGTCAAACAATAAATAATAACGAATGGGAGATGCGGAAAACTTGTGGAGGCAGTCATCACGGTAGGAGTTAAGGAGGAGAAGGGGAAAAGCGATAGATGGGCCTTTTTGGACGCGTGGTTGATGAAGAAAAGCAACAAATGCATGTTATCCACCATAGGTCTCTGTAACAAAGCTTGTGTTGCGCCCAAAGGCCCATGTCGCAAAGTGGGGGTGTATGGGGATACGGGTTGTTACGCACCGCACAATCAAAAGTTGATCGAACCATCGTGGAGGTGATTGACGCGCCCCCTGTAATCAGCCGGGTGAGGGCAAACGTTTTGGAAACAAAAAAACATAAAAGCTTGAAAAATGTTTTTATATTATGAGACAGAGGGAGCAATTTTATATTAGAAGTAGAATGGAAAAGAAGTGGCGCTCTTGCTGTACTCACTCCATAGTAACCTAAAATTGACATGAAATTCCATGACCATTGAATTTCAAAGACAGTGTTATTGTTATCTTGCAGGCTACACCGATTATTATGGGACGGAGGGACTACATGCTTTTGAGTTCGTATAAACATTCCCCGATTCCCACACCTTCCTCCTTGAGTTATGCGACGCCGAGGAAATTGGAATCGTCCGCAGATCCAGCAGCAATGATGCTATGGGAGGGAGGACACCAGCTTGCAGAATGCAGATGCAACGCAGGAGAATCAAAATCATCAGTGATAGGGAACGCCTATGAAACTGATCGATCACTTCGAGGAAGAAGTGATGGGAAAAGGAAAAGTACCAGCTGCCGCTTATCCGCGCAGTGGGAAATACGAGTGTACAAACAACAACGAAAGCTACGCAGCGGCGAATAGCGAACTGGCAGGTGCACTGCAGTCTCCCGCCGCAGCAAGCAATATGCAAAGGGAACCGGACCGATCGCTTTGAAGTTTGCGAGCATGAGCTGCGACCACCACCCTCTGAGGAAACAAACCAGATCCACGTCGCAGTCTGCACACGTTCCTCCAAGGCGCAAACGTATCCTCCTCCACTTCTTGTTTTATCTAGAGACACGGTCGGATATATCCTACGCTTCTTCCATGCCCATGTTTTTATGCTTCATGTTTCAGTGAGAGCTCCAATATCATGCTTCAGTATCGGAGCTTGTGGTTTCTCTTCCTCGCTCCTGTACAGTCAGGCTCGTGACTTCAAGTCACCGTGAAACTGAGCAGCTATGGTCGATGATTAAGCAAGTGATAGATGAAAGGGTGCTCATCAGTTTGTGCTTTCTTGTGCAAATAACAGAAAACAAATGAATGAGTTTGCCTACTCGATTTTGTTGTTTTTCAGACAACTGAGGAAATAACTGTTTCTAAGCTTCTCTAAGAACCACCTGATCAGAATCCCAGTACAAACACGATCAGAATATCTTGATCGTATGGCTATCTACGTCAACCGACATTTCTTCTTCTGAATCGACTGACATATAGTCGTTCTCTTTCATATATAACATACAACTAAGTACTACTATCCTGCAAAAAAACACTAAGTACCACCTCTGTTCATAAATGTTTAAATTGCCAAAACGTCTTATATTTATGAACATCGGGAGTATCTTTGAATGATTGTCACGCATATGCATACGCAAGTTGCGTATGGGCACAGTCCATGACTGTTTTACTTCTCCCTATACTCCTACAATACAAGATATCATGTAGCAACAATATCTTGTTCACATATAGTTCGCTTTTCTCTTCAAGGCAATATATATGATTGAAGATAGGATCCTAATCCTATCGTAAGGCTTTGCGAGGGCGTAGAGACCTGCTAAAGTTTGGTATTCCAAGATCCTACGAAAATCGCCTCCATGCATATTCAGCATACACACAAAGTCGGAGGTTAGCTAGTCCTACTACCACAAGATTCCTCAGCAGCACATAGTTGTGGTAACATCGTAGCACTACCTCTTATTTCCGCACCAACAAATCACGATGTACCCTCAATACCGGACGCAATAAGCAGGACACATCAGAGAAGACTCACCGGGAGCACCATATGCAGAACACACTGGTATGGTCTTTTAAGACCATAAACCCCATATAACTGGAGGGACCCGTCAGGGCATGCGACAGTTTGGGCACTAGGTCGGCCTGACCGCCCCTAGAGCATTGTAATTCACTGCCGCCACCGACGATGAAGAACGAAGATCAAGAAGCAGATAACTTGGGTAAAGAAGCAGTAGATGGAAGATAACCTTAGTATATTGATTTGTTTGATTGCGTGTGTTGTCAACAGACTATATATCACCACCATCAATATATAGGGCCGCTGGACTTTCCATGCAAAAAAAGGACACCAATCCCGACCTAAACGTTTAATCCGACCTGATTTGAACACGTACACCTGGAGCCTCCGGACCTCCTTTAGCTTCGGGCAGGCTCCGTACAAAGTTAACATGCTTCTGGATTGGCCCAGAGGGCCTCCGAAGCTTCCACGTATACTCCGGGTGGATAGATTGCCCCGTGGGACACAATATACAGTAGCAAAGTGTTGGGATCCCAAATGCAAGAGTTTGTAACAAGCAACAAATTTCCCTCAATGAGAACCAATATATCAATCCATGGAGGTACAAGTTTCCTACACCAGTGCCCCCAACAATACTAGCAAGGGTATAACCTTACTAGCTTTGCTAGTTGTACAAGATTTTAAGATGATGTGGTAGGTAATATTGCGTATATTAGGAATAATAATAAATGAAAATAAAAGTTAATGGAAGTGTTTTCTTATGCTAAAAACTAGATCAGGGTTCATAGTGTCACCAATAGTAACTCTCCAATAGATAAAAGTGCATGCAAGAAAGATTACTTACACATGTAAAAGTGAAATATTTCAGGCTCATCCTAGATTGTGTAAGGTGTGTTGATTTTACCTAGGCCGTACGTTCATAAATCCATAGGACGAGACCCTCTCTGCATTTATGGCTAATACTTCTTTCACAGAGATATCTTTGCATCATCCAACTAGTAAGTAATAAAATCGAGAATTCCTTTGAGCAAGATGGCATAGAGTAATATTCCCTTAAGCCACCGGCTCATCACCGAGACATGCAAGTGTATTGTGCCATTATCTTTAGTGGCAATAATACAACATAAGCCTTTTTTTCATTTACTATCACCATGGGAGATTATTTTCATGATTAAATCAAACTAACACACACCGCTCCATCTACAAATTTGACAAGATAAGACAAATAGTTGGAAACAAATAAGCATATGAAGTATAAGCCAAACATAAGCATTGGCACAATCTAAACATAAAAGAATAATTCATCACATGATCAACATCACTGCATGGTTTACATTACTTGGACCACAGTCATAATAGGAAACTCATGTGGTCATTGTATTGAACAACAACGAGGAGATATTACATATTGGCTATTTTCATGAACTCGTAGTCTAGGGGATGGACTACTCATAACTCTTAGTGGACCAGCGATGATAGATTGTGGTGAACAAGTCGATGAATTTCCCCTCTGTGAGCGTATAAATGAGATAAGCTCGGAACACAGTGGTGGCGGCATAAAATTGCGTGATAAATATAACTAGTGTTTTTGGGGTATATATAAGTGAGGTGAAAATGGAGGCAGCTAGGGGAGCCTGTTGCATGAAAAACATAAAAATTTATAGATACGTTTAAGATGTATCAGATGATCACACGCTTCTGGATATTCCTAGAAGGCATTTGGAGTCTCTGGATGAGCTTGGGATGAGATGTCGCCTTATTACTAATATAAAGGATGTTGGAGTCCCCGCCTCCTGGGAGCCTCCGCGGGCGAGGAGGTTCTCCATGTTATCCGTTTGGTGTTGGCCGCACGCGGATGACTCCCCGGGGTTCTCCACGTCGTCTGATTTGCCCGGTGTTATTGGTCACGCTCGCGTGTGTCGTATTCCGATGTTCTCCGCGCATGTCAGGCGGGGACGGGTCCGCCTAGCAGCACCGGTATGCATGAGGTTTGTGTGTGGGGCCTGCCTAGTTGGGTCATCCTGTTGCTTGTGTGAGCCGAGGCTCGCGCAAAGTGTGTGCAACGTCGTTTGCCTCATTTCGGCCTTTCTGCGTGGTGCTCTGAAGGGCTTGTCTACCTGGATGTTGGTATGTTGCTTATCATTACTATTTTGCTTTTGCTCTGGGTGCGGGATGTTTGGTCTGCATCGTCGCATGCGTCTTGGGGTTCGCCGTTGCTAGATTCAACCTGGGTATCCCGTTCATAGGTCGACTGATGGTGGACCTAGTGGCTTGCACACCAGGCATGCAAGGTTCATTTTCTGGTGAATTGGTGGAGTTTGCGTGCCTGTATCCCAGGCAAGTCAAAAGAAAAATAAGTCGACTGATAATTGACCCGGTGCGGACTCAGTGTCTTTCGCAAGCGGGTGCACAAGGTTGATCTGCTAGTCGGTGTTGCGTTAGTGTCCGTAGGGTTCACATATGCGTTAGTGTCGGGGTGTGCCATCCGGCTGTGCCGGCTCGATGGATGTAAATAGTTTTCGACCATGCCTTGCACGTACGTGTCGGGCTGGCCTACGATGGGACATGTAACCTCCCGCGTGGTTGCCCGTGCTTACATACCCTTTTCAGTCTATCCATTTGTTTGTTGGTGTTGGCCCATTGTTTGGGTTTGTGTGTCATTGTGTTGGGTTGACGACTTGTGTGAGTGAAGTCATTGGCTGGGGGTGTTGTCATTTGCATGTTGGCTTAAGCGCATCCTCCAGCACTGCCTTTCTTTGCGGCTATATATTCTTGCATCCATGTTTCCTTGTCTCCCCGCCGTGGTGCCTTCATTCACGCCCGCCATCTCGTGTCTAACAAAGCTCGCTGACCTCCTCCTATTTCGCTACCCTCGAATGGATGGGCCCTGTCAGCTTCCCTGTCGCTTGTCCTTCCCGCACTCTCCTTCATAGTCGTAGTCTCACGTCTAAGAAGGCTCGCCGGCTCCTTAGGCCGCGCTCCCCTAGAATGGAAGGGGTTCTTTGAGCGTTTTCGTCGGTCCCCTAGAATGGAAGGGGTTCTTTATCCTCCAATACTGATGCTGGCTAGATGAGCCGAGGCTCGTATGCCCTTTCCTTCTTCCTTCTGCGCAATATTTTTTACACGGTGATTGTCTGTTTTCTTTTAGGTTGCTGCAGAAATCGTTTCTCCCTCAATGAGGATAAGCGCTGGCAAGTGCCTCGTGTGTCGTCCGGTATGTGTGCGCCTCACGCTGTGGCTCGCGGGTGTGCTGCCACCGTTTGATTGGACCGAGTGTTTGTCATCGTGCCTACCACCTCGGTAGCTAATGATGCGTGTGAGGTGGACGCATCCGCGGCCACCTCGATCATTGACCCGTGCTCTACCTGTGGGTGTGCCTTTGCTTTGTGTTTACAAGGGGAGTTGTATTTGGAAGGTGTCTTTTTTGCTTAGTTCAACCATTGTTGTTGTAGTCAGCCATTGCGTACTCCCTTTTCTATTTTTTATAGATCCTAATATGTGGCGACCGATCAGAGCTGCTCCTATCGAACAATTTCATTCGCCAGGTGAGTATCTCACAGTGAAGATTTCTCCTCGTTCGCTAGTGGTAGGCCAGGGCGAACCACCGATTGGCCCAAATCCTGGCTAACTATTTTCTTATTCTAAAAATATCATGAACAAAAGTAAAAATTATTATAAAAATAGATAAAACCTAAATTTTTGAAATGTCGTGCTCTGAATTATGAAAAATGTTATGCTAATTTTATAAAACTGTCATTTCTCTAATTTATAAATTTACAATGAGTATGACCAAAACAAAAAAAAAGGCCGTGTGATCTAGAAAAACAAAATTCCATGCTAAACTTTATAACTGTCATCCTCTAGATAAAAAATGCCACAAATAAAAATATACATTTTCTTATAAATGCCATGTACCTTATAAAGTAACATTTCTCTAATTTATAAAATTACTATGATAATAAAAAATGGCATGCCAATAAAAAGAAAATTTCCATCCCCTTAATAATAAAATTTTCATCCTCTTGATAATAAAAATGACATGCCAACATAATAAAAATGCCACACTCCCAATAATAAAACAGACATCCTGTTAATAATAAATTGCCATGTTATTAATAATAAAAATTCCATGCTCATAATCATAAAATTGTAATCATGTTAATAATAAAAAATGCCATGCTCTTAAGCCTTAATAATAAGCTGCATCATCTTAATAATAAAAACGCCATGTTAGTAATTATAATAATTATTAGTTCCATACTCTTAATAAATATAATTGCCATGTGAGAAAAAAATTTATTCTAGAAAATCCCATGAATAAGTGATAAATTTACCCAAAAGCATGCCTTGGGGGCATTACAAGAAAACCTAGAAATAGCCATGCTTGTAATGAAAATGCACATAACATGTTTAGAAAAAATCCCCCTCTAAAAATAGGAATTTTGTCCTTTCAATAAATGAAAGAACCTGGATTTTTGGATATTTTTTTAAATGAAAATTCATTTTTTTTAAGAATTTAGCTTCAAAAGATACATAAACAAGTTTAAGTACATGTGCACAAAACCTGCTGCGGTGCAAGTGGTAAAGGGTGCACGCCTCTCTGCACAAGGTCTCATGATTGAGTCCTACCTCGTGCACATCGTGCGGGTTTATTGGGAGAGAAAAAAAGGCGAGCGTTCGCCAGAAAACGGTTTACAGTGAACCCCTTCAGCTGATATGTGTGGCATTGGTCTTGTGCTAAGATCCGTATGACGATAGGGAGGCTCAAAGCGGGTATGCCCGGACAGCCATATAACACGTCCATGGACATTTGAGAGGTCAAATTTGCCCTCCATTGAAGTGCCCCAATTTTTTCAAAACAACCGAACCTAAAAGAGATTTATCGTTTTTAATTGTACTTTCTCCCGCAAAAGAAAGTTTTAGTTGCGTTTTGGCTTTTCGTTTCTTCAACCGTGATGATGTATGCACTACAAGATGGACAACTCATTGCCCGTGACAGAACAACAGAAAAATTGAAAACTCCGTTCTAGCTCAAGTTGCCAGGCGGTCGGGACTGGGAACCAGCTAGCTACTCACTGAACGGAGGAGACGCACATACGACGAGCTCGTCGCCATGTACGTGAGTACGTAGGAACTGGCCACTGGCCATGCCGCCCCAAGCTCAAGTTGCAAAGTGCAGTCCTCTTCCATCATGTCCCCAAAAGCTACGCTCCAATCGTTCACCTCACTCACCTAGGCGTCGCGTAGGCCGTATCAACGGTAGTCCCTCCCAGAGAGGAAGCGAACCCGAAGCTAGCTACTGTAGAAAGCGAAGCAAAGCAAAGCGGCATTCAATCTCCGCCTCGCTTTTGTCCACCGGAAGCATGCATTGCATGCAGCTCGCGCCCACAGCTCGACCGGTCGATCCCAGCTGCGCGCTGCCGCTCACCTCATGCAACGCGGTGCCGTCCAACCAACCCACGGCTGGAATGAAGCGTAGGCCTGCAGCTATACCCCGCGCGGCGAGCACAAGCTAACGCATGCCCGTAGTTATTGCGACCCGGCGAATCAAGGAACCCGGGCGGACGGACGGACGGACGGCCCCGGCTGGATCGCAGATACCACCGGTCCGTCCGTGCAAGGCTTTAGATGTGTTCACTCCCTTAGCGGAAAAGCACAATCCATCCCGAACCAGTTCCGGCCGAGGCACTCACGCTTTGCCTTGCTTGCGCGCAGCTCCGATCTCACCCAGTTGCCACCTTCCCTCCCAGGTTAGTGATACGAACTCATTATTGGTCGGGGTACGAAGCATCCGGAATCCAGAGGCCGGTAGCGTTGGCATCAGCCTGTGGCGGCCATAAATACACACAACTACACAAGCTTCCTTCATCGAGCAATACGGAAATACTACGCACAGGCACAGCTGGAGATGCTAAAGGCACGGGCAGCAATACAAAACGGAGCCGATGGATGGCCGGGAATTGAAGGCCTCGGCTCGCTCGGTCGCTTTGCCAAAGACGGCCATAAACTAGGGTCAGACGAGCCTCGCGTGATTCCGCCCGGTTCCGTACCGCCAGAGACACCCGGCACAGCACTCCCGGGCGAAACCTCAAAATATTCACGCTTTCGACGGGAGACGAAACGTGACCGGCAAAAAAGGCGGTCGCTGCCACACCACGACTCGACAAGTCTACGGACGGATGCGCACCAAACAGTTCTCGAAACGAAATATGAACGCACGCACGAAACGAATCCAGAAAAAATGGATGCTTGCGCGGCTAGGCCGGAGCCGGGGCCCGGCCAGGGGCGGGCGCCTACGTCCCGCCGGAAAGCGCAGCGACGATGGCATTCTCGGTGGATCCCCTGCCGCCGGCCCTCCCTCGGGAGCGGTGAGAGAATCGGGGGTCGGCCGGCGCCGCGGTTTTGGCATGCCGGTGGGAGTGGAATGGAATGGAACGCACCGAGCTGAGTTGAGTTGACATACGCAAGTTGGCACCGAGTTTGACGGCGGAGCAGAACCGTGCAACAGAAACGGTCGCTCGCAACCGCGGAACAGGGCACAAGGGGACAAGCCGAAAAGGGCAAGCTTACGAACGACAAGATGTGCTGCGGTACAGTATGGACTAGGAGCACTAG
The DNA here is from genome assembly GCA_021605145.1 of Aegilops bicornis. Classification (NCBI taxonomy): domain Eukaryota; kingdom Viridiplantae; phylum Streptophyta; class Magnoliopsida; order Poales; family Poaceae; genus Aegilops; species Aegilops bicornis. Next base: position 182,285,311 of record CM038671.1, on the reverse strand, counting down.
ATTCATTTACTCGACCGAACAAAAATCAAAACAGCTCATCTGGTGATACTAAAATTTCGACGCTGGCGCGAGGGTGATAAGGGAACCGGGGAGAACCTCCCCTTTCGTGTAAAGAAAAATCCGACGATGGCGCGAGCAGGAAGAAACTGAAAGTTCTCCGCGCTGACGATTGGATATAAAGCGAGCTCAAAACGAGACCTTCACAGCCTTCATATATATGATACTAGAAGAACGCCCGTGCGTTGCAACGGGGCCATATTAATTTTAAAAGTTTAATATTACGACATTGGCGACCTTTTTTACCATCAAATCCTCTCACACACACTCTCCCTCCCTCTTCCTCACTCTCTCTCCCCCTCTCCCTCTCTCTAACACACACACATATACATCTTATTTGATAAGGGACCATAAACCAACAATTTCACACACAAACGCTAGTGCATAACAATATGGATTATGTGTATTATATTTGCCATCGTAATCGAGGAATTAATTTCATGTAAATCGGCCACCATAGCTCACGGAGGAGGTGGCCCGGGTCATTGTCGGCCGTCCGGCCACGAGCCCGCTTCAAGTGCACGTGCAATGCACGCGTCTTCACAAATATTATAACAAGATGTGAGAAATCACATACTAACACGATGTTGCAATCAATTTATAATTAAAGAAGTCAAAAGTCTTTTTTCTTAAACCAGAATTCCTTATGTTGGAGTTTAAACAAACCCCACAATAACATGATCAATTTTTTTTTGCTCTACCTATCACCTAATTAAGCAAATGCATGACTTATGAAGCGGATAAGAAATCATGTTAATTTGGAACTAAAATTCCAACAAAAGAGTGAGGAACATACCTTTTTATCATTGCTCTGAAGTCTGAACCTCTCCCTAATTGTTAGTGAAATGTGAGTATGCTTGGAAGATAATAATTTCTTATGCAACATATGCTTTTACATCTAAAGAGCTACAAAATATGTTGACCTACCTATGTGCACTACATTCAGCGTAGCTCTGATGTGCACTGCCCTCACTCTTGATTAGTTGCCGCGATTGCCAGCGTCTCGCCAACAAGCTGGGGAAACAAATGCAAATGTTACACCGAGTCAAAATCAACCATCCCACAATCGTAACAATAGAAAAGATAATAACCAAAATTTAACAGAAGAACTCTTTGCTTGGCTCCCGAGATCCATCTCGATAGCCCTTGATCCGCTCTTTGAGCTTCTCCTAGCCGCCTCAACATCACGTCATTACCAAACATGTAGTGGATGCCTAGTGGGACAAAGATTAAGAAATAACATGAGGTGAAAAATACGATGGCTGTCAATTCCATAAGACGATTCAAGTAATTTGACAAAACAGATCGGGAGCATCTTGTATAATCTCAAAAAAGCAACTAAAAATATGAGAAATGAATTGATGAAAATCAGCCCCTGCTCTCATTCATGCTCGCTTTTGTAATGGGAGGCAAGGAATGGGGATACCGGGAGAAGAAAGGATCACATGGACGGCAAGCCTCCACCACGGCAAGTGGGGTTGCTTCACAACCAATCTCCACGGCCGCCGCCTCCATGGGGACGAACTCCCATGTTCACAACCAGGCTCCCAATCGGCCGCTGCCGCCGACCTTGACGACAAGTAGTCCCTTCCTTCGATCCCATTCATGAATCGAGGCAACACCCATCCCGGTGGACGGGTCATGGTGAGATCCTCTTGGATTGTGGTCGCCTCCCCAAACCTCACCTTGGGACACATGAGAGGCGCCGTTGCCATGGTCGAGCTTGGATGGGGAAAGGAGGCGATATAGAAGAACGGCGCTTTCACGATTGGTGGCGACGGCGGGCGAAAGCGAAGCGAGCGGAGGACGGCGGCGGCGTAGAGAGTAGGAGGGTGGTGGCGGCAGTCCATCGGCCGCCGTGGCGTGAGAGGAGGATGGGGATGGGGCATGATCTGGACATATGAAGCGGTCGAGAGGAGGAAAGCGACGGCTGGGTTTTTCCATCGTGCGGGTTTGGGGAGGTCAAATAAGAGGGTTTTTAAATGCGGGAGGCAGAGCAACGAGGGCGGATGTAGGGAGACGGGACGCGGTCGGTTGGCAGGAAAAGGAAAGCTACGCATTTTTTAGGCAGTAGAGATGATTGATGATAAGAAAGGAAAAATCACATAAATATAAGGAAATATCGCATCAATACTTGATTGATTGCGATTTATTTTTTATATGGTAACTAATTTGATCATCAATACTTGATTGATTGTGATTTATTTTTATATGATAACTAATCTGATGGGTTTATGTGGATGGTGAAGTGAAAAGGCAGGTGGGAGGGAGACGAAATAAAATCAGCGAAATAAAACCAACGAAAGTGGTGAGGCGAAATAAAACCAGCGAAAAACAACCGGCGGACTATTCACCAACTGCTATAGTAGGAGTAGATGAACAAGTATATAGCCAAAAACTACCACGTTAGCGGCTAGGATTCTAAAAACTACCACTTTTATTTTTTGACAAAAATGCTACCACTCTAGGTTATTGCAAAAAAAATTACCACTTTTTGATAGTTGTTGTTTCAGCCGAGATTAATCATGATTATGATAGAGATGGCCCACCCATCAAGGCTAACGTGGTACAAAAGTAAACTATGTTAGATTGACCGTCATGTGTCATGTCAGTTCTATAAAAAAATCACAAATTCACATCTCTTCTCTATTGGAGGGCGTGACTCCAACATTCGCAACATCTGCCCGACCTAGATCCCCCTCTCCCCTTCCTCCTCACATCTTTCTCTGATGTACTCTGAATGCCCACGTTGTCCTCCCGAGCCTTGCCATTGTGTCCAAGAGTTGTGTCGTGCTCGACTACGTCGTCCCATCAGAGGAATTGGTCCGAGATGCCTCGATTCGTTGTCTTCCTCGCATCCGGCCTCCTCACAGGGAAATCAAGAATTTCACTTCAAATGTCGGACCTCAACATCTCACGGATCTTATGCTGCGGCGCAACCCAGCAGCCCGCTCTCCCTCATCGGCTCCTCTTCGCTCCAGGAAGCTGCCTTCTACTTCCCTATCAAGTTGCGCATCCCTGAGCCTACTTCCCACATGTCATTGCTTCGCCGCCTGTGGTCGATGACAAGGACCTTGTTCCCTTCCTCGATTGGCCTCCTCGAGCACGCACGCGTCTTAGTGTTGAGATCCCTCTCCTCTTGTACCTCATAGCCCTTTCCTGTCTAGCGCCGCTCGTCGTTGTCGTGCCTCCGATCCCCCTCCCCCGCAAGGATCTCCCCCCCCCCGGTCGTAGCGAAGTCACGACGAGCTCCCCGCACGTGCATGCAGCCTCATGGCTCACCGCACAGCTATTCTATGTGCACCTGTACCGTCAATGTGCCCAATGCACCGTCATAGAAGACCCAAGTAAGTAAATAGCATAAAACTTATTGGGCTTTTCAGTGGATTTTTTTATTGAGACTGACGTGTAGGTCCTGCATGTCATAACGCCGAGAGTGTCAGTCATTCTAATAGAATTGACTTTCATGCCACGTTAACTCTGACAAGTGGGCCGTTGTTGTCATAATCATGATTAAATCTGTTGAACCAGTAACTAATAAGAAGTGGTAATGTTTTTGACGTATTACCCCTAAACTGTTTTTTTTGTCAAAAAAATACTACCCCCTTCTATCCGTTGTAAGTGCCGCATATTTGAACTAATATTGAACTAAGCTTAATTCAAAACTATAACATTTATTTTAAATCAGAGGGAGTAGTAGTTTTGTAAACCCTAGTCGCTATAGTTGTAGTTTTTGTCCATATACTCTGATCCGAATGCATATGACGTTTATGCCAGAATGTCATTTTAAAAGAAATTACTCTCTCCATTCCTTTTCAGTCTGCATATAAAAATTGTTAAAAGTCAAACTTCACAAAACTTGACCAGCTATATAAGAAAAAAAATCAACATTCACAACATGAAATCGATATCATTAGATGTATCTAGAAATTAATTTTCATACTATATAATTTTTTCTGTTGTAAATGTTGACATTTTTTATGAAAGATTTGGTCAAACTTTATGTAGTTTGACTTTAAACAAAATTTATAGTCAGAGTAAAAAAAATCGAGGGAGTACCATATCGACAGTTACTATGGCTGTCGGGGTCATACGACGAATCTGCTAGAGTACACCATCACTCTTTCACAGACGAGTGCGCACCAAACGGTACCCGAAACAAAGGACAGGAGTAGGCACGAAACGAATGGATGCTTGCACGGCTAGCTTGGCCCAGGGGCTAGCCAGCGCCGACGTCCGGGGAAGGAAAACGCAGCGAAGTTGGAACTCTCGGTGGATTCCGGTGCGCGGTTTCGCACGCCCGTGGAATGGAATGGAACGGAACGCACCGAGGCGACATGCGCAAGTCGGCATGCGCGTGTCAACCGAGAGCGGCGACGGCGCAGCTGAACCGCGCAACAGAAACGGTAGTCCGCCACCGCGGGACAAGAGAAAATGGGGAGGCTTACCAACGACAAGATGTTGCAGCACAGTGCGTGCTACGAGCACTAGATTCATTCATTTACTCAAACAAAAATCGCCTAGAATAGAAGTGAGAATAATAAAAATAATACAATCGACGTCACAGATACTTCTGTACACGTACGTACGAACCAAATAAATCACCTCGATTAGGCCTCTATATACGTCCTACGTTAGCTAGCTAGTCGGCCGATCACTCACTGTTAGCTATTCTCCAATCGTGCGGTTCAGTTCAGCCGTCTGCCGAGGCACGCGGGGAGCCTGCAGCCACGCGCAGCCTAAACAGGTGGCAGCGCCTCCGCCGTCGCTGTGGCCGCCGCCGTCGCCGGCGCCGGGTTGGCGGTGTCAGTGGTGCCGTCCTTCTTGGAGGAGGTGGCGGCGGCCAGGCCGACGGGGGCGCGGCACATGGGGCAGGTGCAGTGCGCGCGCAGCCAGGCGTCGACGCACTCGGCGTGGAACAAATGCGCGCACTTGGGGAGCCGCCGTGCCTTCTCGCCGGCCTCCAGCTGCCCGAGGCACACCGCGCAGTCCACCGCGGCGTCGTCCGCCTGCGCCTGCTCGTATGCGAACGTCGGGAGCGCGGCGATCGCGGCGTCGCTCATGCCGCGCTCGGCCGCGGCCGCGACGCCGGCCTCGATGTCCTCCGCGCCCGCGCCCGCGCCGCGGTTTCGGCGGCTGCGGCGGCTGCAGGTGTACCAGATGGCGAGGTAGATGAGGAAGGTGAGGATGCCGATGGCGAAGGAGAGGCCCATGAAGACGAGCCGCGCGCGGGTGCTGTACTTGGAGTTGTCCGCGAACAGCCACGAGCTGGGCGCGTTCATCTTGGAAATGGCTTCTCGGTCGACCGGCTTCCCGGCGTCGGAACCAGCCGCCGCGGCTGCACCACCGGTGCGGTGCACGCGACGCGAGCTCTGGGGTGCGCGGCCGGAGCAAGCGAGCGAGCGAGGTGTTTGATTTCTTTTTGCTGAGGTCGCGTCGCGTCTCTGCCGGGGGAAAGGAGCGGCGAGGCCGTATTTAAAGGGGCGGGTCTAGCTGAGGCTTCGGCGCAACGCGAACGCGAAGGTGATCAGTGAGCTCGCTCGCTCGCTCGCACGCTGGCGCGGGGCCCGCGGCGTGGCTCTATGTTTCTGGAGCCTGACGGGCTGCGCGTGACCGCGCCGTGCATGATGAGTGATGGTAACCGCCCAGATATTTGTGCGACCGCGCGAGCGATTGGTTTCCATCTGTCCGCACGACGGGACGTCCCCGCGGTGAAAAGGGTCGACGATCGACGGAGGAAGGGACACACGAACCACTCGATCACTGGTCGACCACCAGATCCATGTGTTACTGTGCTCCCCCGACCCCATGCATGCATGAGAGAGAGATCCATGTTGGATATTTATGCTCGACTGTTCTCCAGGCCGACTAGAATTCAGAAAGGGAAAAATGGAAAGTTTTTACCATCCGTGTTGCTGTCCGTCAATGGCTCCCACGGCCTCACCTTCACCGCGAAACGGCTTTGCTTGCTTGTACTGTAGTATTATTTCGCTCCTTTGCGAAAGCAAGAGGGACCCGACCTCTTAATGCGTCGCTTGGAGCATTAAGGGGCGCTTGAATCATGTCCATGTATGGAGGAATAAGTTGAGCGATTACTTGCGGACGTACGACGCAAAACGGCCCGAGAATTATGCCGGTGCTGGACCGTATGTCACGTTCACGTATATACTCCCTCCTTTCCTGTTTATAAGGCTCAATTCAAAAATCTCACCAACCAAGGTAGATGCTGAGTGATGGAATATTTTTTGTAATTTGCAAAAGCATCCAATTAATACTCTTGTTTTCCTTAAAAATTTATGTCTACCAATGTATTCATTCTGATAAATGCGTGCGTAAAGTAAAATCGTCGTTGATCGATTTTCTCTTATCTTGCGATTCAATTATTTAACGGCGGAATCTGAACTTATGATGGAAACAACCAAATTGAGCCTTATAAAATGGAAAAACTAAGATTTTAAGATAAGCCTTATAAACCGAAAAGGAGGGAGTACGTACGTACGCGCGCGGCGGCGAACGTTCTGGCTTCCTCATTACTCCGTTTCGTCCCCACATTCCTTGCTTGGTCGGACCACTGGCTGCCCAACGCCCGTGAACCGTCGTCCATCGACACGGGATGTCTGGCTGACTGGCTCGCCGATCGTTTTTGCTGGCCAGCTGGAGCTGGTTTCAGAGGTTTGCACGTTGGAATTGGGCACCGCGAGGCAGCGCGGTGTGATCATCATGCGATGCAAACAAGCGATCGTGACAAGTTTGAATTTGCAGCACAATTTCTTCTAGTAATTTACGACCTGGCAGTCGTAAACAACTCAGCTAGCAATCATTAGGTGTGCATTATGTACGTCGTGATGGGAAAGATCACATATTGGTGGGTAGGGGCGGATGGCTGAAGCACACGACTTTCAGCTACGCTTTTAGCACGCAGAGTTTCGTACTCGTAGTAGTGTGCGGGTCAAGGAGGGGAATTTCGCAGGCTTTTTTCAACTACAATCTCGGACGAATCCTCCCAACACATACACATAGGCCATGGTTTTGGTTGTGGCATCATCTTTTGACATCCCGATTATTCTAGCGTTAGTGAACCGTCTAAATCTAATGACAATGTCATTGAACAATAATGATAGAGGCTGATGGCCGCAGCCGTACGTGCAGCTAGAGGCTGGCTGTCAGGCAGGAGCAGCACACCTGGTGACCGCACAGACGGCGCCGCCCGTGACACGTAGTTTTTCTCCTCTTGTCTTCTCCGGGACGACTTTGACGGTGCCACCGAGAAGCAAAAGTGCAGAGCGAACCGTATCAGCGGTGTTTTACACTGACGGAGGGAGGCGAAGCCGCACACGCAGACAGCAGACTTGACACTTTGACACAGGCCGCGGACGAGGACCAGCGACGTCGGCCTCGACCTTGCCAGCTAGTGTTCAAATGATGGCCTTCTCCTCTCTTCAGGTTTTCATGATAGCTGCTTGCTTGCTTGTGTTCAAGCGCCGCATCATGGTGACCAAACCCGTGTCGTGCGTTTAGTCGTGCCCAATTCAGAGCCCAGACGTCCGTTTGCGCAGGTGGATTCTAGCGACCGAGCTACGTGTATGTGTATCTAGTATTAGGGGGGAAAACATTCAGTGTACCAACAACTTTTTACTTTATTTTTTTTCGAATAGTATCTACCAAATTCTCGTGGTAAATCATTGTCGAAGTGTCGGGGGTGGATCCGGCTAGCAAATCCGCAGCCGTCCCTCCCCGGCACTTGCCCCGGAGACTTTTTCGAGTGGTGGCATGTGATTTTCGACGATCAGTCGACCACAGAAACGGAATATATAGGGGGTTTAACCACTATGGCCTTGTAAAAGGGATATTTAACAGGGCCAACATCACTCCTGGCCGCCCTCAAAAGTTCAGATGCCGCACCGCACCATTGAGAGCTCAGGCTGAATGATAGAAGATGCTTGTTTCTGCCCACCGGAAGATCTTGCGGTGAACTCCCTCTAAGCCACACACACACAGACAGAGAGACACAGGGCGGGTGATTTTGATGCGACATTTCCATCGCAGTCTCTTCTGCGAGCTGAGCCGCGATGATTTTGACATGGAAGGCGTGAATTGAGACTCGACTGACCCAAAGCCAAAGGTGTCTCGAGGAGTTTTCACCTTTTCCCCCAGGGTCAAAAGGCTTTCTTCTCAGGGGGGAAACAGCGGATTCTGCGCCTCCCGACCCGCGGTTTCTTGATGCGCTGCTGGGAATGTGATTGTTGCTGCTAACGCACATGCAGATATTTGATTCCTGGTGGTGTGTCTTGGGTACAACTTACAAGTGGCACAGTGCTGGAACTGACGGTACAGACTAGGATCGTGCAGCCTCTCCTCTTCAGGACTTGTTGGTGAAAGCGGTTCGAAAGTGATGTGTTTCTGTCAGCGAAAACAGTGGATAGAACTGGGCCTCTGCTTTATCCATATTTCACAATTCAGTGCCACCATGTAAAAAGAAATATCGGTTCCACGGCGCCACGGCAGAATAGACTTTTGCCGATTTGTTTTCCAGGCCCAGATTAAAAAGAACATTTGTATGACTGAGATCACTAATTAACAAGTACCCCTTACAAAAAGTACACATCATTTATGCTTCACCGTGAAGCATAACGGTGTTTTCTCACACGGTGGGCTTACGAGAGAAAAACAAAAAAGCAAATTTTCTCTAGAAAAATCTAAGAAAAATCCAAAATTCAAAAACCCAAAAAAAAAACAAAAAAAACTGCTACCGTGGGTGCGCCCAAACATGACACATGTCATGCTGGGGCGCTCCTGCCGCGGCTCCCCTGCAAGGGGTGCCCGCGGACAAGTTGCTCTCATGTATTGCGCTCATGTTTTTTTCTAGTGGTGTTCTGTGAGGAGAGAGAGAGCATATTCGAGGCCCGCTGATGTCAAATAGTAGTGGAGGTTGCTTCTGAAAGCCAGGGAAAATGGGCCAGCCCACTCTATCGTGGCGGTATCTTTTACTTTTTGTTCTCTTTGGTTTTTAGGCTGTTTTATTAAAAAAAAGACTGTTTTTTTTCTTTGAAAATAGACTGCTGTTTTATGGAGCTAGATATTCAATAAAAAATAAAAATATATTTAAAACAAATTGTTCAATATGCCTATTTGAAATATGATAGTATATTAAAAAATTACCATATATTCACATAATTTTTTAAATGTGCATTAAAATTGTTCATTATATAATGAACAAAGTTTAGTGTGTATTTTAAAAATGTTCACCTTATATTAGAAAACCTATAAAAGCATACTGTGCAAAAAGAAAAAAAAAGAAAAAATCGAAAGAAAAATCAAAGCGAAAAAGAGAAAATAAAAATGATAAGAACTGAAACAAAGAACCACACAAGAAAGAAAAGAAACATCATCGAGGGAGCAAAAGAAAAAAAAGTAAAAGCAACTGGACCAACGCAGAGCACACGGTGCCGAACTCCGATGCATCTGCATCGACCGCTGGTGTTATTAAATAGGATCCACCCTCTTTGCAATCTAAAACTAAACCCAAAAGATAGGTACCTGACATGTGGCATGTGGAGTCGTGGCCCGAATGTGTTTTCTAGTGTTGGATTACTTACACGAATATACAAAAAAAAACATCGTACCGCGGGTGCGCCCATGACACATGTCATGCTGTGGCGCTCCTCGTCGCGGTTCCCTCGCAAGGGGTGCTCACGGACAAGTTGCTCCCATGTATGATGCTATGTGAGATCTATTTTTTTGAGTGATGCTCTGTGAGGAGAGAGAGCATATTCGAGGCCCGTTGATGTCAAATAGTGGAGATTGCGCCTCAAAGCCAGGGCAAATGGGCTAGCCCACTCTGTCGTGGCGGTATATTTTACTTTTTCCCCTTCAATTTTTAGGCTCTTTTTCTTAGAAAAAACAACATCAGGTTTTCTTTAAAAAAGACTACCTTTTTATTTAAAAAAGACTATTGTTTTTATGGTGCTAGATATTTGAAATAAAATATGAAAATATAATTTTAAAAATTGTTCAATATGTCTTTTTGAAATATTCAGAGTATATTAAAAAATTACCGTACAGAAAAATGTCAATCTCTATTGAAAATGTTCATTGTATAATTAACAAAGTTCAGTGTGTATTTAAAGAATGTTCATCTTATATTAGAGAAAACCAATAAAAAGTAAAATGTGAAAAAGAAAAGGGAAAAAAGGAAAATGAAAGAAAAATCAAATCTAAAAAGAGAAAAATAAGAAATGAAAAAACCACACAAGAAAGAAAAAAACTTCATCGAGTGAGCAACGAAAAAAAAGCCGAAGCCACTAGACCAACGCAACACACAAGATGCCGAACTAGTCCAACCCACCTCCATTGATTGTGGGTGTTATTAAATAGGATCCACCCTCAGAAATCCCAACCCCTTTTTATCTTATTCGTCTCCCCTCCCAACTCCCCACTCTATCGCTTCTCCCCCTTCCTCTCGATGGAAGCAGAGCCGTTGCGCCTGCGCACCTTCGACGAGGTGCGCGCCAACGGCGGCAGCGGCGGCCGGAGCATGCGCCGTTGCATTGGAGAGACCTAGATCCAGTTGTAATCTAGATTTTGTTTTAGGGTGTTTCGTGCTAATTTTCTAGGGATCCTATCGTAAATGCAACTACTCAGAAATGGGCTCCACGTCTGACATTAAAGATTTTTGCACGGGTCTATTATGTGCGAGCACATGTCATATTGTAAAAACGTGTAAAAACTATTTTGTGGGATCCTCTAAACGACTTTCGCGGGATGAGTATTTATAGAATCTGATAGAGATGCTCTTATCCTCTCCTCTTCCTCCCACCTAGCCCACGAACTCTAATTTTTCTTCAGCCATGAAGCTTTTTTTAGAAAAGGGGATTACCCCCGGCCTCTGCATCTGGATGATGCATGCAGTTATTTTATTGATTATTCATAAAGACCTTACAAAGTAGCACATCAGGTAGTCTGAAGCCACCATCTTAGCAACATGTGTCGCTACTCCTATCCACATGATGAAGGGGTGCCGATAGTCCGAGCCTAATGCCAAACAGACATCGCACAAATGCCTAACATCTAAAGCCAGAGGGCCCAACCAAGCCACATACTGGGTTTGGGGCACAAACTGGTCCAACGCACTCTCATGTGTCGTCGTCGCCATCTTCCACTAATCCATCTTCAGAGCAAACTGATGCACCGACTTTGCCAGGCTTCTCTACCATCGATGCCATCATGACGCCAGACATCCTCCTCCTCCTGCGCGAGTCCATCTCCGCACATCGGACACCGAGTCTCCACAGCATCACGCCGCCGAGATCCGCCGCCATCAATGTGAAAGATGAAACACCGCTCCACCAAAGAAGCCGTCCTCCGGTCCTTCGAGTCCATTTGCACCTCCAAGAATGATGCCCCCAAGGGGGAAACGACACCAGAGAGCCACCGTCATCCGATCTACTGATCTCGGGTTTCCCTCGGAGGTAGCAGAGAGTGGCCTTGAACTTCTCCAAAGCAATGCTGCGAGAGCAGGCAGCGGAGACAACACCGCCACCGCCGGCCTTGGCAATAGCCGATAGCCGGTTTTCACCCAGATATGTTCGAAGAAGATTCATCTCTCATGCACGGACCGCCGCCATCCCTACTGGGATCTGGATGATCCAGGCCGCCGCTGACAGATCACGGCTAGGAGAAGCCCCCACAGAGACCCGCCGCCCGACCAGGGGAGGCCGAGACCGTGCCCGCAGGACCAGATCCGCGCAGGATCCATGCCCAGGCTGCCATCCCGGAGCCAACTCCACGCGCAGCCTCCATGGCACAACGCCCGCCCGCTCATTGTCTAGTTGTCGCGCCGCCTGATGCGCCCGCCCTGCATCAGCGCCACACCTCCGCCGCGTCGCCGCATCTCGTGCTGCATCCATACGTTAGGCGGGGAAGGGGGAGAGGGGCTTTACCCAGTGGCGCCTTCTGGCGGCCGCGAGGGGAGAAGAGGGTGTAGGAGGCGGCCGCGGGTGGAGGCTACGGTTCCCATGCCGCCGCCCGCGAGAGCGACGCGAGTGTGGCCTTCAGCCATGAAGCTGCCACACCTTCCAGCCCTTTTCCTACTCTCCTATGTCTCTACTCTCTAGAACCGTTGATGCCAATGATCAGCTCCGACCCACACCTTGCGCCCGCACCCCCCCCCTTCTGCTCGCGCAATACCCGGCCTTGACATTCCGTCAGTCTGTCGACCCTGCACCACCTCTTCGGCCAATTCCCCCACCAGCCATGGCCACACTGTCGGAGTCTCGGCTTCGCGCATGGCCGCCGCCGAGTGCTGGAACCATGCCTTGATTTTGCTTCAATGGGCACAACAGGGAGCTACAACCAACACCTCTGGGAGCTGGAACCAACTGCTTCTGAGCTGCGATGACATGCCGTCGTTTGCTGGTATCGACACTGCCAGGAGCTGCAACCAGCTTTGCGGAGAGCTTCAACCAGGAGTGCACGGTGCTACAAGCAACAGAGGGCGGCAGGGGCGAGAAGTATTTCTTGCTGGAACCATGTGTCGATTTTGCTGCAACCCGCAATTTCTTTTGCTAGAACTGGTGATGGGACCCGGCATGAGCAGGGAGCTGCATCATTGGGTTTTGCTGGAAGCACAACATGGTGGCTGCATCATTGGGTTTTGTTGGAACCGCCAACGCAGATAGCTACGGCCGGCAATTTTTTTGCTACAATCATCGATGGGACCAGACCTATGGGAGAGCTAAATCGACCCTTTTTCTAGCAGCGAGACATGACGCCGGCGAGTTGTAACTAGCAAAGATGGCGAGCTATGGTGGGGTGGGGGGGGGGTAGTGTGGTGTCGCGAGCACTCCTTTTTTTCTCTTGAGAGATGTGCGAGAGGAGGATGAAGAAAGAACAACAGATCGATTTGGGTTTGGCCTTGCGGTGCCTACTTTTCGCCGTTCCTATGTAAACTGCGACCGCTAACCACTGCGTCACCGTTGAGTTCGCGGTTTCATCAGAGCGCAGACTAGTTGAGGTAAAAGTGAAGGAAATATACCCTAGAGGCAATAATAAAGTTATTATTTATTTCCTTATTTCATGATAAAAGTTTATTATTCATGCTAGAATTGTATTAACCGGAGACTTAGTACATGTGTGAATATATAGACAAAACAAAGTGTCCCTAGTATGCCTCTACTTGACTAGCTCGTTTATCAAAGATGGTTATGTTTCCTAACCATAGACATGTGTTGTCATTTGATGAACGGGATCACATCATTAGGAGAATGATGTGATGGACAAGACCCATTCGTTAGCTTAGTATTATGATCGTTACAGTTTCATTGCTATTGCTTTCTTCATGACTTATACATGTTCCTTAGACTATGAGATTATGCAACTCCTGAATACCGGAGGGACACTTAGTGTGCTATCAAACGTCACAACGTAACTGGGTGATTATAAAGATGCTCTACAGGTGTCCCGATGGTGTTTGTTGGGTTGGCATAGATCGAGACTAGGATTTGTCACTCCGTGTTTCGGAGAGGTATCTCTGGGCCCTCTTGGTAATGCACATCACTATAAGCCTTGCAAGCAATGTGACTAATGAGTTAGTTGCGGGATGGTGCATTACGAAACGAGTAAAGAGACTTGCCAGTAATGAGATTGAACTAGGTACTGAGATACCGAGGATCGAATCTCGGGCAAGTAACATACCGATGACAAAGGGAAGAACGTATGTTGTTATGCGGTTTGACCAATAAAGATCTTCGTAGAATATGTGGGAGACAATATGAGCATCCAGGTTCCACTATTGGTTATTGACCGTAGTTGATTCTCGGTCATGTCTACATAGTTCTCGAACCCGTAGGGTCCGCACGCTTAACATTCGATGATGATCGGTACTATGAGTTTATGTGTTTTGATGTACCGAAGGTTGTTCGGAGTCCCGGATGAGATCACGGACATGAAGAAGAGGAGTCTCGGAATGGCCGAGACATAAAGATTCATATATAGGACGATAGTATTTGGACACCGGAAGTGTTCTAGGGGTGCAGATGCGTGTCGGGTCGGAAAGGGGTTCCGGGCACCCCCGGCCAAGATATGGGCCTTATTGGGCCTAGGGCGGGACAGACCAGCCCCTAGTGGGTTGGTGTGTCCTATATATGGCTGAATAGGGTGGGGGAAAGGAAAGGGAGAGGAGAGAAAGGAAGGGGGGCAATTCGGCCTCCCCTTTCCTTCTCTCTCCCCCTCCTCTTTTCGTCTCCCTCCGGAAAACATGGAAAGGGGGAGGCCGAGTAGGATTAGGCCCCAAGTAGTATTCCCCCTACTTGGGGCGCACTTCCTGCTGCTCCCTCCCCCTCCCACCTATATATATGTGGGGAGGGCATCGCTAGAACACACAACAGACAATCTCTTAGCCGTGTGCGGTGCCCCCCTCCACAGTTACGCACCTCAGTTATATCATCGTAGTGCTTAGGTGAAGCCCTGCGCCGGTAACTTCATCATCACCGTTGCCACGCCGTCGTGCTGACGAAACTCTCCCTCGGCCTCAACTGGATCAAGAGTACGAGGGATTTCATTGAGCTGAACGTGTGCTGAACACGGAGGTGCCGTACGTTCGGTGCTAGGATCGGTCGGATCATGAAGACGTACGACTACATCAACTGCGTTGATATAACACTTCCGCTTTTGGTCTACGAGGGTATGTGGACACACTCTCCCCGCTTGTTGCTATGCTTCTCCTAGATAGATCTTGCGTGATCATAGGATTTTTTTTTGAAATTACTGCGTTCCCCAACAGTGGCATCCGAGCCAGGTCTATGCGTAGATGTTATATGCACGAGTAGAACACAAAGAGTTGTGGGCGAAAATAGTCATACTACTTTGATTCGGCGGTATTGTTGGAAGAAGCGGCCCAGACCGACATTACATGACCGTGTTCATGAGACTGGTTCTATCGACGTGCTTCGCACACATGTGGCTAGCGGGTGTCTGTTTCTCCAGCTTTAGTTGAATCGAGTGTTACTACACCCGGTCCTTGTTGAAGGTTAAAACAACACACTTGACGAAAAATTGTTGTGGTCTCGATGCGTAGGTAAGAACGGTTCTTGCTAAGCCCGTAACAGCCACGTAAAACTTGCAACAACAAAGTAGAGGACGTCTAACTTGTTTTTGCAGGGCATGTTGTGATGTGACATGGTCAAGACGTGATGATATATAAATTGTTGTATGAGATGATCATGTTTTGTAAAAGTTATCGGCAACTGGCAGGAGCCTTATGGTTATCGCTTTATTGTATGAAATGCAATCGCCATGTAATTGCTTTACTTTATCACTAAGCGGTAGCGATAGTCGTAGAAGCAATAGTTGGCGAGACGATAATGATGCTTTGATGGAGATCAAGGTGTCAAGCCAGTGACAATGGAGATCATGACGATGCTTTGGAGATGGAGATCAAAGGCACAAGATGATGATGGCCATATCATATCACTTATATTGATTGCATGTGATGTTTATCCTTTATGCATCTTATTTTGCTTAGTACGGCGGTAGAATTATAAGATGATCTCTCACTAAATTTCAAGGTACAAGTGTTCTCCACCGTTGCGACAGTTCGTCGTGACGAGACACCACGTGATGATCGGGTGTGATTGTGATGCCCCCGATTCAATCGTACACTAATCATGCACGCAAACGTGTACGATCAAGATCAGGGACTCACCGGAAGATATCACAGCACAACTCTAAAAACATAAATAAGTCATACAAGCATCATAATACAAGCCAGGGGCCTCGAGGGCTCGAATACAAGTGCTCGATCATAGACGAGTCAGCGGAAGCAACAATATCTGAGTACAGACATAAGTTAGACAAGTTTGCCTTAAGAAGTCTAGCACAAAAGTAGCAACGATCGTAACGGCAAGGCCTCCTGACTGGGACCTCCTAACTACTCCTTGAAGCCGAACTCCACGTAGAATCATCCTCGGGATCTCCAGCTCCTGGACTCCAGCATCTGGTTGCGACAACCAAGAAGAATGCAAAGGGGGAAAACAGGGAGAAAAGCAACCGTGAGTACTCATCCAAAGTACTACTTAAGCAAGGATCTACACTACATATGCATGGGTATACGTGTAAAGGGGCAATATCGGTGGACTGAGCTGCGAGAATGCGAGAATAAGAGGGGATACCTAATCACGTCGAAGACTACGCTACAGCAGCCTCCATCTTGCTGACATGTAGAAGAGAGTAGATGGTAAGTTCACCAAGTATCATCGCATAGCATAATCCTACCCGGCGATCCTCCCCTCGCCGCCCTGTGTGAGAGCGATCACCGGGTTATATCTGGCACTTGGAAGGGTGTGTTTTATTAAGTATCCGGTTCTAGTTGTCATAAGGTCAAGGTATAACTCCGGCTACTTTGTTACCGTGGACACGGCTATTCGAATAGATCAACTTCCTGCAGGGCGCACCACATTACCCGACACGCTCGATCCTACGGCGAGCACACTTTCACGGGTCATGTCCGCCTCGGGAGATCAACACGCGTCGCAGCCCCACCTAGGCACAACAGAGAGGTCGACGCCGGTCTAAATCCTATGGTGCGAAGTGCAGGCCCATCGCCCATTGCACACACGCATGTTGCGTGGGTGGCGGAAGCGTAACTAGCCCCTTAATACAAGAGCGGGCTTACGTTCCAATCCGGTAGCGCCGCTCGATTCTTGGCGTCCACGAAGGCTTGGTGATACCACGACGCCGAGTGTCCATAAGCTTGTTCAGCGTAGCTGGTTAGTGCGTATAGGCGGTGGCGGAACTCAGATCAAATACCAAGATCTCGTTAAGTGTGTTAAGTATCCATGAACGTCGACCAGGGGCCGGACCCACCTCTCTCCTAGGTGGTCTCAACCTGCCACAATCGCTCCGCCACAAAGTAACGATCGGGGCCGTCGGAACCCAGGCCCACCTCTCACGGGATGGAGCCACCGCCTTCAAATTTCATCTCCGAACAGTATCATAAGTAATGTAACAGTATAAAGTATATATCATATGCCCGTGATCACCTCCCGAAGTGATCACGACCCAGTAGTATAGCATGGCAGACGGACAAGAGTGTAGGTCCACTGATGAAACACTAGCATCCTATACTAAGCATGTAGGATTGCAGGTAAAGGTAACAACAGTAGTAGCAAGGACAGGCTATGCATCAGGATAGGATTAACGAAAAGCAGTAACATGCTACACTACTCTAATGCAAGCAGTATCGAGAAGAATAGGCAATATCTGGTGATCAGGGGGGGCTTGCCTGGTTGCTCTGGCAAGTAGGGGCCGTCAACAACGTAGTCGGTCGGGGCACCAACAGCGGCGTCGGTCTCGTAGTCTATCGGAGAGAAGAGGGGGAAGAAACAATGAATACAATGCAAACATATGCATAAGGATGCATGACAAAGCAAACATCGGTGTTAGGTGTGCCCTAACGCGGTAAGAGGTGATACCGACAAGGGGGGAAACATCCAGGAAAGTATCCCCGGTGTTTCGCGTTTTTGGACAGATGTACCGGAGGGGGAAAGTTGCGTGTTCGATATGCTAGGGGTGTGTGGCGGACGAACGGGCTGCGTATCCGGATTCGTCTCGTCATTGTAAGTGCATCTAGTGCCACCCCTAGTTGAATTTGGAGTATTGACGACAAACCTGGTTGAGGGACTAATGTGTTTGTGAGAATTGCAGGATAACATAGGTAGTAGTCCCTCATTGATTCGGTTTACCTACCGGAGATGACCCCTAAAAATGTATGAAGACATTGAAGACAATGGTGCTATGTGAAGATATTCACATTGAAGACTATGACAAGAGAAGGCATTGCGTGAAGACTATGCAACGCGAAGACTTAGTTGTTTCGTTGTTTCCTTTTCTTCTTTGTTGAGTCGTAGGAACCACCGTACTATTAAGTGGGGTCCCAGTGAACAAAGTCAGAGTGACTGAAGTGATGCTCAACCAAATCCTATGTCTTCGAGCTAAGACAATGCGAGCAAATCTTATCCAGAGCTGGATGAGTCAGCTTTACTTGTAGACCAAGTCAAGTTGCCGCGTGTGTTTGAAATCTGACCGTTGGAACACGTGT
Organism: Aegilops bicornis; assembly: GCA_021605145.1. Taxonomy (NCBI): domain Eukaryota; kingdom Viridiplantae; phylum Streptophyta; class Magnoliopsida; order Poales; family Poaceae; genus Aegilops; species Aegilops bicornis. The sequence goes on along the minus strand of CM038671.1, from coordinate 182,267,160 downwards.
CAGTTCCTTAGTGACCGAGGTCATTTCGGACAAATCAGGTCGGGTTGCCTAGTGGCTATAAATAGCCCACCCCCTACACCATAAATTGGTGGCCGCTCAGAATTAGTGCACAACTTTTGTCGTTTGAGAGCAACCCACCTCCGAAGCTTTTGAGAGAGAGAAATCCTTGCGAGGATAAAGCCCAAACACCCAGAGCCAAAGAGTGTTAGGCATCACTGAAGTCTTTCTGTCCGCGTGACCTGAAGACTTGCTACACTTGAGGACTGTGAATCCTCCAGCCGGTTAGGCGTCGCATTCTGAGCATCCAAGAGTCCTTGTGGATCGCCGGTGAACGAAGTCTGTGAAGGTTTGGAAGTCTACCTTGAAGACTTACGGAGTGATTAGGCGAGGACTGGGTGTCCTTAGCTCAAGGGGAATAAGGTGAAGACATGGTCTCGAGTTGAATCTCAGCCTCCCTAACAGACGTCTGAGTTGTCACGACAAGCTGGGCCCGGTCCAACAAATCATGTGTCCTCAACAAGTGACAGGTTCTATCCTCTCCCTCTCTTTACTTACAGTTTGTCTTCGTGAAGTCATTGCACCTTACACTACATGTTTGACATCACTGTGTGACTACTATCATTGTTTGGCTTCATACTATCTTCCATCACGATCTTTACTACCTAGCAGCTATAAGTCAAAGAGCTTTCACTTCATTGCATACTTGACTAAATCTAGCTTAGTGTAGTCTACCTTCCGCTGCATATCAATAGGTTCATTTCTATTTTTTGTCTTCGAAACTCTCATGTTTTGAAGATGTTCATAAAATTCGCCTATTCACCCCCTCTAGTCGATAACTAGCACTTTCAATTGGTATCAGAGCAAGGTACTCCCTTGTTTTGTGTGATTCGGTTTAACCACCTGGAATTTTAGCTATGTCAACCGCAGGGATAATCAAAGTCTCCGCTGCTTGCCCCGCTTTCGATGGGCCGAATATCCCTCTTTGGAAGAATAAGATGCGCATGCATCTTGAAGCCATTGATGTCGACCTTTGGTATGTCGTCAAGAATGGCGTTCCCAAGACTGGTGAAGGTGTCACCCCTGCTGATGTCAAGAAGTTCATTCAACTGGATTCTACTGCCAAGAACATCGTCTATGGTCATATGACCAAAGGATAGTATGGCCGTGTGGGTGCTCTGGAAACGTCAAAGCTAGTCTTGGACTGGCTCTCCAAGGTCAACAAAGGCGTCTCAACCCAGAGAGATCAAAGGATCAGTGTTCTTCGCAACCTCTTCAACCGCTTCAAGAGAAACGACAATGAGAATGTCCAGCTCACGTTTGATCGCCTCACCGACATCACAAATGAGCTTCGTGCTCTCGGCGCCACTAAGATCACCAAGCATGAAATCGTCATGACACTACTGAGATCACTAGACATCTCGTTCGACACCCTTGCCCTCATGATACAAGAACGCCCTGACTTTAAGACACTCGATCCGTCTGATATACTTGAGAGGCTCAACACACATGAGTTCCAGCTATCTGATAAAAGAGATATCTATGGTCCCAACTACGGCCGAACTCATGCTTTGAAGGAAAAAGTTGTTTCCTCATCTGAAGAAGAATCTGACTGCAGTTTTGATGATCCTGAAGACATTGGAAAGGAACTTGCTATGCTTGTGAAGAAGTTCCAGAAGTTCACTAAGAAGAAGGGCTTGAAAGTCTTCACGATCCAGCTCAAGAAATGATGAAGCTTCCACTCATGACTACAAGAAGAGAACATGTCACAAGTGCAAGAAACCTGGACACCACATCTCTGAGTGTCCACAGTGGGACAATGAGAACAAGAAGAATAAGAAGAGCAAGGAATATGATTCTGATGACAACAAGAAGAAGAAATCCTCAAAGTCTTCTTCCAAGTCCTCATCCAAGTCTTCATCTCATAAGAAGAGCTCATCTGGCAAGGCTCGTGCTTTTGTTGGCAAGGAGATGGATTCAGAGGAGGAGTCTGCTTCTGAGGAGGCGGAGGTGGAGTCTGAGGAGGAGTCCGACCCTGGCGTTGCAAGTCTGGCTCTAGCTACAACCTACGTTGCAAGTCCATCTTCAACACTGAAGACAATGGCCCCGTCACCAACGCTGATGCTAATGACAAGGACGACTTTGCTCCCACCTACTGCTTCATGGCACGTGGTGCCAAGGTAAAATCACGCGATGCTTACTTTCAATCATCAAGTGAAGATGACTCTGATTGTGAATCCAAACCCAGCTACAAAACACTTGCTAAAATTGCAAATAAACAACAAAAAGCTATGGAACATACTCAAAAACTGTTAGACAAAAGCGATGACCTATTGGATGCGGAAATGACCCGTTCTCAGTCCTTAATTGAAGACAAAAAAAGTCTTCATGTTAAGTACCAGGAACTTGAAAGTCGTCATGAAACGCTCTCAACCACTCATGAAAAGCTCTCCTATGATTATCTTCAAAGGAAGCAGGAGCTTGAGAAATTGAGAGCGGCTCATGAAGATCTTCAAAAAGGGAATGAGTCACTTCGTGCTCAACAGATCAGTTCCGCTCAGAAAGGATTTGAACCACCATGTCTAAAATGCCTTGAGCGTGATAACGCTTACATTGCTTGAATGTTCTACCGCTGCTCTTGTTGCAATATCTTCAAGCTGCTGATGTGGTAGCTACCTCTTGGGCGCTGCGTTGGATTTCCCGAAGAGGAGAGGATGATGCAGCAAAGTAGCGTAAGTATTTCCCTCGGTTTTGAGAACCAAGGTATCAATCCAAAGAGGAGACCACGCACAAGTCCCTCGTACCTACACAAAGCGATAGCAACTCGCAACCAACGCGATTAGGGGTTGTCAATCCCTTCACACGGTAACTTACGATAGTGAGATCGATATAGATGATAAATAATATTTTTGGTATTTTTTGATAGATAGATGCAAAGTAAAAAGTAAAAACAAAGCAAGTAAATAAAGTGATAGAGATTGATATGACGAGAATAGACCCGGGGGCCATAGGTTTCACTAGTGGCTTCTCTAAAGAGCATATATATTCTACGATGGGTGAACAAATTACTATTGAGCAATTGACAAATTGAGCATAGTTATGAGTATATCTAGGCAATGATCATGTATATATGCATCACGTCCAAAACAACTAGATCGAAACGATTCTGCATCTACTACTATTACTCCACTCATCGATCGCTATCCAGCATGCATCTAGAGTATTAAGTTAAAAACAGAGTAACGCCTTAAGCAAGATGACATGATGTAGAGGGATAAATTCATGCAATATGATAAAAACCCCATCTTGTTATCCTCGATGGCAACAATACAATACGTGCCTTGCAACCCTTTCTCACATCGGGTAAGGACACCGCAAGATTGAACCCAAAGCTAAGCACTTCTCCCATTGCAAGAACTACCAATCTAGTTGGCCAAACCAAACGGATAATTCAAAGAGACTTGCAAAGATAACTCAATCATACATAAAAGAATTCAGAGAAGAATCAAATATTTTCCATAGATAATACTGGATCATAAACCCACAATTCATCGGTCTCAACAAACACACCGCAAAAAGAAGATTACATCGAATAGATCTCCATGAGAGAGGGGGAGAACATTGTATTGAGATCCAAAAAGAGAGAAGAAGCCATCTAGCTACTAGCTATGGACCAAGGTCCAAGTAAACTACTCACACTTCATCGGAGGGCTATGGTGATGATGTAGAAGCCCTCCATGGTGGATGCCCCCTCGTGAGCTCGAGCAGGCCCCAAGATGGGATCTCGTGGATCTGAGAAGGTTCTTGCGGTGGAATTAGGTTTTTGGCTCCTGTTTTGATCGTTTGGGGATACGTAGGTATATATAGGAGGAAGGAGTATGTCGGTGGAGCATCAGGGGGCCCACGAGGTAGGGGCGCGCCCAGGGGGGCGCCCTCCACCCTCGTGACCGCCTATGGCACTTCTTGGAGTAGGGTCCAAGTCTCCTGGATAACGTTCGGTTGGAAAATCACGTTCCCGAAGGTTTCATTCCGTTTGGACTCCGTTTGATATTCCGTTTCTTGAAACATTTGAAATAGGCAAAAACAAAGCAATTGGCTGGGCCTCCGGTTAATAGGTTAGTACCAAAAGTAATATAAACGTGGAAAATAAAGCCCAATATAGTCCAAAACAGTAGATAAAGTAGAATGGAGCAATCAATAATTATAGATACGTTGGAGACGTATCGGGCATCCTCAAGCTTAATTCCTGCTCGTCCTCGAGTAGGTAAATGATAAAAAAAGAATTTTTTATGCGGAGTGATAGTTTGGCATAATTTCAATATAAATCTTCTTACTTGTGATATGAATATTCAGATCCAAAATATTTAAGACAAAAGTTCATATTGACACAAAAATAGTAATACTTCAAGCATACTAATCAAAGCAATCATGTCTTCTCAAAATAACATGGCAAAATAAATTTCATCCCTACAAAATCATATAGTTAGGCTATGCTTCATTTTCGTCACACAAAGATGTTCCCAACTTCTATACCCCCGACGACAAGCCAAGCAATTGTTTCATACTCAAATAATCTCAAACTTTTTCAACCTTCACGCAATACATGAGCGTGAGCCATGGATATAGCACTATGGGTGGAATAGAATATGATGACGGGATTGTGTGGAGAAGACAAAAAAAGAGAAAGTCTCGCATTGACGAGGCTAATCAACGGGCTATGGAGATGCCCATCAATTGATGTCAACATGAGGAGTAGGGATTGCCATGCAGCGGATGCACTAGAGCTATAAGTATATGAAAGCTCTACAAAAGAAACTAAGTGGGTGTGCATCCAACTTGCTTGCTCACGAAGACCTAGGGCATTTTGAGGAAGCCCATCATTGGAATATACAAGCCAAGTTCTATAATGAAAAATTCCCACTAGTATATGAAAGGGACAAAATGAGAGACTCTCTATCATGTAGATCTTGGTGCTACTTTGAAGCACAAGTGTGGTAAAAGGATAGTAGCATTGTCCCTTCTCTCTGTGTCTCTCAAATTTTTGGGCCTTCCTTTTTTTTGGCCTTGCTCTTTTTTTATTTCTTCCGGAGTCTCATCCCGACTTATGGGGGAATCATAGTCTCCATCATCCTTTCCTCACTTGGGACAATGCTCTAATAATGATGATCATCACACTTTTATTTTTCTTACAACTCAACAATTACAACTCGAAACTTAGAACAAAATATGACTCTATATGAATGCCTCCGACGGTGTAAGGGATGGTGCAATGAATCAAGAGTGACATGTATGGAAAATAATGCATGGTGGCTTTGCCACAAATACGATGTCAACTACATGATCATGCAATGGCAATATGATAAAAGTAATGTATGTCATAATAATGATCTTGGAAGTTGCATGGCAATATATCTCGAATGGCTATGGAAATGCCATGATAGGTAGGTATGGTGGCTGTTTTGAGGAAGATATAAGGAGGTTTATGTGTGATAGAGCGTATCGTATCACGGGGTTTGGATGCACCGTGAAGTTTGCACCAACTCTCAAGGTGAGAAAGGGCAATGCACTGCAATCAAGAGGCTAGCAAAGGCGGAAAGGTGAGAGTGCGTATAATCCTCGACTCAACATTAGTCAAAAGAACTCATATACTTATTGCAAAAATTTAGAAGCCATCAAAAATCAAGTATTACGCGCATGCTCCTAGGGGGATAGATTGGTAGGAAAAGACCATCGCTCGTCCCCGACCGCCACTCATAAGGATGCACAAGCCAGGTACACTTCATGTTTCAAATTTGTTACACAACTTTAACCATACGTGCATGCTACGGGACTTGGAAACTTTAACACAAGTATTTCTCAAATTCACAATTATCAACTAGCACGACTTTGATATTATCACCTCCATATATCAAAACAATTATCAAGCATCAAACTTATCTTAGTATTCAATTCGCTCAAAAAGAAAGTTTCACATATCTTGAACACTAAGTATATTAACGTTAAGCAAATTACTATGCTATTAACGACTCTCAAAATAATCTAAGTGAATCATGAGAGGTCAATAGTTTCTTTAAAACAAATCCACCACCGTGCTCTAAAAGATATAAGTGAAGCACTAGAGCAAAAATTATCACGCTCAAAAGATATAAGTGAAGCACAATGAGCAAAACTATCAAGCTCAAAAGATATAAGTGAAGCACATAGAGTATTCTAACAAATTCCAAATCATGTATAGCTCTCTCAAAAGGTGAGTACAACAAGGATGATTGTGGTAAACTAATAAGAAAAGACGCAAATAATACAAGACGCTCCAAGCAAAACACATATCATGTGGTGAATAAAAATATAGCTCCAAGTAAATTACCGATGGAAGTGGACGAAAGAGGGGATGCCTTCCGGGGCATCCCCAAGCTTTGACTTTTTGGTGTACTTGGATAATCTTGGGGGTGCCATGGGCATCCCCAAGCTTAGGCTCTTGCCACTCCTTGTTCCAGAATCCATCAAAAGAATTCACCCAAAACTTGAAAACTTCACAACACAAAACTCAATAGAAATCTCGTGAGCTCCGTTAGAGAAAGAAAACAAAAGACTACTTTAAGGTACTATAATGAACTCATTATTTATTTATATTGGTGTTAAACCTACTGTATTCCAACTTCTCTATGGATTATAAACTATTTTACTAGCCATAGATTCATCAAAATAAGCAAACAACACACACAAAACAGAATCTGTCAAAAACAGAACAGTCTGTAGCAATCTGTAACTAATGCAAACTTCTGGAACTCCAAAAATTCTACCAAAATTAGACGACCTGGACAGTTTTTTTATTGATCAGAAGCAATTGGAATCAGTATTTTATCACGTTCTGGTGATTTTTAACAATTCGGGCACTGAGCGCAAAGTTTCTAGAAATTACAGCAAGATCAAATAACTATCATCCAAGAAGATCCAATAGGTTTAACTTGGCACAAACACTAATTAAAACATAAAATAACATCTAAACAGAGGCTAGATGGATTATTTATTCCTAAACAGAAGAAAAAACAAAAAACACAAAATAAAATTGGGTTGCCTCCCAACAAGCGCTTTTTCTTTAAAGCCTTTTAGCTAGGCATTGATAATTTTAATGATGCTCACATGAAAGACAAGAATTGAAGCACAAAGAGAGCATCATAAAACACGAGACAAACACATCTAAGTCTAAAATACTTCCGATGCATAGGCATCTTATAGAAAAACAAATTATCATAGCAAGCAAAAACTAGCATATGCAAGGAAGCGGAAAAGAACAATAGCAATCTCAACATAACGAGAGGTAATTTAGTAACATGAAAATTTCTAGAACCATATTTTCCTCTCTCATAATAATTACATGTGGGATCATAATAAAATTCAACAAAATAGCTATCACAAAGTATATTCTCAACACGATCCACATGCATGCAAAGTTGACACTCTTCAAAAATTAGTGGGATTAACATTAACTAAAGTCATGACCTCTCCAAACCCACTTTTAATATTATTGCAAACAATATTAGCAATCTCATATTCATCATGGGGATTAAATAAATTTTCAAGATCATAAGAAAAATCACCCCAATCATGATCATTGCAACAAGTAGTAGACATAGCAAAACTAGCATCCCCAAGCTTAGGTTTTGCATCTTATTAGCACAATTGACATCAAAAGAATTTATAATAAAATCATTGCAATCATGCTTTTCATCGAGGGAACTATCAAGTATGGGCGCAATAGCAACGATCTCATGCTTAACATAAGGAACTATAGCAAATTCATCTTCATAAATATTGGCATCATAGCCACAAGAATAGCAAGCATCATGTTCATCAAGGGATATTTCAATCAAATCATCGGAATCATCATTATCTATAGATTCATGCATATCATTATTTCCTTCCAAAGCAACGGTCATTCTTTCAATAAATTCTTGGACATAGACATTATGAGCAAGGTTTTCATTGCAATATTTAAGTATGACGAAATTTTCAGATTTGTTGAGAGTAAAATCATACTTTTCAATCAAAGAAGAAACTTCATGAGCACCTTTAAAAACGACAATTTCTTCAATTTCTTCGATATCATAGTAACTATAAACACCCTTTGCATAAGAAGATAAGATTTCATTATCATTGAACTCACATAGGTAGGGAAGGTGTTTTTTAGGGCTCTTAGAACAACAAGTAAAATAACACATTTCACAAAGATTCAAAGCATATCATAGCAGACTATTTATATGATACCGTAAGAGTCTCCCTTTTTCAAACAAACGGTGATGCACAAAATGAGCATGCTCATCTAAAGATTTCCCCACAACTAGGCTAGTTGGGGTTTCAGCACGAGCGCATAAGGATCGAAGATGATCCAAGTAGAACACTTTAAGTGGATCCATAACAATAGACTTTTAGCAAGCAAAGATGCAAGCAAATATAGGGCACATGGTAACACAAGCAAACAAGAAGCAAGCGGTAAAGAGAGGGCGAATAAAACGGCAAGGTGAAGTGGGGAGAGGAAAAGCGAGAGGCAAATGGCAAATAATGTAATGCGAGAGATAGGGATTGTGATGGGTACTTGGTATGTTGACTTTTGCGTAGACTCCCCGGCAACGGCGCCAGAAATTCTTCTTGCTACCTCTTGAGCACTGCGTTGGATTTCCCCAAAGAGGAGAGGATGATGCAGCAAAGTAGCGTAAGTATTTCCCTCAGTTTTTGAGAACCAAGGTATCAATCCAGTAGGAGACCACGCACAAGTCCCTCGTACCTACATAAAACGATAGCAACTCGCAACCAACGCGATTAGGGGTTGTCAATCCCTTCACGGTAACTTACGATAGTGAGATCTGATATAGATGATAAATAATATTTTTGGTATTTTTTGATAGATAGATGCAAAGTAAAAAGTAAAAACAAAGCAAGTAAATAAAGTGATAGAGATTGATATGACGAGAATAGACCCGGGGGCCATAGGTTTCACTAGTGGCTTCTCTCAAGAGCATATATATTCTACGGTGGGTGAACAAATTACTATTGAGCAATTGACAAATTGAGCATAGTTATGAGTATATCTAGGCAATGATCATGTATATAGGCATCACGTCCAAAACAACTAGATCGAAACGATTCTGCATCTACTACTATTACTCCACTCATCGATCGCTATCCAGCATGCATCTAGAGTATTAAGTTAAAAACAGAGTAACGCCTTAAGCAAGATGACATGATGTAGAGGGATAAATTCATGCAATATGATAAAAAAACCATCTTGTTATCCTCGATGGCAACAATACAATACGTGCCTTGCAATCCTTTACATCCTTTGGGTAAGGACACCGCAAGATTGAACCCAAAGCTAAGCACTTCTCCCATTGCAAGAACTACCAATCTAGTTGGCCAAACCAAACGGATAATTCAAAGAGACTTGCAAAGATAACTCAATCATACATAAAAGAATTCAGAGAAGAATCAAATATTTTCCATAGATAATACTAGATCATAAACCCACAATTCATCGGTCTCAAGAAACACACCGCAAAAAGAATATTACATCGAATAGATCTCCACGAGAGAGGGGGAGAACATTGTATTGAGATCCAAAAAGAGAGAAAAAGCCATCTAGCTACTAGCTATGGACCCGAAGGTCTGAAGTAAACTACTCACACTTCATCGGAGGGGCTATGGTGATGATGTAGAAGCCCTCCATGGTGGATGCCCCCTCCGACGGAGCTCCGGAACGGGCCCCAAGATGGGATCTCATGGATACAGAAGGTTGCGGCGGTGGAATTAGGTTTTTGGCTCCTGTTCTGATCGTTTGGGGATACGTAGGTATATATAGGAGGAAGGAGTACGTCGGTGGAGCGTCAGGGGGCCCACGAGGTAGGGGCGTGCCCAGGGGGGCGCCCTCCACCCTCGTGACCGCCTCTGGCACTTCTTGGAGTAGGGTCCAAGTCTCCTGGATAACGTTCGGTTGGAAAATTACGTTCCCGAAGGTTTCATTCCGTTTGGACTCCGTTTGATATTCCATTTCTTCGAAACACTAAAATAGGCAAAAAACAACAATTCTGGGCTGGGCCTCCGGTTAATAGGTTAGTCCCAAAAGTAATATAAAAGTGGAAAATAAAGCCCAATATAGTCCAAAACAGTAGATAAAGTAGCATGGAGCAATAAAAAATTATAGAAACGTTGGAGACGTATCAGTAACTAACCCCTCTGCTGAGGATACCACTAATATTGCTGATGAAAATGCTAGGTTGAAGACATTGCTCGAAACAGGGATGTACAAAAGTCTCAAAGGGCATCAGACATCGTATGCGATGTCCTCAAAAGCAGATTCTGAACGAAACCCTAGGAAAGAGGGTGTTGGGTTCGAGAGGAAAATGGATGTTGATGGCTCCTCTCGAAGCCCGAGCAAGACTTCAAAACCGGGTTCTTTGCAAAGGAACCTTCAGTGGATCCATCCACCTTATCTGGCTTCACTTGTGCTAACCCTATTATCATTGATGAATCCTTTGATGCAAACTATAAAGTGTTTAAGAATCAGAATGGTGAAGTGTTTGCCAGATATATTGGTACTAACTGCAGGAATGGGCCACCCATGAAGAAGATCTGGGTTCCCAAAAGTTGTCTTGAGAATCTTCCTGTGAATGTCATCATGACACCACCTGGGAAGAAGACAAATCCCAGACCAAAGGCTTCATATGGTCCAAAGGCTTCATACAGACAGAGGACTCACATGAGTCACTCTAACGCCAATGTTTTGCAGGGAAATCATACTCGGACTTATGAATATGAGTGTGTTTCTTCAAACCGCTATGTTCATAAAACTAAGAACTTTTCTGCTTATTCATATGAGTATCATTCATCTCCTGGAAGGCTATTTGCTAGGGCCCCAAAGCCGAAGTTCTCAGATGCCGCACTTAGACTCATTGCTTCTAAGCCACCCCTGAAGATGTGGGTGGTTAAGACGAATTAACTTTCTTTTGCAGGGAAAGGTCTCCAGCCGGAAATCGAAGGCGTCTGATGCTATTGCTGGGGACCTAAAAGATCTTGTAGGGCGCAAGATCAAATGCCCAAATGGTCTCACTATGTATTTTGTTCCTGAATCGTTTGCCAATCATCCAATCAGTCCTAATCTTGATCTGAGATTTGATAATCCTCTTGCCCGTCAAATGTTTATGCTTCACAATACTCTTGGTGAAGCCTATCCCCCTAACTGTACTGTAGGGTATGACACCTCATGCTTCAGAATGGATTATGGACAGCGGATGCACTAATCATATGACTGGTGATCGAAGTCTTCTCATGGACTCAACCTTACTGTAAGTGCATCTAGTGCCCCTTAGTGATTTTGGTGTATTGAAGACTTATAGGTTAAGTGACTAATGTGTTTATGAGTGTACACAGGTCTATAAGTCTATGAGGAGTTTGATATTCTGAGAAAGTCGACCCTAAAAATGAAGTTCTTCGACTGAAGACTTTGGATTTCTGAAGACTTTCTGAAGACTTTGAAAGTGAAGAAATTGGTGTGACCTTGAAGACTTGGTATTCATTCGAGGAACATGAAGCATGAAGACTTTTGTTTTCGTAGTTTCATTTTCTCTTTCTTGAGTCATAAGAAACACCGTACTGTTAAAGGGGGTCGAGGAAATACTAAGGAAATATTTCCAAGTGATGCTCAACTCAAAATCCTACACCTACCAATCCCTTCGAGTGAAGCCATTGGAAATCTCATACAGTTCAGTCATTTTCTTGATGTGAGAGACGAAGTTCTTACAGTCGCCGAGGAATTTGTTACGACCGAGGAGTTAGGAATTCGCCAATGCGGATTGCCTACACAAAGGAGGAACATGATAGCCCCGAGGAATTTGAACCTCAAATTTCCATTATTCTTGATGCTATGCGCCTTGTCCCAAAATATCTACCCACCTAATAAATATATCATTGAAGGACATTTATGTCCTATCATGTTGGGCTACTCCCTAAAGTAAATAGCCGCCTACAACCACTAGCTGGTTGGCTGCTCGAGAGAAACCGACACTTGTCATTTGAGAGCATCCCATCCTCCGAGGACTTTGAGTGAAAATCATCAAGTGAGGAAAACCCAAACCCAAACACCTACAAACCCAAAGTGATTGAGCATCATCAAGAGATTGATCTGCATGGATCTGACGCTTGTTACCTTTGAAGACTGTGCTTCTTCCAGATGGTTAGGCGTCATGGTCTAGAGCATCCAAGAGGAATTGTGGATCGCCGAGTGACCGAGTTTGTGAAGGTTCAGAAGTCACCTGAAGACTTACCACGAGTGATTGGATGAGGTCTGTGTGACCTTAGTTCAAGGAGAATACGATGAGGACTGTGTGTCCTCAGGTTTAAATACCTAGCCGCTCCAACCAGATGTACAACTGAGACATCGCTTGAACTGGTCTACCAAATCATTGTCTTCACCAAGCCAACTGGTTCTATTTCCTCAACACTTTCATTTCCTCATTCTTTGCGTTGTGTGCTTGTCATATCTCTGTTTGAAGACTTTGACTGAAGACTTTCTCAATTTCCTCAGTTCAATTTCTTCAGTCTGTTTGTCTTCATCCTGTGCTATCCTGTGTTTACGCTTTCAGTACTCTGTGCTTGTCTTCATTTCATCATGATGACTATGCGTGTCTTCTGTTATGTTTACTTTTGAGTACTTATTCCGCTGCAAGTAGTTCTTCACTAAGGAATTTCCTCACCCGCAAATTCCTTAGTGAAGAATTCATAAAAATCGCCTATTCACCCCCCTCTAGTCGACATAACGCACTTTCAATTGGTGTCAGAGCAAGGTACTCCCTTGTTCTGTGTGATTTTGGTTTAACCGCCTGGAGTTTTAGTTATGTCGAACGCAGGTATGATCAAGGTCTCCGCTATCCTACCTTCGATGGGACGGACTACCCCTACTGGAAGAATAAGATGCGAATGCATCTTGAGGCAATTGATAACGATCTCTGGTATGTTGTGGAAAATGGTGTTCCCTCGGTCTCACCCTCACTGAACGCTACCGATGTGAAGAGATTTAAGCAAATCGATTCTCAAGCGAAGAATATCATTTGTGGCCATCTGAGCAAAGGACAGTATGGAAGAGTGAGTGCTTTGGAAACTGCTAAGCTTATCTGGGATAGGCTGTCCAAAGTGAATGAAGGAGTTTCAACTTAGCGCGACTCTCGAGTTGATGTTCTTCGCAATCTCTTCAACCGCTTCAAAAGACTCGACAATGAAAATGTTCAAAAAACATTCGATCGCCTCACTGACATCTCAAATGAACTTCAAGCGCTTGGTGCCACTGACATCACCGACCATGAGTTGGTGAAGAAATTGTTGAGATCGATTGATTCCTCATTTGATACTCTGACATTGATGATACAAGAATGAGCTGATTACAAGTCACTTGATCTCGCTGATATCCTCGAGAGGCTAAATACTCATGAGTTCCAGCTTGCTGAAAAGAGAGATCTCTATGGTTCGAGCTATGGCAGATCACGTGCACTGAAGGCCAAGGCAGTTTCTGAGTCTGAAGATGAAGACTCTGGCAGCAGCCTTGGTGATCCTGAAGAACTGAGCCATGAACTAGCACTACTCGTGAAGAAATTCCAGAAGTTCTCAAGACATGGTCGCCTTGGAAGACCCTCAAGGAGCAATGATTCCTCATCCAGTGACTACAAGAAGAGGCTTTGTCACAAATGCAAGAAACCTGGACACTACATTCAAGATTGTCCTCAGTGGGAAAAAGAATCAAAGAAGAAGAAATACAAGGATTACAGTTCTGATGATGCGAAGAAAACGAAGAAATCCTCAAAATCTTCATCGTCAAAATCCTCAAAGTCTTCATCTCACAAGAAGAGCAGCTCCAAGAAGGCTCGGGCATTCATCGGCAAGGAAATGGACTCTGAAGCTGAATCTGAGGAACAAGAGGAAGAGGAGGCATCTGAGGAGTCTGAATCCGGTGTGGCGAGTCTAGCCCTCGCTACTGCATTCGTCAGCAAGTCTATCTTCAACACTGAAGAAAATGACCTCACCAACAAGGCTGATGAAGGCAATGATGACTACGCTCCCACCTATTGCTTCATGGCAAAGGGTGCTAAGGTACTCAAATATACCTCCTCTGAATCAAGTGAGAATGAATCTGATGAAAATCTTCAGCCCGTCTATTCTAAACTTGCTAAGATTGCTGTGAAACAACAAAGAGCTTTTGAAAAGGTTCAAAACATGCTAGACAAAAGTGATGATATGTTGGGTGAAGAAATGGATCGCACTAAAACCTTGGCTGAAAATCTTTAGAGACTTGGACCAGGTTTGACAACCTTCAAGGTCATCATAACACTCTCTTATACGATCATGAGAAGCTTTCTTATGAATTTCTTCAAAGAAAGCAAGATCTTGAGAAGCTAAGAGTGAGTTATGAAGATCTTCGAAGGAGCGATTCATTACTTGCTCAACAAATCAGCCTTTCAGAAGAATTTGTTCCTCCATGTTTGAAATGCATTGAACGTGAATCGCTAATTCTTCACTGAATGTTCAAATGCTTCAAATGTTACAAATTCTTCACCTGCCTCTGTTATCACTAATTCCTCATCTCGAGAACATTGCTAGTATCACCGACGATGCAGTGGTTGAAGGAATTGTACATGATGCATGTACAAAAGCCTCAAAGGGCATCAGACTCTTTGTGATGTGCTTAAAAAGCAGATCCTCAACAGGAACCCTAGGAAAGAGGGTATTGCCTTTGAGAGAAAACTCAATGCTGATGGTACATATTGGAAGCCTGAGCAGTACCCCAAAACCTCATGGGTTGCTGCAAAGTGACCTCCAGTTGATCCATCTAATCTATCTGGCTTTACATGTGAATCTTCTCATTCTTCTAATGAGTCATTTGACTCCAACTGTAAACTGTTCAAAAATCAGAATGGTGAAGTATTTGCTAGATATGTTGGCACTAACTGCAGGAACGGTTCCCCTATGAAGAAAATCTGGGTTCCCAAAAGGTGCCTTGAAAGTCTTCAGGTGAATGTCCTCATGACACCACACGTGAAGAATAGGAACCCCAGATCAAATTCTTCATATGGACCAAATTCTTCATATGGATACAAGTCCTCATACGTACCGAATTCCTCACGTGGATCATATTCCTCAAAAGGATCAAAGTCCTCATATGAATATCATCGTGCTAACAACTCTGTTTCGCAGGGAAGAGCCAAGGGCTATGAATATGAGCATTATTCTTCTAATCATTATGTTCATAAGTCCTCGAAGAATTTCTCTGCCTATTCATATGCTTATTCTAACTCCTCTTATGTGAAACGAAATGGATTGGCTTCTATGCCACCTTTCTCATATGGAGCTCGCAGAGTGATGAACTCTTTGCCACCCCTTCAGATGTGGGTGGTGAAGAAAAATAACTAATCTCTTCTGCAGGGTCAGGTCTCCAGACGTGCTCAAACGCCTGAAGAATTTGCTGGAGACCTGAAAAGTGCCTGAAAGGACGCAGGCTAATCATGAAGAAATGAACTTTCATTTGTCACGTCCTCATACTGCTTTATCTGTTCTATTACTTGATGAAATTGATATGATGAATTGATGCCATATTCTTCACTGATGAAGTATATGAGTTCGTAAGATGCACTAATTCATCTGCAGGATGATCAACCCAAAGCCACTGAGTGGGTCCTTGATAGTGGATGTACAAATCACATGACTGGTGACAAGAATCTATTGATGGATGCTCCCTTATCACCGTCGCATCTGAAGTATATCATCTTCGCTGACAAAGGCAAAAGTCAGGTATTGGGTCTAGGTAAGGTTGCGATCACAAAGGATCGACACATGGACAAAGTCATGCTTGTTGAGTCCTTAGGATACAACCTTATGTACATCTCAATGCTTTGTGATCTTGATATGGTTGTTGTCTTTGGCAAGTATCGTTGTGTTGTGGTTATGGAAGTCGACAATTCCAAAGTCTTGAAGGCTTTAGGAGAGGAGACTTGTATATTGTTGATTTCTCTACAGGACCGCAACCAGCCGTGTGCCTACTTGCAAAAGCTTCAGAAGGCTGGCTATGGCATCGACGACTTGGTCATGCTGGCATGAGGAATTTGCACACGCTTGCGAAGAAGAAGCATGTCATTGGCATTGAGAATGTCAAATTCCTCAAGGATCACTTACGCAGAGCCTGTGAAGCTGGAAAGATGACCAAGGCTAAGCATCCAACAAAGACTATCTTGACCACCACTCGACCATTTGAATTGCTTCATATGGATCTTTTTGGTCCTAATCATTAGTCAGCAGTCACTAATGATGCATCTCTATATGGTCTTGTTATTGTTGATGATTACTCTCGTTACACATGGGTACACATTGTTACTTACAAACATGAAGTGCAGGAAGTCTTCAAATGATTTTCCTCGAGGGCTTCAACCAACTTTGGTGTGAAGATCAAGCACATCAAAAGTGACAATGGAACTGAGTTCAAGAATTCTGGTCTCGATGACTATCTTGATGAACTTGGTATTACTCATGAGTTATCTTCTCCTTGTACTCCTCGTGAGAATGGGCGTCATGGAGCGCAAGAACAGAACTCTTGTTGAGATGGCTCGCACTATGCTTGATGAGTACAAGACGCCTCGTCACTTACGGATTGAGGCAATTTATCTGCGTGCCACATCATCAACAGGGTATATCTTCACAAATTCTTCAAGAAGACTGCCTATGAACTCCTCAACGACAAGAAACCCAATGTGAGTTATTTCAAAGTCTTGATTGCTAAATGTTGGATTAGAGATCCTCATCACAATGCTAAATTTGCACCGAAAGCACATGAAGGTTTTATGCTTGGTTACGGAAAGGACTCGCACACCTACAGAGTCTTCAACAGCGTTCTTCACAAGGTTGTTGAAACTGTAGATGTGCGGTTCGATGAAACTAATGGCTCGCAAAGAGAGCACCTACCTTCTGTGATAGATGAACCAACACCTGAGGATTCTATCAAGTTCAAGGCTACTAAAGATGTCATTCCTACCGAAGAATCTGCTGAAGAATTCATTCCAGAACGTGAAGAACGTCGAGTTGATGAACCTGAGGAAAATGCTGAAGAAAATGGTGCTGAAGAAATTGCTGAAGAAACTGATGATCAAATTCCTCAACGACAACCAGCTCATCCTCTCGTTGCAAAAGAAGTGCAAGTTGAAAAGATCATAGATGACATTAGAGCACCAGGTCCTCTCACACGCTCAAAAGCTTCACATTTATCTAACTTTTGTGGGCACTATGCTTTTGTCTCTATCACAGAGCCCACTAAGGTAGATGAAGCATTTCTAGAGCCTGAATGGATTCAGGCCATGCAAGAAGAATTACATCAATTCGAGCTCAACAACGTATGGGAACTGGTCAAACGTCCAGATCCTCGCAAGCACAATATCATTGGCACAAAGTGGATCTACCGCAACAAGCAAGATGAAAATGGCTTTGTGGTGAGGAATAAGGCACGGCTTGTAGCTCAAGGCTACACACAGATTGAAGGAATTGATTTTGATGAAACTTTTGCGCCTGTTGCTAGACTTGAGGCTATTCGCATATTACTTGCTTATGCTAACCATCATGATATCACTTTATATCAAATGGATGTGAAAAGTGCATTCCTCAATGGTAAGCTTGAGGAAGAAGTATATGTTGCTCAACCCCTTGAAGATCCAAAGCATCCTGACAAAGTCTTCAGACTCAATAAGGCCCTCTATGGCCTCAAGCAGGCCCCTCGGGCGTGGTATGATACTTTGAAGTAATTCCTCATGAAGAATGGCTTCACACCCGGTTCACTCGACCCTACTCTTTCCACTAAATCTTATGATGGTGAACTGTTTGTGAGCCAAATATATGTTGATGATATTATCTTTGGCTGTACTGACCAACGCTAGTGATGAATTTGCCTATATGATGAATGAAGAATATCAAATGTCTATGATGGGAGAGTTGAAATTCTTCTTAGGTCTTCAAATTCATCAACAACGCAATGGCATATTCATATCTCAGGAGAAATACCTCAAGGATGTATTGAGGAAATTCGGCATGCAAGATTGCAAAGGCGTCAAAATTCCTATGCCCACAAATGGCCATCTGTGCACTGATGAAAATGGTATTGACTTCGATCATAAGTTATACCGCTCCATGATTGGCTCTTTATTGTACTTATGTGCATCTAGGCCAAATATAATGCTTAGTGTTTGCATGTGTGCCCGATTTCAAGCTAGACCGAAGGAATCACACCATAAGGCTGTGAAGCATATTCTTCGATATCTAGCTCACACACCAACACTTGGATTATGGTACCCCAAGGGCTCGGCTTTTGATCTCATTGGATATTCGCTCGATTATGCTGGTGATCGTGTGGACCGCAAGTCAACATCTGGTACATGTCATTTCCTCGGACGATCTTTGGTCCGTTGGTCCTCGAAGAAAGCAGAACTGCGTATCAACATCTCTTCTTTGAAAATTTGAGTACATTGTTGCTGGTTCTTGCTGTGCTCAATTGCTATGGATGAAGCAAACTCTCAAGGACTACAGCGTCAACGTGAAGAATGTGCCTCTCCTCTGTGACAATGAGAGTGCCATCAAGATTGCTCACAACCCAGTTCAGCACTCGAAGACGAAGCACATTCAGATTCGTCATCATTTTCTTCGTGATCATGTGTTGAAGGGCGACATTTCTATTGAGCATGTGAAGACTAAAGAACAGCTAGCCGATATCTTCACAAAGCCCTTGGATGAGAAGAGATTTAGCAAGTTGCGTTGTGAGCTAAATATCTTAGAATCTTCAAATGTTCTTTGAAAAGGACACTCATCCTAACACTTATGAAAAATTGATGACTTAGATGTGCAACACATGAAGAAACGTTTTTCTTCAATCAATGAAGAATAACACTCTAAGTGTGAAGAAATTAATGAAGAATTTGATTCTCAGAACCCTACGACAATTGTATGCGGTGTCTGAAATCATCATTCTTATATGGTGGGTCACGCCACCACCAAAGTTGAAAATCTTCAATTTGAGTTTTTTTGTTGTTTTGAAATTCCTCAGTTGTTCAAATTCTTCAACTTTGCAAAATCTTCACTGTTTTCCGTCGTTTTTCTTCATTGGTTATATATATATATGAGTTTATGTCCTCTACAGCATTCACTTATTGCTATTTCTTCAAGTTGCTTTTTCTGCTAAGTGAATGTGATCGGACCCTTCCCCCTCTATGCTAAACTCAACCCAATTTATTCACAAATTCTTCATGTGCGTTCTATTTGAAACTCGTTCACTGTGTCCTTGTCAGCTGAAGAATTTGCGAACGGAACGTTAAAACTTATCTTATCCAAATTTTCGGTTTTGCCGCTCAAACCGTTCCGCATCCCACGATATACTTATCTATTCACCCACGATCAAACACGATCTCCACTTTTTAGTACGTGGGTGACACATGTCAAGCGAATGAGAAGGGTCAGGGGCACGTTCGTCCAAAATCTTCGGGCGAACAGTTTTTCACCATGGCTATAAATACCCCCTCTCCCCTTCCTCACTTCCTTTACTCTGCTCGACCTCTCTCTCTCTCTCGCTCGAGCTTCTCAAACCCTAGCGCTGCTGCTACTTCATCGTCGCCGGTGAGGAAGAGCTTCACTGCCTCGACCTCGTCGCCGTCGTACTCGCGCCGGACGCGGAAATCTTCACTCCACCGCCTCCGTAGCCGTCTTCCTCCGCCGAGTTAGGGCGTGGAAGATCTGCACAGACAAACTTCACTTCTCCACCTCACTGTTCGTCGTGTTCTTCGTCCAGGGTAATTAAAAGTTACTTTTACTGCCCTCCTTGATTCAAATGATTTCTTCAAAGTCCTCAAAAGTGTTTTTCTTCAAATCCTCACACACTAAGCACCTCACAAGTCATCTGTTCTTGATTCTTTTCTCTAAGCATCATTTCTCTTCAAGATTCCTCAATTGTGTGGATCTTCGATCTATACAACTCTGGAACCTAAGACAAAGAACGCTTAGTGAAATTCTTCAAGACTCATCTGGTCAAATTCCTCAAACTTGTTCTTTTTGAAAAACCTTCTGAGAACGCATATGACCTCTCCAAATTCCTCGCAACTATACTCTATTCACAGGTACTCATGTCCGTTGCTGAATCACTAGGTTCTCATCAACTTAACTCATTTGCAGCGTTCCTCGAAGAAAAGTTGCATACTTCTTCAGAGAATTCGATTGTTCAAATTCCTCAACTGAAGAAAATGGCAGACGGAAAGAAGCCACAGAAAGGAGGAAAGAGGCCTGAAATCGACACTGCCTTTGAGATCCCTGATGATATATACAAAGACTATTGTACTCCTGATGAGGCCAAGTTTGGTAAGGAGAAAAAAAATCAGCGCAAAGTGCGCATCCAGAGGATAGAAAGGAGATGTGCAAGAGAGTGGAGGGAGTACAAGTATTTAACTCCAAAGTACATGAAGAAATTCGCACTCAACCCTCCATGCCCAAGACCTCCATTGGCACCTGGCCAAGAAGCATATCCCACTAGCCTCAAGCGTGGTGAGGATTATCCTGATGAATGGGCCAAGCGCCAGGCCAACAAGCCAAAGAAGCAGTGAGGAAATTCAATGAAGACTCTGCTGCTGCTGCTGCTGCTAAGGCCTCTGTCAAGCTGAAGAAATCAATGGCAAAGAAGCCTGCGCGTAAGCCAAGTGCTTCATCGTCAATGCCCTCAAGGCCAAGTTCCTCAGCTATGCCCTCACGGCTAGAATCTTCAAAGCCCTCAAGGCCAATTCCTCATGCCGCTCCTGCTCCTCCAAAGTCCTCAGCTGCCCCCACAAAGTCCTCAACACCTGTGCATCTTGCCACGTGCCAAAGGACTACAGGCATCTCTATTGCCTTAGGAGTTTCAGCTAGTTCCTCAGCTGCACCAAATTCTTCAACGGGACCCTCTCTGCTGAAGACAAAGGCCACTGCTGGACTAGGTCCTCGCCCTAGTCCTCAGAAGAAGCAGCTCGCCTTCCAAGTGCCGTCTGAAGAAGACGAAGCTGATGATGATGAACTTGCTGAGATCATCAGAGATAGGCAAGTCAGGGCCGCTAGAGCCAAAGGCACAAATGTGCCACTGCTTTTGGATCCAAAGTTGATCCTCGACTATATTGATCTCTGGCACAAGGACCCAAACACTCCTATGCCTGACTTCAAGTTGACACCTGACCAAAGTCACATGCTGACCCATTTCATCTCAGAAGAAAAATGGAAATATGAGAAGGCTAGGCAGATCAAGAAGGCGCAATATAAGAAAGGAAAGTTTCTGAAGAACAATGTTTTCTCTATGACAACTGATGAACTTGTAAAAATCCAGTCTGAAATCAAATCCCTCAGCGATAACTTCAATGCTTACTATGCTGATTGGCAAGGAGCCAAAGTCAGGTTTGTTAAACTGACTGAGAAGTTCACCTCAAATGTTGCAGCTCCATCGCAACAGAATTCCTCAGTGAAGCATCCGCTCAGCCAACTGAAGAACATGCCAGCACCGCTGATGACTTTCAGGCTGCTGAAGAAAATGTGAGTTCCAAGGCTGATGACTACATTCCAGCCGCTGAAGAAATTGCCAGGGCATCCACTAGTGGTGCGCCTGAAGAAAATGAAGAGGTCAGGGCAACTGCATCAGTTGTGTCTGAAGAAAATCATCCAGATTCCTCTGCTCCTCCTGCGCCTACCCCAACTCCGATCCTTCCATCTGCATCAGATGTGAAGAAGACCAAGGCTGCAGAGCGTGCAACAGTGAAGAAAAGGAAAGCATCAGCTACTTCAGATTCTTCAGCTCCGAAGAAAATCAAGCCTATGAAAAGTTCATTTGCAAATCCCATTGATGCTGTTCTGATCTCAACCATGCCATCAAAGGACCTTGTTCCTTATGATGAAGAATATGTGATCCCCACGGATCTGATGAAGAAAGTCCTTCTGCTGCTTCGTAAGAGCAGATGGATGAAGAAATTGAAGTGGATGAAATCCCTTCAACACCAATTGTTTCCTCGCCTATGCCTCAGTTCACAGCTAAAGAGGCTGACATTGAAGAAATAGAAGATGAAGACGTGGACATTGGGAGTACTACTCAAGTGATGAATGATGACTTTTGGGAAAGTCAGCACCGCAATTCTCCACTCTTCACACCTTTACAGCAAATCCCTCAGTCCCCTGCACCAACTGTTCAAATGCGCTCTAAAGAAACTCACCCCACCTCATCTCAGACGTGAAGAAATTCCAGCCACAAGTCTTTGAAGAAGCTGCATTCTTCTTGAACATCTGAAGACGCAGATCGGCAATCAAGAGGAACCAGAAATTCCTCAGCCTGAAGAACCTGAGATTGCGATTCCTGAGGTTGTGATGCAACTCACTGACACTCCTCTGCCCAAGCCAAAGGATCCATTCTCAAGGAAGCAAAAATTCAATGCTGAAGATTTCTTCAGCAAGCATGTATTCTTCACAGACTACAACCCCTATGACTCTGCTCGCATTAGGAAGAGGCGTTTCTGGACTGCCAGCCAGGCAAATTTCTATTCCCCATTGCTGTTCAACAAAGACAAAGTCTTCGATCATGCGCACATTCCTCACGTGGATATGGAATCTTTGCCATGCTTCGAGCCAGTCCTCAGTGTTCTTCACGACGCTGGACTGTTAAATTTCTGCACTGACATCTGTGATTAGAATGAAGAACTCATTCTTCAATTTTATGCAATGCTGCACATCACCGGAGATTCTGAAGATGTGAATTCATGGGTGCTGGATTGGATGTCTGAAAACACTAACTACAAGGCACTAGCTGCTGAATTGCTTCGTGCCTTACCACTCAGTCCTCCCCTTGAAGCTGCTCGTTGCGTCTATAGTGAACCTGAGCTTAAAAATCACTACATGCAAGTTCTGATGAAGCCTTTGAAGCCAGGTCAGGCCCCAAGAACAAAATTTCTCGTGAAGGAATTACTATATGTGCCTCGGACTGTCTATCGCATTTTGACGAAGACATTGAGTCCAATCAAGGGCCACGACTCAAATGAAGAAGAAGTCGTTGACATCATGAAGAATATGCTTTTCAATATCATTCATGGCGTTCCTGTCAACTTCCATGATTTCTTCATGAGGACTCTGGCCAATGTCGCTATGTCACCATTTGATCTGAAGCCTTATGCACCTTGGATTATGAGATTCATCAGGACAAGGTCTTCACTCAACTACAAAGCTGATACACTGAACCATTGCAGCTACTTGCCTTCGATTGAAGTCCTCAAACGGACATTTTCCTCAGCTGATGACAAGGGCAAGGCCGCTGCTGTTATAGATGAAGGCATTTGTCCATTGGATGGTCAATTTCGCAAGGCTGCATCCTACTCAACCAATGAAGACTCTGCCACACATGACTCTGATAATCCCCAAGTGCAAGGAATCATCATAGCACTTTCCAAAGGTGGAAGTGATAAGTATGGAGTGTCGAACCCATAAGGAGCTAAAGGTAAGATCAATATTATCTCAAGACCTGTACATCGATACGACTCTCACGCACCGAACGTTTACTTCCAACTAGAAACGAGAAATAAAACTACGCTATGGGTATGAAGAGGATAACTTTGCATGGTGCTCGGAGAGCTAAAACATAAAAGTAGGTGCTGTTATCATAAAGTTAGAATATATTACTAAATAATATAAATAGCGAGTGTGGAATAATGGTGGATCGGTGTGCAGAATTGTCCTAGGCAATTGTTAACAAGACCGGTAATCACTATTGCAGTTTCATATGAGGGAGAGGCATAAGCTAACATACTTTCTCTACTTGGATCATATGCACTTATGATTGGAACTCTAGCAAGCATCCGCAACTACTAAAGATCATTAAGGTAAAACCCAACCATAGCATTAAAGCATCAAGTCCTCTTTATTCCCATACGCAACAATCCCTCTTACTCGGGTTTGTGTTTCACCACTCACCAACCCACTATAAGCGAATCATGAACATATTGCAACACCCTAAAGCGGGAATCCCTCACGCTTGCGCGACACGGAGGGCACCATAGGACAACACCAAAATAAAACATACGACTCATACCAATCTAGATCGTCAATCAACCCAAAGACAAAAGATATCTACTCAAAACATCATAGGATGGCAACACATCATTGAATCATAATATGTGGCATAAAGCACCATGTTCAAGTAGGGATTACAGTGGGGCGCGGAGAGTGGACCGCGTAAAAGAGCTGAGGATTGTGATGATGATGGTGATGTTGATGAATACGATCACCGTGGCGATGAATTCCCTCCCGATGGCACTCCGGCGCCACCGGAAGAGAGGAGGAGAGGTTCTCCCCCTTGTGCTTCCTCCTCCATGGCCTCCACCCTCTGGTCCTTGGCCTTCATGGTGATGATGGCCCCTCCAGGATACTCCTCCATGGCCACCGGTGATGATGGCCCCCTCCGGCAGGGTGCCGGAGAGGGCCTAGATTGATTTCTCGTGGCTACAGAGGCTTGCGGCGGCGGAACTTCCGATCTAATCTCCGTTCTGGAAGTTTTAGGGTACGAGAGTATATATGGGTGCAGGAGGTACGTCGGTGGACTTCCGGGCTGGCCACGAGGTAGGGCGCCTGTGGGGTGGGCGCGCCCACCCGTGGGCAGCCCGACTCCCCAGTGAGCTCAGGTACTCCATGGGTTTCTTCTAGTCCAAAAATAGGTTCCGTGGAGTTTCAAGTCTTTTGGACTCCGTTTGATATTCCTTTTCTTCGAAACACTGAAATAGGCTAAAAACAACAATTCTGGGCTGGGCCTCCGGTTAATAGGTTAGTCTCAAAAATAATATAAAAGTGGAAAATAAAGCCCAATATTGCCCGAAACAGTAGATAATATAGCATGGAGCAATCAAAAATTATAGATACGTTGGAGACGTATCAGGCATCCCCAAGCTTAATTCCTGCTTGTCCTCGAGGAGGTAAATGATAAAAAGATAATTTTTGATGCGGAATGCTAGTAAGTGCTAAAGTTTGATCAATGATAATTCCAATCACTTTTTCTAGCATCATTACATATCATAACTATAGCTCATCTCATAAAACTTTTCATGATCAAGTAACAAGCAAGTCACAATTTTAAAGTATGGATCATAAACTTTCTTGAAAACTAACAAACAATATTGTCAGTCATCAAACAATTGCAATTCATCCTATTTTTAGGAAGAGTCTATGTCAGAGCTTTGATTTAGCAAACTTCACATACTCAACTAGCATGTAGTCTTTCATAATTGCTAACACTCACGCAATACTTGTGGTTATGGAGTTTTAATCGGACACAGAGAAAGATAGGGGCTTATAGTTTGCCTCCCAACCTTTTACCTCAAGGGTAATGTCAACAATAATAACTCATGCTCCCCTACATCCAATTAGATATATATATCAGCTTCTTTCCATCATGCTGGGCTTGCCAAAGGATAAAATGAAAAAGGAAAGGTGAAGATCACCGTGACTCTTGCATAAGGTGGAAGATAGTAATAAAAGATAGGCCCTTCACAGAGGGAAGCGAGAGGTTGCCATGCGCTTTTAAGGTTGGATGCACAAAATCTCAATGTGAAAGAACGTCACTTTATATTGCCCTTGTGATATGAACCTTTATTATGCAGTCCGTCGCTTTTATTACTTCCACATCACAAGATCGTATAAAGCTTATTTCTCCCACACTAATCAATCATACATATTTAGAGCAATTTTTATTGCTTTGCACCGATGACAACTTACTTGAAGGATCTTACTCAATCCATAGGTAGATATGGTGGACTCTCATGGCAAAACTGGTTTAAGGATTTTGGAAGTACAAGTAGTATCTCTACTTGGTGCTGAGAATTTTGGCTAGCATGAGGGGAAAGGCAAGCTCAACATGTTAGAGGATCCATGACAACATACTCTATCTCAGATATAAGAAAACATAACTCATTATGTTGTCTTCCTTGTCCAACATCAACTCTTTAGCATGTCATATTTTAATGAGTGCTCCCAATCATAAAAGATGTCCAGGATAGTATATTTATATGTGAAACCTCTCTTCCTTCAATATTCTTTCATGAATTGTTCAAGTGACCAATTCTACGTTTGCTAACTTTCAATAAGTTTAATACCTATACTTATTATGTGTCAAGTCATTACTCCCCATGTTATAAGCATATGAAACATATATAAATTCAGGTTTATGACATTCAATTTATTCAACCATTTACTCATAGGATATACATGAAGCACATGAGCAATTGACAAACTACTCCAGAAGATATGAGTGAAGAGCACTGAGTAGTCAAATAATTAACTAGCCATGGGAGGATTCTTTTTCATTCAATATTTCAGATCCAATGATTTTATTCAAACAGCAAGTAAAATTGAAAACACGCTCCAAGCAAAACACATATCATGTGATGAATAAAAATATAGTTCCGAGTAAAGTATATCGATAGTTTTGAAGACGAAAGAGGGGATGCCTTCCGGGGCATCCCCAAGCTTAGGCGCTTGAGTATTCCTTGAATATTACCTTGGGGTGCCTTGGGCATCCCTAAGCTTAGGGTATTTCCACTCCTTATTCTCCTCATATCGATATCTCACCCAAAACTTGAAAACTTCAATCACACAAAACTTAGCCAAACTTCGTGAGATAGGTTAGTATGATAAAGAGCAAACCATTCACTTTGGTACTGAAAAAGACAAGGTTCATAATTGTTTTCACACAATGCCTACTGTACCATATCATTTCTACAAATTATATTGAGAAATATAAGCCATAGAAACTAGAAAACAAGCAGACTATGCAATGAAAACAGAATCTGTCAGAAACAGAACAGTCTGTAATGATGTGAACAATAACCATATTTATGCTACTCCAAAAATTATGAAATAAATTGGTGGACGTGAGTAATTTGTCTATTAATCTTCTTCAAAAAGAATCAACTCAAAATCACTCTTCTGTAAAAAATGACATATATTCTCGTGAACGCAAAGTTTCTGTTTTTTACAGCAAGATCACATTAACTTTCACCCGAGTCTTCCCAAAGGTCTTGCTTGGCACTTTATTGAAACAAAAGATATAAAGCATGATTACTACAGTATCTTAATCATGTAAACACACAAAAACAGTAAGGGTAAATATTGGGTTGTCTCCCAACAAGCGCTTTTCTTTAATGCCTTTTAGCTAGGCATGATGATTTCAATGATGCTCACTTTAAAGATAGGAATTGAAACACAAAGAGAGAATCTTGAAGAATATGACTAGCATATTTAAATCTAACACACTTCCTATGCCTAGGGATTTTGTGAGCACACAACTTATGGGAACAAGAATCAACTATCATAGGAAGGCAAAACAAGTATAACTTCAAAACTTTAAGCACATAGAGAGGAAACTTAATATTATTGCAACTCCTACAAGCATGTATTCCTCCCTCATAATAGTTTTCAGTAGTATCATGGATAGCAACTTTATTCTCATACTCAATTGGAACCTCTTATGAAATAGTGGAATCATTACTAGCTAAAGTTGACACTCTTCCGAATCCACTTCCATAAATATCACACTAAGATTCAACATCCTCCAAAATAGTGGGATCACTAATTCCTAAAGTTGACAATCTTCCAAAGCCACTTTAAATGATAGTATTATTCATACTCCAAAAGTTATAAGTGAAGTTCATGGAGCATTCTACAACTGACCAATATCCAAGCTCAAAATGTATAAGTGAAGCACATGAAGCATTCTATAAAACCATACTCAAAAGATTTAAGTGAAGCACAATGAGTAATTCTATAAGATCATACTTAAAAGATTTAAGTGAAGCACATGAAGTATTCTATAAATCAATGAAGGGCTATCTCATGCTAGCATGGTTCTTGAAGAAAAGGAAAAACACAAAGGACACAAATCATGTGAACAAAACAAAAACCAAGGTATACCGATATTTGTAAAAAGCTTAGATGCTTGAGTATACATTGAAATATTTACTTGGGGTTCCTTGGTCATCCCCAATGTTGAACTCTTACCTCTCTTTATTCTTCTCATATTGATAGCTCCTCGACCTTCGGACACTTCATCCACACAAAACTTTAACAAAAACTTGTGAGATCCGTTAGTGTAATAAAGCAAATCACTACCTTTAGGTACTGTAATGAACTCATCCTTTATTTGTATTGATGTTAAATCTACTGTATTCCAACTCCTCTATGGTTCATACCATCCGATACTACTCATAGATTCATCGAAATAAGCAAACAACACACGCAAAACAGAATCTTAAAAAGCAGAAATACCAGTAGTAATGTCTGGAAGTTTGCCAAACTTCTGTAACTCCTAAAATTACAAACTAAATTTGAAAAATTTGTACAGAAGTAATGTGCAAAAAGTTTCAAACCCATTTGACTTTCCAGTAAAAAATGTAAATTCACGCACTACAGCCAAAGTTTCTGTTTTTTTTTGCACACAGTAAACAAGCAATCTAATCATCCTAAAACCAAGGCTTGGCACATTATTTTTATAATACAATGAATATATACAAGGGGATAATTATTTACAGAGAAACTTCCATGAAAAATTCTACATTGTTTCCGTGAGCATGAACACAAGTGCTCAAGATCGACCCTCACTTCTTCAATGCAAAACCTTCCAATCACTTCTCTTTTCGAAAAACTTTTTTAGGCATGAGAGGCAAGTAATAATTTTTTTGTATTTTCATTTTTAGATTTTTTTGTATGTTTCACCCACAACTAAATAGAAAAAAAAGGAAAAACCAAATCTACTTAGTGAAGGAAGCAAACAAGCACACACGAGAATATCAACCCTACGCTATTGCTCCCTAAGAACGGCGCTTGAAAAAGAGCTTGATAATCCCCAAGTGCAAGGAATCATCGTAGCACTTTCCAAAGGTGGAAGTGATAACTATGGAGTGTCGAACCCACAAGGAGCTAAAGGTAAGATCAATATTCTCTCAAGTACTATCTGCCATCGACATTTAATTTCACGTGCAATCAACGTTTACTTCCAACTAGAAACGAGAAATAAAACTACGTTGTGGGTATGAAGAGGATAACTTTGCATGGTGTCGGAGAGCTAAAACATAAAAGTAGGTGATGTTATCATAAAGTTAGATTATATTACTAAATAATATAAATAGCGAGTGTGGAATAATGGTGGATCGGTGTGCGGAATTGTCCTAGGCAATTGTTAACAAGACCGGTAATCACTATTGCAGTTTCATATGAGGGAGAGGCATAAGCTAACATACTTTCTCTACTTGGATCATATGCACTTATGATTGGAACTCTAGCAAGCATCCGCAACTACTAAAGATCATTAAGGTAAAACCCAACCATAGCATTAAAGCATCAAGTCCTCTTTATTTCCATATGCAACAATCCCTCTTACTCGGGTTTGTGTTTCAGTCACTCACCAACCCACTATAAGTGAATCATGAACGTATTGCAACACCCTACAGCGGGAATCCCTCACGCTTGCGTGACACGGAGGGCACCATAGGACATCACCAAAGTAAAACATACAACTCATACCAATCTAGATCGTCAATCAACCCAAAGACAAAAGATATCTACTTAAAACATCATAGGATGGCAACACATCATTGAATCATAATATGTGGCATAAAGCACCATGTTCAAGTAGGGATTACAGCGGGGTGCGGGAGAGTGGAACGCGTAAAAGAGATGAGGATGTGAGGATGGTGATGTTGATGAAGACGATCACCATGGCGATGATTCCCCTCCCGATTGCACTCCGGCGCCACCGGAAGAGAGGAGGAGAGGTTATCCCCCTTGTGCTTCCTCCTCCATGGCCTCCACCCTCTGGTCCTTGGCCTTCATGGTGATGATGGCCCCTCCGGGATACTCCTCCATGGCCACCGGTGATGATGGCCCTCTCGTGAGGCTGGAGAGGGCCTAGATTGATTTCTCGTGGCTACAGAGGCTTGCGGCAGCGGAACTTGATCTAATCTCCGCTCTGGAAGTTTTAGGAGTACGAGTATATATGGGTGCAGGAGGTACGTCGGTGGACTTCGGGCTGGCCACGAGGTAGGGGCGCACCAGGGGTGGGCGCGCCCCCACCCTCGTGGGCAGCCCGACTCCCAGTGAGCTTAGGTACTCCATGGGCTTCTTACGGTCCAAAAATAGGTTCCGTGGAGTTGGGTCTTTTGGACTCTGTTTGATATTCCTTTTCTTCGAAACACTGAAATAGGCTAAAAACAACAATTTTGGGATGGGCCTCCGGTTAATAGGTTAGTCCCAAAAATAATATAAAAGTGGAAAATAAAGCCCAATATTGCCCGAAACAGTAGATAATATAGCATGGATCAATGAAAAATTATAGATACGTTGGAGACATATCAGACTCTGCCGCCAACACAGCCAAGCAAAATCCGCAAGGCACATCACCTAGGGTGATGACTGATCGTGATCTTCTCCTCAGTCTTCATCAGAAGGTTGATCGCAATCATAAATGGATCAAGCGACAGTTTGGTTCAATTCTTCACAACATGACCTCAACTCACAATGCAGTGAAGAAAAACCAATACTACCTCCATGAAACCTTCAACCGTACCTGGGCTGTTCTGTCTCATGTCTATAGCGCAGAAGATCTGAAGAAAATGGGTCTCAAGGAAGACTTTGACTGGTCTGCACCTCCTCCGAAGAAATGCAAGAAGGTCAAGGTTCCTTCTTTGATGGCCAGCTCCTATTCTTCATCGCGCGAAACCGATGAACATGAAGACTTGGACGACACTGCGGTAGGCCCTACTTCAACAAACGACCCCGACAACGCTGGCGCTCCTTCCTCAACTTGATATTCTTCAGGGGCGTTAGTCCTCATTTTCGATCCTTTTGGTCATTCGATGACAAAGGGGGATAAATTTGAGTTAGTCTTCAAGCGGGTCTATTATATGGGCGTTTTTTTGCTAAGTTACAACTCTCGTTCTTCTGAAACTTTATTGGATCGAGTTGTAAACTTAAACCCGATGGTGCTCTGATACTTTTGATGTGTTATTATGAATGCTTATTCCTCGTTAATGTTATTGCACGCATGCTGAATTTCATCAGTCACCATATTTCATCATGCATTTCAAATTCTTCATATTATATGTCAAATGCGTGTATGAATTACAAGATATAGGGGGAAATCTCCATGATTCAACTCTTCAAGTGTGCATTGCTTCAAAAGCAAATTCCTCACTATGCACATCTTCAGGGGGAGTTCTTCTATATCTTGCAATCAAATTCCTCAATTTCAGTATTTACACTTCATATGTTTATCCCGTTTAACCTATATTGTCATCAATCACCAAAAAGGGGGAGATTGTAAGTGCATCTAGTGCCCCTTAGTGATTTTGGTGTATTGAAGACTTATAGGTTAAGTGACTAATGTGTTTATGAGTGTACACAGGTCTATAAGTCTATGAGGAGTTTGATATTTACAGAGAAAGTTGACCCCTAAAAATGAAGTTCTTCGACTGAAGACTTTGGATTTTCGAAGACTTTACGAAGACTTTGAAAGTGAAGAAATTGGTGTGACCTTGAAGACTTGGTATTCATTCGAGGAACATGAAGCGTGAAGACTTTTGTTTTCGTAGTTTCATTTTCTCTTTCTTGAGTCATAGGAAACACCGTCTTTGTTAAAGGGGGTCGAGGAAATACTAAGGAAATATTTCCAAGTGATGCTCAACTCAAAATCCTACACCTACCAATCCCTTCGAGTGAAGCCATTGGAAATCTCATACAGTTCAGTCATTTTCTTCAGTGATAGAGACGAAGTTCTTCTGGTCCCTGAGGAATTTGTTCTGATTGAGGAGTTAGGAATTCGCCAGTGCGGACTGCCTACACAGTGAGGAACATGATAGCCCTGAGGAATTTGAACCTCAAATTTCCGACCGATTCTTGTGCTATCATGCGCTGTCCCAAAATATCTACCCACCTAACGGTCATATCATTGAAGGGCATTTATGTCTTATCATGTCGGGCTGCTCCCTAGGCTATAAATAGCCGCCTACAGCCACTAGCTGGTTGGCTGCTGGAGAGAAACCGACACTTGTCATTTGAGAGCATCCCATCCTCCGAGGACTTTGAGTGAAAATCATCAAGTGAGGAAAACCCAAACCCAAACACCTACAAACCCAAAGTGATTGAGCATCATCAAGAGATTGATCCTGCATGGCTCCGACGCTTGTTACCTTTGAAGACTGTGCTTCTTCCAGATGGTTAGGCGTCATGGTCTAGAGCATCCAAGAGGAATTGTGGATCGCCGAGTGACCAAGTTTGTGAAGGTTCAGAAGTCACCTGAAGACTTACCACGAGTGATTGGACGAGGTCTGTGTGACCTTAGTTCAAGGAGAATACGGTGAGGACTGTGTGTCCTCATGTTTAAATACCTAGCCGCTCCAACCAGATGTACAACTGAGACAGCAGTTGGAACTGGTCTACCAAATCATTGTCTTCACCAAGCCAACTGGTTCTATTTCCTCAACTCTTTCATTTCCTCATTACCGCGTTGTGTGCTTGTCATATACGTGTTTGAAGACTTTGATCAAGACTTTCTCAATTTCCTCAGTTCAATTTCTTCACCGCTTTGTCTTCATCCTGTGCTATCCTGTGTTTACGCTTTTCAAGA
Organism: Aegilops bicornis; assembly: GCA_021605145.1. Classification (NCBI taxonomy): domain Eukaryota; kingdom Viridiplantae; phylum Streptophyta; class Magnoliopsida; order Poales; family Poaceae; genus Aegilops; species Aegilops bicornis. Next base: position 182,234,450 of record CM038671.1, on the reverse strand, counting down.
CTGTGCTTGTCTTCATTTCATCATGATGACTATGCGTGTCTTCTGTTACGTTTACTTTTGAGTACTTATTCCGCTGCAAGTAGTTCTTCGCTAAGGAATTTCCTCACCCGCAAATTCCTCAGTGAAGAATTCATAAAAATTGCCTATTCACCCCCCTTCCAGTCGATATAACGCACTTTCACTTACGTCCATCTGACAAGAGTCACATCACATTTCTTGACCTTTGGTAAAAGCAAGGTATTGGGTCTAGGTAGAGTTGCAATCTCAAAGGATCAGCACATGGATAAAGTGATGCTTGTTGAATCCCTTGGTTTCAACTTAATGTATGTCTCAATGCTTTGTGACTTGAACATGATTGTGATATTTGGAAAATATCATTGCCTTGTACTAATGGAATCTGACAAGTCTCTAGTCTTTGTAGGGTACCGGAAAGATGATCTGTACATGGTAGATTTCTCAGCAGGGCCACAACTTGCCGTATGTCTTCTTGCAAAAGCTTCAGAGTGCTGGATCTGGCATCGGAGGCTAGGGCATGCTGGCATGAGGAACTTACACACTCTCGCATAGAAGAAGCATGTCATAGGCATTGAGGGCGTCAAGTTCAAGAAGGATCACTTGTGCGGTGCCTGCGAAGCTGGAAAGATGACTAGGGCCAAGCATCCCTCGAAGACAATCATGACAACATCTCAACCCTTCGAGCTGCTACACATGGACCTATTTGGCCCTACTCACTACTCTACTCTCACTACTACTGCTTGTCTCTATGGCTTCGTCATTGTTGATGATTATTCAAGATATACATGGGTGCACATAATTCTCTACAAGACTGAAGTGCAGGATGTCTTCAGACGCTTCGTCAACCGTGCCATGAACAACTATGGCGTCAAGATCAAGCATATCAGAAGTGAAAATGGCTCAGAGTTCAAGAACACCGGCCTCGATCTTTACTCGGATACATTAGGCATCACTCATGAGTTCTCAGCTTCGTACACATCTCAGCAGAATGGCATCGTGGAGCGCAAGAATAGAACGCTCATTGAGATGGCACGGACAATGCTTGATGAATACAAGACTCCAAGAAAGTTCTGGCCTGAAGCTATTGATACTGCATGTCATGTCATCAACCGTGTTTATCTTCACAAGCTTCTGAAGAAAACATCCTATGAACTCCTCACTGGTAAGAAGCCAAATGTCAGTTACTTCCGAGTATTTGGTGCTAGGTGCTGGATCAAGGATCCACATCACACTTCAAAATTTGCACCGAAAGCACGTGAAGGTTTTATGCTTGGTTACGGGAAGGATTCACACTCCTATAGAGTCTTCAACCTCTTTCACTATAAAGTGGTTGAAACTGTGGATGTGCGGTTCGATGAGACTAACGGCTCGCAAAGAGAGCACCTGCCAAATGTGCTAGATCAAGTTCCACCCAGTGAATCCATCAAGGGAACTGGAGAAATCATACCGTCTGAACCACAGCATGAAGAGGAACTTATCATTTCTGCACCTAATCAACCTGAAGACAATGCTCAGCCCGAAGACAATCCTCCTAACAACGACAATGATTAGCAAGAGCAAAATCTTCGTCCGGTTCATCCTCGTGTTGCAAATGAATTACAGACTGAGAAGACAATTGACAACATCAATGCGCCTGGTCCACTCACTCGTTCAAGAGCAACATAGCTAGCAAATTTCTGTGGGCACTTTGCATTTTCTCAATATCACGAACCCAAGAAAGTTCTTTGAAGCCTTCATGGAACCGAATGGATTCAAGCTATGCAAGAAGAGCTTCAGCAGTTCAAAATGAACAATGTGCAGGAACTTGTCAAGCGTCCTGACCCCCGCAAACACAACATAATAGGCACAAAATGGATATATCGCAACAAGCAAGATGAGCATGGTCAAGTTGTCAGAAACAAGGCTCGTCTCGTTGCTCAAGGATACACTCAAGTTGAAGGGATTGACTTCGATGAAACATTTTCTCCTGTGGCTAGGCTTGAAGCTATTCGCATATTGCCAGCCTATGCAAACCATCACAACATCCTGCTGTATCAAATGGATGTGAAGAGTGCATTTCTCAATGGCAAGATTGAAGAAGAAGTGTATGTTGCACAACCTCCTGGCTTTGAAGATCCAAAACATCCTGATATGGTGTACAAGCTAAACAAGGCACTGTATGGCCTCAAACAAGCCCCTCATGCTTGGTATGATACACTCAAAGACTTCCTGAAGAGCAAAGGCTTCAAACCTGGTTCCCTGGATCCCACACTCCTCACGAAGACATATGATGATGAACTGTTTGTGTGCCAAATATATGTGGATGACATTATCTTGGGCTGCACCAACCAGAAATATAGTGATGAGTTTGGACACATGATGCAAGAGCAATATCAGATGTCCATGATGGGTGAGCTGAAGTTCTTCCTTGGTCTTCAAATCCGTCAACAAAGCAATGGCATCTTCATATCTCAAGAGAAATAACTCAAAGATTGAATGGAGAAGATTGGAATTCAATACAGAAAAGTTTAAACTACGCCAATGCCAACCAAGAGTCATCTAGTCCTGACGCCAATGGTAAAGAGTTCGATCAAAAGGTATACCGCTCCATGATTGGTTCTTTACTTTATTTATGTGCATCTAGGCCAGATATTATGCTTAGTGTTTGCATGTGTGCTCGATTTCAAGCGGCACCAAAGGAATCGCATCACTTAGCTGTGAAGCGAATCCTTCGATATTTGGCTTACACCCCAACATTAGGATTATGGTATCCAAAGGGCTCAGAGTTTGATCTAGTTGGATTCTCGGATCTGATTGTCTTTGGTGACAAGGTGGATCGCAAGTCTACATCAGGCACATGTCACTTCGGGACGATCACTTGTCTATTGGTCTTCAAAGAAGCGTAACTGTGTATCACTCTCCACCTTGAATCGGAATACATTGTTGCTGGATCTTGCTGCGCTCAGCTTCTATGGATGAAGCAAACACTCAAGGACTATGGCATCCATCTGAAACAAGTACCACTCTACTGCGACAACGAAAGTGCCATCAAGATTGCCAACAACCCAGTTCAGCACTCGAAGACAAAGCACATCGAAATTCGGCATCACTTTCTCAGAGATCATGTCATGAAGGAAGATATTGATATCATACACGTCAACACTGAAGAGCAACTGGCAGATATCTTCACAAAGCCCTTGGATGAGAAAAGGTTTTGCAAATTGCAGTGTGAGCTAAATATCTTGGAATCCTCAAAGTCCTGTGATCAGGCACACATCCTAACACTTATGCATGTTGATGACTTAGATGTGCAACACACGAAGTAAAGTATATCTTCAATCAATGAAGACTTACACTCTAAGTGTGAATACATTAACGCGGAATTTGACTTCGGAGCGCTACGATAGTTGTGCAATCGTATGCAGGTCTAATACTTCCTATACGGTGGGTAACGCCACCACCAAATTCTTCTATTTGAAGTGTTTTTCTCATGGCGTTACATTTGCTATGTCTTCGCATTTGGTTTGTCTTCATTAACAACATGACTTATTGATTAGCTTCACAATGTTGATTTGGTTTTATTCTGATATATACAAATATTAGTGTTCTGTCCTCTATAGCATTCACTTATACCTATGTCTTCTCGTTTGAATCTTTTGAACTAAGTGAATGTGATCGGACCCTAACCTCTCCATGCTTTCTACCTCAAACTCTATCTATCCAAATCATATGCATTCCGTTGAAACCGTCGAATGTCTTCTCTGCGTCCTTGTCAGCAGAAGATACAGAGACAAATATTAACTCTGTTTTAAATGCTCAATTATTATTGCCTGAAACCCGAAGAAGCCGGAACGACCATCCGACAGTCCAGGCGGGCGTGGGAACGTGGGACAACTCCCAATGTGTTGCATGTTCGCCACGTGTCCCTCAGATGTGAACCGCCAGGGGCACCTGCGTAATTGCGCTGTGTCGTCCCTTTCCCTATAAATACACATCCAATCGCGGTCAAAATCTTTCTTCCACCTCGACAAACCCTAGCGCCACCGCTAGCTCTCAACGACGCCTGCGACAAAGCGCTTAGCTGCCGCAACCTCTCCGACACCGTCTTCACGCCGTCCGCGGACATCGTCTTCTCCGCCGCCGCCGTAGGTGTCCTCCATCGCCAAGTTAGGGCACGGAAGATCGAACTGCTCGGCCTCATCTTCTACTCCGTCTAGCAGTTCATCGTGTGGTAAATTAAAACCCTCTTTACCGTCTTTTTGATCCTATAGATTCATCCTTTCTACCAAAAGTGGTTTCGCCTTCACAAATTTGGATCTATCCTATGCATCTCATATGATGCCTAGTATATTCACTTATGCTTCACACGTAGTTAGATTCCTCACTTGTACTTATTCTTGGATTCGTACAAATCTGGAACCAACTCTCAACATATAAGTGAATGTCTTCGCGCTATGAGGTCAATGTCTTCTAAACTGATTTATCTTCAAAATCTTCTGAGAATGCATATGACCTCTTCCCCTTCCCTCGCATCTCTAATGCTGTCACAGGTACATGTCCGTGGGAGAATCCCTTGGTTCTCATAGTCTGCATTCATTTGCAGAATTCTTACAGCATCACATCAACTCTCCCGAAGCCAGTTCCTGTCTGACCAATAGACGGAAGCCTTTGACAGTATTGAAGCCATTCAGTCTGAACCTCATGGCAACAGAGAAGTCTGCAAGGAAGGGTGGCAGACATCGCCGTAGGAATACATCAAGAGATTTGCCTCCTGACCTCTATGAGCTGTACAAGACAGATCCAGAGGAGGACTACAATCAGCAAAAAACCTGAATCCAATGGATTCGAAGATATTGGGCAGAACAATGGCACAAGTACAGGTTCGTGACCCAGGAATATGCTGAGAAGAATGCCATCAAGCGACCCTGGGGAGACATCTTGTACAAAAATCTTCCACCCAGGTCCGGAGCTGAAGCCATTGAACAAGGCTTCTACCCTTGCATGGTCCGTGGACCACAGCCTGCAGATGCCGACCCATCTTCATTGCTATGGTGTCGTGACGACAACCAGTTCAAGCGCAACTTCCAGTTTGCCAAGAACTCGGCCAACGAAAACAAGAAGTCGCGGGGATTAGACTTCAACCCCGGTCCCTCTGCTCCTCATGCCGATGGCACACACGAAGCTGAACCCAATCTTGTTGGGCCCTTCTACAACCTAGAAGGTCTCATCACTCATATTATGGTTCAAGGGACAGCCGTGGATGAACCTGCAGACGACGCTGATTCTGACGAAGCGCCTGCACCACCGAAGCCTAAGAAGCTGAAGAAACCCAAGGCTTCGAAGTCTTCCACTGCACCAAAATCTTCACGAGCGAAGCCTTTGGCCACTGCTCCTCCCGCACCAAGTGTGCAGTCTGAAGATCTCTCACGCATCTCCAAGTCTGAGAAGAAGAAGAAGAAGCCTATGCACACCACTGGTCCAGCTCTGACCCATGTTGCTGTTCTGAGGAATGAGAATGACGCCATTGATCTGTCAAGTGACGATGATCTTGCTGATGACGCTCTTGAGCAGCTGATAAAGAGCAAGCAAGAGGTGGAAATCTTCAATGATTTGCCTCTCTTTGATGTGGAAGTATCGAACAACTTCATTGATGAGTGGTTTGACACCCCCAATCTCAGCTTTGACGATCTTCAACTTCCCATTGGCCTAAGCGCCTCCTTCCATGGCGCCATTGCTCCTGAGCTGGCTCTTGCTCAGAAAATTGTTGAGCTGAAGCACAAGATCGATTATGAAAAGGCTCAGTTCAAGAAGCATGTGGCCAAGCTCAGCGTAACAGACGTCCAGAACTTGAAGGTCATGCTGCATGAGCTCAAGGAAGCGTTTCACAAGAAACGTGAAGAAGCCAAAGGTTCTCGAGAGCGCATGAAGCTTCTGGCTGCAAAGTGTGTTCAAGCTTACAATGAAGCTGAGAAGCGCAAGGCACTTGGGCATCCTGGCATCGACCCTAAGATGGCTGCCAAGCAGAAGAAGAAGCCTGCTATGGACCAAGCTGAACCATCCAGGCGGGAAGAACCTCGCATTGTCTTCCCCGCTAGTATGACAGGCATGAAGCCTAAGGTCCCCACAGTGGCTTCAGAGCTTCAGAAGACAAGGGCAGCCGAAGCCAAAGCCAGAAGGCGCAAAACCAAGGACACCACTGACGATGCTCCACCCACCAAGAAGCGCAAGACCAAGAAGAAAGGTCGGGCTGCTACTACAAAGCCCCTTGTCGTCGAGCCAATTTACATTGCTCGTCCTCCATCTCGCACAACAAGAACGCCATTTGATAGTTCACGAGCCTGCTTCCCAGAGGCTCTCAAGTCAAGACATTCCATTTGTTGACCCCACCGCTGCTGAAGACATTGGTCATCAAGACAATGTTGAAGATGATGAAGTCCTTCCTCAGATCGAGCACAATGTGGTGTCATCGCCTGTTCTCACAAACAGTGAACTCATCAGCATTGGTCGTCCATTGACGCCAATTGCTCAGGATGACTCATGGGCTAATCATCCACAAGACTCCCCCCGTCAAGCAAAAACACCAGTTACTCCCCCAACTCAAGTCACCACTCCGGCGATTGAAGATGAAGACTTTGTGGCCCAACCAACTCCATCTCCACAAGCGTTGCCAGCGTTCCGCAGGCTTCGCAAAGGACCAAGGCCACAGGTCACTCTGTCAAGTGTTCCAGAAGGAGAAGAGCGCCAATCGGTTTCAGGCTAAGTCTTTCCTGAAGCCTCTCCAACTGTGAACAACCCCGAGACTGAAGCCAACATGGCTGAAGATATTCTGGCTGCATCAGCCGATGACCAAGAAGAACCAAGAGAAGAAGAAGAATGTGTTGCTACACCCCCAACCAACCAAGTTGTTCTCGAGGAGAACGTGTCCGACCCTCTAGCTACTCGAGTGGAGGTTAACAATATTGAGGCGACCACCAACACCAACACTGAAGCCAATGATGTTGTCATGGCTGAAGCTAATGTGGCGCCTGAAGTCAATGTGGCGCCCAAAGTGATAACACCTAAAGTCAATGTTGCACCTAATGCAAATCTGCAGCCTGAAGCCACTGCCACTGCTCCTGTACCGCCTCCCAGGCCACATAGTATTGAGCAAGCATACAACTATGATCAGTTGGTCACTGTCAGATGGCTATTCTGGTTCCTCCACCTGCTGCTGGTCCGCAATTTGATTATCATGTCGAGCACAAGCCTCAGGTCCAGAAGCCAAAGCCAAGATTGCCCAGGTTTCCAGGTACCGCCACTTCACCAGGGCCCTTCAATGCAAATGTCTTCATTGCGCACAACACTTTCTTTGATAGCGCCAAGAACCCCTATTCCAAACCAAGGATTTCATCAGATCGGTTCTGGAGCTATCGGTGGCAGCTATTATTCTTGTGTTCTTTATGATCAAGGGCGCATCTTCCCTCATATGCGTCTTGACTGTGAAGCCATTGCTGGATTGCCATGCCTTGAAGAAGCCCTTGACTGCTTCTGTGATGCTGGATTGCTGAATTTTGTGAATGATAAGGAGCATTGGAATGAAGAGCTTCTGCTGCAATTCTGTGCCACCCTTCACATTCGCGGCTACAACAGGGATCCGAAGACATGGATCCTTCAGTGGATGACAGGCAACATACACCATGAAGCTAAAGCTTTTGACATTATTGAGCTCACTGGTCTGCCCACTCCAGGTGAACTATATGAACCTGGTTGTCAGCTTCACCACAATGCTTTGGAGAGCATCTTTCAGAAGCCAGAGCCCAACATGAGCCAAATGCTGAGCATGATGAAGCCTCTGCCACATGACGCTGATTACCCAAAGGAGATCTTTGTCTAAGACCTAGAGTATCCGCCCGCACTATTTATCATATCATCAGCGAACTCTATGACTGTCAAAGGACATTCTTCAACAAAGAAAACTTGAAGGAGCAATGAAGACTTTGGTCTTTTATATCTTCAATGGCATCAACTTCAATGCTCAAGACTTCTTTATCAGGCAGTTGGCTGCATCAGGCTCTGATCTCTTTGGTCTGAAGTTCTACGCTCCATGGGTTATGCGCCTCATCAAGCTACATTCAGCTGTCAACTATCAGCCCTCTGATCTTTTCTTCCAGAGGTTGATATGTCAGTTGAAGCCATATACCCAGAGCCTGCCAAGGAGCCTGTTTGTCTTCACAATGCTGATCACCAAAGCTTCACGCAACCCATTGAAGTCCATGCAGTCACTCGTGTTTATCCTTTGGCTGGCAATACACGCTTACCTCACCGTGCTCAAACTGAAGCCACTGAAAGCACAATTGCTCAAAGGCCTCGAAAGCGATCTCGTGTTCTCAATGACCGAGAACTTCTCGTTGCCACGCATAAAAGCAGGATAAGCATCACTCTTGGCTGAGCGTCGATGCAAAGCCTCTTGGTGGACGCCAACCGCATTCGCAATCTTGCCACCAAGAATGCCTTTGTTACACATGAAACCTGTCGGAGGTCATGGAAGAGTTTGACATTGCTTTGAGTCTTTGAAGCGGATCTTCAAGACGATGGCTTCACTGAAAGATTCAAGTTTGACTCCACTCCTCCAAGGAATGCTGTATTGCGTCGAACTCCGTCTCTTGAAGACTCTGATTATTCCTCCTCAGCTCGAACGGTGAATGCCAGAGTGATAGATGATCAAGATGATGCTACTTCACCACCTCCAACTTCAGCGCCAGACGACATCGCACCAAGTTCTTCTGCACCGCCAAACCCCGACGCCGACCCTGCATCTTCTCCTACTCCTTCTGAGAACGAATAGAGGCTCTATGTCTTCAAACCTTTTTGGTCCTTACTGACAAAAGGGGGAGAAGCATATCAGTTGATAGTCTTCAAGCGGGTCCCTATAGGCGGTTGCTTTATATTTTGCCTAGTGTTTGCAACTCTCACTTTTGATACATTTGGTTCTTTGAGTTGCAACACTTAAACTTGATGGTCGTCTGCTACTTGTTTGCTATTATGTGATGCGATGATAAATTCCGCATGTGCGATGATAAATCCCGCACGAAGTCATATTGGAGACGTCCATTTTTCATTATGCATATCATTATCTTCGGTATATCAAATCATGCATGATGAATTGTCTTCATAAGTTGAAGAGGATCTCCACAAGTACAACCTGCCATGTGCATTTGCATTCCAAAAGCAAATTACTTATATGCACATCTTTAGGGGGAGCCTTTTGCTACTTATGAAGACAATACCTAAATCCTTTACAATTTCACATACTTTTATCCCCGTTGAAAACTTCAACCAGTTTTTCATCAATCACCAAAAAGGGGGAGATTGCAAGTGCATCTAGTGCCACCCCTAGTTGGTTTTGGAGTATTGACGACAAACCTGGTTGAGGGACTAATGTGTTTGTGAGAATTGCAGGATAACACATGTAGCAGTCCCTCATTGATTCGGTTTACCTACCGGAGATGACCCCTAAAAATGTATGAAGACATTGAAGACAATGGTGGTATGTGAAGATATTCACATTGAAGACTATGACAAGAGAAGGCATTGCGTGAAGACTATGGAGCGCGAATACTTAGTTGTTTCGTTGTTTCCTTTTCTTCTTTGTTGAGTTGTAGGAACCGCCGTACTGTTAAGTGGGGTCCCAGTGAACAAAGTTAGAGTGACTGAGGTGATGCTCAACCAAATCCTATGTCTTCGAGCAATGACAATGAGAGCAAATCTTATCCAGAGCTGGATGAGTTAGCTTTACTTGTAGCCCAAGTCAAGCTGCCACGTGTGTTTGAAATCTGACCGTTGGAACATGTGTCAGTTCCTTAGTGACCCAGGGTCATTTCGGACAAATCAGGTCGGGTTGCCTAGTGGCTATAAATAGCCCACCCCCTACACCATAAATTGGTGGCTGCCCAGAGTTAGTGCACGGCTTTTGTCGTTTGAGAGCAACCCACCTCCGAAGCTTTTGAGAGAGAGAAATCCTTGCGAGGACAAAGCCCAAACACCCAGAGCCAAATAGTGTTAGGCATCACTGAAGTCTTTCTGTCCGCATGACCTGAAGACTTGTTACACTTGAGGACTGTGAATCCTCCAGCCGGTTAGGCGTCGCGTTCTGAGCATCCAAGAGTCATCGTGGATCGCCGGTGAATGAAGTCTGTGAATGTTTGGAAGTCTACCTTGAAGACTTACCAGAGTGATTGGGCGAGGACTGGGTGTCCTTAGCTCAAGGGGAATAAGGTGAAGACGTGGTCTTCTGAGTTGAATCTCAGCCTCCCTAACCAGACGTACAGTTGTCACAGCAACTAGAACTGGTCCAACAAATCCTGTGTACTCAACAAGTGACTGGTTCTATCCTCTCCCTCTCTTTACTTACAGTTTGTCTTCGTGAAGTCATTGCCTGCTTACACTACCTGTTTGACTTCACTGTGTGACTGCTATCATTGTTTGGCTTCATACTATCTTCTATCCCGATCTTTACTACCTAGCTGCTATTAGTCTTCGTGCTTTCACTTCATTGCATACTTGACTATGGCTTTCTTACTGTAGTCTACCTTCCGTTGCATATCAATAGGTTCATTTCTATTGTTTGTCTTCGAAACTCTCATGTTTTGAAGACGTTCATAAAACTCGCCTATTCACCCCCCTCTAGTCGATAACTAGCACTTTCAGTCGTTCTGAGCAACTTTCATGTAGTAAGTATTTTCATGTGAGCTACGGTTTATTTTATATGATTTTCTAAAGTTTTAAATCATTTTTTGAATTTATTTAATTTATTTTAATTCAACATTATCCAGAATAGTGTTTGCTGACGTCATCATGACATCAGTAGTCAACAGAGGTGTTGACTGGTCAAACTGACGTGTGGGCCCAGTGGGACCCACCTGTCATACATTGTTAGGTTGATTATGTTTTAGGTTAAACTAATTAGGCTTAATTAGTTAACTAAAATGATTAGGTTAAACTAATACATAATTAATTAAGTTAATTAATTTTTAATTAATTAACTAATTGTTATTTTATTTGTTATTATTATTTTTTAAAATTCCTTTTTTTATAAAACTGCTCGGGGCGTTTGTCATAGGCCCGAGGCCAAACGGGCACCTGGCGCTTCATGGTTTGAGCGCCACGCCAGGCGCCACGAGGCAGGCCGAGGCGAGGCGGTCGCCGAGAGGGACAAGCAGGGAGGCAGGCGCCACCAGTGCTGCAGCGAGGCGGCGGCGAGAAGAGGCGACACGACAGTAGAGTGCGATCGCAGCAGCGAAGGAGGGAGGCATGGCGTGGCGCTGGACGCAGACGACACGTGCGGGTGATCTGACAGCAGGGCAGCGTGGGGCAATGAGGCGAAATCAGGCGTGAAGTACCTGTGGCGGGGAGGTTGGCGAAGTCTTAGCGGCGACACGGCAGCGTCTTGAGTCTTGTGGACGGAGCGCGAGGAAGAGCAAAAGGAGGGCGTCCTCACGGGGGGTTGTAGGGGACTGGGCAGCGGGGCATGGGGAGGACGACGGGAACGACCGGGCGACGGGGCAAGCAGTCCGTGGCGTCCGGCGGCAAGGCGGTCCTCGGCGGCGACGAACGGTTCCCCTCCTCGATCCCGATCCAACCCGGGGAAGAGGGGGGGGGGATATTTGGGGGGGGGGAGTGTGGGGGTGTCGGTGGGTGAGTGGGGGAGTGGGGGGAGGTTATGGGGTGCGGGGTGGGCCGGCCAGGTGGTTTGGCCCAATGGTCCGCTGGGCCGGAGCCCGGGTGGGTTTTCTTTCCTCTTTTTCTGTTTGTTTTCTCTTTTGTATTTTCTTTCTTTTATTTATTTTCTTTTCTGTTTTATTTCAATTTATATTATTTAGGAATTTTATAAAAATGTGTTTATTACACCATATTTACATATGCAATATTTAGTACAAACCGAACATTTTTATTTTAATGTTTGAAAACTTTTATTATTTACCAAACTTTGAATTTGAATCTTGGACCGGTTTTGATCTAGCGCGAGATTAGCAATAGTAACCAAGGTGACATGGCGACATTAACGTGGGATTACTGTAGCCTAATTATCCGGGCGTCACAGTGATAAGCTCTACGTTCACATACAACGGGTGCAAGCCAGTTTTGCACACGCAGAATACTCGGGTTAAACTTGACGAGCCTAGCATATGCAGATATGGCCTCGAAACACTGAGACCGAAAGGTCGAGCGTGAATCTATAGTAGATATGATCAACATAGTGATGTTCACCATTGAAAACTACTCCATCTCACGTGATGATCGGACATGGTTTAGTTGATATGGATCACGTGATCACTTAGATGATTAGAGGGATGTCTATCTAAGTGGGAGTTCTTAAGTAATATGATTAATTGAACTTTAATTTATCATGAACTTAGTCCTAATAGTATTAGCATATCTATGTTGTAGATCAATAGCTCGCGATGTAGCTCCCGTTTATTTTGATATGTTCCTAGAGAAAAACTATGTTGAAAGATGATAGTAGCAATGATGCGGACTAGGTCCGTGATCTGAGGATTATCCTCATTGTTTCATAGAAGAATTATGTCCTTGATGCACCGCTAGGTGATGGACCTAGTGCACCATGATTTACGGCTTAGAACCAGGACTTCAAAAATGTTTTGAATACCACAGAGCATATAAGATGTTCCAAGAGTTGAAATTGGTATTTCAGACTCATGCCCGTGTTAAGAGGTATGAGACCTCTGACAAAGTACTTTGCCTACAAGATGGAGGAGAATAGCTCAGCTAGTGAGCATGTGCTCAGAATGTCCGAAAATCGCAATCGCTTGAATCAAGTGGGAGTTAATCTTCCAGATAAAATAGTGATTGACAGAATTCTCTAGTCACTATCACCAAGTTCTTTGGAACTTCGTGATGAACTATAATATGCAAGGGATGACGAAAAACGATTCCCAAGCTCTTCGCGACGCAGAAATCGGCGAAGGTAGAAATCAAGAAAAGCATCAATTGTTGATGATTGACAAGACCACTAGTTTCAAGTAAAAGGGCAAGGGAAATAAAGGGAACTTCAAGAAGAATGGCAAGCAAGTTGCCACTCCTATGAAGAAGCGCAAAGCTAGACCTAAGCCTGAAACTAAGTGCTTCTACTGCAAAGGGAATGGTCATTAGAAGCGGAACTACCCCAAATATTTGGCGGATAAGAAGGATGGCAAAGTGAACAAAGGTATGTTTGATATACAGATTATTGATGTGTACTTTACTAGTGTTCATAGCAACCCCTGGGTATTTGATACCGGTTCAGTTGAGTTGCAGAATGAACAGAGACTAGTTAAGGGTGAAGTGACGATGTGTGTTGGAAGTGGTTCCAAGATTGATATGATCATCATCGCACACTCCCTATACTGTCGGGATTAGTGTTGAACCTAAATAAATGTTATTTGGCATTTGCATTGAGCATGAATATGATTTGATCATGTTTATTGCAATACAGTTATTCATTTAAGTCAGAGAATAATTGTTGTTCTGTTTACATGAATAAAACCTTCGATGGTCATACACCCAATGAAAATAGTCTGTTGGATCTCGATCGTAGTGATACACATATTCATAATATTGAAGCCAAAAGATGCAAAGTTAATAATGATAGTGCAACTTATTTGTGGCACTGCCGTTTAGGTCATATTGGTGTAAAGCGCATGAAGAAACTCCATGCTGATGGACTTTTGGAATCACTTGATTATGAATCATTTGATACTTGTGAACCATACCTTATGGACAAGATGACTAAGACTCCGTTCTCCAGAACAATGGAGCGAGCAATAGACTTGTTGGAAATAATACATACTGATGTATGCAGTCCGATGAGTGTTGAGGCTCGCGGCAGGTATCGCTATTTTCTGACCTTCACATATGATTTGAGCAGATATGCGTGTATTTACTTGATGAAATATAAGTCTGAAACATTTGAAAAATTCAAAGAATTTCAGAGTGAAGTTGAAAATCATCATAACAAAAAGAATAAAGTTTCTACGATCTGATCGTGGACGAGAATATTTGAGTTACGAGTTTGGTCTTCATTTGAAACGATGCGGAATAGTTTCGCAACTCACGCCACCCGGAACACCCCAGCGTAATGGTGTGTTCGAAAGTCATAGCCGTACTTTATTGGATATAGTGCAATCTATGATGTCTCTTACGGATTTACCATTATCATTTTTGGGGTTATGCATTAGAGACAGCTGCATTCACGTTAAATGGGACATCGTCTAAATCCGTTTGAGACGACACCGTATAAACTATGGTTTGGCAAGAAACCTAAGCTGTCATTTCTTAAAGTTTGGGGTTGTGATGCTTATGTGAAAAAGTTTCAACCTGATAAGCTCGAACCCAAATCGGAGAAATGCTTCTTCATAGGATACCCAAAGAAAACTGTTGGGTACACCTTCTATCACAGATCCGAAGGCAAGATATTTGTTGCTAAGAATGGATCCTTCTAGAGAAGAAGTTTCTCTCGAAAGAAGTGAGTGGGAGGAAAGTAGAAACTTGATGAGGTAATTGTACCTACTCCCGAATTGGATAGTAGTTCATCACAGAAATCAGTTCCAGTGATTCCTACACCAATTAGTAAGGAAGTTAATGATAGTGATCATGAAACTTCAGATCAAGTTACTACCAAACCTCGTAGGTCAACCAGAGTAAGATCCGCACCAGAGTGGTATGGTAATCCTATTCTGGAGGTCATGTTACTTGACCATGACGAACCTACGAACTATGAGGAACCGATGATGAGCCCAGATTCCGCGAAATGGCTTGAAGCCATGAAATCTGAGATGGGATCCATGTATAAGAACAAAGTATGGACTTTGGTTGACTTGCCCATGATCGGCAAGCAATAGAGAATAAATGGATCTTCAAGAGGAAGATGGACGCTGATAGTAGTGTTACTATCTACAAAGCTCGAATTGTCGAAAAAATGTTTTCGACAAGTTCAAGGTGTTGACTACGATGAGATTTTCTCACTTGTATCGATGCTTAAAAGTTTGTCTGAATCATGTTAGCAATTGCCGCATTTTATGAAATTTGGCAAATGGATGTCAAACCTGCATTCCTTAATGGATTTCTTAAAGAAAAGTTGTATGTGATGCAACCAGAAAGTTTTTTCGATCCTAAAGGTGCTAACAAAGTGTGCAAAGCTCCAGCAATCCATCTATGGACTGGTGCAAGCATCTCGGAGTTGGAATATACACTTTGATGAGTTGATCAAAGCATATAGTTTTATCTGAGACTTTCGATTGAAGCTTTGTATTTACAAGAAAGCGAGTGGGAGCACTACAACCTTTCTGATAAGTATATGTGAATGACATATTGTTGAACGGAAATGATGTAGAATTTTCTAGAAAGCATAATGGAGTATTTGAAATGAGTTTTTCAAAGAAAGACCTCGGTGAAGCTGCTTACATATTGAGCATCAAAATCTATATAGATAGATCAAGACGCTTGATATGTTTTTTCAATGAGTACATACCTTTACAAGATTTTGAAGTAGTTCAAAATGGAACAGTAAAAGAAGGAGTTCTTGCCTGTGCTGCAAGGTGTGAAGTTGAGTAAAGACTCAAACCCCGACCACGACAGAAAATAGAAAGAGAATGAAAAGTCATTCCCTATGCCTCAGTCATAGGTCCTATAAAGTATGCTATGCTGTGTACCAGATCTATTGTGTACCTCACCATGAGTTTGGCAAGAGGGTACAATAGTGATCCATGAGTGGATCACTCGACAGCGGTCAAAATTATCCTTAGTGGAATAAGGAAATATTTCTCGGTTATGGAGGTGATAAAGAGTTCGTTGTAAAGAGTTACGTTGATGCAAGCTTTGACACCGATCTGGATGACTCTGAGTCTTGATCTAGATACATATTGAAAGTGGGAGCAATTAGCTAGAGTAGCTTCGTGCAGAGCATTGTAGACATAGAAATTTGCAAAATACATACGGATCTGAATGTGACAGACCCGTTGACTAAACTTCTCTCACAAGAAAAACATGATCCCACCTTAGTACTCTTCGGGTGTTAATCACATAGCAATGTGAACTAGATTATTGACTCTAGTGAACCCTTTGGGTGTTAGTCACATGGCGATGTGAACTAATCACATAAAGATGTGAACTATTGGTGTTAAATCACATGGCGATGTGAACTAGATTATTAACTCTAGTGCAAGTGGGAGACTGAAGGAAATATGCCCTAGAGGCAATAATAAAGTTATTATTTATTTCCTTATTTCATGATAAAAGTTTATTATTCATGCTAGAATTGTATTAACCGGAAACTTAGTACATGTGTGAATACATAGACAAAACAAAGTGTCCCTAGTATGCCTCTACTTGACTAGCTCGTTTATCAAAGATGGTTATGCTTCCTAACCATAGACATGTGTTGTCATTTGATGAACGGGATCACATCATTAGGAGAATTATGTGATGGACAAGACCCATTCGTTAGCTTAGCATTATGATCGTTCTGAGTTTCATTGCTACTACTTTCTTCATGACTTATACATGTTCCTTAGACTATGAGATTATGCAACTCCCGAATACCGGAGGAACACTTAGTGTGTTATCAAACGTCACAACGTAACTGGGTGATTATAAAGATGCTCTACAGGTGTCTCGATGGTGTTTGTTGGGTTGGCATAGATCGAGATTAGGATTTGTCACTCCGAGTATCGGAGAGGTATCTCTGGGCCCTCTAGGTAATGCACATCACTATAAGCCTTGCAAGCAATGTGCCTAATGAGTTAGTTGCGGGATGATGCATTACGGAACGAGTAAAGAGACTTGCCAGTAATGAGATTGAACTAGGTACTGAGATACCGATGATCGAATCTGGGGCAAGTAACATACCAAACAACGTATGTTGTTATGCGGTTTGACCGATAAAGATCTTCGTAGGATATGTGGGAGCCAATATGGGCATCCAGGTCCCGCTATTGGTTATTGAACGTAGTTGATTCTCGGTCATGTCTACATAGTTCTCGAACCCATAGGGTCCACACGCTTAACGTTCGATGACGATCGGTATTATGAGTTTATGTGTTTTGATGTACCGAAGGTTGTTCGGAGTCCCGGATGAGATCACGGACATGACGAGGAGCCTCAGAATGGCCGAGACATAAAGATTCATATATAGGACGATAGTATTTGGACAACGAAAGTGTTCTGGGGGTACCGGGTACGTATCGGGTCACTGGAAAGGGGTTCCGGGCACCCCCGGCCAAGATATGGGCCTTATTGGCCCTAGGGCGGGACAGAGCAGCCCCTAGTGGGCTAGTGCGTCCCATATATGGCCGAATAGGGTGGGGGAAAGGAAAGGGAGAGGAGAGAAAGGAAGGGGGGCAATTCGGCCTCCCCTTTCCTTCTCTCCCCCCTCCTCTTTCCTTCTCCCTCCGGAAAACATGGAAAGGGGGGAGGCCGAATAGGATTAGGCCCCAAGTAGGATTCCCCCCTACTTGGAGCGCGCCTCCTACTGCTCCCTCCCTCCCACCTATATATATGTGGGGAGGGCACCGCTAGAACACACAACAGACAATCTCTTAGCCGTGTGCGGTGCCCTCCTCCACAGTTACACACCTCGGTCATATCGTCATAGTGCTTAAGTGAAGCACTGCGCCGATAACTTCATCATCACTGTCCTGCCACGTTGTCTTGTGAAACTCTCTCTCGGCCTCAACTGGATCAAGAGTACGAAGGACGTCTCGAGCTGAACGTGTGCTGAACACGGAGGTGCCGTACGTCCGGTGCTAGGATCGGTCGGA
This sequence comes from Aegilops bicornis, assembly GCA_021605145.1. Classification (NCBI taxonomy): domain Eukaryota; kingdom Viridiplantae; phylum Streptophyta; class Magnoliopsida; order Poales; family Poaceae; genus Aegilops; species Aegilops bicornis. The sequence goes on along the minus strand of CM038671.1, from coordinate 182,216,664 downwards.
TCGTGAAGACGTACGACTATATCAACCGCGTTGATATAACGCTTCCGCTTTCGGTCTACGGGGGTACATGGACACACTCTCCCCGCTCGTTGCTATGCTTCTCCTAGATAGATCTTGCGTGGTCGTAGGATTTTTTTTTGAAATTACTGCGTTCCCCAACATAAAGACCCTCTCCCTTTTTTCGTTTCTTTAGTTCTTTGCTTGGTTTACTTATTTCTTCTCCGGCTTTTTTCGGTTTTGTTGTTGTTGTTGTTGTTGTTGTTGTTGTTGTTGTTGTTGTTGTTGTACCTTTGTTTTTTTTTTGGTTTCTCTTTGTTTTTCATAGTTTTAATCATTTTCATATCTTTCTCATTTTCCTTGTCTTTTCTTTCTTTATTTTATTTTATAGTTTTCAACGCTTTTTATTTCTTTTTCTTTTTTGTTTATCACTTTTCACTATTTTTCATTCTTTTTGCATTTGTTTCTTTGGGTTTCTTTATCATTTCCTTTCTCCTTAGGTATCTTTTTTAGTTTTTACGGTTTTCTCATTTTTCTAATTTCGTTCGGTTTTCATTCTATATTTTATGTATGAAGAGCATGTGGTCAATATTTTTAAAATGCTTGATTAACATTTTTAATACATGGTCAATATTTTTTCTAAACACAAATTTAAACATTTTTCTGAACAAACTTCTAACATTTTTCAAATACAAGATTATTTTTTTAACACATGGTCTTCATTTTCACATTCAACAATTTTTTTGAAATGCTTTATTAACATTTTTCTAAATGCAACGTTAATTTTTTTAACACATGGTCAACATTTCTTCTATATACATTTAATCCACATGCTCAATATTTTTCCTATACGCATTAAACATTTTTCAAATGCTTGACTAAAAAATGTCAAATACAAGATTAACATTTTTTAATACATGGTCAACATTTTTTCTATATACATTTAACATTTGTTTAATACACGATCAACATTTTTCCTATACACATTTTCAAAACTTCTCAAATGGTTGATTAACATTTTTGAAATGCAGGATTCTCATCTTTTTAAATACATCATCAACATTTTTATATACATTTATTTTTTGAAATTCTTGATTTTTTCCAATAAATGTTTATTTTCAAATGCTTGAATAACATTTTTATATACATGATCAAAATTTTCCATTATTTGTAATACATGGTCAACATTTTTTTATACACATTTAACATTTTCAAATGCTTGATTAACATTTCGCAAATACTTATTCAATAATTTTCAAATGATTGATAAATAATTTTATATACATGAGAAAAAATTCGTCTTTTTTTATACATGGTCAACATTTTTTCTATACACATTTAACATTTTCCAAATGCTTGATTAACATTTTTCAAAGAATTGTTCAATATTTTTTCAAATGCTTGATTAAAATATTTCAAACACTTGATCAATATTTTTCAAATGCTTTATTTACATTTTTTAATACATGATCAAATTATTTCATACACATTTTTTAGATACATATATCGTATGTGATAAACATTTTCTCTATACACATTTAACATTTTCTGAATGCTTGGTCAACATTTTTCAAATATGTAGGGTGCTTTTTAAGATATTTATTCAGAATATTTAGAAGTATAATCAAAGTAAAAAAGAAAGCAAAAAATAAAAAAAAGTGAAAAAAAAAACAAAACATAAAATGATGTACTTGTTCCCGCGCGCCTGGGCCGGCCCTTCAGCGATGGTTGGTACCGTTTCGCGGAACGCGAGATATAGGGGCGCCCCTACTCAAACGCCTGCTCCGCCTTAGCCACACACTATTATGCGACCTACCAGCCGTCGTCCGCCGGCCCTTCGCGGCCCGCCCCTCCCGGCTAGTCTTGTTGCTCCCGATCGGTGTTACCCTGGCCCCTACGGCCCCACCACCCATGGCCGCCGACGTTCCACTGGCCACGGCCCCGTGCCCCGGACGTTGTGTTGCTCCAGCCTGGCGCTGTCGCACTGGCCCTACTACGACGGTTTAGCCTCTCCCCTGCCTAGGACTGCCAGCTGCCGCTACCTCTACCGGGACTGCCATACCTAAGAGGCAATGAGTCTATGACGATGTGTGGATAAGTATGTAGGAACTACAATTTAAATTGAGAACTATGTGGTGCTGCATGAAGAAAACTGAACTAAAATTGAATTGAAAAATTGTGTGTATGTGCCTTGCTGAGTCATGTGCAGTTCTATATGTCCCAAATTGATGCAGTTTTATATGAATTTCATTTCATGACATAGAAACAAACAATGAAGATATTTTTATTCACCAGTATTCCTGACGGGAGTGTTTGCGCCTATAGTTTCAACTTGAGGGAATCACCCAGCTAAGGATTTGCAAGCATTGATCATGAAATGAATTATAACATGATGCAATATATTGAGCGATATATTTGCAAGCATTGATGACCATGATATTTTATATAGTTTTAATAATCATACCAGCCTAACACTCGTGGGTTGGTACAGGATGAAACAATATTTGAAGATGGTGGCATGCGAAATGGTATATTATGAACGGTTTTGGAGAGAATAGATAGGAAAAGGGATCGCACAGGCTATTAGGGAAAATACAGTTGAAAAAAAAACATTCTTCTAATTATCTGCAGGCGTAATTAACTGCATGCCTAATTAATTAATTGCATTACTAACTCGGTTTCCAAATTGAGTCTGTGCGGACAAATCTTATTGAATGAACCTAATTATTTACATATATAATTAACCATCTCACTAATTACTTGCATTATGGTGTTGATTTCCAAATTGATACGACACTCGTTTTCCAAATTGATTTCGCATTAGTGGCTGCGTGTGGATGACGACCACGTATGCATTCGCCTTTTATAATAGTAGTGATTTTGCAAGCATTACTAGACAAAAAAAAATGCAAGCATTACAGATAATGTTATTTTATATAGCTTTCGGTCATATATGTCTCTCAAATGGGTTTAATCTAATCATAGTGGTAAATTATGGATTTGTATCATAATAATTATTTGACTTGATTTTAGTGCCCTTTTTAATGAAAATATAATTTCAATGCTTTGAAGATATTGATTCTTCTTCTACTATTAATCACGTTATGGGAGGCTAAGATGAAGTAAATAATTGATTTGATACTCTTTTGTAACCTCCTATTATTATTTGTAGTTTTGTCATTTTTATCTATTGTGTTGAATCGTTAATCATCAAGTTTGAATTCCAGACTTATTTTTCTGAAAGAGAAGTCTAGACTTATTGAGCAATTGAACTTTAATTTGTATGTTTTTTGCATGAGATATTTGTTTTGAAATACTTTGAGGTACTCCCTTCATCCTGAATTACTTGTCTTACATTTGTCTAGATACGATTTATTTCGACACGTTTTAGTGTTAGATACATCCCTATCTAGACAAATATAAGACAACCATTTGTGCCGGAGGTAATATTATCTTGGTAGTTAAGTGCCAAAGAATTCCATGTTGCCATTTTTTGGGCTAGGGTTTGCTTCTTCCCTCTTAATTTTGAGACAACTAATAAATAGCAAATATGAACAAAGAGAGACCACGTAGTAACTAGCAAGTCCAAAGAAAACAAGAGTAAGTCTAGCTCAAATACACCAAACATCAAATGCCGCTGCTTCATCTTCAAAAAATCAAGGATCCTTCGCCTCCCGCATGTGCCGCCCGCCGGTCTGCCTCGTCTGGCGTGGCCTTAGGGCCATGGGGACACGGTGTATCCCGGCCTTAACATATGACAGGGGTCCGTTTTTAGATGTTTCTTCGAGATAGGGTATATGTCCTGCTTAGGAAGGCGAGACACCGACGACTCCTTGAAGATGAAATAAGGTTCTTCCCGCCTAGCCCCTATTCCGGTGGTGCGTCTAGGTTCGTGGGCGTGTGGAGGTGTGTCTCTGATGGATCTGTCTTTGGTGGATTTGTTCGGATCTGGTCATCGCTCGTCTACGTTCAAGTGTCTCCATGTTGGATCCTTCCAACCTACGCTACTCTTCATCGGCGGCGGTTGCTATTCTGGTACGCTGGTCCTATGGATCCTTAGCACGAGGACTTTTCGACTGTCTACTACAACCCGACGATGATGGTGGCGTGCCTTCGGCTCACTTCAGTGCTTATAATCGTCGTTAAATGATCTACGGATCTGAATGCAATTTTTATTATTTCTGTTGTTCGTTGTACACCATGAGGAAGAATAAGCCGGAAGTTTTCTAAAAAAAATAGGGAAGACGAGAGTAAAATTTAGGATATTCTATATCGGTGCAACAACACAGCGACGTTGAATTTCCCACCCACGTTCGGTGGAATGAACCTGTCAACGCTGCGGCCACTCTTTCTCAAAGAAAAGAAAAACACGGAGCTCAAATTGCAAACGAGCACCCACTCCACTGTGTCGTGTACTCGCGTCCCCGTGGCCGCCGCGTCGTCTCAACGTCACCTGAACGTGGCTCGGCAAACGGGGCACGTCGGCCGCAGGCGCAGCCAGGCGTCGACGCACCGCGCATGAAATGCGTGCCGGCAGACAGGGAGCGCCCGTACCGTCTCCCCTTCCTCGACAGCGCCCAGGCACACCGGACAGTCCGTCGTGGCGACGGCAGCAGCGTCGCCCGGCCGCCCGGCCACGAAGGATGGCAGCCGAGAGATGGTGGCGCAGTCGAGGCCCGAGGCGTAGCAGTAGCTCGCGACGACCGCGTCACTGGCGACCACCTCGCTCAGGCCGCTCAGGCTGGCGACCAGATGGTTCGCGTAGGGCACCACGGCGTAGCGGAGGAGGAAGGCCGCGAGGGAGACGGCGGCGAGCTCGACTCCCCATCCGCTGTACACTCTGACCAGGAACCCTGCCATGTCGACGGCGACGTGCACGGTGGTCGCCATGGCCGGCACGACGATCGCACCTTGCTGCCTCGGGGCCGCGCACTGGCGCTCTACTCTACCAACGGGTGCACAAAGGCGGGCGCTATCCTGTTTGCTGCAAGGTTTGGTTTGGGACAGAAAAGGCTTGCGATGAAGAAGCACCGAGCTAACCAACTGCAGACTGTTCGCCCTTGGTTATGTCTGCGGGATGACCATCATCGCGCGCGGATTGGTCGCGCGTGCGGCTGCTGTTCGGCTCCACTTGGCCCGCCGAGCGGCGATTCAGAGTTTCCAGACTGTTCTGAGCTTCTCGGTGACAAACGGAATGAAGGTGTTGGGCAATGATGCCGTCGGTGGGCGAGGCGGCGCGCGGTGGGGATCTGGACTGGATGAAACGGGCGGGTGCCAGGCCGCTGTCAGGCAACGGCCGAGTTTAATGTACAGACTGGATCGCTGGAATATTATCAAATACGTGCAGGAATAGTGTTTGGCTTTGGCCCTAACGGCTTCTTTGGATTGGAGGATTTTCACAGGATTCTCACAGGATATCAAACCTTAGGATTGTTTCCTATGGAATGCATTTGGATCACATGATTAGGTCACGAAAATTCCTAAGGATTGGGCCACCAAGGTGCTGATTCCAGAGGAATTTACACATGAGGCCCGACCTCTGGAAAAATTCCATAAGATTGGCTATGTCATGGCAATCAAATCCTTCATTTTTCCTATTCCTTTGTTTTGCAAATCCTGTGATCCAAAGAAGCCATGAGGCATTTTCCCGTTTCCCGTGTGTTCTTCTCCTTTGATTTGAGGTATGCGCAATCGAAACAATATCTTTACAGTACACAGATTGCAAAGAGACTGTTCCTGACTCCTGTCCGAATTAGCAGAACCGACGGAGTTAATGCACCTATGTTTGCAAGCTTCAGCAAGTTGAGCGACAGAGTAATGCACCTGTATTTGCAAACTTCAGCAAGTTTTTTTGAGGGGTAAAGCATAGCTTTATAACTTAACCGTGCTTAGGCAAATCGCCCATAGCAGAAGCAGCCACATTGGCTGGTACATCAGTGTCCCACACTACAGATTGGTTTGGTTCACACATTCGGCCCATACTAGCCAGTTCATGAGCAACCGAATTTGCATGACGCCTACAAAAGGAAATTACATGACGTGAAAACCAGAGCTTAAGCTGGAGTTTAATGTCCTCGATGATCGCCGAATACGCGGATGAATCGGCCTTCCGCAAGTCCAGGGCATCGGTTAGCAGCTGCGAGTCTGTCTCAAACACCACTCGGATCATACCCATTTCAGCAGCAGTAGCGACCGCCTGTGCCATAGCATGGATCTCCGCGGCAAAAGCATCCCGGACATTCTCTTGCCTCCCAGCACATGCGAAGAGAACTTCTCCTCCCATCGATCTTGCCACTACACCCCAGCCTGCGTGAGATTCTCCTGGGACAAAGGATCCATCCACATTTATTTTTATCATGTCATCAGTTGGTGGCCGCCATTTCTCGGTGGTAAGCTTGGCTGATGGAGAGCTGAATATGTCTTGATATTCCAGGACGCTTGAGCGAGCACGTCTGGCCGTTTCTAATGCAGACACCGGAAGCTCCCCTTCCCTAAGCTTGTTACGGTTGGACCACCATAACCACCAGAAGGTCAGAATGAGTAGGCGTTTATTTTCATGTAGCGTCCATAGGTAATCAAGCATTGCATGCACAGACGTCACTTCAGCAAGTTGAGCGCTCTTGTACATTGATCACGGCCGACTATTCTGTACCTGCTTACGGCATCTAACGCCCACCCGTAAATTTACTCTCGCATCCGTATGTGGACAGAGGACCAGTCCACGGACACGGGTACGGAAAGACGTCATCCAACCATAGTCGCATATATTTCAAACCGCATTTTCACTAACTGGACGAAATTCATGAGCCGATATTCATTAAATTTCGGATAGAAAATAGCACAAATAATTCATACATAGCATGCAAATTAAGTATAGTACAATAATGTCTTTAATTCGATTTGATCCCGGATGTCCAATAAGTCTTTCATGAACGGATCATGTCGTCATATACTCCCCCTTCAGCTTCATCCAACAGTATGTGCACGTAAATGACCATCCGTCTGTCCTTTGGTACACCACGGTGTCGCGTGCGGGCTACATATAATGTGTAGACCAACATTGAGTGAATGAACCAATCAAAAAGTTGAGCAAGACGAAGTAAAACTTACGATATCGTCCAGATCCGTGTGCAATGGCCACCTTGCCTCGAGCCGACTAACCACGTTGCAAAACTTGACGACGCTGATCTGGATAGCGTGCCAGCGATACCACAACAACCTCATGTTGTGTGGTTGAATGATGTACATGTCGTAGGGCGCAATGTGCTTTGGCGCAATGTGCTTTCGTGCGTGAAACTTTTCATGCACTTGCTCCCAGAAGGACTCCCCTCTCCTCGTGCCTATGAAATCCGTGGATACGGCGAGCCACACATCACACAACAACTCATCCTCCATGGTCGAGTAGCTCACCATCATTCGTACTCTAAACAACGACATAGCATTTGAAAATAAGCTCAATGGCATTTGACCGAACACCTACCTGGTGTGGTGTCCGCCATGGAGGTTGTCGACACGGGCGGAGCATATCTGGGTACAAACGGCTCTAGGATGGAAAGCTCCGTCGGAACTAAGGGAGTCCTGGATTAGGGGGTCCTCGGACAGCCGGACTATATACTTTAGCCGGACTGTTGGACTACGAAGATACAAGATTGAAGACTTCGTCCCGTGTCCGGATGGGACTCTCCTTGGCGTGGAAGGCAAGCTTGGCAATACGGATATGTAGATCTCCTCCCTTGTAACCGACTCTGTAACCCTAGCCCCTCCGGTGTCTATATAAACCGGAGGGTTTAGTCCAGGGACGACAACAATCATACCATAGGCTAGCTTATAGGGTTTAGCCTATACGATCTCGTGGTAGATCAACTCTTGTAATACTCATATCATCAAGATCAATCAAGCGAGGAAGTAGGGTATTACCTCCATCGAGAGGGCCCGAACCTGGGTAAACATCGTGTCCCCCGCCTCCTGTTACCATCCACCTTAGACGCACAGTTCGGGACCCCCTACCCGAGATCCGCCGGTTTTGACACCGATAGGAACGGCGAGCGGGCGTGTCGGTGCTTGTTGCGGACGTCTGGCAATGCCTCTTTGGCCGCCGGAGACGAAAAACTGTGGCGGCGGAGGTGGAGGGTGTGAATGCAAAGAAAGGGGGAGAAGGGGCGGAGTGGAAGGAAATGTAACCGGGAGGAGGGATCGGGTGGGTCGGAGTCCTACGTTTCAGGTGTTCGGACTCCTGCTAACCTTCCCCACTTTGTCTCCAATTTGCGGGATAAATCGCATCCGGACCGCCCCACGGACCTATACAGGTCGCCGCTGGATTGTTTTCGCGGTCTGGACGGTTGCGGGAGGTTTGCGGGTCCGCCTTGAAGATGCCCTCAGGCCAACTCCAATAGCGACAACCTAGTTCGTCTGCCAGTATCCATTTAGGTCTGCGCGAACAAAACACGGCTCAACACAACAACGGAAATGGATGTGTGTCTGTTTTTGTCTGCGGCAACGCATTCCCGGCCCAAATTTGGGTCGGATTTGCGTCGGCACGAGTGCCCGCGACGCCCTCCCTTGTCCTCCCCCTGGGCTGCCCATCGGTGGCACAACCACTCCATTTGCCCCCTCTCTCCCAAAACCCTCTCGCCTTCCCGCCCTCGCACCATGGTTGACGTGCCCAACCCTGCCGCCGCTTCCTTCTGGCGGCCACGGTCAACGGCGTGGCCGCCCCCATCGTGTGCCCAAAGAAGAACCCAAAGACGGCACACACGCCGAAGGACACTGCTGCCGAGACGGTGGACAGGGCTGGCCGGAGGAAGGTCACGACGGAGAAAAAAATAGGTTGCTGCCAACACCGTCGTAGCGAAAGCCGTGCGACGTAAGGCCGCCGATGCCGAGAACGATGCCATCGTTGCCAAGGACACGCAACAGCCCTCCTCATGCTAGGGATCCGTGGTGAGCTGGCCATTCTAGCCGCCGTCGCTGCGACCGCGGCCAGCATAGGTTCGTCGGGTGCCCGCCCGCCACGTCTGTTGTTGCCATGCACCTCGACAATGCCGCTGACGTACGGGTTCCTTCCTCAACACAACCCGAACATGCCCCGCTTCTCCATCTCACTTATGGGAAGCTGATACGTCCATTTTGCATCATGTTTTCCTACTCTTATTTATAATTCTGGAAGTTTTATTCCATATTATGATGTAATTCTACTTAAAAAGTTAAAATGTAAGATACATCAAAAGAAGAGGGATTACCCGTAGTTGAATGCTTACCTGAAAGTACTACTACAGAGATAACAACTCTTCAGAACTCAAAACGATGTGAAATTTACGGAGATTTATTTTAGAGTATATAGTAAATACAAGAAAGAAAAAGTACCGGAGAAGAGCCTCGATGGGCCCACAAGCCAGGAGGCACGACCCCCTCCTAGGGCACGCGAGCCAGGCTTGTGGGGCCTAGGGAGGTCCACTGATGATGATCTTCTCCTATATGAAGACATTTGCCCTAGAAAAATAAATAAGAAGAGAAGCTTCAGGACGAGCCACCACTATCTCGAGGTGAGACCAGGGCAGGAGCACTTTTGCGATCCATTGGAGCGATTCTGTTGGGATACTTACCTCCGGGTGTGGGAAATTGAAGCCATCGTCATCACCAATGCTCCTCTTGTCGTGGGAGGCCTCATCTTTATCAACACCATCTCATCTCCAAACCCTAGTTCATCTCTTGTGCTCAATCTTTGAAGGAAATATGCCCTAGAGGCAATAATAAAGTTATTATTTATTTCCTCATATCATGATAAATGTTTATTATTCATGCTAGAATTGTATTAACCTGAAACATGATACATGTGTGAATACATAGACAAACTTAATGTCACTAGTATGCCTCTACTTGACTAGCTCATTGATCAAAGATGGTTATGTTTCCTAACCATAGACATGTGTTGTCATTTGATTAATGGGATCACATCATTAGGAGAATGATGTGATTGACTTGACCCATTCCGTTAGCTTAGCACTTAATCGTTTAGTATGTTGCTATTGCTTTCTTCATGACTTATACAAGTTCCTATAACTATGAGATTATGCAACTCCCGTTTACCGGAGGAACACTTTGTGTGCTACCAAACGTCACAACGTAACTGGGTGATTATAAAGGAGCTCTCTGAGGTGTCTCCAAAGGTACATGTTGAGTTGGCATATTTCAGATTAGGTTTTGTCACTCCAATTGCTCGGAGAGGTATCTCTGGGCCCTCTCGGTAATGCACATCACTATAAGCCTTGCAAGCAATGTAACTAATGAGTTAGTTACGGAATGATGCATTACGTAATGAGTAAAGAGACTTGCCCGTAACGAGATTGAACTAGGTATTGAGATACCGACGATCGAATCTCGGGCAAGTAACATACCGATGACAAAGGGAACAACGTATGTTGTTATGCGGTTTGACCGATAAAGATCTTCGTAGAATATGTAGGAGCCAATATGAGCATCCAGGTTCCGCTATTGGTTATTGACTGGAAACAGTTCTAGGTCATGTCTACATAGTTCTCAAACCCGTAGGGTCCTTGCACGCAAGGTTTCGGCGATGCTTATATTATGAGTTTATGAGTTTTGATGTACCGAAGTTTGTTCGGAGTCTCGGATATGATCACGGACGTGACGAGGAGTCTTGAAATGGTCGAGACATGAATATTGATATATTGGAAGCCTATGTTTGGATATCGGAAGTGTTCCGGGTGAAATAGTGATTTTACCGGAGTACCGGAACCCCCCGGAGGCTATTGGGCCTTATGGGCCCAAGAGGAGGAAGAGGAGAGGCGGCCAAGGGGCAGCCGCGCGCCCCTCCCCCCCAAGTCCGAATTGGACAAGGAGGGGGGCGGCGCCCCCCCTTTCCTTTCCCCTCTCTCCTCCTTCCCCCCAAGTCCTAATCCAACTAGGAAAAAGGAGGGGAGTCCTACTCCCGGTGGGAGTAGGACTCCTCCGGCGCGCCTCCTCCTATGGCCGGCCGCACCCCCCCTTGCTCCTTTATATACGGGGGCAGGGGGGCACCCCATAGACACAACAATTGATCCTTGAGATCTCTTAGCCGTGTGCGGTGCCCCCCTCCACCATAGTCCTCGATAATATTGTAGCGGTGCTTAGGCGAAGCCCTGCGACGGTAGAACATCAAGATCGTCACCACGCCGTCGTGCTGACGGAACTCTTCCCCGACACCCTGCTGGATCGGAGTCCGGGGATCGTCATTGAGATGAACGTGTGCTAGAACTCGGAGGTGTCGTAGTTTCGGTGCTTGATTGGTCGGGCCGTGAAGACGTACGACTACATCAACCGCGTTGTTCTAACGCTTCCGCTTTCGGTCTCACGAGTGCGTGGACAACACTCTCCCCTCTCGTTGCTATGCATCACCATGATCTTGCGTGTGCGTAGGGAATTTTTGAAATTACTACGTTTCCCAACGATGGCATCCGAGCCTGGTTTTATGCGTAGATGTTATATGCACGAGTAGAACACATGTGAGTTGTGGGCGATACAAGTCATACTGCTTACCAGCATGTCATACTTTGGTTCGGCGGTATTGTTGGATGAAGCGGCCCGGACAGACATTACGCGTACGCTTAGGCGAGACCGGTTCTCCCGATGTGCTTTGCACAGAGGTGGCTGGCGGGTGTCAGTTTCTCCAACTTTAGTTGAACCGAGTGTGGCTACGCCCGGTCCTTGCGAAGGTTAAAACAACACTAACTTGACGAACTATCGTTGTGGTTTTGATGCGTAGGTAAGAACGGTTCTTGCTAAGCCCGTAGCAGCCACGTATAACTTGCAACAACAAAGTAGAGGACGTCTAACTTGTTTTTGCAGGGCATGTGGTGATGTGATATGGTCAAGACGTGATGCTATATTTTATTGTATGAGATGATCATGTTTTGTAACCGAGTTATCGGCAATGGCGAGAGCCATATGGTTGTCGCTTTATTGTATGCAATGCAATCGCCTGTAATGCTTTACTTTATCACTAAGCGGTAGCGATAGTCGAGAAGCATAAGATTGGCGAGACGACAACGATGCTACGATGGAGATCAAGGTGTCGCTACCGGTGACGATGGTGATCAAGGCGGTGCTTGAGATAGAGATCACAAGCACAAGACGATGATGGCCATATCATATCACTTATATTGATTGCATGTGATGTTTATCCTTTATGCATCTTATCTTGCTTTGATTGACGGTAGCATTTTAAGATGATCTTTCACTAATTATCAAGTAGTGTTCTCCCTGAGTATGCACCGCTATGAAAGTTCTTCGTCTTTGAGACACCACGTGATGATCGGTGTGATAGGCTCTACGTTCAAATATAACGGGTGCAAAACAGTTGCACACGCAGAATACCCAGGTTAAACTTGACGAGCCTAGCACATACATATATGGCCTCGGAACACGGAGAACGAAAGGTCGAACGTGAATCATATAGTAGATATGATCAACATAGTGATGTTCACCACTGAAACTACTCCATCTCACGTGATGATTGGACATGGTTTAGTTGATATGGATCACGTGATCACTTAGATGACTAGAGAGATGTCTGTCTAAGTGGGAGTTGTTAAGTAATATGATTAATTGAACTTCAATTTATCATGAACTTAGTACCTGATAGTATTTTTTGCTTGTCTATGTTTGTTGTAGATAGATGGCTCGTGCTGTTGTTCCGTTGAATTTTAATGCGTTCCTTGAGAAAGCTAAGTTGAAACATGATGGTAGAAACTACACGGACTGGGTCCGTAACTTGAGGATTATCCTCATTGCTGCACAGAAGAATTACGTCCTGGAAGCACCGCTGGGTGCCAGGCCTGCTGCAGATGCAACTAACAACGTTAAGAACGTCTGGCAGAGCAAAGATGATGACTACTCGATAGTTCAGTGTGCCATGCTTTATGGTTTAGAACCGGGTCTTCAACGACGTTTTGAACGTCATGGAGCATATGAGATGTTCCAGGATTGAAGTTAATATTTCAAGCAAATGCCCGGATTGAGAGATATGAAGTCTCCAATAAGTTCTACAGCTGCAAGATGGAGGAGAATAGTTACATCGGTGAACATATAGTCAAAATGTCTGGGTATAATAATCACTTGATTCAACTGGGAGTTAATTTTCCTGATGATAGTGTCATTGACAGAATTCTTCAATCACTGCCACCAAGCTACAAGAACTTCGTGATGAACTATAACATGCAAGGGATGGACAAGACTATTCCCGAGCTCTTCGCAATGCTAAAGGCCACGGAGGTAGAAATCAAGAAGGAGCATCAAGTGTTGATGGTCAATAAGACCACTAATTTCAAGAAAAAAGGGCAAAGGGAAGAAGAAGGGGAACTTCAAGAAGAACATCAAGCAAGTTGCTGCTCAAGAGAAGAAACCCAAATCTGGACCTAAGTCTGAGACTGAGTGCTTCTCATCGCAAGGTGATCGACCTTTGGAAGCGGAACTGCCCAAATATTTGGCGGATAAGAAGGATGGCAAGGTGAACAAAGGTATATGTGATATACATGTTATTGATGTGTACCTTACTAATGCTCGCAGTAGCACCTAGGTATTTGATACTGGTTCTGTTGCTAATATTTGCAACTCGAAACATGGACTACGGATTAAGCGAAGATTGGCTAAGGACGAGGTGACGATGCACGTGGGAAATGGTTCCAAAGTCAATGTGATCGCGGTCGGCACGCTACCTCTACATGTAACATTGGGATTAGTTTTAGACCTAAATAATTGTTATTTGGTGCCAGCGTTAAGCATGAACATTATATCTGGATCTTGTTTGATGCGAGACGGTTATTCATTTAAATCAGAGAATAATGGTTGTTCTATTTATATGAGTAATATCTTTTATGGTCACGCACCCTTGAAGAGTGGTCTATTTTTATTGAATCTCGATAGTAGTGATACACATATTCATAATGTTGAAGCCAAAAGATGCAGAGTTGATAATGATAGTGCAACTTATTTGTGGTAATCGCTGTTTGGGTCATATTGGTGTAAAGCGCATGAAGAAACTCCATACAGATGGACTTACGGAATCACTTGATTATGAATCACTTGGTACTTGCGTAACCGTGCCTCATGGGCAAGATGACTAAAACGCCGTTCTCCGGAACTATGGAGCGAGCAACTGATTTGTTGGAAATCATACATACTGATGTATGTGGTCCAATGAATATTGAGGCTCGCGGCGGGTATCGCTATTTTCTCACCTTCACAGATGATTTGAGCAGATATGGGTATATCTACTTGATGAAACACAAGTCTGAAACATTTGAAAAGTTCAAAGAATTTCAGAGTGAAGTGGAAAATCATCGTAACAAGAAAATAAAATTTCTACGATCTGATCATGGAGGAGAATATTTGAGTTACGAGTTTGGATTACATTTGAAACAATGCGGAATAGTTTCACAACTCACGCCACCCGGAACACCAAAACGAAATGATGTGTCCGAACATCGTAATCGTACTTTACTAGATATGGTGCGATCTATGATGTCTCTTACTGATTTACCGCTATCGTTTTGGGGTTATGCTTTAGAGACGGCCGCATTCACCTTAAATAGGGCACCATCAAAATCCGTTGAGACGACGCCTTATGAACTATGGTTTGGCAAGAAACCAAAGTTGTCATTTCTTAAAGTTTGGGGCTGCGATGCTTATGTGAAGAAACTTCAACCAGATAAGCTCAAACCCAAATCGGAGAAATGTGTCTTCATAGGATACCCAAAAGAGACTATTGGGTACACCTTCTATCACAGATCCGAGGGCAAGATTTTTGTTGCTAAATTCAGATCCTTTCTAGAGAAGGTGTTTCTCTCGAAATAAGTGAGTGGGAGGAAAGTAGAACTTGATGAGGTAACTGTACCTGCTCCCTTATTGGAAAGTAGTTCATCACAAGAACCGGTTCCTGTGACAAATACACCAATCAGTGAGGAAGATAATGATAATGATCATGAAACTTCAGATCAAGTTACTACCGAACCTCGTGAGGTCTACCAGAGTAAGATCCGCACCGATGGGTACGGTAATCCTATTCGGAAGTCATGTTACTTGACCATGGCGAACCTACGAACTATGAGGAAGCGATGATGAGCCCAGATTCCATAAAATGGCTTGAGGCCATGAAATCTGAGATGGGATCCATGTATGAGAACAAAGTATGGACTTTGGTTGACTTGCCCGATGATCGGCAAGCCATCGAAAATAAATGGATCTTCAAGAAGAAGACTGACGCTGATGGTAATGTAACTGTCTACAAAGCTTGACTTGTTGCGAAAGGTTTTCGACAAGTTCAAGGGGTTGACTACGATGAGCCTTTCTCACCCGTAGCGATGCTTAAGTCTGTCCGAATCATGTTAGCAATTGCCGCATTTTATGATTATGAAATTTGGCAAATGGATGTCAAAACTGCATTCCTGAATGGATTTCTGGAAGAAGAGTTGTATATGATGCAACCGGAAGGTTTTGTCGATCCAAAAGGTGCTAACAAAGTGTGCAAGCTCCAGCGATCCATTTATGGACTGGTGCAAGCATCTCGGAGTTGGAATAAACGCTTTGATAGTGTGATCAAAGCATATGGTTTTATCTGAGACTTTTGGAGAAGCCTGTATTTACAAGAAAGTGAGTGGGAGCTCTGTAGCATTTTGATATTATATGTAGATGACATATTGTTAATTGGAAATGATATAGAATTTACGGATGGCATAAAGGGATACTTGAATAAAAGTTTTTCAATGAAAGACCTCGGTGAAGCTGCTTACATATTGGGCATCAAGATCTATAGAGATAGATCAAGACGCTTAACTGGACTTTCACAAAGCACATACCTTGATAAAGTTTTGAAAAAGTTCAAAATGGATCAGGCAAAGAAAGGGTTCTTGCTCGTGTTACAAGGTATGAAGTTGAGTTAGACTGAATGCCCGACCACAACAGAAGATAGAGAGAAAATGAAAGATGTTCCCTATGCTTCAGCCATAGGCTCTATCATGTATGCAATGCTGTGTACCAGACCTGACGTATGCTTAGAAATAAGCTTGGCAGGTAGTTACCAAAGTAATCCAGGAGTGGATCACTGGACAGCGGTCAAGAATATCCTGAAATACCTGAAAAGGACTAAGGATATGTTTCTCATTTATGGAGGTGACAAAGAGCTAGTCATAAATGGTTACGTCGATGCAAGATTTGACACTGATACGGACGATTCTAAATCGCAAAACGGATACGTATTTTTATTAAACGGTGGAGCTGTAAGTTGGTGCAGTTCTAAACAAAGCGTCGTGGCGGGATCTACATGCGAAGCGGAGTACATAGCTGCTTGAGCAGCAAATGAAGGAGTGCGGATGAAAGAGTTCATTTCCGATCTAGGTGTCATACCTAGTGCATCGGGACCAATGAAGATCTTCTGTGACAATACTGGTCCAATTGCCTTGGCAAAGGAATCCAGATTTCACAAGAGGACCAAGCACATCAAGAGACGCTTCAATTCCATCCGGGACCAAGTCCAGGTGGGAGACATAGAGATTTGCAAAATACATACGGATCTGAATGTTGCAGACCCGTTGACTAAGCCTCTTCCACGAGCAAAACATGATCAGCACCAAGACTCCATGGGTGCTAGAATCATTACTATGTAATCTAGATTATTGACTCTAGTGCAAGTGGGATACTGAAGGAAATATGCCCTAGAGGCAATAATAAAGTTATTATTTATTTCGTCATATCATGATAAATGTTTATTATTCATGCTAGAATTGTATTAACTGAAAACATGATACATGTGTGAATACATAGACAAACTTAATGTCACTAGTATGCCTCTACTTGACTAGCTCATTGATCAAAGATGGTTATGTTTCCTAACCATAGACATGTGTTGTCATTTGATTAATGGGATCACATCATTAGGAGAATGATGTGATTGACTTGACCCATTCCGTTAGCTTAGCACTTAATCGTTTAGTATGTTGCTATTGCTTTCTTCATGACTTATACAAGTTCCTATAACTATGAGATTATGCAACTCCCGTTTACTGGAGGAACACTTTGTGTGCTACCAAACGTCACAACGAATCGGGTGATTATAAAGGAGCTCTACAGGTGTCTCCAAAGGTACATGTTGAGTTGGCATATTTCTAGATTAGGTTTTGTCACTCCAATTGCTCGGAGAGGTATCTCTGGGCCATCTCGGTAATGCACATCACTATAAGCCTTGCAAGCAATGTAACTAATGATTTAGTTACGGAATGATGCATTATGTAACTAGTAAAGAGACTTGCCGGTAACGAGATTGAACTAGGTATTGAGATACCGACGATCGAATCTCGGGCAAGTAACATACCGATGACAAAGGGAACAACGTATGTTGTTATGCGGTTTGACCGATAAAGATCTTCGTAGAATATGTAGGAGCCAATATGAGCATCCAGGTTCCGCTATTGGTTATTGACCGGAAACAGTTATAGGTCATGTCTACATAGTTCTCGAACCCGTAGGGTCCGCACGCTTAAGGTTTCGATGACAGTTATATTATGAGTTTATGAGTTTTGATGTACCGAAGTTTGTTCGGAGTCCCGGATATGATCACGGACGTGACGAGGAGTCTTGAAATGGTCGATACATGAAGATTGATATAATTGAAGCCTATGTATGGATATCGGAAGTGTTCCGGGTGAAATAGTGATTTTACCGGAGTACCGGAGGGGTTACCGGAACCCCCCGGAGGCTATTGGGCCTTATGGGCCCAAGAGGAGGAAGAGGAGAGGCGGCCAAGGGGCAGCCGCGTGCCCCTCCCCCCAAGTCCGAATTGGACAAGGAGGGGGGCGGCGCCCCCCCTTTCCTTTCCCCTCTCTCCTCCTTCCCCCCAAGTCCTAATCCAAGTAGGAAAAAGGATGGGAGTCCTACTCCGGTGGGAGTAGGACTCCTCCGGCGCGCCTCCTCCTATGGCCGGCCGCACCCCTCCTTGCTCCTTTATATACGGGGGCAGGGGGGCACCTCATAGACACAACAATTGATCCTTGAGATCTCTTAGCCGTGTGCGGTGCCCCCCTCCACCATAGTCCTCGATAATATTGTAGCGGTGCTTAGGCGAACCCCTGCGACGGTAGAACATCAAGATCGTCACCACGCCGTCGTCTTGTGGAACTCTTCCCCGACACCCTGCTGGATCGGAGTCCGGGATCGTCATCGAGCTGAGCGTGTGCTAGAACTTCGGAGGTGCCGTAGTTTCGGTGCTTGATCGGTCGGGCCGTGAAGACGTACGACTACATCAACCGCGTTGTTCTAACGCTTCCTCTTTCGGTCTACGACGGTACGTGGACAACACTCTCCCCTCTCGTTGCTATGCATCACCATGATCTTGCGTGTGCGTAGGAATTTTTTTGAAATTACTACGTTTCCCAACAATCTTTGTATCCAACCTCAGATTGGTACCAAGGGGTGCTAGTAGTGTCGATTACATCTTTTAGTTGATACTAGTTGGTTTACTTGATGGAAGATTGTATGTTTAGATTGTTAAACACATATTTACATCCTCTGATCATGAACACAGTTATGATTTGTGAATAGTTCTATTTGTTCTTGAGGACATGGGAGAAGTCCTGTTATTAGTAATCATGTGAAACTGATTACCATTCAATATTTTGATGATATGTTATGTTGTTATTCCTCTAGTGGTGTCATGTGAACGTAGACTACATGACACTTCACCATGTTTGGGCCTAGGGGAAGGCATTGTGATATTAGTTTGTAGATGATGGGTTATGGGAGTGATTCAAGCCTAAGCCCCAGTTTATGAATTATTCCGTAACAGGATGTTTAGGATCCATATGTTTGGGCCTAGGGGAAGGCATTGTGAAATTAGTTTGTAGATGATGGGTTATGGGAGTGATTCAAGCCTAAGCCCGGTTTATGAATTATTCCGTAACGGGATGTTTAGGATCCATATGTTTCATGCTATGGTTAGATTTATCTTAATTACTTCTCCTGTATTTGCAGATGCTTGCGTGAAGGGTGTAATCATAAGTAGATTTTTTTTCAAGTAAGAACAATAGCTTAGTTCTGGTCCACCCACATAACAACTTTTTAAGGCAATGAACGTAAGTCAATGAATCATGGTGATGGTAACTAGACAAAATTCCGTGTGTCCTCAAGAGCGTTTTAATCACTATAAGAAGTTCCACCGGCTTGTCCTTAGCAATACTAAGGATTGGGTCACCTTGCCGCACCTTGTTACTTTGGTTACTTGGTACGTTCTATCAAACTATCTATCAAAACTATCTTATAGCACTTGCAGGGAATACCTTGCTGAAAACCGCTTATCGATTCCTTCTGCTCCTTGTTGGGTTTGATACTCTTACTTATCAAAGGACTACAATTAATCCCCTGTACTTGTGGGTCATCAGCGACTTGTCAAAAGTGGTGAGCACACACCAGCATTCCTCATGGTGGCAGCCCTCGACCTCAACACCACACCCGTGGCCTGCTAGTCCACCAGGACGCAAAGGAAGCATCCATAGGAGATCACTATGGGCAACTTTCCCAATGATCGCAACCTGTTCGACCAAACACCAACCCGGACAGCATAGTCACTAGCATCACACATTATTTCAAAAGGTAAGTTCCAATCAGGTGGTTGAACAAAAGGCTTTCTTAAGTGTTTCAAAGGCTTCTACACAATCATCATAAAAAACAAATGGAACATATTTTTTGCAAGAGATTAGTAAGAGGCCTAGAAAATTTGGAGAAGTCTTTAATAAATCTCCTATGGAAACCAGCATGACCAAGGAAACTTCTTATACCTTTGATATCCTTAGGACATGGCATTTTTGCTGGGTTCTACAGTAGGGTGCGTCGACTGCAAATTAAAATTTTCCTACGCGCAGAACAACCAGGAACATGCTACGGGAATGGATCACAGATCGTTACCACTAGACGCGTAGTGCTGTGCAGCGAAAGAAGAGTTGGGGCAGCGCGTCCGCGTGGTTCGTTTCCTCCTCGTCCAATCTTCCTCGAACAGCCGATCGTCGGATCCCTCGTACAGGTTCGCCGGAGCGGCGTAGGTGCACCGCCTCTAACTGTATCCGCACGTGCAGGAGGAACATCGTGCGGCAGACTGCTAGGTCCGATCACACAACCGGCGGCGAGTAGAGGTGTCTATTCGCAACACATGCAAACCCTAGTGACAGTGCCGAAGCGATCAACGAATGAATGTGCCGCACCCCCACTTTATATAGGCGTCCGTCGCGGGCTCAACACTTGGGCCTCGCACGGACCCTAAAGCCCAAAATCTGTTCGGCCAGGATCCGAGTCTGAGTAGGATCACATCTAACTCGTTGAGTCGGATCGGGCCTCACAGGTTCCGTCCCTTAAGCGCGCGACCCCTTAGGTTCAAGTCGGCTTGGTCGCAGGTCAGATCACCTCTGACCTGCTCGGCTGGTAGCGGCCTCTAGCAAGGCGTGCCGACCACCAAGTAGACAATGAAGCTGGTTGGCGAACCTGTACAACATGCCACACTTCTGTTCCCTTTGCCTCACGATGTATGTTGTCAGGCTCAAGGCGAATCTGTCATCCTTGTGCTAGCCCGACCTCTTTCTCGTTCCAGTGATGCCGACCACAAACCGGATTATGTCATAATCCATGTCACATGGCCATGCTTATCTTGGTCGGATCACACGAAGGGCCCAGAGTATATCTCTCCTGATCGGAGAGGCAAATCCCATCTTGCTCGATCATGTCTCGTAGCATGGGTCTGGACAAGCCCGAAACCTACCTTTGTAACTACCCAGTCACAGAGTAGCATTTGGTCGGCCCAAAGCAAGTCTGTCACCATCCCGAGTACTTCCTCCGTCTAGGTGTGTAAGTCATCTTACGAAAACCAAATAATCCCAAAACACTTAGGCGCGGTGCATTTACTTCTACCTCGTTTTTTGTTTCTTGACATATCAACCAATAAGAGATGAGGGGTGTGCATGCTTTTAATGACTTCAGGCTACCAAACATAACATGCAGTGGTTAGTTCATTGCATGCAATGCTATTAATTAGCAGATAAACATTAAGGTCTCTTGTTTTCCCTCTTCCTTGGTCACGGTGCACAACCTAAGATGACTTACTCACCTAGACGGAGGGAGTACATGCGCCAGCTCAGGTCTTAGGACATAGAACGTATGTTGTACTAGAGACTCACAGATGACATATCGCTGCGTCTCATAGTTGGGTCTGTTCGACTCGGACCTTATCTCGACTCGGATCCAACTACATCGAATCCGACCAGATCCTTCAGAGTCCATATTATCCGGTTAGCATCCAATGCTCCACGGCTAGTGAGACCAAGCCATCGACCGTGTCATATGCTAGTCTAGTCGGCTGCGCGTCCACACAACCCTTTCGATTAGGGACCTTTTAGGACAGTCATCATACAATGCATAGTCCCACAAACAAGTCACGTACTTTCTGATACACATCATTGATAATGTCCAAGGACTATCTTTGTTCATAAACACATAGGAAATATCATCATACATGATTGTCTCTAGGGCATATCTCCAACAATTTTCTCAACTGCATCAACTTTAGATTTATCAACATCAATACCTCTTTCAGAAATTTTATGCCCCAAGACAATACCTTCATTCACCGTAAAGTGGCACTTCTACCAATTCAAAACAAGATTAGTTTCTTCACATCTCTGCAAAACTTGATCAAGGTTGCTTAAACAATCATCAAAAGAAGTTCTGTACACAGGAAAATCATCCATGAAAACCTCAACAATCTTTTCACAGAAGTCAGAGAATATAGCAGTCATACATATTTGAAAAGTAGCAGGTGCATTGCATAAACCAAAGGGCATATGTCTATAATCAAAAGTACCAAAAGGGCATGTAAAAGTAGTTTTTTCTTGATCCTCTCGTGACACAGCTATTTGGGAAAAACCAGAGTGTCCATCTAGAAAACATAAATGTGTATGCTTTGATAACCTTTCTAGCATTTGATTAATGAATGGTAGGGGGTAATAATCCTTCCTAGTAGCTTTGTTTAGTTCTCTAAAATTAATTACCATCCTATAACCTGTTATAATTCTTTGTGGGATAAGTTCATTTTTATCATTAGGGACAACATTAATACCTCCCTTCTTAGGAACACAATGAACATGATTTACCCATCTACTATCAGCTATATCATAGATTATACCTGCTTCCAGGAGCTTTAATATTCATTTCTTACCACTTCCTTCATTTTAGGATTTAATTATCGCTGGTGATCAACAACTGGCTTAGCATCAGGCTACATATTAATCTTGTGCTGACATAGAGTGGGACTAATGCCCTTAAGATCATCAAGAGTATATCCAATAGCGGCACGATGCTTTCTCAGAGTTTTCAATAATCTCTTTTCTTCATGCTCTGAAAGGTTAGCACTAATAATAACAAGATATATCTTCTTTTCATCAAGGTAATCATATTTCAATGTATCGGGCAATTGTTTTAATTCAAACACAGGATCACCCTTGGGTAGAGGAGGACCTCCAAGAGTTTCAACAGGCAAATTGTGTTTCAAAATGGGTGTTTGTTTGAAGAATATCTCATCTATTTCATTTCTTTCATTCATATGCATATCATTTTCATGGTCTAGCAAATATTGTTCTAACAGATCAGTAGGAGGCACGGCAATAGAAGCAAGACCAATAATTTCATCCTTACTAGGCAAATCTTTATCACGTGGTTGTCAACGGAATTAGGAGAAATTAAACTCATGAGACACATCACCAAAGTTAACACGGATAGTTTCCCTTGTGCAATCAATCTTAGCAATAACCGTATTCAGGAAAGATCAACCAAATATTATGGGACAAAAATCATCTTGTGGAGAACCAAGAACTAGAAAAGTAGGGTATTTTATAATTATTTTCCCACACAAGACTTCAACATCTCTAACAATCCCAAGTGGTGTAATAGTGTCTCTATTAGCAAGCTTAACTGTAACATCAATATCTTCTATTTCAGCAGGGGCAATATCATTCATAATTTCTTAATATAAGGTAAACAAGATAACACTTACACTAGCACCCAAATCACATAAGCCATGATAACAATGATATCCTATCTTAACTGAGATAACAGACATGCCAACAACAAGTTTATTCTTATCTTTATCATCGGGCTTAGCAATTCTAGCAGCATCACCACATAAATAAATAACATGCCCGTCAATATTATCGACCAAGAGATCTTTAACCATAGCAACATTAGGTTCAACTTTAATTTGTTTGGAGGGTTGATACGTCTCCAACGTATCTATAATTTATGAAGTATTCATGCCATGTTTACAAAAATTTATATGGTTTTGGTATGATTTGATTAGAACTAACCCAAACTGATGTTGTTTTCAGCAGAACTATCGTGGTGTCATTTTTGTGCAGAAATAAAAAGTTCACGAAATGGGCTGAAAATTTATGGTGATTTTTTATGGACGAAAAGAGAACCTCGAAGCACGAGAGTTGGACCGGAAGAGTCCCAAGGCGACGACAAGGTAGGGGGGCGCACCCTACCCCCCGGGAGAGTGGTCCTAGCTTGTCGTTGTCTCGTGGATCCCCTTGACGTGAGACCGACGCAAAAAATTCCTATAGATACCAAAACGCCCAAAAATAAACCTAGATCGGGAGTTCCGCCGCCGCAAGCTTCTGTAGCCATGAAAAATCAATCTAGGCCCTCTCTGGCACCCTGTCGGAGGGGGGGGGGGCATCATCACCGGAGGCCATGGAGGAGGATCCTGGAGGGAGCCATCGTCACCATGGAGGCCAAGGACCAGAGGGAGAACCTCTCCCCATCTAGGGGGGAGGCCATGGAGGAGGAAGCACAAGGAGGAGACCCTATCCCCCTCTCTCTCGGTGGCACCGGAGTGCCGTCGGGGGAACCATCGCCACGGCGATTGTCTTCATCAACATCACCATCTTCATCACCTTCCTCATCTCTTTTATGCGATTCACTCTCCCGCACCCTGCTGTAATACCCTACTTGAACATGGTGCTTTATGCCACATATTATGATCCAATCATGTGTTGCCATCCTATGATGTTTTGAGTAGATTTGTTTTGTCTTTTGGGTTGATTGATGATCTAGATTGGTTTGAGTTGTATGTTTTATTTTGGTGCTGTCCTATGGTGCCTTCCGTGCACTTTTACGTGAAGGATTCCCGTTGTAGGGTGTTGCAATGCGTTCATGATTCACTTATAGTGGGTTGCTAGAGTGACAGAAGCTTAAAACCGAGTAAGGGGGTTGTTGCATATGGGATAAAGGGGACTTGATACTTTAATGCTATGGTTGGGTTTTACCTTAATGATTTTTAGTAGTCGCAGATGCTTGCTAGAGTTCCAATCATAAGCGTGATACGTCCATTTTGCATCATGCTTTTATATTGATATTTATTGCATTATGGGCTGTTATTACATGTTATATCACAATAGTTATGCCTTTTCTCTCTTATTTTATAAGGTTTACATGAAGAGGGAGCATGCCGGTAGCTGGAATTTTGGACTGGAAAAGGAGCAAATATTAGAGACCTATTCTGCACAACTCCAAAAGTCCTGAAACTTCACGGAGGATTATTTTGGAATATATAAAAAATATTGGGCGAAGAAAGTACCAGAGGGGGGGGGGGGTCACCAACCATCCACAAGGGTGGGGGGCGCGCCCTGCCCCCCTGGGCGCGCCCTGCCCCCCTGGGCGCGCCCCTGCCTTGTGAGCCCCCTGGTAGGCCTCCAGTGCCCATCTTCTGCTATATGGTGTGTTTTTGACCTGGAAAAATTAGAAGGAAGCTTTCGGGATGAAGCGGCGCCATCTCGAGGTGGAACCTGGGCAGAACTAATCTAGGGCTCCGGCGCCGCTATTCTGCCGGGGAAACTTCCCTCCCGGAGGGGGAAATCAAAGCCATCGTCATCACCAACGATCCTCTCATCGAGAGGGGGTCAATTTCCATCAACATCTTCACCAGCACCATCTCCTCTTAAACCCTAGTTCATCTCTTGTATCCGATCTTTGTCTCAAAACCTCAGATTGGTACTTGTGGGTTGCTAGTAGTGTTGATTACTCCTTGTCTTTGGATGCTAGTTGGTTTATCCGGTGGAAGATCATATGTTCAGATCCTTAATGATAATTAATACTCCACTGATTATGAACATGAATATGCTTTGTGAGTAGTTACGTTTGTTCCTGATGACATGGGAGAAGTCTTGTTATAAGTAATCATGTGAATTTGGTATTTGTTTGATATTTTGATGAGAGGTATGTTGTCTTTCCTCTAGTGGTGTTATGTGAACGTCGACTACATGACACTTCACCATGATTTGGGCAAAGAAGATGATGGGTTGCTAGAGTGACAGAAGCTTAAAACTTAGTTTATGCGTTGCTTCGTAAGGGGTTGATTTGGATCCATATGTTTCATGCTATGGTTAGATTTATCTTAATTCTTCTTTCATAGTGGCGGACGCTTGTGAGAGGGGTTAATCATAAGTGGGAGGTGTGTCCAAGGAAGGGAAGCACCCAAGCACCGGTCCACCCACATATCAAATTATCAAAGTAACAAGAATCATATGAGCATGATGAAAACTAGCTTGACAACAATTCCCATGTTTCCTCGGGAGTGCTTTGCATTATATAAGAGTTCGTCCAGGCTTGTCCTTTGCTACAAAAAGGATTGGGACACCTTGCTGCACCTTAGTTAATTTTGTTACTTGTTACCCGTTATGAATTATCTTATCACACAAATGTCTGTTACCGATAATTTTAGTGCTTGCAGAGAATACCTTGCTGAAAACCGCTTGTCATTTCCTTCTGCTCCTCATTGGGTTCGACAATCTTACTTATCGAAAGGACTACGATAGATCCCCTATACTTGTGGGTCATCAAAGTGCATATGTTCCAAGGAGAGAAAGTATGTTAGTTTATGCCTCTCCCTCATATAAAATTGCAATAACGACCACCGATCTTGTTAACAATTGCCTAGGATAATTTCGCCCACCGATCCATCATTATTTCCACACTCACTATTTATAATAGATAGTAATATATTCTTACTTTATGTTAACAACACGTATCTTTATATGTTAGTTCTCCGATATCATGCAAAGTTATCCTCTTCATACCCACAACATAGTTTATTTCTCATTTCTAGAAGGAAGCAAACGTTAGGTGTACGTAGAGTCGTATAAGTGGCAGATAGAACTTGAGAGAATATTGATCTTACCTTTAGCTCCTTGTGGGTTCGACACTCCATACTTATCACTTCCACCTTTGGAAATTGCTATGATGATTCCTTGCACTTGGGGATTATCAAGGGTGCAGGTGTTCTTATATAACTTTTGTAATTGAAACATTAGCATGTTCCTTTATCCTTATAGGAAAAGGGAGTTTCTCAATATAAGCAGTAGGAACAATTGGGTTAACACTATAAGTAATAATTTCTTCTTTAGCTTTAGTAGGTTCTTGTACTTTTACTTCAATAGGGGGATGATACTTAAACCACTTCTCCTTGGGGAGTTCAACATGAGTAGCAAATGATTCACAGAAAGAACCTACTATCTCAGAGTCAAGTCCATACTTAGTGCTAAACTTGTGGAAAGCATCGGTATCCATAAAAGATTTAACACAATCAAACTCAAGCTTTATACCTGACTCTTTGCCTGTGTCGAGTTCCCAATCTTTAGAATTGCGTTTAATTCTTTCCAGAAGATCCCATCTAAATTCAATAGTGTTCTTCATAAAAGAACTAGTACAAGAAGTATCGAGCATGGGTTGATCATTACGAGAAAGCCGAGCATATTTTTTTTTGCATAATAATTTCTCTTGAGAGCTCATGATTGGGGCATGAATACATCATTGACTTAAGCCTCCCCCAAGCTTGAGCAATACTTTCTCCTTCACGAGGCCAAAAATTATATATATATATATATATATATGTGTGTGTGTGTGTGTGTGTGTGTGTGTGTGTGCGTGTGTGTGTGTGTGTATCACCCAGGGTGCAGAATAAGTTATTCTTCACCCGAGGTAATCTTATGATCACTTCATAATTAAATCACATTTGGAATTCAAATAGTTAAATTTCTATTGATTCACTACGTAAAATTTGGTATAAGAAAATAAAAATATAGGTCATAAGACAAGAAAATTTGGAGTTTATGTATATTTTACACTATGTTTTTACGTTTGTAATTTTACCTAACATCAAATATTTTTACGGTGATTATATGTTTTTTAGGTCTCTTTTTACGTCAGAAATAAGACAAAACTTATGGAATGTAAAATTACAGTGCATTGGTGGTAAAATAGAGGGTGAAGAATAACTATTCCTCACCTGTGGTGATGAATAGTCAATCCCTATATAGAGATATATATATATATATATATATATATATATATATATATATATATATATATATAAAATTCCAATCATGATGAACCAGATGCATAGGATAAAACTCCTGATGAAATTCCGATTTCAATCGGTTCCAATCCCATATTCCAATATCATCACATAGACTATACCATGTCAATGATCCCCCCCAAAGATAAAGGGAAAACCTTCTTCTTGACCGCATCTTCGGATAAACCTGCTAGCTTAAATAATCCACAAATTTCATCCACATATATCAGGTGCATATCAGGATGCACCATTCCATCTCCTGCATAAGGATTAGCTAGCAGTTTTTCTATCATACCCGAAGGAATTTCATAATAAATATTTTCAGTAGGTGCAGTAGGTTGAGGGATAACTCTTTGTGCTTCCGGTCGAGGTGAAGATACCCCGAAAGAGCCCCTCAAAGGATTACTTTCCATAGTGACAAGTGACAGTAAATTTCAGCACATAATATAAATGTTTCCTTACCAAATTCCACTCACCAGAGGCGCTTCACTCCCCGGCAACGACACAAAAAAAGAGTCTTGATGACCCACAAGTATAGGGGATCAATCATAGTCCTTTCGATAAGTAAGAGTGTTGAACCCAACGAGGAGTAGAAGGAAATGAAAAGCGGTCTTCAGCAAGGTATTCTCTGCAAGCACTGAAATTATCGGTAACAAATAGTTTGGTAGCAAGCAATTCATAACGGGTAACAAGTAACAAGTGTAAAAAAGGTGCAGCAAGGTGGCCCAGTCCTTTCTATAGAAAAGGACAAGCCTGGACAAACTCTTATATAAAGCAAAGCGCTCCCGAGGATACATGGAAATTATCGTAAAGTTAGTTTTCATCATGCTCATATGATTCACGATCGCTACTTTGATAATTTGGTATGTGGCTGGACCGGTGTGTCGCGACCAGACCCGAATGGATCTAGCGCTCTGTGCTCAGTGTCATCCCTGGATCGATGTCTTGACACAACACAAGATTTCAAGGATTTATAACAGAGTAGCAATCACACACTTATTACATCGTTGTCCACAAGGGAACTTAACACAATAATATGGCTTAAGGCCATCTAATAATAACAGCGGAAGGCTTGGAAAACGAGTGAGTCCATCAACTCCAACGGCATCACCGAGTATAGAACCACGGCCTAACACCTTACTCGTCATGCGAAAAGTACGCAACATGAAAAGTTGCAGCCCAAAACGGGTCAAGACATGGAATATCTTGGCAATGTAACACATAGAGAACAATGAAGCAATAAGCCTATACTACATGCATATTTGGCTGGTGGAAAGGCTCTACGGTTACATTTGCATAAAGCTGATTTTTCCCTACATCAAAGGAATAATTTTATTTAACTATCATGGTGGTTGTTAAACATTGAGAATGGTTGACAGCATCCTCAATCCCAATTAAAAAGTACTCATTAAAACCCAATAACTTTATTATTAGAAGTAACATGTTGAGATTCACATGATATTCAAATACTAGATACTCAAGATTCGTCCATAACCGGGGACACGGCTAATCATGATCAGTTTTTACACTCTGCAGAGGTTTGCGCACTTTTCCCCACAAGACTCGATCGCCTCCGCTTGGTTCTCGCACTACATGGTGTTTGAGAAACGGATGACCGAGACATAGTCTTTCAGAAGCGCTTGCACCTTACATGTGGGTAGACCGTACCAACCTAAATCCCCTACATCAGCTAGCCTACCCGTAAGAGTTCGCACAACTTAGTCAACTACGCCATGAGCCCATAATTGGCTTGTGGCTGCACACGGAAGTTTCTAGTTTGAATAATCTTATGATCCCTTAGAGCTGGGTGGCGGTCCCAAGAAATCTGAGCAAGTCCTGATAGAAACCAGGTGCCTCAATCCACCCAGGATGTGTGTTTAGGTTGCCACCTTAGATAAACCATTAATTAACAATCTCACATCTGTCATGGATATTCACTCACCCAATCCACGTCTACTAGCATAGCATGGCATAATAAGCAAACGTAGAAGTAACTCCCAAGGTTTCATAAGTAAAACAGGTAATAGGTACTACCTCAAACTACTTCCCATCCCACAATTTGATTAGATCCTAAACATGCAAGTGTTTGAGGGTTTGATCTAATGCATAAAACTGGGTATGAGAAGAGTATGATCAAAGTGTTACTTGCCTTGCTGATGATCCATGAGTCCTAGAGATTGAAGTAACAAGCGGCGCACCGGGTGATCTAACGCAGACAAACAACAAGCATACAATAAGTACTCATCTAATGCACAGGAAATCTCGAATAAAAGATCTAACCAGATAGTTCAACTTAAGAACCTGGTTGCAAAAGAATCGAATCAAATAAAGCATCGAAAGTCGGAACTCGAGAGAGAACGACTACATTAGCAATCTGAAAATAGGTCAAAATTTCACAGTAGCAAAACTCTGTGAAAGTAGGGTAGTCGGAACGGTTTCGTTCACATTTAAACTCCAGCGCTTGAATCACCTGATTAGATAAGCGAGCAAGAAATAAAACAGATTTGAAAATCGGATCGTAAATCGAATCGAAAATTAACGGATTAAATCCGATTTAAAAGAAAACGACGAACGGATTAAATAGCGGACGTTCGTTAACAGAACTAATCCAACGAACACGTTCATTGAAGCGAATGGGTCGATGAGCGTTCACTAAATAAGAAAACCAAAAAATAAACCAATCTAGGTTTTAAAAACCGAACTTTGCAAAAACGGACCGGGTTTTCTAGAGAAAACCGGATCGGATCGACGGGCGGCGGCTACCGGCGATCGCGGTGGGGCTCAGCGAGTCTCCTGCTGGTCGGGGTCGGGCGGGTCGGCGGGTGGGGGTCGACGAGGCTCGGGCGGCGGCGTGCTCGGCGACGAGGGGCGAGGGCGGCGTTCGGGCGACGGCGGCGGTTCCGGCTCGGGTGAGGGCGGCGGGGGTGAGGAGAGAGGGGGGCCGGGTTAAATAGGAGGGTGCTCGGTTGCGTGGGGAGGGGGCACGGGCGAGGATCCGGCGTGTCTCGAGCCGGAGTCGGGCGGCGGATTCTCCTGCCGGGCGTGGCGTGAGGAAGGGGAGATGGGCCGGGGCGGCTGGCTGGGCCGGGGCCTGGCTGGCTGGGCCGGCTGGGCCTTGGCCCAGGGGGGGGGGGGGGCGGCGCATTTTTTTTATAAGATTAAAAAAAAATAATTAAAAAAAATACCAAATTAACTCCAAATTAAATAAAACAAATTTTACCCCAAACCAAAAAATGAGTCGAACAAAATGAACTTTAAAAGCGGCAAACATGCATAAAATTTTTAAAATGCTCATTTTGCCTAAGCAAAATAAATCTTTCAAAAACCAAATTTGATTTATTTATAATATCTTCATTTTTCCTAAATATTGGGAAAGTCATATTATTTCCTCTCTTGAGATTTTTATAGGAAAAACTTTATGAAGAAAATTAAATAAATCCAAATGATCCTATTTTTCAAAATTTGAGAAAATCCCAAATATGAAAATAATGAAACTTCCAACTCTCTCCGAGGGTCCTTGAGTTGCGTGAAATTTCTAGGATCGGAAAAATGCGAGAAAAAAATATGATATGCATGATGACCTAATGTATAACATTCCAAATTGAAAATTTGGGATGTTACAAACCTACCCTTAAGATGAATCTACGCCCTCGAGATTCGGGTTAACTAGAAAATAGGTGAGGGTGGTCCTTGAGCAAAACTTCCTCTCTTTCCTGGTGGCTTCATCCTCGGTGTGGTGGCTCCTTGAACTTTGCAAAACTTGATAACCTTCTTTGCGGGTAACTCTGCTGGCATAATCGAGAATCTTAATCGGTTTCTCCTCATATGTCAAATCATCCTTCAACTGAATTGCTTCCAATGGTACAAGATCTCTTAACGGTACCTCTGCTATCTCGGGTGACATTTCTTCAATCGAGAAACATGGAATACATCATGAACTCCTCGACAGTCCTGCGGTAATTCCAACTTATAAGCAACTTCTCCCATGCGTTGCAAAATCTTATACGGTCCAACGAAGCGGGTGCTAACTTTCCTTTAACTCCAAAACGCTTAACTCCTCGAAGCGGGGATACTCGAGATATACTCATCTCCAATTTTATGCTCAATCGCTGCGCTTTGAATCGGCATAGCTCTTTTGTCCGGACTGGGCTACCTTGAGCACATCTCGAATCAACTTAACTTTCTGTTCGAGACTCCTTAATCAAATCTGGTCCAAACAACTGGCGATCTCCGGTTTGGTCCCATAACAACGGTGTCCTGCACCTTCTTCCATACAAAGCCTCGAAAGGTGCCATCTTCAAGCTGGTTTGGTAGCTGTTGTTGTAGGAAAATTCTGCATCTGACAAATTATCATCCCAGCTAGATCCATAATCTAGGGCACAAGCTCTCGACATGTCCTCCAAAATCTGATTGACTCTCTCGGTGCATCCATCGGTACGTGGGTGGAAAGTCATCTGAATTCCAATCGGGTTCCCAATGTTTCGTGTAACCGGTTCCAAAATTTCGAGGTAAACTGGGTTCCTCTATCCGATACGATGCTCCTCGGAACTCCGTGTAAGCACACAATTCTGGTCATGTATATCTTTGCCAACTTAGCACTGCTATAGGTAGTCTTGACTGGAATAAAATGAGCTACCTTCGTTAAACGGTCAACTATAACCCAAATCGAGTCATATCCTGAACGAGTCTTTGGCAATCCTTGAGAAATTTTCAATGAACCTTCGGTAGTATCCTGCGAGTCCAAGGAAACTCCGAATCTCTCCAACTGTCGTTGGTGCTTCCCATTTGGTTACGGTCTCAACCTTTGTGGGGTCAACTGCTATCCCTTCTCCGGATATAACATGTCCGAGAAATCCAACTTCCTTTAACCAAAACTCACATTTCTGAACTTGGCATACAATTGGTGTTCCCTCGGTTTCTCCAAAACCAATCGCAAATGTTCCTTGTGTTCCTCTTCATTCTTCGAGAAAATCAAAATGTCATCAATGAACACCACGGCGAACTTATCCAAAAACTCCATAAACACTTTGTTCATCAGGTTCATGAAATAGGCTGGTGCGTTAGTCAATCCAAATGACATAACGGTATACTCGTATAGTCCATATCTCGTGGTAAATGCTGCCTTGGGTATGTCCTGCTCCCGAATCTTCAACTGATGGTACCCTGATCGCAAGTCGATCTTGGAAAACACCTTGGCTCCTTGCAAGCGATCAAACAAATCATTTATCATAGGTAGTGGGTACTTGTTCTTGATTGTTACTTCATTCAATCCACGATAATCGACAACCATTCTTAACGATCCATCCTTCTTCTCCACTAGCAAAACGGGTGATCCCCAAGGTGAAGAACTTGGGCGTATAAAACCTTTATCCAAAAGTTCCTTAATCTGCTTCTTGATTTCCGCCAAATCCTGTCTTTGGCATCCTATACGGTCGCCCGATATCGGGCCTGTTCTCGCAACAGCTCGATCAAAAACTCAATGTCTCTATCCGTGGCATTCACAGCAACTCTTCCGGAAATACATCGGGAAAATCCTGCACCATCGGTACTTCTTCTGTACCACTCCTGATAAGCAATTAACTTGTGATCTCCTCGGCTGATGCCGTGATACATACTTAATCCTTCTTCCTTCTGGTGTGGTGAGCAAAATTGACCTAGTGGAGCAATCAATGTTTCCTCCATACTTTGATAACCAATCCATACCTAATATCACATCCAATCCTTGGGATTCCAGAACTATTAGGTCTGAGGGGAAAACATAGTGTCCAATCCTTAATGGCAATCGATCACACCATTTACTAGCCATGTACTGCTCGGGTGAGGTTACTAGCATGGGTGACCTAAGGGCTTGGGTTGGTAACTTGTACTTATCCACAAATCCCTTGATATGTATGAATGCGATGCACCAAGATCGAAAAGAACAACTGCGATAAATGACTTAACCAAAAACTTACCGATTCATCGCATCGGGCTGATCTTCAACCTCTTCCACTTCAATGTGGTTCACCTGTCCTCTATTGAAAGGGTTGGGCTTCTTTCGAGCTTCCATTGCCATTTCCATTCTGGTCTTACGGGCGGTCATTGGCATAATGCCCGATCTTGCGGCACTTAAAGCAAGTAATATGACTCAGGTCTACTTTGGATGGTGTTGACGGGTTGGTGCGATTACGTCCGTTGCTTCCTCCATTCCCGTTCCCATTCTTGGTGCTGTTATGGTTATGCGAATTACCTCCTCCATGGGTATGTCAAACCGAATTCCTGATTTAGGGGTATAACGAGGTTTCTGCTGAGCTCGAGTTATACTTCCCTTGTCCATACTTCCGCTATGTTCTCAATTTGTCTTGCTTTCCTTCAATCATGAGGGCTCGGTCTACTAACTCCTGGTAGTTATTGAAACTGGCTACCATCAACGGCATCTTGAACTCATCATTCAGTCCTTCTAGAAACTTCTCTGTTTAGTTGCATCAAGAGCAACGTCATCCGGGGCATAACGTGCTAATTTGCTAAAGTCATCCACGCATCGCCATGATCCTTCCTCCTTGGCGTAAGTTGCGAAACTCACGCTTCTTCATGGCCATAGCTCCTATTTGAAACATGGGCAAGGCGGAAAGCTTGCTGAAATTGATCCCATGTGGCGGTGTCTACCGGGTAAGTGGCTGTGAAATTCTCCCACCATCTTCTGCGGGTCCTTCAAGGCGATGTGCTGCAAACTTCACTCTTTCTCCATCCGTGCATCCTGCAGTGGTCAGCTCCTTCCTATCTTGCGGAGCTACCATCTGCTACAATTGGTTCGGTGCTACTGGAATACACCGGCGGGTTCAGTCTAAGGAAACGAGTCAGATGATCCGCAGGTGGTGGTGGCGGTGGGTTGTTGTTGTTGTTGTTGTTGCCCTGGTTCTGTACCAATGTTTGAATCAGGGTATTCTGCTGCTGGATCAGTTGGGTGATCTCTGGCGGGAAAACAAATCCGGGGTCGCGTCTCGGAGGCATCTGAGGGGTTTAGAAAAGATGAGAAATTAGAATAGAATGAGGTCTAAGGGGAATCAGTACCCAAATGCACATGAGCAAATACACACAAAATCACTTCATTCAATCAATCAAAGGCTTACAACGATCTAACTATCGCAAAAGTGCGTGTACTATAATGTTTACATGGAGGGAATACTACTAATAAGTGGGGGACTTCTACTAATTTGAACCGGTGGAAGACTCCATAATGTCTGCTCCTGCTTCTTCTTCAAAGTCGGGTTCACTTGGATCCGAATCGGTGTCGTCGATGTTGATGTAGTCGCTTGGGTGATCGATATGCTGGTCTTCATTCCTGAGCGCCAACTTCTTCTTCAGTTCTTCAATCTCGTACTTAAGATCGTTATTGTGTCTTGCTAGAGCTACGATCTCGTCCATATAGTCCTTGCGAGTTGTCTTGAGTTCTTCTTCAAGCTCGATGATCCTTCCCTTTGCATTCTGCAACGCCAACATATCATTGCACATCTGGTTCTCCTG
This sequence comes from Aegilops bicornis, assembly GCA_021605145.1. Classification (NCBI taxonomy): domain Eukaryota; kingdom Viridiplantae; phylum Streptophyta; class Magnoliopsida; order Poales; family Poaceae; genus Aegilops; species Aegilops bicornis. The sequence continues at coordinate 182,181,728 of CM038671.1, read as the reverse complement.
GCGTCGAATGTGCTGGTTTAACTCCTGGATAAATGCTGCAATGGATCTATCCTTCTTGGTGCTGACGACGTCCCATTTGTCATCTCGGCGTCCGCAAATCTGGTAGATTGTGTCCTTAAGATCTTCTTGATAAACTTCTCCAATGCGTCCCATGGTGATGTGAGCTGCCATGCTCTTTCCCAGACTCCAAGTTGGTGCACTAAAAACACTATCTATTGGCTTGGTGATTGGGGCGAATGTCCTTCCTGGAACGTGAGCGTGAATCTTCCAGCGCTCCTCTTCAGGCAGAGTGGCGTTGAAAATTCCGGTGAAGCTTGGTAGTCCAATATTTAGGTACTTGGTAACTTCCTTCAAGTGAAATCCAAAAGGTGTGCCTTCATCAGGTTGGGTGTACTTGATCTTCGCGTCCTTCATCCTAAAGAAAGTAGAAAAGATGAGGAGTTTAGAAAATGGGAAGAGAATAGTGATCTATGGCTTTATCTTAGTGGTCGTGTCCTACGGTGGCGTGTGCTCGATACCATTCTCTGTCGCGACCAGGACCGAATGGATCTAGCGCTCTGCTCGGTGTCATCCTGGATCAAGTAATGACACATCACAAGATTTCAAGGATTTATAACAGAGTAGCAATCACACACTTATTACATCGTTGTCCACAAGGGAACTTAACACAATAATATGGCTTAAGGCCATCTAATAATAACAGCGGAAGGCTTGGAAAAGCGAGTGAGTCCATCAACTCCAACGGCATCACCGAGTATAGAACCACGGCCTAACACCTTACTCGTCAGTTCTAAAAAGTCTGCAACATGAAAAGTTGCAGCCAAAAACGGGTCAAGACATGGAATATCTTTGGCAATGTAACACATAGAGAGCAATGAAGCAATAAGCCTATACTACATGCATATCTGGCTGGTGGAAAGGCTCTACGGTTACATTTTTGCATAAAGCTGATTTTTCCCTACATCAAAGGAATAATTTTATTTAACTATCATGGTGGTTGTTAAACATTGAGAATGGTTGATGACATCCTCAATCCCAATTAAAAAGTACTCATTAAAACCCAATAACTTTATTATTAGAAGTAACATGTTGAGATTCACATGATATTCAAATACTAGATACTCAAGATTCGTCCATAACCGGGGACACGGCTAATCATGATCAGTTTTTACACTCTGCAGAGGTTTGCACTTTTCCCCACAAGACTCGATCGCCTCCGCTTGGTTCTCGCACTACATGGTGTTTGAGAAGCGGATGACCGAGACATAGTCTTCGTAAGCGCTAGCACCTTACATGTGGGTAGACCGTACCAACCTAAATCCCCTACATCAGCTAGCCTACCCGTAAGAGTTCGCACAACTTAGTCAACTACGCCAGAGCCCATAATTGGCTTGTGGCTGCACACGGAAGTTTCTAGTTTGAATAATCTTATGATCCCTTAGAGCCTGGGTGGCGGTCCGAAGAAATACAGGCAAGTCCTGATAGAAACCAGGTGCCTCAATCCACCCAGATGTGTGTTTAGGTTGCCACCTTAGATAAACCATTAATTAACAATCTCACATCTGTCATGGATATTCACTCACCCAATCCACGTCTACTAGCATAGCATGGCATAATAAGCAAACGAAGAAGAAACTCCCAAGGTTTCATAAGTAAAACAGGTAATAGGTACTACCTCAAACTACTTCCCATCCCACAATTTGATTAGATCCTAAACATGCAAGTGTTTGAGGGTTTGATCTAATGCATAAAACTGGGTATGAGAAGAGTATGATCAAAGTGTTACTTGCCTTGCTGATGATCCGCGAGTCCTAGAGATTCGAAGTAACAAGCGGCGCACTCCGGGTGATCTAACGCAGACAAACAACAAGCATACAATAAGTACTCATCTAATGCACAGGAAATCTCGAATAAAAGATCTAACCAGATAGTTCAACTTAAGAACCCTGGTTGCAAAAGAATCGAATCAAATAAAGCATCGAAAGTCGGAACTCGAGAGAACGACTCATTTAGCAATCTGAAAATAGGTCAAAATTTCACAGTAGCAAAACTCTGTGAAAGTAGGGTAGTCGAACGGCGGTTTCGTTCTGAAACTCCAGGCGCTTGAATCACCCGATTCCGATAAACGAGCAAGAAATAAAACAGATTTGAAAATCGGATCGTAAATCGAATCGAAAATTAACGGATTAAATCCGATTTAAAAGAAAACGCATTTAACGGATTAAATAACGGACGTTCGTTAACAGAACTAATCCAACGAACACGTTCATTGAAACGAATGGGTCAGTGAACGTTCACTAAATAAGAAAACCAAAAAAAATAAACCAATCTAGGTTTTAAAAAAAACCGAACTTTGCAAAAAAAAACCGGACCGGGTTTTCTAGAGAAAACCGGATCGGATCGGACGGGGCGGCGGCTACCTCCGGCGGTCGCCGGTGGGGCTCAGGCGAGTCTCCGGCGGGTCGGGCGGGGTCGGCGGGTCGGCGGTGGGGTCGACGAGGGGCTCGGCGGGCGGCGTGCTCGGCATTTAGGGGCGAGGGCGGCGGCGTTCGGGCGACGGCGGTTCAGTCGGGCTCGGGTGAGGGCGGCAAGGGTGAGGAGAGAGAGGGGGGCCCGGCGGTTAAATAGGAGGGGGTGCTCGGTTGCGTGGGGAGGGCACGGCGGCGAGGCTCCGTGTCCGAGCCGGGTCGGCGGCGGGACTCCTCCGCAAGGCGTCTTGTGAGGAAGGGAGATGGGCCGGGGCGGCTGGCTGGGCCGGGGCCTGGCTGGCTGGGCCGGCTGGGCCTTGGCCCAGGGGGGGGAGGGGGGCGGCGCATTTTTTTTTAAAAATTAAATCAAAAGAATTTTAAAAAAATACCAAATGAACTCCAAATTAAATAAAACAAATTTTCCCCGACTCCTAAAAATGAGTCGAACAAAATGAACTTTAAAAACGGCAAACATGCATAAATTTTTTAAATGCTCATTTTTGCCTAAGCAAAATAAATCTTTCAAAAACCAAATTTGATTTATTTATAATATCTTCATTTTTCCTAAATATTGGGAAAGTCATATTATTTCCTCTCTTGAGATTTTTATAGGAAAAACTTTATGAAGAAAATTAAATAAATCCAAATGATCCTATTTTTCAAAATTTGAGAAAATCCCAAATATGAAAATAATGAAACTTCCAACTCTCCGAGGGTCCTTGAGTTGCGTGAAATTTCTAGGATCGGAAAAATGCGAGAAAAAAATATGATATGCATGATGACCTAATGTATAACATTCCAAATTGAAAATTTGGGATGTTACACGGTGCTTGGGTGCTGTCCTTACTCGGAAAATCCTCCCACTTATGATTAACCCCTCTCGCAAGCATCCGCAACTACGAAAGAAGAATTAAGATAAATCTAACCATAGCATTAAACATGTGGATCCAAATCAGTCCCTTACGAAGCAACACATAAACTAGGGTTTAAGCTTCTGTTACTCTAGCAACCCATCATCTACTTGCTACTTCCAGTTGCCTTCCCCTAGGGCCAAATCATGGTGAAGTGTCATGTAGTCGACATTCACATAACACAACTAGAGGAAAGACAACATACATCTCATCAAAATATTGAACGATACCCAGTTCACATGATTACTAATAACAAGACTTCTCCCATGTCCTCATGAACAAACGTAACTACTCATAAAGCATGTTCATGTTCATAATCAGAGGGGTATTGAATATCATTAAGGATCTGAACATATGATATTCCACCAAATAAACCAACTAGCATCAACTACAAGGAGTAATCAACACTACTAGCAACCCACAGGTACCAATCTGAGGTTTTGAGACAAAGATTGAATACAAGAGATAAACTAGGGTTTGAGATGAGATGGTGCTGGTGAAGATGTTCATGAAGATTGGTCCTCCCATGATGAGAGGATCGTTTGTAATGACGATGGCTTCAATTTCCCCCTCTCGGAGGGAAGTTTCCCCAGCAGAATCGCTCCGTGGGAGACCTAGATTGCTTCTACACAGGTTCCACCTCGAGACGGTGGTGCTTCATCCTAAAAGACTTCTCTATATTTTTTCTAGGTCAAAACCCTTCATATAGTAGAAGATGGGCACTAGAGGCTGGCCAGGAGTCCCACAAGCTCAGGGGGCGCGCCCCCAGGGTTGTGAGCACTTGGTGGGTCCCCCTGGTATTTCTCTTCTCAATATGTTTTATATATTCCAAAATAATTCTCCATAAAGTTTCAGGATATTTGGAGTTGTGCAGAAAGGGATCTCAGATTTGCTCCTTTCTGGTCCAGAATTCCAGCTGCCGGCATTCTCCCTCTTCATGTGAATCTTGCAAAACAAGAGAGAAAAGGCATGAGAATTGTATCATAAAGTGTAATAATGTGACACTCCAAAATTTTTGAGTTGGTTTTATCAAACTTTTTATTTTTGATTTGAAGGAGGCTATTTAAAATCCCTCTAAAAAGACCCTCCTTCTCAAAAACTTTCTCTGATGACAAATATTTTAATTTTGTGTCATCCTCAAATCCTCACCTTGGTGTTTGGTAATGAAGGCTTTTCATTTGGTGTTGACCCTTCACAATTATTTTTTTTTGGAAAGTTTTTCATTTAAAAAGAAATCATATGGGCTTTTGGAATTATTCCTTTTATTGCAACCATTCTCTTTTACCATGCCTCATGTTAAAAATTTCTTCCAAAACCCCTCTTTCCACTTTGGGTCAAGTCAAATACCCAATCCCAGCAAGTTCAACCCATTTCTGATTTTTATTCCATTTATTTTATCCCCAAAATTATTTCTGCCATTATTCCTGACCTAGGTGGTTTACAAAGGAAGTACCAAATTTCTTTTGAGTTTTGATCCCAAACCAACTCCTCTGACTAGTCCTTAGCACCCCCAACCTAGATCCATCAAGATCCACTCTTCCAAAGTTCAAAATTTTCAAGTTTTGCTCACTGCAAGTTTGGACCAGATTCATCATTTTTGGTGAAATTCATATCTTCACTTCTCCAAAAATTCTGGGATAAATCAGGCAGCTTCCAGATACATCAAGAGGCCACCCCACCAAAGAACAGCTCCAGAAATTTTCTTCTCATGCCAAAATCATTTCATCGAGCACCTGGCATGCACTGTTGCTGTTCAGATTCAGAAAATTCAGAGTTCAGTGTCAAGTTTGATCCAAGGCGCTGCTTTCTTGAGCCTCGACGTCTATCTCACCAGTGCACGCGCTGGCACCTGCGCACTGCTCCTCCTCCTTATCCAGGGCGCCGCAAGGTCGCTTGGCCGGGCACGGGCGTCAGTGGCGACGTGTCCCGCCTGCGCCGGCGTCTCCCGCGGTGGCAGAGCCACCCGTGGCGGCCAACAGGGACCGACCCTGCTTTCGGTGCCGACCAGCGCCGCCCAAGCCACCCAGAGGCCTCCGCGTGGCCACCCCCTCCTCTGTGCGTGCCGCAGCACCGTCGCCGTGGCCTGGCAAGCACAGAGTGTGTTCTCTGCCGCCGACGGGCCCGCGAAGCGCCGTTCCGTCGAAACCGCGGAGCAGGTCTAATCCAACCGAGGTTAGCGTTTGAATGGAACCAGTGGATCATCACGTTGATGCCCAACCGCCTAAACCACCCGTCCGGCCACTGCCTTACCGTAATCACCACCGGAGTTATCCCGTTCTCGGCAACCGCCTCGGGCCGGCTATAAATAGCCACCCCGAGCTCGCCTTCGACCAGCACCAACTCCCCCACCTCTCCAGGACTGCGCTCGACCCCTAGGAGGACCCCGAGGGGGTCTTCTCCTCCGTCTCCGGCCGCCCCGATCCACTTCGGGCTCCGGCCAGATTTGCTCGAGTGCGTGCACCCCCGCCTCTCAAGTTGTACCAGTGGCATACTAGTGCACCCACTCCACTAACCCACGCCCCAATTTGGCATTTGCAGCCTTCCCCGACGAGATCCACCATCACCCGAGCCGCCGTCCGCCGGAGTGAGGGCCACCGTCGACGTGGTGCTCGCCGACGACCAGCTCCACCACCCACAGACGCGGGAGAGCACGCTGAGTCTGTAGGTACCCTCCGCTCCTCCTAACTCGCCGTGGATCATCGCCGGCGACCACCGCAAGCTTCGGGCGCCGGCGCGCTCTGTTTTTTTCTCTCTCAAACTTTTAAACCTGACGAGTGGGACCCCCTTGTCAGCCTCTCTTTTCTTTAATTCGAAACGTTTTCTGAAAACGCCTTCGGGCAAATACGCTTTCTGAATGAAACGTTATTCTGTCCTTTTACATTACGCCCCTACAGAAACTTTCGGTTTCATTACGAGACAAGTCCTCGGACTGAAACCTTAATAACTTTTAAACAGAAAATGATTTTTGATTGATTCTTTTTCTGTCACCTTTATTTTTCTGTCTAGATTTTTTATCATATTTATTTGAAAAATATTTGGAACACTTTTTGTGCACACACGGTATTTACGTTAGTACGTATTTTTCTTATACCGTAGATACCGAAGGAGGTGACGGAACCGCGAACTTCACCGAGCTAGCCTCCGACTACTCCGAACCAGGCAAACATGTTTGAACCTTTGATATGATGAGTGTTTTGCATGTTTTCTTGAGTAGTTACTTCATGACATGTTTATATGAGCATCGGTAAATGTTATATTGCATGCAAAGCTATTACAAGTGAGCTTCGAAACCCGATGTGTTATTTGATGTGAGTTTACATAATCATGTGGTGACATGAAAAGGTGGTAAGATGGTATTGTTGAAGCATGCCAGTCTTATGCCAAACCATTTAACTCTAGTGTCAACGTGGATCAAGTCACGTTACCATCCGTTCCTTTCCTTGTACTACACAAGTTTTCTGCAAAGAATATGGTTTAGTAAGTTGCAAACCTCTTTCCTCGCACACACCAAATAGAGGGGCCGTGATGAGGGTTCCATGGCCGTGGATTAAAGCCAGTCATCCGGTCAGGCGGCATGGGTATTTCCGGTTGGGACCGAGAGGGGGGCACCCCTTAGAGCGCGCGATATAAATTTGATCCCATGCTATTCGAGGTTGTGACCTCCCCGTCTTAGAGTTTTTGTTGAACGTTGCCTAGGGTGATTCCTGGCAGCGGAATGTGGAAATGGTGTGTACTGGTTAGATGTGTTCCTTCTGAAATACGGTAGACGGAACTAGTCCTTCGTGACTACGGAAATCCGTTGGGTGTGGTTAAATAGTACAAACTCTGCAGAGTCAAAATCATTCGAGTAACCCTATCTATGGTCATGGACTGTGTTCAACTTGTCTTGTCAGTCTCAGTGTCAGTCTCCGTGATGACCTCCGGTGAACAAACATGAGTGGTAAACCCGGCTGAATGATTACTCCTGTGGATGGACTAACCCGTTTGTCATTATGTACTGAGTATTTCTTTGGAGTGATTTAACTTCATGAATTTATTAAATACGAATGATGACATATAAGCCCTTTATGTGATATCTCTCAGACGTCCGACTGTGGCACTCTTGTTATTTATTTTCGATATAAGCCCTTTATGTGATGTCGCTCAGACGTCCGACTGTGGCACTCTTGTTATTTATTTTTGATATAAGCCCTTTATGTGATGTCGCTCAGACGTCCGACTGTGGCACTCTTGTTATTTATTTTCGATATAAGCCCTTTATGTGATGTCGCTCAGACGTCCGACTGTGGCACTCCTGTTATTTATTTTCGATATAAGCCCTTTATGTGATGTCGCTCAGACGTCTGACTGTGGCACTCTTGTTATTTATAAGCCCTTTATGTGATGTCGCTCAGACGTCCGACTGTGGCATGCACTGTCATTTACCTTTGAAATATAAGCCCTTTATGTGGTGTCGCTCAGACGCCCGACTGCGGCATGTTAATTTATTTTTACCTTTCGAGGCGTCGCTTCAGGTACCCGATCGGTTTTCAGTTACTTTGTTGGGATTTCGGGAGGACTACCGCTGACTTCCTTTTATTTAGCAAGTAGTGCAAATTTATTATTTTGATTGTGCAAATGCTAATTGCTCATGGTGCATCATGTTTGCATTTGTTATATCTTATGTCCGAACTGTCTTGCGAGTACATTCAAAGTACTCACCTGGCTTGTTGATTTGGCCAGATGTTGACGAAGGCGATCTTATGGATGAAGAGTTCGATAGCGAGTCCGACGCCTAGAGGAGTCCTACCAGTCCGTGCGATCCTGTAATTTGTCACTTGTATCATATACGCTTCGCTACCGAATAAAATCATCAAGCCTCACTTCGACGCCGATGAGCTGCAAGAGTAGGAGTCATGTCACCCACTCCAATCGTGACATATCCACCACCACTTTTATTACGAGTCGAGTATGCCACCACACCCTTGTGTCATATCCGCCATTATGAATAATATTGGCGTGCTTAAAAAAATTGTTGAGCAACATCAGCTCAACCCTGTAATATATTCAGTACATCTGGACTTCTGTATCAAGAATTTGTCTACCAGTAAGGAGGATTCTCCTATACTGGAAATAAAAGGGTCGGTTTCTCAATAAGTATTTTATTGGAAAACCAGTCGTGACAAACTTGGTATCAGAGCTAGGCTGACTGTAGGAAACCACTAGGTGCGATCGCTAATCGGTTATTAGCGTCTTAAGTGCGATTTTTGCATTTTGCAAAAGCATAGCAATTTTCTGTTAGTCATCATAAATTTATGATCTGACTATTCGGAATTTTTGTCTACTTTTGTAGATGGCTAGCAGCGATTGTGAGTCTCAGGTGTTCGCCAACGTATCGGAGGGGTTTATCAAGCTCCTCTCCTACATCGTCAAGATCGCGATTGGGCCATCGGTTCGCCCAGTGTTCACACTCTACCAGCACAAGATCAGCGACAGGTTGTTCATGCACCAGGCCGTGGTGCAATTCAAGGGAGGGCGTTCGGAGTCACGCCACCTCCGATTTGTGGGTAGGGCCATGCCTACGGAGAGGCATGCCATGCAGATGGCTGCCCGGGAGGCGATAGCTCGTCTCCGAGATGTTCTTCCTTCAATGAAGACTCGTCGCTACCGCTACCTCCCATGCCACGTGCCATACACTTGTCACTATGCATTCGCTTGCCCTAGGGGAGAGCGAGATGAGGCTATTGAGATGCTTGTTGAGTATCTCCAGGCTCTTGAGGCAGCTTTTGATAGCCTCGTGGACGACCTTGTGGCTGCTCGTATGGACTCGGTTCATGGCTGTTCCGCCAACAGGAAAGAGCTCCTCCACACAGCACCACCACTGACTTTCGTCTCATCCTCGGCATCCTATTCACCTACCATCCTCGCCACCGCTCACCGCCTGCCTACCACTGAGGAGTTTGACCAAGTCATTGCTCCTATCCCAGTTCGTGCTGCACCACCTATCGTGCCCGCTCCAGCTCCTCAGCGTAGCACTTCACGCCCGGAGCCTATTAGTGAGGAGGAGGTTGAGTCCCCAGCATCACTGGGTCTTACCCTCGGCAGGCCAAGGGAAATCCTTACCATCTCCAACTGAGTGCGCCTAGCAGCCATGCGATGTACCAGCTTGTGTGATATGTTTATATGTATATAGGTTGTGAGTAGTAGTTTGTGTGCGCATCATGTAGGAACTGGGAGAAGTGCACTAGCCTAGATAACATGTCAGGATTGTGTACGCACATCCTGAGTGATGTATTGTATGATTACTGCTTGCGTGTAAGATATGTACTGAGCGGTCCTTCTCCATGCGCAATCAAATGTTTTCTTGAAAAATCTTGGAGTGTTTAAAATTTCCGCCTTTACGTATGTATTTATTTTTGCAACTCGGTTTCTTTTCTTATGAGTTTTACAAAAAATATCCCCAGAGTGGAAAATGCCTCGTCCTTGGACTCGTTCCATGCCAAGTCCGCCATAAGAGAATTATGTAACCCAAACACGCCACAATTTCACACAGGGGCAGTCAAGTCAGCAGGGCAGTGAAGCAGCATTTTCCCAAGTATGTCGCCTTTATGAGCAAAGCCAGCAACAACATCAAGAAATGATGAACCATGTCATCAATATGGGAAATCACCGTGGACCGTATCAGCAGCAATCCAAATTGTCAGAACTACAAAAGACGTCCCCCAACATTCTCAAGACATCGACAAGCCGCTTGAGGCCGATGATTGGCTTCGAGACATTGAAAGGAAATTAATTATTGCACAATGTTCAGACCGTGAGAAGGTACTATATGCACCTCACTACCTCACTGGAGCAGCTGCATCATGGTGGGAAAATTTCCTACACATGCACCCCAATGAAAATAACATCACCTGGGAAGAATTTAAGGAAGGTTTTCGTAGGCGCATATCCCGTAAGCATTATGAAGATCAAGAAAAGGGAGTTTGACGACCTCAAACAGAGAAGCATGACGGATCGAGTACAATAGTCAGTTTACTCAGTTATCTCGTTATGCCAACGAAGAGCACATGACTGAAAATAAAAAGATGGAAAAATTTCTGGACGGTCTTGCACCAGCACTTAAATGCCAGCTGGTCGTACACACCTTTCCAGATTTCAAGACGCTTGTGGACAAAGTGATTACATTAGAAAATGAGCGCCGCAGATTGGAGGATTTTCGCAAGCAAAAGAGGGACCAAACTACCCAAGCTCGCAACAACCGGAACAAGATTGATCTTCAGAAACATGGAGCAAACAAGTCCACAACCAACGTCCCACGCTCAAACAAAAATTTTCATGCAAGGGACAAGGATTTTACATACTGCCCAGGTGTTACTTGCTATGCTTGTGGAGAGGAAGGGCACTATGCCAAACAGTGCCCAAAGCCAAGAAACTCAACTTCCAAGCCGAACAACGGTGGGAATAATCCAGCACCCAAGCGTAACAACTTCAAACCCAATAACAATCACAAGAAGGGTCACTTGAACCATGTGACCAAGGAGGAAGCACAGAATGCCCCAGATATTGTACTCGGTACGTTCCCTGTCATCACAATACCTGCCACGGTTTTGTTTGATTCTGGAGCTTCTCACTCGTTCATTTCAAAGAAATTTGCTTTGCAAAATGATTTTTCGATGCTTCCCTTGGAAAAATCCATGATCATCAAGTCCCCCGGGATTAAGCAAATCACTCAGAGTTACTGCCAAGGTGTGATTATTGAGTTCGAGGGACTAAAGTTTCATGCCAACCTAATTGTATTGGAAAATAAGGGACTGGATGTTATCCTAGGAATGGACTGGTTAACCACCAACAAAGGATTTATTGACTGCTTCAACCGGACGGTAATTCTTACCCATCATCACGGGAAGAAAATAAAAATTTCAAATCAAGAAAGACAAATATCACGGCAACCAAGGTTGAACAAGGTGGACGTTTCAGAGTTAAGAAAAGTTCCAGTAGTATGTGAGTTTCCAGACGTATTTCCCGAAGAACTACCAGGCATGCCGCCAGACCGGGAAATATAATTCAGCATCGAACTAGCACCTGGAACCACCCCCATTTACAAGAAACCATATAGAATGGCACCATCCGAGTTGGTAGAATTAAAGAAGCAAATAAAAGAATTTCTGGACAAAGGATTTATACGAGCCAGCTCCTCACCTTGGGGTTCACCAGTTTTATTTGCCAAGAAGAAGAATGGGACACTGAGATTATGTATAGACTATCGAGCACTCAACATGGTCACAATCAAGAACAAATATCTGATGCCACGGATAAATGATTTGTTTGACCAACTCGCTCAAGCCAAGGTTTTCTCAAAGATTTATTTAAGGTCGGGATACCATCAATTAAAAGTATGGACAGAAGATATCCCCAAGACAACATTCACCTCTAGATACGGACTATATGAATTTACAGTGATGCCTTTTGGATTAACAAACGCCCCCGCATATTTTGTCCACCTCATGAACAAGGTGTTTATGAAATTTATGGACAAATTTGTTGTGGTGTTCATTGAGGTTATTCTGGTATACTCCAAGACACCAGAAGAGCATGCTGAACATCTCAGGATTGTACTGGGAGAATTAAGGAAACATCAATTATACGCCAAGTTCAACAAATGTGAATTTTGGTTAAGACAAGTTGGTTTTCTAGGCCATGTTCTAACCCAAGAAGGTGTTGCCGTAGACCCAGAAAAAGTCAAGGCCGTACTTGGCTGGAGACCACCAGCCAGCATAACGGACGTACGAAGTTTCTTGGGAATGGCAGGATATTACCGAAGGTTTATTGAAGGGTTCTCCACCATAGCCAAACCAATGACACAATTGCTCAAGAAGGATAAGAAGTTTGTATGGACTGAAGCCTGCGAGAAAAGTTTCCAAGAACTCAAAAGGAAATTAACGACAGCACCAGTGTTGGTTGTGCCAGACATACACAAAAGTTTTGAAGTATATTGTGACGCATCCCGGAAGGGCCTCAGATGCGTATTAATTCAAGAAGGCAAGGTAGTCGCATATGCTTCCAGGCAACTACGCAAGCACGAAGAAAATTATCCTACTCATGACTTAGAGTTGGCAGCAGTAATCCATGCACTCAAGGAGTGGAGGCACTTCTTACTTGGAAATCGTTGTGAAATATACACAGACCATAAAAGCCTCAAGTATATTTTCACACAACCAGAACTCAATTTACGACAACGACGCTGGTTGGAGTTAGTGAAAGATTATGATGTTGGTATTCACTACCATCCAGGAAAAGCTAATGTAGTGGCAGATGCTCTTAGTCGAAACCCCAGTTCAGGCAACGACGGTCTGCCAAACTTGAGACCTAAATTTTAGCAGGAGTTCGCCAAACTCAACTTGGTGATGGTCACTGAGGGCGATATGTCAAATTTGGAAATACAGCCCACCATAATGGAACAAATTAAGGAGGCTCAGCATGGACACCCCAGCATCGAAGGCATAAAGAGAAAAGTGAGTTTGGGCAAGGCCCCAGAATTTGTCATAGACGATAAGGGAATACTATGGTACGGAGACAGACTTTGCGTACCAAATATAAAAGACCTCAAACAGCAAATTCTAGCCGAAGGCCACACCGCTCCATATTCAATCCACCCGGGAGGAACCAAGATTTATAAAGACATTCAGGAAAGATTTTGGTGGCACGGTATGAAGAGGGATATAGCCACCTTCATTGCATGTTGTGATTCGTGTCAGCGCATTAAGGCAGAGCACCAAAAACCAGCAGGACTACTACAGCCAACAAGGTACCCGAGTGGAAATGGGACGAGATTGGAATGGATTTCATTGTCGGACTACCTCGGTCATGACACGGAAATATGCCATATTGGTCATCACAGATAGACTAACCAAGGTGGCACATTTCATTCGCGTAAAGACAACCTACACCACTCAGAAGCTTGCCAAGCTTTATCTCTCCCGCATAGTTTGTTTGCATGGAGTCCCAAAGACTATAATATCTGACAGAGGCACCCAATTCTTCTCTAGATTTTGGGATCAATTACAGCAAGCTCTGGGAACTCAACTATCGTTCAGTACAGCATACCACCCCCAGACAGATGGACAAACTGAACGCGTAAACCAAATTCTAGAGGACATGCTGAGAGCATGTGTCCTCACCTATGGAACCAGTTGGGAAGAAAGCTTGCCATATGCCGAGTTTGCATACAACAACAGTTACCAAGCCAGCTTACAAATGGCACCTTTTGAAGCCTTGTATGGGCGGAGATGTCGTACTCCATTAAATTGGTCGGAAACAGGAGACATCCGTATCTTCGGCCCGGATATGCTCAAGGAAGCTGAGGAGAAAGTTAGGCTAATCAGGGACAGACTCAAGGCAGCTCAAAGCCGAGAAACGAGTTACTACGATCGAAAACATCGGCGAGTCAGCTTTGAACCCGGTGAGTATGTGTACCTACGAGTATCTCCTATGAGGGGCCTGCAACGATTCAAAGTTAAGGGAAAGCTAGCACCAAGATTTATCAGACCCTTCTGTATAATTGCACGAAGAGGCACGGTAGCCTACCAGCTTGACCTACCCGAAGAGCTGTCAGACGTCCACGACGTGTTCCACGTCTCACAGTTGAGGAAATGTGTGAGCAACCCAGAAAAGCAGGTATCTCATGAAGACATTGACGTACAACCAGACCTCACCTACAGGGAACGCCCAATAAAAATATTGGAGGAGTCGGAAAGGAAAACCCGTCAGAAAACAATTAAGTTTTTCAGAGTTCAGTGGAGCAATCACACCGAGGATGAGGCAACATGGGAGAGAGAGGATTTTCTTCGGGTAGAACACCCACACCTATTTGAGGATCAGCTGAAATCTCGGGGACGAGATTTTTCCTAAGGGGGTAGGTGTTGTGACACTCCAAAAATTTTGAGTTGGTTTTATCAAACTTTTTATTTTTGATTTGAAGGAGGCTATTTAAAATCCCTCTAAAAAGACCCTCTTTCTCAAAAACTTTCTCTTATGACAAATATTTTAATTTTGTGTCATCCTGAAACCCTCACCTTGGTGTTTGGTAATGAAGACTTTTCATTTGGTGTTGACCCTTCACAATTATTTTTTTGGAAAGTTTTTCATTTAAAAAGAAATCATATGGGCTTTTGGAATTATTTCTTTTATTGCAACCATTCTCTTTTACCATGCCTCATGTTAAAAATTTCTTCCAAAACCCCTCCCTCCACTTTGGGTCAAGTCAAATACCCAATCCCAGCAAGTTCAACCCATTTCTGATTTTTATTCCATTTATTTTATCCCCAAAACTATTTCTGCCATTATTCCTAACCTAGGTGGTTTACAAAGGAAGTACCAAATTTCTTTTGAGTTTTGATCCCAAACCAACTCCTATGACTAGTCCTTAGCACCCCCAACCTAGATCCGTCAAGATCCACTCTTCCACAGTTCAAAAATTTCAAGTTTTGCTCACTGCAAGTTTGGACTAGATTCATCATTTTTGTTGAAATTCATATCTTCTCTTCTCCAAAAATTCTGGGATAAATCAGGCAGCTTCCAGATACATCAAGAGGCCACCCCACCAAAGACCAGCTCCAGAAAATTTCTTCCCATGCCAAAATCATTTCATCGAGCACTTGGCATGCACTGTTGCTGTTCAGATTCAAAAAATTCAGAGTTCAGTGTCAAGTTTCAGTCAGCGGCGTCGTTTTCTTCAGAGCCTCGGCGTCTATCTCACCAGTGCACGCGCTGGCACCTTGTGCACTGCTCCTCCTCCTTATCCAGGGCGCCGCAAGGTCGCTTGGCCGGGCACAGGCGTCGGTGGCGACGTGTCCCGCCTGCCCCGGCGTCTCCCGCGGTGGCAGAGCCACCCGTGGCGGCCAACAGGGACCGACCCTGCTTTCGGCGCCGACCAGCACCGCCCAAGCCACCCAGAGGCCTCCGCGTGGCTACCCCCTCCTCTGTGCGCGTTGCAGCACCATCGCCGTGGCCTGGCAAGCACAGAGTGTGCTCTCTGCCGCCGACGGGCCCGCGAAGTGCCGTTCCGTCAAAACCGCGGAGCAGGTCTAATCCAACCGAGGTTAGCGTTTGAATGGAACCAGTGGATCATCACGTTGATGCCCAACCGCCTAAACCACCTGTCCGGCCACTGCCTCGCCGTAATCACCGCCGGAGTTATTCCGTTCTCGGCAACCGCCTCGGGCCGGCTATAAATAGCCACCCCGAGCTCGCCTTCGACCAACACCAACTCCCCCACCTCTCCAGGACTGCACTCGACCCCTAGGAGGACCCCGAGGAGGTCTTCTCCTCCGTCTTCGGCCGCCCCGATCCGCTTCGGGCTCCGGCCAGATTTGCTCGAGTGCGTGCACCCCCGCCTCTCAAGTTGTACCAGTGGCATCCTAGTACACCCACTCCACTAACCCACACCCCAATTTGGTATTTGCAGCCTTCCCCGACGAGATCCACCATCACCCGAGCCGCCGTCCGCCGGAGTGAGGGCCACCGTCGACGTGGTGTTCGCCGACGACCAGCTCCACCACCCACAGACGCGGGAGAGCACACTGAGTCTGTAGGTACCCTTCGCTCCTCCTAACTCGCCGTGGATCGTCGCCGGCGACCACATAGCTTCCGGCGCGGCGGCGCTCTGTTTTTTCTCTCTCTCAAACTTTTAAACCTGACGAGTGGGACCCCCTCGTCAGCCTCTCTTTTCTTTAGTTCGAACCGTTTTCTGAAAATGCCTTCGGGCAAATACGCTTTCTGAATGAAACGTTATTCTGTCCTTTTCTGTTCTGCCCCCTGGAAACTTTCAGTTTCATTACAGACAAGTCCCTGGACTGAAACCTTAATAACTTTTAAACAGAAAATGATTTTTGATTGATTCTTTTTCTGTCACCTTTATTTTCTGTCTAGTTTTTATCATATTTATTTGAAAAATATTTGGAACACTTTTTGTGCACACACGGTATTTACGTTAGTACGTATTTTTCTTATACCGTAGATACCGGAGGAGGTGACGAAACCGCGAACTTCACCGAGCTAGACTCCGACTACTCCGAACCAGGCAAGCATGTTTGAACCTTTGATATGATGACTGTTTTGCATGTTTGCTTGAGTAGTTACTTCATGACATGTTTATATGAGCATCGGTAAATGTTATATTGCATGCAAAGCTATTACAAGTGAGCTTCGAAACCCGATGTGGTATTTGATGTGAGTTTACATAATCATGTGGTGACATGAAAAGGTGGTAAGATCGTATTGTTGAAGCATGCCAGTCTTATGCCAAACCATTTAACTCCAGTGTCAACGTGGATCAAGTCACGTTACCATCCGTTCCTTTCCTTGTACTACCCCAAGTTTTCTGCAAAGAATATGGTTTAGTAAGTTGCAAACCTCTTTCCTCGTACACACCAAATAGAGGGGCCGTGATGAGGGTTCCATGGCCCTGGATTAAAGACAGTCATCCGGTCAGGGGGCATGGTTATTTCCGGTTGGGACCGAGAGGGGGGCACCCCTTAGAGCGCGCGATATAAATTTGATCCCATGCTATTCGAGGTTGTGACCTCCCCGTCTTAGAGTTTTTGTTGAACGTTGCCTAGGGTGATTCCTGGCAGCGGAATGTGGAAATGGTGTGTACTGGTTAGATGTGTTCCTTCTGAAATACGGTAGACGGAACTAGTCCTTCGTGACTACGGAAATCCGTTGGGTGTGGTTAAATAGTACAAACTCTGCAGAGTCAAAATCATTCGAGTAACCCTATCTATGGTCATGGACTGTGTTCAACTTGTCTTGTCAGTCTCAGTGTCAGTCTCCGTGATGACCTCCGGTGAACAAACATGAGTGGTAAACCCGGCTGAATGATTACTCCTGTGGATGGACTAACCCGTTTGTCATTATGTACTGAGTATTTCTTTGGAGTGATTTAACTTCATGAATTTATTAAATATGAATGATGACATATAAGCCCTTTATGTGATGTCGCTCAGACGTTCGACTGTGGCACTCTTGTTATTTATTTTCGATATAAGCCCTTTATGTGATGTCGCTCAGACGTCCGACTGTGGCACTCTTGTTATTTATTTTCGATATAAGCCCTTTATGTGATGTCGCTCAGACGTCCGACTGTGGCACTCTTGTTATTTATTTTTGATATAAGCCCTTTATGTGATGTCGCTCAGACGTCCGACTGTGGCACTCTTGTTATTTATTTTTGATATAAGCCCTTTATGTTATGTCGCTCAGACGTCCGACTATGGCACTCTTGTTATTTATAAGCCCTTTATGTGATGTCGCTCAGACGTCCGACTGTGGCATGGACTGTCATTTACCTTTCAAATATAAGCCCTTTATGTGGATCGCTCAGACGCCCGACTGCGGCATGTTAATTTATTTTTACCTTTCGAGGCGTCGCTTCAGACACCCGATCGGTTTTCAGTTACTTTGTTGGGATTTCGGGAGGACTACCGCCTGACTTCCTTTTTATTTAGCAAGTAGTGCAAATTTATTATTTTGATTGTGCAAATGCTAATTGCTCATGGTGCATCATGTTTGCATTTGTTATATCTTATGTCCGAACTGTCTTGCGAGTACATTCAAAGTACTCACCTGGCTTGTTGATTTGGCGGATGTTGTGAAAGGCGATCTTATGGATGAAGAGTTCGATAGCGAGTCCGACGCCTAGAGGAGTCCCAGTCAGTCCCGTGCGATCCTGTAATTTGTCACTTGTATCATATACGCTTCCGCTACCCGAATAAAATCATCAAGCCTCACTTCGACGCTCGATGAGCTGCAAGAGTAGGAGTCATGTCACCCACTCCACTGTGACATATCCACCACCACTTTTATTACGAGTCAGTAGTATGCCACCACACCCTTGTGTCATATCCGCCATTATGAATAATATTGGCGTGCTTGTAAAAAAATTGTTGAGCAACATCAGCTCAACCCTGTAATATATTCAAGATTTCACGGACTGTATCAAGAATTTGTCTACCAGTAAGGAGGATTATCCTATACTGGAAATAAAAGGGTCGGTTTCTCAATAAGTATTTTATTGGAAAACCGGTCGTGACAAATAACAGTCCACAATGCAATAAATATCAACATAAAAACATGATGCAAAATGGATGTATCATCCACCAAACCCACCGCCCTCCTCCCGCGTCCGAGACATTACCAGCGTCCATCCTTCTCCCCCATCCGCGCCACCGGCCCCCTTCCGCCTCCCCAGATGTCATCCAGCCCATTCCCAACCGCTATGACAAATGTTACCTTGGCTTCGTCCATGGGGCTGCGGCCTGCAAGCCGGAGAACGTCATCGAGAGGAACCAGAGAAGGAGGCAACACGAGAGGAAAGCGACGTCGCAGGGAGTTATGCTTGTGAGCCTCGAGGAGGAAGTGTCCCCTCAGCCGCGCCGGCCCCCCGAACCATGTTCAACCAGTTTTAGTACCGACAGCCGCCGACAAGGAAGGGGCCGTCCTGCCCGCCGGTGACAAAGGTCGATCTGACGGCCGATAGGGCCATTCCAGATGGGTTTTTGGCTAAGCTAGCATCGGAGGACAACATGTGTCACTCACCGTAGCTCTAGCAGGCATCGAAAAGCATGAGTAGCGGAGGCGCCCGGTCTACCCACATCCTGTTCGATGGAATGACACAACAGACACAATATATTTTGTGGCTCTTTCCCGATCAATACCGTACCTTGCATTCTTATGTCAGACATGATCAATTAGTTGCATACACTGTTAGTTTATTTGCAATCATAATAATTTTAGGACAATATCATGTCGGACATGATCATTGACAATCAAGAAACTAGGCAAAGTGGACTATGACTTGGGGGATCCAAATTGTCTGACGTTTGAAGTTGGCAGAACATCAAATCCCAACAAAAAAAGAAAGGCAAAGGTAGCCAAGACAAGAGGTTTGGCTTTCACAGCTTTGGAGGAAATCCTATTGGTTAAAGCTTAGTTGGCCAGAAGCATGGACTCTATATGTGGCACGGAGCAAAAGGGCAATAAGTATTGGGAGAATATCCACAAACACTATCATGAATACAAGGAATATGCCAAGTTACATCCTAGCATGACCGCCCGCAATGTGGCATCTCTCCAACATTGATGGGACATCATTCAAGGAGAAGTGAGCAAGTATGTCAGCTACTATGTTTCAGTGCTTGGCCGCCCTCAAAGTGAGATGGTAGTGTCAACTCACGTAAGTGGGGATCATTTTAATTGCTTGTTTTTTGGTGCATTCTCATTGTTATACTTATTATTTGCTAGATAATGGCGGCGGACACTATGTACTAACAAAGGGAGAAGAAGGCATTCTGTTTTGGCCATCGTTTGGTGATATTTGCTGGTAAACCAAAGTGGACACAACTTGTGGAAGATCGGCAAGAGGAAGAATGATAACTCAAGCTCCCACCAATAAATTGGGTTGTATGAAGAAGAGGGAGAAGTTGTAGGGGAGAATGTAACCGTGCCAATGAATAACTAGCAAGTGATGGGAAACAAGTGAGAGAAGTGGAGGGCCGTCCATGACGCCGTGGCGAGAAAAATGTCCACCACATGGATGGGCATTTTTTCCACAAGGGAGGACAAGAAAGAGGAGAGGTACAAGCTCATGTTGGATGCGCAAAAGGAAAGGATGGATTGGGACCGAGAGACAGCGAACAACAAGTTGGCAATTGAGATTAATAAGTTGGCAATTGAGAGGGGGAAGATAGAGTTAGAGAAGAAAAAGGCGTGTCTCAAATGGGAGAGTGAGAAGGTCTGTTTTTTATCAATAGAGGTTAAGGAGGAGAGTCTGCAACTTGCTCGAGACATGGATGATTCAAGGATAATGTCGGGGGACGCAAGCCTCTTGGATGAGTACGGAAAGATATGGCTCACTGGAAGGAAGAAGGAGATCAACGAACATAGAAAGCACGAGGCAACAAGAGTAGCAATGGTAGCAGCAGAGCAAGCGGCATGGATAGAGGTAAAGCATGCGACACGGACGACGGAAGAGCAGGTGGCACGGATGGAGACAACATGTGACACAGATGGAGGCACAACAGGCGGTGAAGGAGGCAGCACGGATGGCGTCCGTCCAGTGATCCTTCAGGTGATTGATCTATCAAGCTCGGACTTGAATTTCATTTTGTCATGTCTGGATTGTGGAAGTATGATTTATTTTGCTTTGTTGCTTTGTTGAACTATTGAATTGTAGCGAATTTGTGCTATGTGATCCATGTGCATGGATTTGCATGAATTTGAGCATTTGGGTTTGATGATTGTGGCTTCCCAATAGAAAATATGAGGCGGACACGTCCGCGGACGTTTAGGGGGTTGGATCTGCCAAGTCCTGC
Source organism: Aegilops bicornis (assembly GCA_021605145.1). Lineage (NCBI taxonomy): Eukaryota > Viridiplantae > Streptophyta > Magnoliopsida > Poales > Poaceae > Aegilops > Aegilops bicornis. The sequence continues at coordinate 182,161,001 of CM038671.1, read as the reverse complement.
TATAGATGCTCTTATTGACGTAAATTTGTATTTTCTTTTCAAAAGCAAAATTGTTGTAGGGGCATCCTCCACATTAATGTGTTTTTGAACTCCACCTATAAGCAGTCTGTCATTTAACTAGTGTGTTTTACAAACATTGTTTATGCATTGTTGCATCTTTTTTTGTTAAATGTACAGTAACTGCAGAGCACTTGATGAGGACACCCCAACCATTGACACCACAACATCAACCATCAACTGTCCTATCATAAGAATCCATGCAAAGCAAATACCTGATCAGGTGAATGCTAACTTAGGTTTATCATTTAAGAAAATATGTGATCAGGTGAACGCTAACTTAAGTTTATCATTTAAGCAAATACGTGATCAGGTGAATGCTAACTTAAGCAAATACATTCATGCAAGCCCAGAGCGGACACGACCTCTCACTAGAGCCGACACTAAAGTGGTGCACTGGCTGAGAGCAGTGCCTGCTGCACGTGCCTTCGCTTCACTCCACATTCAAATGCTATCTATCCTCCTACCTACCTCCATAAAACCAACACATCTGCAGAGGAATCTACAACGGAGCCCCGAGTGGCACACGTCCATTCGCATGTCGGCCATCATTAAACACCCCGCCTCATGGCGTCTGGCATCCGCCCGCTATTTAAACATGGCCAGGCACCAGGCAACAACCGCACCACACCGGCCTCCACTCTCCATCTTATCTTTGTAGCACACACGCTATGGTCTCGAGCTCCAAAGCCCTATGCTGACTGGGTGGTCCGCCGAGCCAGCCGGATACATGCTAGCTTGCTGGTAAGCTCTTCGGAGCCAGCGCCAGCTGTCAGCGTTCTGGGGACCAGGGTACCCAGACTTGCCTGCCTGTGGCCTGTGGCATGTGGCATGACTCCATCGACGGCCAGGTATGGCCCATCTTCAACATCGACAAGGCAAGACCCTCGCGAGGCGGACGGCGCCAAGACCTCCGTAGGGAGCGGCCTCCCTAGGCTGGCTCCTGAGGAGCGGAGATTCCAATACAGGCGCTCGCCTCATGAGGTTAAGGTGACGTAAGCCAGGACGACCAAGGCCAGGCGCGCGCCAGCAGGCGCAGTACAACAGGTTTCCTCTGTGGTGCTAAGGAGGCAAGCGCTGGCGCGGAGTCTCGAGGAATCAGCCAAAGGTTTCCATTCCCATGCTACAAGACCAAGACCGCCAGGACGGCAGGACAGAGGTCATCGCCGAGCCCACCATGGCGTCATGAGCCCACCTTTCTTCAGGATAGGATGTACTTCTTGTCCCCTTTCAAATTGGCTGTTGTGGAATCCCTTCCCGCCTACATTTTGGGGAAGCGGACTGATGCCTCTATAAATATAGCCTAGCCACCACAATAGGACAGGGAGAACTCGAACCCTCACTAGCTCACACCAACACAAGAACTGACCTCCTGAGGTTGTTCACAATTCTGTATTAGTTCATCCTGAGCCCCTCGCGAGGCCAATCCACCCCAAAACAGGAGTAGGGTCTTACACCGCAAGGTGGTCCGAACCTGGGTAAACTGCCGTGTCCCTTTCCTTCCCCGTTCATCGAGCTAGGCTGTGAGAGCGATGAGTTGGTAGGCTGGGGAGATCGAATTCTTTGCACGCACCCCGGAGTTCGAAACTTTCTTGGGTCTGCGGAGCCCTGAATCCGACATTTGGCGCGCCAGGCAGGGGTGCGTTGAAGATTCACCTCCTCTTCTGTTGTACGCCGCCCTCACTGTGCGGTTCTCATGGCGGGCGTCGCTCCACTGGCCGGGGCGCCGGGCGCGTTCGAAAGCACTGCGGGCCACCGGGCTTTCTCCCCCTCCTTGCGACTGTCGGCGTTCTGGGAACCGGGGTACCCAGACTTGCCTGCCTGCGGCCCGCGGCGTGGCTCCATCTACGGCCTGGTACGGCCCATCTTCAGCACCAACAACACAAGACCCTCGCGAGGGGCCAAGCCTCTCGAGGCGTGCGACGTCAAGACCTCCAGAAGGAGCGGCCTCCTTGGGGTGGCTCTTGAGGAGCGGAGATTTCTATGCAAGCCCTCACCTCGTGAGGTTCGGATGACACGAGCCATGACGACCAAGGCCAGGCGGGTGCCAGCGAGAGCAATATAGTAGGTTTCCTCTTTGGTGCTAAAGAGGCAAGCGCAGGCGCGGAGTCCCGAGGCATCAACCAAAGGTTACCATTTCCATGCTACAAGACCAAGACCGCCAGGACGGGAGGACGGAGGTCATCACCGAGCGCACCACGGCGTCACGACCACGACCAAGCTTTGCGGTGTGAAGACCACCTTTGTCAGGATAAGATGTACCCATTTTCTCCCTTCGAATTTGGCTGTTGTGGGATCCCTTCCCGCTTTCATTTGGGAAGAGGACCAATGCCCCTATAAATAGATCCTAGCCACCACCGTAGAGAGGGATCCGGATCTAGTCCATCCTCTTCGCCACCCAAACACAAGAACACACCTCCTGAGGTTGTTCTCCCACTGTACTAGCTTACCCTTAGCCCACCTCGAGGCCAATCCACCACAAAGCAGTAGTAGGGTTTTACACCGCAAGGTGGCCTGAACCTGGGTAAACTGCTGTGTCCCATTTCCTTCCAGTTCATCGAGCTAGGCTGTGGGATCGACGAGTTGGCAGACTAGGGAGGTTGAGTTCTTCGCATGCACCCCAGAGTTTGAATCTACCCAGGGTCTGCGGAGCCCGGAATACGACATTTGGCGCACGGTAGAGGGTGCGTCAAGGTTCGCCTCTCCACCCGCGACGAACCACCACGCCCAAGAGGAAGCCCATGCCCGCTTCCCTCGCCAACCTAGACGCCATGGCCGCGTGAGGCCGAGGCTCTTCATGAGCCGCCCAGAGCTTTACCGACGCCTTCAACAGCGGCCACCGGGTACAACCAATATCTCAGGGGCACGATTACGCTAGCCATGGACCGCAGGTGAACCAGGCCACGGCGACAGCTGTGGACCTCAGGATGATGGCCCCGCTGCAGGTGGATGAGATGCACTGGGGGCTGCGCGGGGGGAGCTCGACGCGAGGGCCCCCTCCGCGCCGCATGGAGCAAGGTGCCACACGAAGGTAGGTCCTCCGCTGGGGAAGGCGCCGGCGAGCCCTTCCCCCGGCAGAGGACCTGCGGTCACCGGGGGCACCGCCAGCGTCTGTTGCCCTTGGTCTCGTCCCGGTTTCCGGACGCCCCAACAGTGGTCGGGGGAGGCGCAGGGCGGGGCCCTCGTCAGGCGCCAGGAAGCCATGAAAATCTCCGCTCGTGACACTCTCATGTAATAATGAGTTGGGGCTGTACATGCCCCGGAGTCTCCTGAGTGCTGCCCTCGGGCTTCATGGGGGCTCCCACACACGTCCAAGTGGAAGCACCATGCTCCGCGCTGGCCGTCGACACTGTCCCCCAATGACTATGCCCACGCCCAGTGGAAGCACTTACCTCCGAGCTGGTGAGAAGACTAGATTGGTGCCGGACGCGGCTGTTTGCTTTTTCCCTCTTGCTGTAACCCAATTTGCCATCTTTTGGAATGAGATTTGGAGTTTCGTGTGTTTATCAAAGGAAAACGGGGGAAATTTTTCTGATTCATGGTGATTTCTCACCTTTTGGTTTGTGTTTCAGAGCAAGGATCGCGCCTGCTACCCCCCGTGAGCACCTCGCGAGGGGGTGCTAGGCGTGGTGTGCGCAGTACGAGCATGCTCGGGCAAGCCCGGGCGGCGCCAAGGCCCCCTCGGGGTCAGGAACGCAACTGCCGTAGGATCACTGCGAGCACACCTTGCCGTAATCCGGCAACCGGCTCCTCGCGAAGCCCTCTCGGCCGGGCCTGCGGGCGCCCTAGGAAGCTTAATCCACGCGAGCCCCCAGTGGGCCTGCCTCGGGAGAGGAGTGCTTCCACAACATCAGGACCCGATCAAGGCCTGCAACACCAAAGGTAAGTCGTAGTAGTTACTCGGGTCGGGAGCCTCCTAGTTCACGATAGCGCGTACTAGAACCTATCTCAAAATCACATCATCATTTCATACATTATAAGGGCCCCCCTTTAATAATGCTTTCACGCCCCGTCGGGCCGTACCCGAAGGTTTTTTGCATACCGGTCAGAGCAGGGAGGGAAATGCAGGCCCAGCCTGATGCACTGCTACGGGCGTCGTCCTCATCGTCATCATCCGCACCACCTGTGCTGCCACCAGAGCCGTCCTCATCGTCATCATCCGCACCGCCTCCTTCGGCCGCAATGACGACCGCATCGTCCTCAGGAGCGAATGATGTCGCTTGAAGCTACGTCGGTATTTCCCCAAAGAGGAAGGGATGATGTAGCACAACGGCTGTAGGTATTTCCCTCAGATATGAAAAAGGTTATCGAACCAGTAGGAGAACCAAGCAACACAACGTAAACAGCCCCTGCACACAGACAACAAATCCTCGCAACCCGACGTGTTAAAGGGGTTGTCAATCCCTTTCGGGGTACGGCGCCTCAAGATAGGCAAAGGATGTCAGGTAAATTTGTACTAGATTGATAGATCGAACGCCAAATAAAATAAATAGAAATAAAATGCAGCGAGGTATTTTTGTATTTTTGGTTTAATAGATCTGAAAATAAATGCAAAGAAAAAGTAGATCGCAAAGGCAAATATATGAGAAAGAAGACCCGTGGGCCGTAGGTTTCACTAGTGGCTTCTCTCGAGAAAAATAGCAAACGGTGGGTAAACAAATTACTGTTGGGCAATTGATAGAACTTCAAATAATCATGACGATATCCAGGCAATGATCATTATATAGGCATCACGTTCAAGATTAGTAGACCGACTCCTGCCTGCATCTACTACTATTACTCCACACATCGACCGCTATCCCGCATGCATCTAGTGTATTAAGTTCATGGAAAAAGGGAGTAATGCAATAAGAACGATGACATGATGTAGACAAGATCTATCTATGTAGAGATAGACCCCATCATTTTATCCTTAGTAGCAACGATACATACGTGGCGTTTCCCTTTTTGTCATCGGGATCAAGCACCGTAAGATCGAACCCACTACGAAGCACCTCTTCCCATTGCAAGATAAATAGATCAAGTTGGCCAAACAAAACCCAAATATCGGAGAGGAAATACGAGGCTATAAGAGATCATGCATATAAGAGATCAAAGAAACTCAAATAACTTTCATGGATATAAAAAGATATAGCTGATCATAAACTCGAAGTTCAACAGATCCCAACAAACACACCGCAAAAGAGTTACATCATATGGATCTCCAAGAGATTATTGTATTGAGAATTCAGCGAGAGAGAGAAAGCCATCTAGCTACTAACTACGGACCCGAAGGTCTACAAAGAACTACTCACACATCATCGGAGAGGCACCAATGGAGGTGGTGAACCCCATTCGAGATGGTGTCTAGATTGGATCTGGTGGTTACGGACTCAGTGGCAGTTGGATGAATATTTAAATCGACCCCCCTTGGGTTCTGGTTTTTTTGGGTTTTTTATAGAGCAAAGAGGCGGTCCGGGGGGCACCCAAGGTGGGCACAACCCACCGGGGCGTGCCTGGGCCTCCTGGCGCGCCCTGGTGGGTTGTGCCCCCCTCGAGACACCCCCAAGGCATAGCTAGGGCCCGTTGTGTTCCTTTTGGCCCATAAAAAATCATCATGGAGTTTCATGGCATTTGGACTCCATCTGATATTGATTTCCTGCAATGTAAAAAACATCAACTGGCACTTGGCACTATGTCAATTGGTTAGTACCAAAAAATGATATAAAATGACTATAAAAATGATTATAAATCATCCAAGATTGATAATATAACAGCATGGAACAATAAAAAATTATAGATACGTTGGAGACGTATCAGCGAACTCCGCGACCAGGTCGTTAACATAGTCGTCCACCTAGTCCGCCAGATTGCCCTGGATGACCCAGGGCACGGGGGCTATCGCGGCGTTGAAATCAAAATGGGGGTCAATGTTGAGAAGGTGACTGAAGACGCGTGAGAACACATGCCCGAGAAGGCCCCGACTTCTCTCTTCGACGAGCTTGCGAGCCCTCGTGGCCCGGTCCTCCAGACGGGTCATGATCTGGGTGAAGAAGCGGAGGTGGCTGGCGTCGTCATCCTCATGCAGGTGGGAGACGCTCTCCTTGCAGATCGTGTCCAAGGCCCGGCTGGCCCCGACCCTGAGGTCCTTGAGCACTGAGGAACGCTCGCGCTGCATCGTCTGGCGGCGGCATGCTTCATTCGCGGTCTTCTCCGCGGGGGATGTGACGGCCCCAACCTACTGCGGAAGTGTGGACAGGTCGGCGCGAGCGGAGGCCAAGTCGACTTGGGCAGAGGCCTGAGCCTCCTTGGCAGCCCTCTCGCGCTGCTCTACCACAGCCAGCTTCGTCCTGAGGGCGGTGGTTCTGCCCTCAAGCTCGGCCTGCTGCAGTTTGAAGCGGGTCTCCTGGAGCTCCAACTCCCGGCGGTGCTCACCAACAAGAGCCGCTCGAATCTTCTCCCCCTTTTGATCAACCTCCTACTGGATCCTGGCCTCCCGAGCGGCAGCGGCGTCCTCAGCCGCGGCTGCCTAGCGCTCCCTCACCTCCAGTCCCTCGAGCTCCAGGCTGTGTTCCAGGACCTCAAGCGCGAGCACCTCCTCGCGTTCCTGGACCTCCTTCTTATCGGAGGGGGCCTCTCTCGACGGTGCCGCCAGGGCAGCCCTACGCGCCTGGATCTGCCGCTCGAGGACGGTGTTCGAAGCTCGAAGCTCCCGCTCTCGCTCCTCGGCCTCCTCATGAGGCAGTCGGCGGCCTTGGTTTCCTCCAGAGCGTGGGCGCAAGCCTCACAAGAAGCTGTGAGCGATACCGTGGCGCTTGCACGGTCGCGCTCGTGCTGAAGATACCCAAGGTTGATGGCGACCTTCAATTGGTGCCACTCGCATGCCAAGCAGAGGCCTCCATCTTGAGGCGGGCGTCGACATCGACAAGCTCTTCCCCGAGCCGACTCAGCGTGCCCATCGTCTCCTGGAATAGGTCATGGCAGACGCTGTTGCGCCCGCGCGCGGCCAAGCCCACCCTCCATGCCGGGGGCCGCCGGAGAGGCGCGAAGTGGCTCGCCCGACTTCGGCAAGGGGCTGGTCGCCGGTGTTTCCCCAGCCGCTCCCCAAGTCTCGGTGTAGGCGCTGGGCGGCACGGCCTTGCCGCTCGAAGATGAAGCCAACACTGGGGTTGCCCAGTCACCGGCGATGACCAATGGAGGAGCATCGGCACACCTCCTGCGCTCCAGGAGTGACCATGAGGGAAGGATGCTGGGAGCACAGGCTCACGGCCTCCCAGCGGCACACCTGCCTCGCGGATTGGCCCCGGGCCTCGCCCAGGTGTTTGGCGCGGTGGGCTTGGAATCATGAGCGGACCAAGGACCTCCGGAGGTCGCTCCCCAGGAGGTTTCGCCGCCATAGCCAAAGGGATCCTGAGGAGCCAGGGTCAGGAAATGACGTGACACGCGGAAAACCACAAAGATAAGGCACTTACTCGACTATGGCTATGTACTTCCTCTGTTTCAGGGGCCGATAGGCGTCACCACTACAACTCGGGAGACCTTTCCTCTTGCGGAGTGCTTCAAGGTTCAGACAAAACGAGCCGGGGCTCGTGGCATGACCCTTGGCGGCTGGGCAGCGTACTACCACCTCAGGACCACCTGCCCGAGCTTCAGGGGAAGCCACCTCAGGAGCATCGGGCCGCACCAGCTCTCTAGCGACCTCCTCGGGGGCGCTCGCCGGAACTTCAGGAGCGTCTACCTCGGGAGCACATAACGACACCCGCTCCGCAGCAGTCTCCCCAGGAGTACCCGAAGGCATTTGCCCCCCTGTATCCACATCCGGGGTGCGCGCCGCAGGGTCGACGAGAACAGGAGCCACCAAGATGGGATTCTCGCGAGGCCCTTCAAGGCCCCCCAGGCGTAGCCCCCACTCTTCAAAGAGGGGCATCTGCTTCACAAAGTCCTCTTTGTTCGAGCAATGCCATAAGAGGCAGCCCTCCTCCGGAAGCGTGGCGGGTGCTGGGTTGCCCGTCAGGGGCTCGAGCATCACACGCAACGTCTTGGAAGGGAGCGAAGGCACCTGGAGCCTCATGGGGTCCTTGTTGCCAGTGAAGGCCCACATTGGGCGAGAATGGCGCTGGAGCGGGGCGATGCACCACCGGGCGAAATCCTTCGCCACCATCGGCGCCGTCACCCCGACCTTCTTCAACTTGGCCAGCCTAAACCAGACGTGGGTGAGCGGACGATCGATGAGCTTCATGTGCCCCCAGCCGGAGCTGGGTACCGCCAGCGCTCGCAGGAGCAGGAGCAAGGGGCTGAGCGTGCCGGCGTCCACATACACCCACTGCTTCCGGAATCCCTTCACATCCGAGCAGAGAGTGAAGTCGATGCCTGAGCCAGCTGTCGCCGCCACAGCCAGGAATGCCATGCACCCCGAGCGCTGGCGGTCGTCGACCAGGTGAAGCGAGAAGAAATGGCGGAACAAGGCGATAGACGAGGCAATGCCCACCATAGCCTCGCACAGGAAGGCAAAGGCAGCAAGGAGGATGATGGACCGGGGGTCCAGATGTATCGCTTGGATCTGGTAATGTGAAACTATGACATTGAAGAAATCAGAGAAAGGGGGGACCAATCCAGGAAGGAGAGCATGAAGATGGATGGGGATCTCGGTGGCCTCCATGTCGATCATAGACCGGGAGGCAGGCCAGACTGTCGTCTCCCTCCACTCGTTGGAATCAGCGGCAAGGGCCGGCCGGACCTTGTGCAGCCCCTACCGCTTGATCAGTGTTGACCGATCAAGAGCGGGCTCCAAGCCCGGTCGGGATTCGGCGGGAGCGCAGGCCTTCCCCTTCTTCTTCGACCTCGGGGCCATGGCGTCAAGGGTGGATTGGCACCGGCACCGGATCTGGGAGAAGAGCCGCAAGTTCATAGGAAAGGGGGGAGTCAAGGGCGAGCACGACGGGCAATGATGGCAAAGCTGCGCTTGTAGTAGGCAGCCGTCAAGCCTGGCAGTTACCAAGGCAGTGTGGGGAAGTGGAGGCACCCACGTCCCATCCAGCGCCACGCGTCGACCGGGCCCGCAGGCGGTCGGGGCCCGCGGTGCTTCGCCCTTCCCATTTTGCTTCGCCTCAAAGCCAAGTCCGAGCGCGCCTTGGGCCCGGGGGCTACTGTCAGCGTTCTGGGAACCGGGATACCCAGACTTGCCTGCCTGTGGTCCGCGGCGTTGCTCCATCTATGGCCTGGTAGGACCCATCTTCAGTACCAACAACACAAGACCCTCGCGAGGCGGACAACGTCAAGACCTCCAGAAGGAGCGGCCTCCTCGGGCTGGCTCCTGAGGAGCGGAGATTTCTATGCAAGCCCTCACCTCGTGAGGTTCGGATGACGCGAGCCATGACAACCAAGGCCAGGCGGGTGCCGGCGGGCGCAGTACAACAGGTTTCCTCTTTGGTGCTAAAGACGCAAGCGCAGGCGCGGATCGCCAGGGCATCAACCAAAGGTTACCATTTCCATGCTACAAGACCAAGACCGCCAGGACGGCAGGACGGAGGTCATCACCGATCCCACCACGGTGTCACGACCTGAAGCTTTGTAGGCGAAGACCACCTTTTGTCAGGATAAGATGTACCAGTAGTGTCCCTTCGAATTTGGCCGTTGTGGGACCCCTTCCCGCCTTCATTTGGGAAGAAGACCAAGGCCCCTATAAATAGAGCCTAGCCACCACCGTCGAGAGGGATACAGATCCAGTCCATCCTCTTCATCACCCAAACACAAGAACACAGCTCCTGAGGTTGTTCTCCCACTGTACTAGTTCATCCTCAGCCCACCTCGAGGCCAATCCACCACAAAGCAGGAGTAGGGTTTTCCACCGCAAGGTGGCCCGAACCTGGGTAAACTACCGTGTCCCATTTCCTTCCAGTTCATTGAGCTAGGCCATGGGATCGACTAGTTGGTAGACTGGGGAGGTTGAGTTCTTCGCACGCACCTTAGAGTTTGAATCTACCCAGGGTCTGCGGAGCCCAGAATCCGACAGCGACAGGTGCAATGGCCGCCAAAGTTCAGGCCGGAGCTGCCGCCTCGATAGGACGGCATGGCGGATCCGGCGGGTTTCTCCAGGTGTATGCGGAGGCATTCTGGGCAGCCAGAGGTGATGATAAGGTCAAGGTGAATTGCCTCCCCATGGCCCTTACAGGTGTGCCGTGTGCCTAGCTTGTTGGTTTGCCGGAGTCTTCAATGGCCTCCTGGGAAGAGTTGTGCAGCCTCTTCATCGCACGCTTCGTGACACCGGCTCCCCACGCCGTCACGGCCATCCTCGGCGGGTCGCAAGCGCTAGCCTCGGACCGCCACGTCAAGCAGTTCTTCTGCCGGGTGGGCGCCGCACACGCGCATCAGGGAGCCCCTCTGGGCTGGGTGGCGCCTAAGGCCGACTTCACCTGTCACTTCCCTAGCTTTAGCCTTGCTTGTGGGCTAGTCTTTGTTGTTGCATCATGTTTAAATTTTACATAAACTTGAAATGGGGATGTTCAAACCCTAGCACCAATGAAATCCAACTAGGATCAAAATAAAATATTTCCAATGAACCCAAATTGCCCTTCAGAAAAGTTCATCATTTTTGAATTGGTTCAAAACCTCTGCCAAAAATGGTGCACATTTATGTAGGTCATCCTGGATTTTTGAATTAAATTATAAAGCATTTGAATTTGGGCATTATAAATATTTTAGATGTCCAAATAATCTTGAAAATAGTTGAGGGATGTTGGGAATATTCCAATATGTGCCCAAAATTTTTTCTAGGATTTATAAAAATGGTTTAGTACTTTAACTAAATCAATAGAGACAAAATAATATAGAAAAACAGAAATGGAAAAGAGAGAGGAGAAAACCTTACCTAGCGCTTACCTGCAGCCCACCTGAGTCGGCCCATTATGCAGCCCAGCCCACCAGGCAGTCGTGCCATCTTCAACCTCTGCCAGTAGGCACAGGCGAAGACGCACGCGCGCGCAGGGAGGCCTCCACCTCTTACTTCGTGCTAGCGGTCTCCCCTCGAGCCTATACACGCCTGGAGATGTCATGCAACCTCCTCCCTCCTTCCCCACGCCTCTCTGGCTCTCTGCCTCTCCCCTAGCGCCGAATCCGAGCAGCCATGAGAGAAACCGCCGGCCACCGTTGCCGCCAGTGCACCCACAGCCGTTCCCGTGCCAAACCGCCATTGCCTTTAGCACCGCAAATGAGCACCACATCTCCACGGCGAAGATTGAGTGCCCGGATGCCCTGTAGTTGCGCCACCATCACCGTCTTTGCCGCCTCGGTCGCCGGACGTCGTCCTCAAATTCGCTGGCTATAGAGCGTCCCCGCATCTCCTTCCTCTCCACAAACCGTGGTGAGCCCCTGGTAAAGACCCCTCTAATCCCCTGGCCTCGTACGTCCCCTAGCTAGCTTTCCACCTTGGCCGAGCGCCGCCGTCTGCCATGGCCGGCAAGTTCTGTGCTCCCGAGCTCTCTTGCTCGCAGCCGAACATACCAACGCACTCAGCGTGTTTGCAGGAGCCCAAAACACCCAACCCCTACTCCTACCGTTCTCGATGGCGTCATTTTGGTCGATGCCTGCACTCTGGCCACCTCCGCGAGCTTGCTTCCGGCGAGCTCGAGCCACCCTGCGTCCTCTCGTTGCCCCCCTGGATGTGGTCAAACATGGGCTACGCCCTGGTGCCCTCAGAGCTCCAAACCGACGCCGGTAGTGCAAGTTCGGCGTCCCTCCGCCGTTGGATGACGTTGCCGCCGACCAAACTCCGGCGACAGCCGACGTGGCACAATCATTAGGACTAACCCCCCTAATTAGCCACCTCACAGCCATTGACACTGGGCCCAAACGCAGAGTCAAACCCAGTTAGCGCTCGATTTGACCGGGGTTTAGTCCCTGTGTCAGTGACACGCGGGTCCCACCAGTCAGGTTTGACCCTAGTCAAACCAGATGACCTGCTGACGTAGTGGTGACACAATGCTGATGTCATTAATTATTTTCTGGATTAAAAATAATCAGGAAATTCCAAAAAATGTTTAAAACTTCTAGAAATCATAGAAAATCAATCGTAACTCCAAATGAAATAATTTATATATGAAAAATTATCAAAAAAATCCAATCTATCCATCTGTACCATTTTTATGCATGTTAGAACAACTTTTGGCTACTGTTTAGGGAAAATCAAATAAATGGCATTTGAATATCCACATATGGAGTTTGAATTTGAACCTTGGGTTCAAACCAACTTCATTTAATTTGTTGCTAGCAGCATTAGCCCAAATCACAGCATATTGCCATGTCATGATCATGCATCATATTGTTGCATTGCAATGATTGTGTTCTTTCTCTATTGTCGGTGGTTGTTCCCCCTCGGTAGACGTATGTTCCGATAATGAGTTCGATGACACCGATGGAGAACTATACTATCTTCAGAAGTGCCAGACAAGCAAACCCCCTTGTTCATTCCGATACAATCCCACTCTCTCGCTCATGCTCTCTTTTACTGCATTAGGACAACAATCATTCAATTATTGCATGATGCGGTAGTTGAACCCCTTTCCTCTGCATGGCCCGTCATTGCCACAGTAAATAGATCAAACCCACTAGCATGAGTAGGAGTTGTTTGAGCCTTGTTGTGCCTACTCATTCATGCTTGATTGTCATGCTCACATCGCTTAGAGTTGAGTCAGGTCTGATTCATCAGGGGTGAATTGGAGGTGTGTGAACATGTCCTACTGTTGAGAGCTAAGTGTGTGAACACGATTTGGTAAAGGTATCGATGAGAGGCCATGTAGGAGTACATGGTGGGTTGTTTCATTGGAACCATCCTTAGGAACTGAGATCTGTATGTGTGATTCAAGATCAGCTACTACCACACATTGGGATCCTTAATTGACTCTCTCGACTTATTAACCGCCCCTGTCCTCTGTCCAGGAGTTGCAAGTAGTTTCTCGTGTTTGTAGTATGCTGGAGGTCGTGCACAGCGCTGACCCGAGGGGTGGGCTATGATGCGGTAGGCACGTGGCCCGGTGTACCAGTCGCCCATTTGGTGACCCGAGAACCCTGCACACATCGTTCAGGGCCATAGTGGAAACCTCGGCCGGACACCCTGCGGATGGAACCTGAATAGGCGATAAACCTGGACTAGGGACTTGTGTGGTTAGTCAGGTCGTGGCCGACACCCTCGCTAGGCTTCCGCTTGAAGGTTGCAGAGATACATGATGTGTACATGGCGGTAATTGGCGAGAGTGTGTGTGAAGAAGTACACCCCTGCAGAGTTAACATCATCTATTCGAATAGTCGCGTCCGCAGTAAAGGACTACTTGGTTGCCTATACAGTTCATAGACAAGTGAAAGTGGATACTCTAAAATGCGCAAGATAAGCGTGAGTGCTATGGATGGCGTTCTCATAGGGAGACGTGAGCGGATCCATAGTGGTGTGTTGATTGGTGAATATGTGGACTCGTGTTTGCCACCTCAAAGAGTTACTTGCAGTCGTAGTACATGATAGCCACCGAGTCAAAGCTGGCTTGCTGCAGTTAAACCCCACCATCCCTTTGTTGATACTGATGCATATGTAGCTAGTTCTGATGTAAGTCTTGCTGGGTACATTTGTACTCATGTTTGCTTAATTTATGTTTTTGCAGAGAGACTTCAGTCTCACTAGTAGTTCCGCGTGGACTTCTACGTTTATCTTGTTACCTCAGCTACGATTTTGTGCCCTCGGCAGGGTCTTGTAGATAGTCAGGCTTCTCAGCCTTTTTCATTTGTAGTTGTCTGTACTTAGACAAGTTAAGCTTCCGCATGTTCTTATTGCGTGTATGACTTGAATGTTGGGTCATCAGACCCGTTTGTAATATCTGGCTCCTAGGAGCCTAATGAATAAATACTTTGAGTCGTAGAGTTTTGTTGTGATGCCATGTTGTATTTGCACATATCGAGCATATTGTTTGTATGTTAATGAAATGCTTGCTATGTGTGGGATCCGACAACCTAGTTGTTTATTCTTGGTAGCCTCTCTTACCGGGAAATGTCTCCTAGTGCTTCCACTGATCCATGGTAGCTTGCTACTGCTCTGGAACACTTAGGCTGGCCGGCATGTGCCCTTCTTCATTCCTATGTTTGTCCCTTCGGGGAAATGTCACGCGTTGTTCCTTTAACTCCTTGTAGCTTGCTACGACTTGGGTCCATACGTTGATGACCGACACGTTCGTTTCTAGGTCATGTATGCATGTCCCTGTAAGTTAGTGCCACTTTGGATTCACGACTACTCATGTCGGCCCGGGTTCTCTGTCATATGGATGCTAGCGACACTATCATATACGTGGCACCCGTGGGAATACCGTGCGTGAGGCCGCAATGTGATATGATGTGTTACATGATAGATCGGTGTGGCTTAGGATCGGGGTCCTGGCAGCTTTGGTATCATAGCCTGACTGCGTGTAGGATTACCAAGCCAAACTGGTCGAAGTCGAGTCTAGAAATTCTTTAGTTATGTAAGGGAATTGATTGTGGAAGGGAACATAAGGCTCTTTTTACTCCTTTACCTTATGCCCTTCTGATCTGAGTCAACTTCTTCTTTTCTACGGGATTAACAAACTAGGATTTCTCATCTATCTATCAGGATGACGAGTTACTATGTTGGAGACTTATAGAATTGATGGATTCAAGTATGCGTTCAATTTCTATTACTACCTCAGTGTGTTGACAGTTGGTCTCGGAACCTTGATATTGTGATGTTGAGTGGTTATGCCACCATTTTCAGGATGTCTCAAATCTTTTTGACCATTTACAGCCGCTATGCTGTCCGAGTCATCCCAAGTTTCTAAATAGTCTGATGCATTTGCAACTCCGTTCTTTCCATTCCCGATGTTCCGTTGGACAAGATTAACCACACTAACCAGTGTGTTGAGGTACTTCATTGCCTCGGTATATATGTTGGAGCTATTATTATGACCCTAGGTGTCTTCGAGAATCACCTAGTAATCTAGCCATGTTTTGTGTTTCCAGTGTGATGATTCTGGCCGTCATTCTCGAAAGCATCCCGTGATGCCATTTAGTTAATAGGCATTCTATTCCTGGGTTTTTGAACCCGAGATTCACCCTACTCATTCATGTTGGTAGTGTTTGCTAGTTCCTTTAGGATATTAGTAACCTTTGCGATAGTCCTCGAGGTCCGTGGTATTTCCTTCTTCCATATACCATGAACTGTATATGGCAGAAGTTCTTTTGAACCAAAAGATCGCAACCAAAGTGCTCTTGATGAGTTCTCCATTATATTGTGAATCTGCGAGTTCTACCATTCTGCATGGGTTATCCAGAAGAAATATGTTGAACTTGTTCGACATACTAATCTATGCGTCCACAACTCAGAAAATCATATGTTCCTTTGAGTTGTTCTCTTTAGTTGTATTCCGACCTATCATTTGATAGTCAAGGGTATATCAATGCGTTCGTTCTTCAAAGTCTAATATTCTTGTGGTCCGTCAAGCCATTCTATTGCAGAATGACTAGGAGAAACAAACTCCAGTACCTCATCCATATCCAGGATTGGGTCAAAGCAGTTGTATTCCGCAGATTAAGCATGCCAATCCAGCTTTTGTTATGTTCTAGCACGGAGTATCACCCTCTTTCATAACAAGAGTATTGTGAGAATTGCACCACCTCCTATGAACACTTGATAAGTGATACCTCTCGCCATTATAGTTCATTTCTCGGTCTCCGTGTTATTGTAACCGGAATACCGACAAGTGAATTGCGAGGTGTGAAATCAATACTCCTGGCAACCCTATTGCTTGGTAGTTAATGGACAACACTCTCATTCTTAGCGTGCTGGTTATTGAATCATCATTCTAAGATAGATCGTGCTACCTAGTCCATATTTTTGGTGCATTCTTGAGCAATGAGTTAGGATTGTGTCAATCTCTCGCTCTTTCGATCATATCGTCTTGCCCTGAAAAAGCAAGATTTTTCTCGAGCTTAGTAATATATCAGTGGTTCGTGATTTTCCAAATATTTTCCTGGAAGTATCACCAGGTTGTCCCCTGACCGCTATGTTGATCTCGTGGTCAAGTTGGTTTCTTGTAAACCACCCTTCTCCAAGAATCTGGGTTGGATACCCCTGAACTAGTTGGTTAAGCTAAACATCAACTTGGAGAGTTGGAAGATAAAGAATGCAAGAGTATCAATAATTCCCTAACTCCAAACATTATGAAATTCTACCACACTGTAGAAAATTTATCAGAGCTTATTATGCAAAAAGTTGCAACATTTTATCACACTCTGACTTTTCTAGGGAATTTTTGCAACAGCGGTAAACTTTCTGTTTTCAAACAGCAACATATAGACTTGTAAAATAAGCATGGTAAAGGCTATCCTTAACATTTTTATTGAAATAAAAGATGCAAAACATTATTCTAAATAATAGCAAGCAAATCCTAACAAAATAAAATGATGCTCCAAGCAAAACACATATCATGTGACGAATGAAAACATAGCTCCGAGTGGGGTTACCGATAATGTTGGAGACGAAAGAGGGGATGCCTTCCGGGGCATCCGCAAGCTTACTTGCTTGGATATTCCTTGGATATTAATTTGGGGTGCCTTGGGCATCCCCAGTATTAGGGTCTTGTCACTCCTTATTCTCCTCATATCGATATCTCACCCAAAACTTGAAAACTTCAATCACACAAAACTTAACAAAACTTCGTGAGATAGGTTAGTATGATAAAGAGCAAACCATTTCACTTTGGTACTATCAAAGACAAGATTCATAATATTTTCCACTCAATTCCTACTGTAGCATATCATTTCCGCAATTTATATTGAGCAATATAAGCCATAGCAACTAGAAAACAAGCAAACTATGCATTGAAAACAGAATCTGTGAAAAACAGAACAGTCTGTAATGATCTGGATAACTACCATAATTCTGCTACTCCAAAAATTATGAAACAATTTGACCACGTGAGAAATTTATATATTAAACTTCTGCAAAAAGAATCAACTCAAAAGCACTCTTCTGTTAAAAATGGGACTTATTTTCGTGAGTGCAAAAGTTTCTGTTTTTCAGCAGGGTCAGATCAACTATCACCCAACATGGTCCCAAAAGCTTTACTTGGCACTTTATTGAAACAAAAGAAAAAACATGATCAATACAGTAGCATAATCATGTGAACACACAAAAGTAGTAGGTAAAAGTGTTGGGTTGTCTCCCAACAAGCGCTTTTCTTTAATGCCTTTTAAGCTAGGCATGATGAGTTCAATGATGCTCGCATAAAAGGTAAGAATTGAAACATAAAGAGGACATAATGCATCATAAGTTCCTCTCTCATAATAATTTTTAGTAGAATCATGAATAGATTCATAAATATAACCATTATATAAAGCATTCTTTTCATGACCCACAAGCAAAGATATTTTATTACTCTCCACATAAGCAAATTTATTCTCATTCATAGTGGTGGGAGCAAACTCAACAAAATAACTATCATGTGATTGAAAATTAAAATCATGATGACAAGTTTCATGGTTATCATTATTAAATATAGCATACATGTCATCACCATAATCATCATATATAGGAACTTTGTTGTCATAATCAATTGCAACCTCCTCCAAAATAGTGGATTCATCATTAAATAAAGTCATGACCTCTCCAAATCCACTTTCATCATTATAATCATCATAAATAGGAGGCATGCAATCATCATAATAAATTTTCTGATCAAAATTGGGGGACTATAAATATCATATTCATCAAATATAGCATCCCCAAGCTTATGGCTTTGCATATCATTAGCATCATGGATATTCAAAGAATTCATACTAACAACATTGCAATCATGCTCATCATTCAAATATTTTGTGCTAAGCATTTTATTGACTTCTTCTTCTAACAATTGAGCACAATTTTCCGAACCATCATTTTCAAGAAAGATATTATAAAGATGATCAATAATATGATGCAACCTCAATAACATTTTTATGTAGTTTTATTTCATAGACAAACTAGTGATAAACAAGAAACTAAAAGATTCTATTGCAAGATCTAAAGATATACCTTCAAGCACTCACCTCCCCGGCAACAATGCCAGAAAAGAGCTTGATGTCTACTACGCAACTTTATTCTTGTAGACTCGTGCTGGGCCTCCAAGCGCAGAGTTTTGTAGGACAGTAGCAATTTTCCCTCAAGTGTATGACCTAAGGTTTATCAATCCGTGGGAGGTGTAGGATGAAGATGGTCTCTCTCATACGACCCTGCAACCAAATACAAGAAATCTCTTGTGTCCCCAACACACCCAATACAATGGCAAATTGTATAGATGCACTAGTTCGGTGAAGAGATGGTGATAAAAGTGTAATATTGATCGTAGAAATATATTTTTATAATCTGAATAAATAAAACAGCAAGGTAGCAAATAGTAAACGGACACAAAAACGGTATTGCAATGCTTAAAAACAAGGCTTAGGGTCTGTACTTTCGCTAGTGCAATCTCCCAACAGTGCTAATATAGTTGGATCATATGATTATCCCTCCAAGTTCAATAAAGAATCACTCCCGAGTTCGTATTAGCAGAGAACAAAAGATAGATATTGTTTGTAGGGTACGAGGCCACCTCAAAGCTATTCTTTCCGTTCGATCTATTCAAGAGTTCGTACTAAAATAACGCAAAGCTATTTTTCCGTTCGATCTATACTAGAGTTCATACTAGAATAACACCAAAGCAAACTCATATTCATAGTACTCAATCCACACAAAGAACTATAAAGAGACCCCCAAAGTTTCCGTCGGAGAAAAACGTGCATTAACCCCTATGCATAGATTACCCCAATATCACCGCAGGAATCCGCGAGTTGAATGCCATAACATATATCAAGTGAATCAATAAGATAACCCAATTGTCACTTCAAGTATTCATATTGCAAGATATATATCATGTGTTCTCATCTCTGAATATTCAATCCGACAAGCCAAAACTTCAAAGGGTAAAGATTCAATTCATCATAACAAGAGTATAGAGGGTAGAAACATCATATGATCTGACTATATTAACAAAGCCCATGATAGAGATCACGAGAGAGATAGATTAAACACATAGCTACTAGTACAAACCCTCAGCCCCGAGGGTGGACTACTCCCTCCTCATCGTGGTGGCCGCCGGGATGATGAAGATGGCCATCAGAGATGATTCCCCCCTTCGACAGGGTGCCAAAACGGGTATTGATTGGTTTTCGGTGGCTATAGAGCCTTGCGGCGGCCGAACTTCTGATCTAGGTTAAACCCGAAGGGTTTCAGAATATTTGGGTATTTATAGTGCAAAGAAGGGGTGCAGGAGGCCACCGAGGTGGGCACAACCCACCTGGGCGCGCCAGGGGGGCCTGGCATGCCCTGGTGGGTTGTTCCCCCCTCGGAGCACCCCCCAGGTGCAGCTTTGGCCCAATGGATGTTGTCGGTGTCAAAACCGGCGGATCTCGGGTAGGGGGTCCCGAACTGTGCGTCTAGGCGGATGGTAACAGGAGACAAGGGACACGATGTTTTTACCTGTGTTCGGGCCCTCTCGATGGAGGTAAACCCTACTCTCGCTTGATTAATATTGATGATATGGGTAGTACAAGAGTAGATCTACCACGAGATCAGAGAGGCTAAACCCTAGAAGCTAGCCTATGGTATGATTATTGTTCGTCCTACGGACTAAAACCCTCCGGTTTATATAGACATCGAAGAGGGTTAGGGTTACACAGAGTCGGTTACAATGGTAGGGGATCTACATATCCGTATCACCAAGCTTGCCTTCCAGCCAAGGAAAGTCCCATCCGGACACGGGACGAAGTCTTCAATCTTTTATCTTCATAGTCCAGGAGTCCGGCCAAAGGTGATAGTTCGGCTATCCGGACACCCCCTAATCCCGGACTCCCTCAGTAGCCCCTGAACCAGGCTTCAATGACGACGAGTCCGGCGCGCATATTGTCTTCGGCATTGCAAGGCGGGTTCCTCGTCCGAATACTTTGTAGAAGATTTAAAACACAAGGATAGTGTCCGGCTCTGCAAAACAAGTTCCACATACCACCGTAGAGAGAATAATCTTTACACAGATCTGCTGACGTATTCCGCGGCGTGACATCACACCACGGCCAGGCTTTTATTCGTTTTTACTGTCCCACCTCAGCGCCTTTAGCGAGGCGGTTTGCTTGGCACGCCTTATCAAAGCGGAGATTGTGCCCCCTTATTCCGTGATTCTCATCAATACGGGCGTGGGTAACCCAGTCGTGCCCGTCGGCATGCCTCCTCTATCGAAGGCGAGTCCCGAACAGTCACGGGGAGGGCTCTTGGTATTCAACCTCTTTATAACGAGACCAAGGCCCGCTCCTTTCTTTCAATCTCAATCGAATCCGCCCCTGGCCTCGAGTTCCATCACCCAAAGCTCCAGATTCAGGCGCTTCGGACCTTCGACGATGTCCGGCTCTGACCTACATGGCCGGTGGATGCCTTCCTCCGTCACGGAAGAAGATGTGCTAAAGCTGAGAGGCGCCAGGTATCTAACCGGCGAAATTTTGCATAGGCTGCCTGCCCAAGGGCAGGTTATTCCCACTCCCGATCCTGGTGAGAGCGTGGTGTTCGTGTCTCACTTCCTTCGGGGTTTAGGCTTCCCGACGGACCCCTTCGTGAGGGGGCTCATGTTTTATTATGGGCTGGAATTCCACGACTTGGATCCGGAGTCCATCCTCCACATCTCATCGTTCATTGTCGTATGCGAAGCCTTCCTCCGCATTACCCCTCACTTCGGATTGTGGCTCAAGACCTTTAAAGTGGAGCCGAAGATGATCAAGGGGCAGCAGGCAGAGTGCGGAGGTGCCGTTATAAGCAAGAATGCTGACGCTCCATGGCCCGAGGGCTCTTTTCAAGAGGAGCTCAGTCTATGGCAACAGGAGTGCTTTTATATCACCGCTCTAGGGGCACCAAATGGATGGCGCCGCCTGCCTTTCGCCCGGGTCCTCCACTGCGGCTGGCGTCATGGATCAATAAAGGGCTTGACTGGGGGCCGTCCAAGGACATGCCCCTGTTGCAGGGCCGTATCGAGACCTCCGAGAGAGAGATCAATCTGGTCGTAGTAGCGCGGGTCATGCTGATTCGGCGCCACCTGCCCTGCAAACGTCGCCCCCTCCGCCTGTGGGAGTTTAATCCGGAGGGACCACGAGCTCTCCAACATTTTATGGGCGCGACGCCCGTGGAGATGTACCAACTGTTCTTCGGATCACAAGGAATGTGTCCGGACTTGACCGAGGATGCAGGTCTGAGCTGCAATCGCCCGGATACTCAAGTAAGTAGCCCTGTACCCAGACACGCTATCCATATATTTGTCATAAACTTGCCCTTAAAAGAGCTGTCCCTTGAACATGAGTGGATAGCGAAAGCAAAACTGATAAGGTGTCCGGCCCCCCTCCCTGAGACCACGCCGGATCCCGTGTTAACCAAGATGCTGGAAGCTGCGCCTTTGGAAGCAGGCGAAGGGGGGAATAGGAAGCTACTGCCTCCATGAAGGAGGCTATCAAGAAAGGAGGGATCGAGAATCCCTCCATCCAGGGGGAGAAGAGGACCGCCTCTGAAGATCCGGAGACCAAGGCCTCAAAGCGGGGGAAGAAATCCTTGCCAGAGGGTCCTGCGCCGGGAGATGCCCCAGCCGCACTATTTCCCCAAGGGGATAAGCCCTCCAGCGAGCCGTAAGTAGAGAGGGGAGTTTTGTAATAAGGGACACCCCTGTTTTATTTCTGAAGATAACCGAGATTTTACCTTGTAGTTCGGATCTCAGCCCTTCTCAGCAGAGCTCATCTTCGGGGGATCTTCGTCCGGAGATGATGGAGAGCGAAACGCCTCCGCCTGCCGTACCGTCATCTGGTGGCGACCCTGAGGTGTCGTCGCGGAGGGTTTCTCCGAATCCGGCGGGGCCGGAAGGCAGTCGTATGTCCCCTCAAAGCCCTCCGCGTCCGGCCTTCGAAAAAGGCCATCGGACGAGTCCGGCACCAACTAGTGTACGGTCGGAGGAGCTGAGGGATCTTCTCGGGCGAGCGTTTATCTCAGAAGATAACCGTGCGTTAATGGGTACAGTGATTGAAAGGATTTCATCCGCTGAGAGCGGATTGCATGAAGCCGTCAGAAGTTTACTGACGGGTTTTGAGGTACGCAAAATGATGTACCTTCTGAAAGTTATGCATATAGAATGCGCCCTGTGTAGATAGTAGCCCCTGAGACTCGGTGCGTTGTCAAAAATGACAACGCGCCGAGGATCGTAATCCCAGGTATAATATGCGCTCTTCCTATGTAGGTGGCGAAGCGTCCGGTGGCAAGCTGGACTGATGAATTTGCCGAACTAAAGCGGCAACTTGACGTGGCAGATGCTGACATCGCGCTTGTCAATAAGTGGCTTGACGAGTCACAAGGTATGCAGTTTCTCCGCGGATACCTGGTAAGGGGGCTTGATGTCCGTGCCTTACAACATGTATGCTTGATGCAGATGGTGCCGCTGCCGTGGAGAACCTTCGAGCGGAACTCGCCCGAGCCAAGGAGCGAGCCAGAAAAAGTGATGCGGCTGCCTTAAAGGCGGCCGAAGAGCTAAAAGCCGAACAGGCTGCTCACTGCCGAAGCAAGGAAGAAATGGCCGAAATGGCCGTGAAGTTGAAGAATGCTACCGACCGCTGCGAGCTTCTTGAAAAAGAAGGTCGAGCGGAGCAAGAGGACCTGAAAAAGGCCGCCACCGAGGCCAAGGATGCTCGCGCTACGATGAGAGCTATGAAAGAGGAGCTACGTCAGACCGGAGATATCGCGGCTGGAAAGCCCTTTCTGCTGCGGAGGAAATTCACGGATCCTAAGTATGCTCCGTTGGACCGGCTGTGGGGTGCGGAGGATGCTTATCTGGACTTGGCCGCGAGTGCTGCAGACGCGGCCGAACACTTCCGAGGTCAAAAGGATCACGGAATGGAAGAGCTTTTTTGGTCGCAGTTCCATAGTCCGGAGCGTCCCCTTCCATTAACCGATCGTTTAGCCGAATGGGCTGAGCTGAATAGGTTGTCCGGACTTGCCATGAAGGATGTCGTGACTCATTTGTGGCCGAAAAGGCCCGAGCTGAAGAGTTATTTTGGCTTGGTGCAATAGTTCCTTGGTGCGGTGCCGCATATCGATGCAATGAAGCGGTCAGCATGCATAGAGGGTGCGCGGATGGCTCTTGCCCGTGTCAAGACATACTGGGCGGAGATGAAGGCCACCGATGTTGCATCCCAAGATTCGGACAGAAGCCGAGTACCTGTCGAGCACTATTTTGAGGAAGTCCTGCAGAGCGCTCATTTAATAGAGACGTGGTGCTCGAAGGACATTATGTTCTAATGACATTTATGATTTGTGAAACAATGTTTCGATAGAATATAAGAGCTTTTTATACTTGTGCATTCAAGTATTGAAATACCTCATGTGCGGCCGTTAATGTATATGTGTATATAACCTGAAAGATGGCAGTCTTCGGCTTCAGCCCCCACACACATAATGCGGGGGTGTTTGCAAAAAGGCGCATTTTCACACTTAAGCCAACGTCTTGGTCCTGTGAAGGAGGTGATAGCGTAGCAAACTAGGCAACCGGACTATAATGCTTTATCACTTTCACTTAGCCATAGGAGTTTGATGGTGGGGCTACTACATAGCCCCTAGGGGCACCGCGCTCTCCCGAATTCGGGGCGCGTATGTGCCTGACCGGGAAACGGTCATTCGTTAATGCGGAGGAATTCTAAGCATTCCGGTGGGTCATCGAGTGGTTGACCGGCCTCACGCTATATCATGACAGTCAGTTTTCGGCTTTCTCAACTGAGGTGCTCACCTGGCCGAACCGGGGCACAATCGCAGTAGTTCTCCTGGTGCCGCGTTAGCCGATAGAACGGAATGTAAGGCAGCAAAACACAGGAGCTGGGCAAACCCAACATTTGACCAAAGACATGATTCGGAGCTGATGCATATAAGGCCTAACTCGAGACGCCGAACACTCCCTAAGGTATTCGGTCTTTATGAAAACGGGCCGAACAATGCCCTTGGTAACAAGCCCCTGATGTCCAGTATCGCCAAGAAAATTCTCGACGCTGGCCGATGCCAAAACGCCAGCCTCCTCCTCGGTTATAGCAAGAAACCGGGGGATGTGTATCAACAAGAGACAATAAAAAAGGTTTACGCAGGGTCTTAATCTGAAAAGAATCCTTACAACGGGTCCCTACTGCACGTCTGCGCCTATGTCTCCGTTGTGCCGTATCCTGGACGGGTGTAGCACGGTGTTCATCTGTAAAAGAGAGGAACTTAGTTTGAAAAAGGATCGTGCGAAAAATGTACTTTATATTAAATAAACAGAGTATGATTCAAAAAATGAATAAAATTGAGCTTTATTGTCTCTTGTTGTACATGCGTGGAGCCCCTTGTAAGGGGGTATGCGGCTAGTAAGCCCTTGTATATTTACGCCGGACTCGCCTAACCGTGTCCGGGGTCTGAACGACCTGTTTAGTTGCTTTGATTAGCAAAGCCGCATTAGTGTGTGGCTGTCAAGGCAGTCTCACATTCTTCCATGCTCGAGGAACGCTCGAAATTTCCTTTTAATGAGATGATGTCGCGTGGACCGGGCATTTTAAGTGTAAGGGATGCATAATGCAGTATTGCGTTGAAGCGGGCGAAAGCTTCGCATCCCAATAGTGCTTGATAGCTACTTTTAAATGGGGTGATGTGGAAGACTAACTTTTCGCGACGGAAGTTGTCGGATGAGCCGAACATAACTTCTAGCAGTAGAGAGCCCGTACTATGGGCATATGGGCCTGTCATTACCCATTGAAAGGAGGTGTTGCTATGGCGAATTTTGGTTGGGTCTATCCCCATCCTGCGGATTGTGTCCTGATATAGCAGGTTTAGATTACTGCCGCCATCCATTAGGACTTGTGTAAATTGGAGTTCGTCAATTATCGGATCTAATATCAAGGCAGTACATCCTGCATTCCGGATACTTCGAGAGTAATCCTGATGGTCGAAGATGATTGGTTTTAACAACCATTGGGGGGACTCCTCTGGGATAGGCCGTATGGCGCGTATTTCTATGGACGCCGCTTTGTTTTTCCCTTTTGTCACGTGGAGTGAGTTTACTGTTTTGACTTCTTGTGGGAAATTCTTTTGTTTTCCGATGTTCTTCTTGTGGGGTTCATCCTTGTCGCTTGGTGTGTCGAGCCCCTTGTGTTCGGCGTTGAGTTTGCCGGACTGCTTGAAGACCCAACAATCTCTGTGGGTATGGTTTGCAGGCTTCCCCGGAGTACTGTGGATTTGGCATATCTTGTCCAAGATTTTGTTTAGGTTGGATAGCTCGTCCCTGTTATCTTGGAGGGGTGGTTTTTATGATTCTGCCGAGAGCTTTTGAATCCGGCGTTGACTGTCGTGCTCTTCGGGCTGTTTCCCTTTGTCCGGCGCTGGTCCTTGCTGCGTCGTGGTTTCCTGTTTCCATCCCTGACTTTGGATGTACTTGGATCACTGGTATTGCATCTTGCCAGCCAGCTACCTCTCCCGCGCAAAAGCGGGTCATGAGGCTTGTTAATGCGGCCATTGTTCTCGGCTTTTCCTGGCCAAGGTGTCTGGCGAGCCATTCATCTCGGACGTTGTGTTTGAAAGCTGCTAGGGCTTCGGCGTCCGGACAATCGACTATTTGGTTCTTTTTGGTGAGGAACCTGTTCCAGAATTATGGCTGACTCTCCGGGTTGTTGAGTTATGTGACTTAAATCGTATGCATCCGGAGGGCGGACATAAGTCCCTTGAAAATTTGCTCGAAAAGCATCCTCGAGCTCTTCCCAACTTCCAATGGTATTTTCAGGGAGGCTTTTGAGCCAATGCCGGGCTGGCCCTTTGAGCTTGAGGGGTAAGTATTTTATGGCGTGGAGGTCGTCTCCTCTAGCCATGTGTATATGGAGGATGTAATCCTCAATCCAGACTCCAGGGTCTGTTGTTCCGTCGTATGCCTCTATGTTTACGGGCTTAAATCCCGCTGGAAATTCGTGATCCAGCACCTCATCGGTGAAACATAGGGGGTGTGCGGCACCCCTGTATTTGGGTGTGCCGTGATGTTCGGATATTTGGTGTGTTGCATTGCTTACTAGAGCTTGCTTTCTTGGCCCATAGATAGATCTAACTGGGCCATCCTTTTGATGCGAATCCTTATGCTGATCACGTGTCGGCTTGTGTGCGGCGCTGCTTGCCGCTCTATGTTTGCCCTGTGGTCGTCTATCCGACCGGGCGGCCTCTTTGTTCTTTGATTGCGGGGGCTCTACGGCCTCCTCATCGAATTCAGGCAGTAGTTTGCGTTTCGGGCAGCTCTTTGTTTGGAGACTATCACCGTATTTGTCTGCGGTGTTGAATACTTTGCTCCATCTGATTCTGAGTGCATCTTCCGCTGTTTTGAGCTTCCGCTTCTGCTTTTTCAGGCTATGCGCGGTAGCAACGAGCCTTTTGTGGAGGTTCTTCTGCTCCAATAATTTGTCCGGCGTGAGATCGTCCGGACTGTTATCTTCGCCGGGGACGGATTGTTTATCCGAGTTATCCTGTTCGGATTGTTGCTCGATAGCATGTTCGTCGTCCACCGGTTCGCCCTGCTCTATGGCTGGGTCTGTATGGCTGCTGTCTTTGTCGAGGCGGGACTTTGAGCGGCGCTTACGTCGCCGTTTTGACTGCTTTTCGAGGGAATCATCCTTCGTAGCGTCCCGTTGTTCCTTGTCGTCGCTTCCTTTAGGTGTATCCACCATGTATACATCGTGAGATGAGGTGGCTGTCCAGTACCCTATAGGTGCTGGTTCATAATTATCTCCTGCATTGTCGTCCATACCGTCGATGTCTGCGGAGTCGAAATCGAGCACGTCGTTTAAACTTTCGACGGTGGCTACGAAGTGGGTGGTGGGTGGGCGTCGAATTTCTTCGTCTTCCGCATCCCAGCCTTGCTGACCATAGTCCGGCTAGGGCTCTCCTAATAAAGAGAGAGATTTTAGTGAATTCAGGATGTCGCCAAAGGGCGAGTGCTGAAAGATGTCCGTGGCAGTGAACTCCATAACCGGCGCCCAATCGGATTCGATTGGCAGGGGCGCGGAGGGTTCGGAGTCCGGAGAGGAGTCCGGCACCTTGGAGTCACGAGCTTCGCAAAGGACAGGGATGGTGTTCGGCTCAATCGTCGTATAGATCGCAGCCCCCAAGGCGTCCAGCCACTCGTCCTCGATCGGCGAAGTCGGCTCCGAGCTAAGGGTTGGAGCGGATACTGGTGCGGCCTGCAGGGCACTGTTCGGCGGTAGAGCTAGATCGTGCCCATCGAGACAGTGCGGCGCGCTTGGCTGTGGCTCGAATCCGTCGAAGATCAAGTCTTCGCGGATGTCGACCGTGTAGTTCAAACTCCCAAATCTGACCTGATGGCCAGGGGCGTAGCTTTCGATCTGCTCCAGATGGCCAAGCGAATTAGCCCGCGTTGCAAAGCCGCCGAATACGAAGATCTATCTGGAGAGAAAAGTCTCACCCTGGACCGCGTCGTTGTTGATGATCAAAGGAGCCATCGGGCCTAAAGGCGACGACACAAAGGAACTCTCAATGAAAGCACCAATGTCGGTGTCAAAACCGGCGGATCTCGGGTAGGGGGTCCCGAACAGTGCGACAAGGCGGATGGTAACAGCAGACAATGGACACGATGTTTTTACCTGTGTTCGGGCCCTCTCGATGGAGGTAAAACCCTACTCCTGCTTGATTAATATTGATGATATGGGTAGTACAAGAGTAGATCTACCACGAGATCAGAGAGGCTAAACCCTAGAAGCTAGCCTATGGTATGATTGTTGTTCGTCCTACGGACTAAAACCCTCCGGTTTATATAGACATCAAAGAGGGTTAGGATTACACAGAGTCGGTTACAATGGTAGGAGATCTACATATCCGTATCGCCAAGCTTGCCTTCCACGCCAAGGAAAGTTCCATCCGGACATGGGACGAAGTCTTCAATCTTGTATCTTCATATTCCAGGAGTCCGGCCAAAGGTGATAGTTCGGCTATCCGGACACCCCCTAATCCAGGACTCCCTCAGATGTCTTCTGGCCCATAAAAAATCCTTGTGGAGTTTCGTTGCGTTTGGACTCCGTTTGGTATTGATTTCCTGTGATGTAAAAAACAAGCAAAAAAAGCAACTGGCACTGGGCACTGGGTCAATAGGTTAGTCCCAAAAAATGATATAAAGTTGCTATAAAATAATTGTAAAACATCCAAGAATGATAAAATAACAGCATGAATACTTCATAAATTATAGATACGTTGGAGATGTATCAATGATCCACATGCGTGCAATGTTGGCACTCTTCCAAAATAGTGGGATTATTTTCACCTAAAGTTGACTCTCTTGCAAACCCACTTTTAATATTATCGCAAGCATATTCATCTTGAGGCTTAAATAAATTTTCAAGATCATAAGAATCATTATCACCCCAATTATGATCATAACAATAAGTAGTGGACATAGCAACATTATCATCCCCAAGCTTGGGGTTTTGCATATTATTAGCACAATTGACATTAATTAGATTTATAGTAAAATCATTGCAATCATGCTTTTCATCCGAGGAGCTATCATGAATCACTTCATAAATTTCTTCATCATAATTTTCAGATTCACGAATCTCAAGCAAAACATCATAAAGATAGCCTAGTGAACTCAATTCACTATCAATTGGTTCATCATAATTAGATATCTTGAAAAGATTAGCAAGTGGATGAGGATCCATATCAATAGAGTTTTGGCAAGCGAAGATGCAAGCAAATAGAAGGCATACGGCAACACAAGCAAACATGGGATCTAACGAGAAAAAGGCGAACGAAAAAGAGGGCGAATAAAACGGCAAATTTTTGTGAAGTGGGGGAGAGGAAAACGAGAGGCAAATGGAAAATAATGTAAATTGCGAGGAGATAAGAATTGTGATTAGGAACCTGGGTATGTTGAATATCCTCCCTGGCAACGACGCCAGAAATTCCTTTTGATTGCACTCTGACTATAGCGCCAGAAAAGCTCCTGTCTGCTAGGACTACATTGGTATTTCCCCAAAGAGGAAGGGATGATGCAGCACAACGACGGTAGGTATTTCCCTCAGTTAAGAAACCAAGGTTATCGAACCAGTAGGAGAACCAAGCAACACAACGTAAATAACACATGCACACAAATAACAACACCTCGCAACCCGACGTGTTAAAGGGGTTGTCAATCCCTTCGCAACGATGCGAGAAATTTGTAGTAGATTGGAATAATAGATCGCAAATAAAATAAAGCACAGCAAAAGTATTTTTGTATTTTTGGTTTAATAGATCTGAATAAAAATGCAAAGGAAAAGTAGATCGCAAGCAAATATATGAGGAAGAAGACCAAATGAGGGTTTCACTAGTGGCTTCTCTCGAGAAAGATAGCAAATGGTGGGTAAACAAATTAATGTTGGGCAATTGATAGAACTTCAAATAATTATGACGATATCTAGGCAATGATCATTACATAGGCATCACGTCCAAGATTAGTAGACCGACTCCTGCCTGCATCTACTACTATTACTCCACACATCGACCGCTATCCAGCATGCATCTAGTGTATTAAGTTCATGGAAAAACGGAGTAATGCAATAGGAACGATGACATGATGTAGACAAGATCAGTTTATCTATTGCGTAGATATAGATCCCATCTTTTTATCCTTAGTAGCAACGATACATACGTGTTGTTTCCCTTTACATCCTTTGGGATCAAGCACCGTAAGATCGAACCCACTACCGGGCACCTCTTCCCATTGCAAGTTAAATAGATCAAGTTGGCCAAACAAAACCCAAATATCGTAGAAGAAATACGAGGCTATAAGAGATCAAAGAAACTCAAATAACTTTCATGGATATAGAAAGATATGACTGATCATAAACTCGAAGTTCATCAGATCCCAACAAACACACCGCAAAAAGAGTTACATCATATGGATCTCCAAGAGACCATTGTATTGAGAATTCAGCGAGAGAGAGAGAGAGAGAGAGAGAGAGAGAGAGAGAGAGAGCCATCTAGCTACTAACTACGGACTCGAAGGTCTACAAAGAACTACTCACGCATCATCGGAGAGGCACCAATGGAGGTGGTGAACCCCATCCGAGAAGGTGTCTAGATTGGATCTGGTGGTTCTGGACTCAGCGGCAGCTGGATGAATATTTCATCGACTCCCCTAGGGTTCTGGGATTTTTTGAGTATTTATAGAGCAAAGAGGCGGTCCAGGGGCACTCAAGGTGGGCACAACCCACCAGGGCGCGCCTGAGTCTCCTGGCGCGCCCTAGTGGGTTGTCCCCTCCTCGGGACTCCCCCAGGTGCAACCCGGGCCCAACATCTTCCATCTGGTCCATAAAAAATCATCGTGGAGTTTCGTGGCATTTGGACTTCGTCTGATATTGATTTCCTGCGATGTAAAAAACATGGAAAAAACAGCAACTGGCACTTGGCACTATGTCAATAGGTTATTACCAAAAAATGATATAAAATTACTATAAAATGATTATAAAACATCCAAGATTGATAATAAAACAACATGGAACAATATAAAATTATAGATACATTGGAGACGTATCAATCTACTTCTTCCCATTGCACCTAATGTGTGATTTATGCTTCAACTCAAGAGATGTTCTTACGTCTCACTCCATGAGTTGATCCCGAGCTGCTCGATCTTCGAGGAGATCGATTCCTATAGAGTTTCTTTCTGTCGACATCGTGTTGGATGAAGATCTCAAAAGCAAGGACGTCAAGATCAATTTGAAGCAATGATTCAACATCTTCAAGAAGGGCAATTGGATCATGAAGATTGTATTAGCTTGTGTCCCCTCTATCTTGTTACCTCACGACTTGAATCTCGGGACGAGATTCTTGTTTAGTGGGGGTGAGTTGTCACAACCCTAGCTTTAGCCTTGCTTGTGCGCTAGTCTTGGTTGTTGCATCATGTTTAAATTTTGCATAAACTTGAAATGGGGATGTTCAAACCCTAGCACCAAATGAAATCCAACTAGGATCAAAATAAAATATTTCCAATGAACCCATTCAGAAAAGTTCATCATTTTTGAATTGGTTCAAAACCTCTGCCAAAAATGGTGCACTTTTTTGTAGGTCATCTTGGATTTTTGAATTAAATTATAAAGTATTTGAATTTGGGCATCTAATTGCTATAAATATTTTAGATGTCCAAATAATCTTGAAACAATTGAGGGTTGTTGGGAATATTCCAATATGTGCACAAAAATTATTCCAGGATTTATAAAAATGCTTTAGTACTGTAACTAAATCAAAACACACAAAAAAATATAAACAGAAATGGAAAAGAGAGAGGAGAAAACATTACCTGGCGCTTACGTGCAGCCCACCTGAGCCGGCCAATTAGGCAGCCCAGCCCACTAGGCAGTCGTGCCATCTTCAACCTCTGCCAGTAGGCAGAGGCGAAGACGCACACGCGCGCTGGGAGGCCTCCACCTCCTGCTTCGTGCTAGCGGTCTCCCCTCAAGCCTGTCCGCGCCTGGAGACGTCATGCAGCCTCCTCCCTCGTTCCCCACGCCTCTCTGGCTCTCTGCCTCTCCCCTAGCACTGAATCCGAGCAGCCCTGAGAGAAACCGCCGGCCATCATTGCCGCCAGTGCACCCACCGTTGCCGCCAGTGCGCCCACTGTTGTTCCCGTGCCAAACCACCATCACCTTTAGCACCGCAAATGAGCACCGCATCTCCATGCCGAAGATTGAGTCCCCGGATGCCCTGCAGCTGCGCCACCATCACCGTCTTTGCCGCCTCGGCCCCCAGGCGTCGTCCTCAAATTCGCCGGCTGCAGAGCATCCCCGCATCTCCTTCCTCTCCATTCAAACCGTGGTGAGCCCCTGGTAAAGACCCCTCTGATCCCCTGGCCTCGTACGTCCCCTAGCTAGCTTTCCACCTTGACTGAGCGCCGCCGTCCGCCATGGCCAGCAAGTTCTGTGCTCCCAAGCTCTACCGCTCGCAGCCGAGCATACCAACGCACAGAGTGCATTTGCAGGAGCCCAAAAGACCCAACCGCTGCTCCTACCGTGCTCGGTGGCATCGTTTTGGTCGATGCGCGAACT
The DNA here is from genome assembly GCA_021605145.1 of Aegilops bicornis. Classification (NCBI taxonomy): domain Eukaryota; kingdom Viridiplantae; phylum Streptophyta; class Magnoliopsida; order Poales; family Poaceae; genus Aegilops; species Aegilops bicornis. The sequence continues at coordinate 182,128,799 of CM038671.1, read as the reverse complement.
TCGGCCACCGCCGCAGGCTCGCTTCTGGCGAGCTTGAGCCACCCTGCGTCCTCTCGTTGCCTCCCCTGGATGCGGTCGAGCGTGGGCTACGCCCTGGTGCCCTCAGAGCACCAAACCGACGCCGGTAGCGCAAGTTCGGCGTGCCTCTGCCGTTGGATGAGGTCGCCGCCAGCCAAACTCCGGCGACAGCCGACGTGGCACGATCATTAGGACTAAGCCCCCTAATTAGCCACCTCACAGCCACTGATAGTGGGCCCAAACGCAGGTTCAAACCCAGTCAGTGCTTGATTTGACCGGGGTTTAGTCCCTGTGTCAATGACACGCGGGTCCCACTAGTCAGGTTTGACCCTGGTGAACTCGGCTGACCTGCTAACGTAGTGGCGACACAATGTGATGTCATTAATCATTTTCTGGATTACAAATAATCAGGAAATTCCAGAAAATGTTTAAAACTTCTAGAAATCATAGAAAATCAGCCGTAACTTCAAAAGAAATAATTTATATATGAAAAATTATCAGAAAATCCAATCTATCCATCTGTACCATATTCATGCATGTTAAAACAACTTTTGGCTACTATTTAGGGCAAATCAAATAAATGGCATTTGAATATCCACATATGGAGTTTGAATTTGAACCATGGGTTCAAACCAACTTCATTTAATTTATTGCTAGCTGCATTAGCCCAAATCACAGCATATTGCCATGTCATGATCATGCATCATATTGTTGCATTGCAATGATTGTGTTCTTTCTCTGTTGCAGGTGGTTGTTCCCCCTCGGTAGACATATATTCCGACGATGAGTTCGATGACACCGATGGAGAGCTATACTATCTTCAGGAAGTGCCAGGCAAGCAAACCCCCTTGTTCATTCCGATACAATCCCACTCTCTCGCTCCTGCTCTCTTTTACTGCATTAGGACAACAATGATTCAACTGTTACATGCCGCGGTAGTTGAACCTAGGGATGAAAACGGAGCGGAAACGGACGGAACTGAGTGCTATCATATTTGTTTTCAAATTTTTTGCAGAAGCGGAAATGAATACAGAAACCCCGGAAATGAATACGGAAATAGATACTACTGGAAACGGACACAGAGCAAATACAAAGTGGATACGGAAACAGAAATAGGCATTGATCAGAACTTAAAACCCCCTTGAATCATAGAGAAATACACACAAAAACAAACAAATTTAATGAGTTGTTAACATGGCCATGATGACCCACAAGTATAGGGGATCTATCGTAGTCCTTTCGATAAGTAAGAGTGTCGAACCCAACGAGGAGCAGAAGGAAATGATAAGCGGTTTTCAGCAAGGTATTCTCTGCAAGTACTGAAATAAGTGGCAATAGATAGTTTTGTGATAGGATAAATTGTAACGAGCAAGAAGTAACAAAAGTAAATAAAGTGCAGCAAGGTGGCCCAATCCTTTTTGTAGCAAAGGACAAGCCTGGACAAACTCTTATAATAGGAAAAGCGCGCCCGAGGACACATGGGAATATCGTCAAGCTAGTTTTCATCACGCTCATATGATTCGCGTTCGGTACTTTGATAATTTGATATGTGGGTGGACCGGTGCTTGGGTGCTGTTCTTACTTGAACAAACATCCCACTTATGATTAACCTCTATTGCAAGCATCCGCAACTACAACAAAAGTATTAAGGTAAACCTAACCATAGCATGAAACATACGGATCCAAATCAGCCCCTTACGAAGCAACGCATAAACTAGGGTTTAAGCTTCATCACTCTAGCAACCCATCATCTACTTATTACTTCCCAATGCCTTCCTCTAGGCCCAAATAATGGTGAAGTGTTATGTAGTCGACGCTCACATAACACCACTAGAGATTAGACAACATACATCTCATCAAAATATCGAGCTAATACCAAATTCAAATGACTACTAATAGCAAGACTTCTCCCGTGTCCTCGTGAACAAACGTAACTACTCACAAAGCATATTCATGTTCATAATCAAAGGGTAATAATATGCATAAAGGATCTGAACATATGATCTTCCACCAAGTAAACCAACTAGCATCAACTACAAGGAGTAATCAACACTACTAGCAACCTACTAGCACCAATCCCGGACTTGGAGACAAGAATTGGATACAAGATATGAACTAGGGTTTGGAGATGAGATGGTGCTGGTGAAGATGTTGATGGAGATTGCCCTCTCACGATGAGAGGAGCGTTGGTGATGATGATGGCGATGATTTCCCCCTCCCGGAGGGAAGTGTCCCCGGCAGAACAGCTCCCTCGGAGCCCTAGATTGGTTCTGCCAAGGTTCCGCCTCGTGGCGGCGGAGTCTCGTCCCGAAAGGTTGCTTATGATTTTTTTTCTCATCGAAAGACTTCATATAGGAGAAGATGGGCATCGGAGAGCCACCAGGGGGCCCACGAGGTAGGGGGGCGCGCCCAGGGGGGAGGGGTGCGCCCCCCACCCTCGTGAGCAGGGTGTGGGCCCCCTGGCCTTCATCTTTAGCGACAATTTTTCTTTATTTATTTTAAGATATTCCGTGGAGTTTCAGGACTTTTGGAGTTGCGCAGAATATGTCTCCAATATTTGCTCCTTTTCCAGCCAGAATTCCAGCTGTCGGCATTCCCCTTCTTCATGGTAAACCTTGTAAAATAAGAGAGAATAGCCATAAGTAATGTGACATAACGTAAAATAACAGCCCATAATGCAATAAATATCGATATAAAAGCATGATGCAAGATGGACGTATCAGGCCACAAAATAATATAATTATGTTAGCAACTTAGAGTATTGTAGTAGTACCAGACAATTGCGTATAGGGTCAAGTTGAGTACCGTGTGGTAGTAGAAGTTGGGCTTTAGATCCATTCTACTAATTGTGTCATTGTGTTCTCTTTGGTGGTTGGGGTACAAAGCAGCTATAGGTCTATAGTAAAAACAGAAATTCCGTATTCACAGAAATGGAAAGTTCTATTTCCATGCATGTTCCACTAGAAAACACCGTTCCATTTTTGTTCCGTTTCCGCATAAAAAATTCCATTTCCACTTCCGTGTTGCAAATTTCCATTTCCGTTTTCATATTTCATCTTTGTTTCCATTTTTCTTCCAGAAAAATGGAAAGTTTCCACTCCATTTTCATCCCTAGTTGAACCTATTTCCTCTGCATGACCTATCATTACCACACTAAATAGATGAAACCCACTAGCATGAGTAAGAGTTGTTTGAGCCCTGTTGTGCCTACTCATTCATGCTTGTTTGTCATGCCTGCTACTGCTTAGAGTTGAGTCAGCTCTGATTCATCGGGGATGAATTGGAGGTGTGTGAACATGTCATACCGTTGAGAGCTAAGTGTGTGAACACAATTTGGTAAAGGTATTGATGAGAGGCCATGTAGGAGTACATGGTGGGTTGTTTCATTGGAACTGTCCTTAGGAACTGAGATATGTATGTGTGATTTAAGATCAGCTACTACCACACATTAGGATCCTTAATTGACTCTCTCGACTTATTAACCACCCCTGTCCTCTGTCCAGGAGTTGCAAGTAGTTTCTGGTGTTTGTAGTATGCTGGAAGCCATGCACAGCGCTGACCCGGGGGGTGGGCTGTGATGCGGTAGGCACGTGGCCCGGTGTACCGAGTCGCCCGTTTGGTGACCCGGGAACCCTGCACACATCATTCGGGGCCGTAGTGGAAACCTCGGCTGGACTCCCTGCGGATGGAACCTGAATAGGCGATAAACCTGGACTAGGGACTTGGGTGGTTAGTCAGGTCGTGGCCGCCACCCTCGCTAGGCTTTTGCTTGAAGGTTGCCGAGATACATGATGTGTACATGGCGGTAAGTGGCGAGAGCGTGTGTGAGGAAGTACACCCCTGCAGGGTTAACATCATCTATTCGAATAGCCGCGTCTGCGGTAAAGGACTACTTGGTTGACTATACAGTTCATAGACAAGTGAAAGTGGATACTCTAAAATGTGCAAGATAAGCGTGAGTGCTATGGATGGCGTTCTCGTAGGGAGACGGGAGCGGATCCATAGTGGTTTATTGATTGGTGAATATGTGGACTCATGTGCGCCACCTCAAAGAGTTACTTGCAGTCGTAGTACAAGATAGCCACTGAGGCAAAGCTGGCTTGCTGCAGTTAAACCCCACCATCCCTTTGTTGATACTGATGCATATGTAGCTAGTTCTGATGTAAGTCTTGCTGGGTACATTTGTACTCACGTTTGCTTAATTTATGTTTTTGCAGAGAGACTTCAGTCTCACTAGTAGTTCCGCGTGGACTTCGATGTTTAGCTTGTTACCTCAGCTACGATCTTGTGCCCTCGACAGGGTCTTGTAGATAGTTAGGCTTCTCAGCCTTTTTCATTTGTAGTTGTTTGTACTCAGACAAGTTAAGCTTCCGCATGTGCTTATTGCTTGTATGACTTGAATGCTGGGTCATCAGACCCATGTTTGTAATATCTGGCTCCTCGTAGCCTAATGAATAAATACTTTGAGGCGTAGAGTTTTCTTGTGATGCCATGTTGTATTTGCCAATGTTGGGGATATCGCTTATCGCAAACATATCGGTCAACCCATGATAAGGGGTAAATCGCCTGTTTATCGACATATCGTCCGATTTATCGCCGTATCGGCTGATTTATCGGCCAATTTATCTTATCGGTCAGACACTGGTAAGCGATAAATCGGCCGATTTATTAGAATATCGGAAGATATCTTGAACAGTGGCATTTGCACATATCGAGCATATTGATGACCCACAAGTATAGGGGATCTATCGTAGTCCTTTCGGTAAGTAAGAGTGTCGAACCCAATGAGGAGCAGAAGGAAATGATAAGCGGTTTTCAGCAAGGTATTCTCTGCAAGTACTGAAATAAGTGGTAACAATAGTTTTGTGATAGGATAATTTGTAATAAGCAACAAGTAATAAAAGTAAATAAAGTGCAGCAAGGTGGCCCAATCCTTTTCGTAGCAAAGGACAAGCCTGGACAAACTCTTATAATAGGAAAAGCACTTCTGAGGACACATGGGAATATCGTCGAGCTAGTTTTCAGCACATTCATATGATTCGCGTTCAGTACTTTGATAATTTGATATGTGGGTGGACCGGTGCTTGGGTGTTGTTCTTACTTGAACAAGCATCCCACTCATGATTAACCTCTATTGCAAGCATCCGCAACTACAACAAAAGTATTAAGGTAAACCTAACCATAGCATGAAACATATGGATCCAAATCAGCCCCTTACGAAGCAACACATAAACTAGGGTTTAAGCTTCTTTCACTCTAGCAACCCATCATCTACTTATTACTTCCCAATGCCTTCCTCTAGGCCCAAATAATGGTGAAGTTTTATGTACTCGATGTTCACATAACACCACTAGAGGCTAGACAATATACATCTCATCAAAATATCGGACGAATACCAAATTCAGATGACTACTAATAGCAAGACTTCTCCCATGTCCTCAGGAACAAACGTAACTACTCACAAATCATATTCATGTTCATAATCAGAGGGGTATTAATATGCATATAGGATCTGAACATATGATGTTCCACCAAATAAACCAACTAGCATCAACTACAAGGAGTAATCAACACTACTAGCAACCTACTAGTACCAATCCCGGACTTGGAGACAAGAATTGGATACAAGAGATGAACTAGGGTTTTTAGAGGAGATGGTGCTGGTGAAGATGTTGATGGAGATTGCCCTATCCCGATGAGAGGAGCATTGGTGATGACGGTGGCGATGATTTCCCCCTCCCGGAGGGAAGTGTCCCCAATGAGAACAGCTCTGCCGGAGCCCTAGATTGGTTCCGCCAAGGTTCCGCCTCGTGGCGGCGGAGTTTCGTCCCGAAAGGTTGCTTATGATTTTTTCCTCAACGAAAGACCTCATATAGCAGAAGATGGCCATCGGAGAGCCAACAGGGGGCCCACGAGGTAGGGGGGCACACCCTGGGGGTAGGGCGCGCCCCCCACCCTCGTGGACAGGTGGGCCCCCCTCTGGTGAACTTCTTCTGCTGGATATTTTTTATTATTTCCCAAAATGACTTTCGTGGAGTTTCAGGACTTTTGGAGTTGTGCATAATAGGTCTCTAATATTTGCTCCTTTTCCAGTCTAGAATTCCAGCTGCCGGCATTCTCCCTCATGTAAACCTTGTAAAATAAGAGAGAATCGGCATAAGTATTGTGACATAATGTGTAATAACAGCCCATAATGCAACAAATATCGATATAAAAGCATGATGCAAAATGGACGTATCACATATTGTGTGTACGTTAATGAAATTCTTGGTATTTGTGGGATCCGACAACCTAGTTGTTTATTCTTGGTAGCCTCTCTTACCGGAAATGTCTCCTAGCGCCTAATCGAGCCATGGTAGCTTGCTACTGCTCCGGAACACTTAGGCTGGCCAACATGTGTCCTTCTTCGTTCCTGTGTCTGTCCCCTCAGGGAAATGTCACGCGGTGTTCCTTTAAGTCCTTGTAGCTTGCTACGACTTGGGTTCATACATTGATGACCGACACGTTCGTTGTTGAGGTCATGTATGCCTGTCCCTGTAAGTTAGTGCCACTTCGGATTCACGACTAGTCATGTCGGCCCGGGTTCTCTGTCATATGGATGCTAGCGACACTATCATATGCGTGAGCCAAAAGGCACAAATGGTCCCGGGCCAGGTAAGGTGGCACCCGTGGGAATACCGTGCGTGAGGCCGCAAAGTGGTATGATGTGTTACATGCTAGATCGCTGTGGCTTAGGATCGGGGTCTTGACATCACCTTCGACTCAAGGGACCACCCCATGACCACGGTCAGCGCCGGCGCGCTCCCTATGCTCTGCACTCCCACCATCTGCAATGTAGCAGTCACTAGGACCCTCATCGACGGTGGCGTTGGCCTCAAAGTCCTCTCCGTGGAGGCGTTCGACCTGCTTCATGTGCCTTATGGTCAGTTCCTCCCCACCAAGCCTTTCTCTGGGGTCGTTGACGGCTCCACCTGCCCCGTGTGGCAGATCCGCCTCCCTGTCACCATTGGCACACGTGACAACTACCGCACTGAGCTCATCAACTTTGACATATCCCGCATCGGTCTCCCGTACAACGCCATTCTACGATATCCATCCCTAGCCAAGTTCATGGCGGCGACTCATCCTGGCTACAACCTTATGAAGATGCCGGGAAGCAGCGGTGTCCTCACCGTGGTGGGGGATACCAAGGATGCGCTCTCGGCCCTCAAGCTCGCCTTCAGGGCCGCCGCAGCCGCACGTCCAAGCGGGGAGGGGGCTCCGGAGGGCCTGGGGGCTGCGCCAACAAAGAAGAAGCAATTGTTTTGTCAAGACCAGGCCGAGACGAAGCAGGTGCCAGTCGACGAAGACTGGGGATCGGGCTCTACCTTCACCATAGGCACCAGCCTCCCTCCAGACCAGGAAGAGGCGCTGGTCAGCTTCCTCCACGCGAACAAGGACGTGTTTGCATGGGAAGCGATAGACTAGGTCGGGGTTCAGCGTGGGGTAATCGAGCACCACCTGATGGTGTGCCCCAACGCACGCCCAGTAAAACAGAAGGCGCAGTGGCAAGCCCCGGAGAAGCAGTCGTTCATCGTCCAGGAGACCCGCAAGCTGCAAGAGGTCGGTGTCATTCGGGAAGTACGTCATCCACATTAGCTGGCAAACCCGGTTATCGTCCCCAAGAAGGGCGGGAAGGAGCGCATGTGTGTCTATTTTACCAACCTCAACAAGGTTGGTCCTCAAGACCCTTCCCCTCTCCCATGCATCGACCAGATCGTCGACTCCACCACTGAGTGTGATTTACTGTGCTTCCTGGACGCCTTCTCGGGCTGTCACCAAATCAAGATGGCGGTGCAGGATGTTGACAAGACGGCTTTCCTGACCCCGTGCGGGGTGTACTGCTACACCCGCATACCGTTCGGGCTGCGCAATGCCGGAACAACCTTCCAGCGACTGATGCACATCGCTCTAGGTCAGCAGCTTGAGAGGAAAGTCGAGGCATACGTCGATGACATAGTGGTGAAGTCTCGCGAGGCGAGAACCCTTACTGAAGGTCTGGAAGAGACATTCGCTAGTCTACGCAAAGTGAACCTGCGGCTCAACCCGGAAAAATGTGTGGTTGGCGTCCCGTCTGGCAAGCTGCTGGGCTTCCTGGTGTCGCACAGAGGAATCGAGGCCAACCCGGAGAAGGTCAAGGCCATAGAAAGGATGAGTCCGCTGCAAACCCTCAAGGAGATGTAGAAGCTGGCGGGCTGCATAACCACGCTCGGGCATTTCATCTCCAAGCTAGGTGAGCGCGCCCTCCCTTTCTTCAAGCTGATGAAAAAGAAGGGCCCATTCGAGTGGACTCCGGAGGCTAAAGCGGCCTTCCAAGACCTCAAGAGGTACCTCACCAGCTCACCGGTGATGGTAGCACCGCGCCCCCTCGAACCCCTGGTGCTCTACCTGGCCGCCACACCTCACTCTACTAGCACGGCGCTCGTGGCAGTCCAGGAGGAGCGTCCGATTAAGGGCTCGCAGCGCAGCGCCCCGCACCCGGCCGAGACGCCGCAGCCTCAGGACGATGCTCCTGAGGCCTGGGCCATCCCTCCAGTCAGCAGGACTCCTGAGGATGGCGCCCCTGAGGCAACGGTTGCCCTGACAGATGACAAAGCTCCTGAAGTTCCCAAGTCTCAGGAGGCACAGGACCACGCCAACGCCTCCACCCTCGTCGAGCACCCAGTGTACTTCGTCAGCACGGTGCTGCGTGATGCACGGGCGCTCTGCCCCATGCCACAAAAGCTTCTGCTCGCACTCCTCGTTGCCTCCCGGAAACTGTGTCACTACTTCCAAGGCCACCCATCAAGGTTGTCTCAGCTTACCCCTTGGAAAGGGTACTCCGGAGCCCTAACACTGCGGGAAGGGTCGCCGAATGGAACATTGAACTACATGCATTCCAGTTGGAGTTCAGCACCACTAGGCTCATCAAGGGTGTGGCCCTCGCTGATTTTGTGGCAGAGTGGACTGACGCCCCTGGCCTAGAAGTAGGCGAGGACCGGTCTCTCGCACCCGGGAACGAAGCACCGGATGGTTAGGTCATGTGCTTTGATGGAGCATTTGCGCGTCAGGGCGCGGGGGCTAGAGTCGTGCTCATCTCACCCACCCAGGACAAGCTCTACTATGTCGTGCAGCTCTGCTTCCAGTATGGGGAGAAGGTCTCCGATAACATCACGGAATACGAGGTTCTAATCGCCGTCTTCAAGATTGCGGCGGCTCTGGGGGTGAGATGCCTCACCATCAGGGGCGACTCCCAGCTCCTCGTCAACTTCTCCAACAAGGCGTACATGCCAAAGGACGAGCACATGGAGGCATACCTTGAGGAGGTACGCAAAATTGAGAAACGATTCTTAAGCTTGGAATTGCAGCACGTGCTGCGCGACACGAACAAGGAAGCGGACGACATCGCCAAGAGGGCGTCCCCGGCGTCAACCTCAGGAGCCTAGCATCTTTGAGGAGCGGCTCTTGAAGCCGTCATCAGCTCCCCCCACTGCGGGACCAGCATCACCTCAGGAGGAGCTCCCCCCGGCACCCCTCGGGCGCCCCAGCTCGCGGCCCAACCTCGGGAGCCTGCCTGCTCCTAGCGCTCGAGCCTCAGGAGGGGTGCTGGTCCGAGGAGTTCAAGGTGTACCTGCTCTAGGGCGCCTTGCTGGAGAAGGAGGAGGACGCGGAGCGTATGGCCCTCCAGGCCACGATGTACTGCATTTAGGACGGTGAGCTCTATCGAAGGCGCCCGTACGATGTTTCTCTTGTAGGAGATATTCCCTAGAGGCAGTAATAACATTTATTTTGTATCTCCAAAGTTTGTAATGAATGTTTATGTCCCATGATATAACTGTTGTGATTCTCGAGTCTACAATAACACGAGGCTCGGAGGGAAACTCATGTGCACGTGTGGTATAATAAACGGTAAAATGTATTCCTAGTCCTGCCTCTAATACTCGCTCAAGTATTGCATGATGATCCCGTTTTCCTGATCACGGGCATGGATGTGCTGGCAACTTTCATGGCACAACGTTAGTAGAACACTTGTGTTGAATCAACCTATGAGATACATTCGTCACAAGTTTATGGTTAATAACTGTAGCGACCCGACCTCAGACGGTCAAGCCTGCAGGTTCTTGTGCCATCCTCGGATCAAGATATCGGGCACACACAGTACATCAATGTATATATCAAAGTGCAATCACATGTATAATTAACGTAAAAACTGATATATACCTCATAAGTCACAAATGAAACAAATAGTCGGGTGTGGAGTCCCATCAACGCCATCGGCAGGTTGAGTGTAGACCGTAACCCTGTATCGTAACTCTTACTCGTCGAGGAAATATATGCAACATGATACGTTGCAGCCGTGTAGGTCAGTACATTGAATGTACCGGCAAGATCACAAAAAGAGAAAACAGATGATAAACTATACTATATGCAGTATGGCTTTGTGGCTCTGTATCGGAGTTTTGTTTGCGTAAAAGCTGGTTTTATTTTCCCTACATCAAAGGAAGAAATGAAGTCTGTACTATAGAGTTTTCTATCATGACATGGTTCCGCCAACCGATGTCTCATAGCCCAAATTCATCATAAGTTGCCCACAATTAAGTTATCAGTCCGGTGTTGAGAGTTCCGAGATAGATCCAAGTCCAGAGGCTCAAATTGTCCGTAATCGGGACACGGCTAATCGATTAGGTTTAAACCCTCTGCAGAGGTTTGTACACTTTACCCGCAAGATTCGATCCCTCTTTTTACGCTCGCACTTCGTGGTGTTTGAGAACAAGACGCATCAAACATGGTCTTCCGAAGAGTTCCTCGACCACCGTCCGGTGCTCATCCAATCCTACCGTAGTTCTACATCCGCTAGCACCGTCCCAGCCAGAGTCACAACTAAGGTCAACCAAGCCGAGCCCATATTGGCTTGCGGTTGCACAGTAAGCTTCCGGCATGAAGTATTCTTCCGTCTTTGAGTCTGGGTGAAGCTTTCCGCAAGATGTCATGGCGCTTCTCCATGCATCCCGCCAACCACCGGATTCTCCAGTGGTGCCCGTCAACCATCCTTCACCCAAGAGAGTGTGTATTGAATTCTTGTCTCGAGTCTTGAAGTCTTGAGGCCTTGAAGATGCAGTCCTTGCAGATGCCATCATGGAGTTGTCATCATTGACGTAGAGTCCTCCTTCTTCACACCACTCTCGTGCACTCATACCAAACCCCGTCTACTATAGCGTAGCATTAAAATAAATAGCGTCCCGGGCTTGGTAACAGGATGATGGGTTCCTACCTCATGCTTACTACTCAACTACAAGGATTCAATATCACTACTGGAGGGATTGTTGCGAAGATGACACTAGATGCAATAAAACACATAGGTATGAAAAACATGGTCAAAGTGAACTTGCCTGGTATGTTGATGAAGATATAAACGCTCTCGGAAACTTGATAAAACTATTCGTCACTCCGATGTAAATCTATATAGTCAAACATAGCATTCATATAAGCAAACATCCTAGCAAATAATTCTAACACTCATAATAAAACCAACAAACAAACATGCAAATCAAGGGACACCAAATGAAAACAAAGGAAAACTACACAACAACACTACTAAAGAAAACTCTAAGACATAACACAAAATAGTTTTATCCTAAGTAAAATTTAACAACAAAGAAAATAATAAATAATCTGAAAAGAAAATATAAAACAACTAATTTTTAACAGAAAGTATTTTTCATAAACTTTTAATAGCAAAAAGAAACAAATAAAAAGCTTTTATGAAACACTAGCTATGACCTAAACAAGTTTTCATACAAAACTAAATAAAGTAAATTTTTAGAATAAAAACAAAATTTTCTTTGGTTTACTAACAGAAATAAAACTAAATTTTTCAAAAGTGACAAAAATAAATAATTTAAAACTAATAAAAACAATAAAGAAAAGACTAAAACAACTACATAAGAAAAACAGTACTGTTTTTAATAAAACCCTAATTTAAAATATTCTAAAATTACCAAACTAAATCATAGAGCTAAACAATACCACAAGTGACCAGTAGCAAAAGGGATCATGTTAAAATCTATTTTTAAACTCAAGTTATGGCCAAAATACTAATCTGAACAAAATTTATCAAATTCAAATTTAAACTACTCAAATTTGAAATTCAGAGACACTAACAGAAACTTCAGCAAATTTGTGACACATAGCAATTGGAATCACTCAAAAATACTAAAAACTCTAAAAGATATGAATTTTCTAAGATTGCTATTTTCTGAAAAAATGAATTACGGGATTTCGTGGATCTCACCGGAGTAGTCGTCGGAGTTGGGGAAGAAGATCGGATCCGATGTTGCGGTTGATCCTAGAGGAAAGGAGATCACGGGACGGTGGAGAGGAGATCATATAAACCTCAGGAGAGGTCGAGGGCGCGGCGGCGGCACTTGGCGGCGGGGGTGGCAAGAGGCAGCGGTGGTGCTGCACTGCTGCTGCTGCTGAGAGGAGAGGTGTTGGTTTGATGTGTTGGAGGGGGGGGGGGTGCTTGGGTATTTATAGTGGGGAGGGGAGGGTTTTGCTTGGGGTAGGGGGCAAGAAATAGACTAGGATTAGGAAACAAAAGGGAAAAGATCTAGAAACAGATACGGAATAAACGAAAGTAGGAAAAGAGTAAAGGAAAAGGAGCGGCGGCTCACAGTGCTGTGATGGCCTTGGCCTTGACGGCCGGGTCAGCTGGCTTGGCCTTGGCCCTTGGCTTTGACACCAAGGGGCGAGCGAATTTTTTTTAAGACAGGACAACAAAACAAAAATAATAAAACCAAATAAAAATTTTATATAGGCATATAATATATTAAAATTTTCAGAAAAAGATTTCCTACATGATGAACATTATTCTAGCATTAAATAAAATACACACAAATTCAAATAAAGCAAAGAGTGCTTCTGGTCCAATAAAATCCAATAAAAATCATTTTTAAAATACCAAAATGACTTCAAATTAATTTCTCTCCAATTTTTTGATGTAGGGAATCATGTTACCCTATTTTCCATATATTTTGTTTTTGGAGAAAGTATTTTGAATAAAACTCAAATAACTCCAAATTGGAAATAAATTCAAAGAACTTTGATTTTAATTCTTTTAAAACTCCCAACTCATATTTCATTTAATTTGAAGAAGTCATTTTATCTTCTCTCGTGAAAATCATTGAGTTGCATAAATTTCAGAATTGAAATATTTCCAAATGGAATTCAAATCTTTTCAAAACCCTTTTCATTTATTTAAATGGAAGAAGTCATATCATCTTCTCTCTAGGGTTTTGTGTTTGAATTGAATTTAAATTCTCAGAGATCAGAAGTCAAAAAAAAGGCCTAGGAAAGTCATTTCATTCCCTCTCATTAAACTTTCAAAAAGTTTCAAATTCCACTCAATTTCACACAATCAATCACTCAACAATCAAACAAACAATCAGAATTATTTATTTAATATAACATTCCAAAATTTAGAATTTTGGGATGTTACAAATCTACCACACTTATTCGAAGAGGCTAGCAAGAAAAGGGTTAGGGTTTGGGGGTCTTCTAGCAAATCCATTGATCTGAATAGTCTAGTGTGCTACCACACTTAAAAACAGGGTTATGGTTCCAACAGATCTTATGTACTCTATCCTTAGTGGGAACACTATCGGTCTTCTCACATCTTTGGAGTAACTCCTTCACTGGGGCTCTTCTAGTAGGGCATAACCTTTTCCTCAAACTTGTGTCCTTTCATCCCGGTGAGGTTCTTCCGAGACTGGTCTTCGAAATGACAGTGTCTGTCGCCAATACTAAACTACTATCGAAAATCTCATGGTGGTCGACAATTCATGGTTTCTCCTGCAGAAAATGGTCGGGTTGGATCTCGGCGTATAACCTACGATTGGCAACGGTTGCCTGTACAGGGTTCCTCGTCCTACCATTCTATGGTTTTATGGCTTATCGCTTCGTCACTCTTCTAAGGTTTTCAAGGCTCTACGGTTTTCCATCAACATATGATAGTTCATGATAGAAGTCTCCGTATGGGGCCAATCCATCCTGCATTTGAATCATTACCACATACGTAAACAGTGAATCACGTATTCTAACACTTGGGCATACTCACAAGCATTGCATAATTTCTCTTGTTCTGGAACTGGGTTCGAGTAAATCCTTTGGTTCAGCAAGCCAAACAAAACATCTATCGTTACTTCACCACTCTCAGGTTTTTGCGTAACCTCCTACGAAACGTATGCTGATTGGATCATTGATTCTTCCAAATTTATTCCTTTATCAAGGTTACATCTGTTCCTTTTCAAAATCCTGGGCCTGTGGGTTATGGCCCACTTCAACACTAGTGCAGCTTTAACTCATCCTTGGAGTAACTCTCTTGTTCCATATCACACCTCCTTTAAATCCAGTAGTACTCTTTCTTCATACCATCATATCAAAAGCAAAACTCCAACTTTTTTTTCCTTCGAACTACAGTCCGTGGAATATATATTTTCTTATCCATTAGTCTAGTCTTCTTCACAGGGTACTACCACCCTAAAAATGAAATTCACAAATCCATCCATAGACCATATTTCTCATATCCTAAAAATGGTCAAAATCCGTGTTCATAGAGTAACAACTCATACAATTAAACATATGAAAACATGTCACCTTAACTTTATTGATTTCATGAATTCATTACAATATCCGAGACTTTCATTACATAAATTCAACTCCATATCCTTATGGAAACAATTGCTTCCTACTACACTTATTACCAATATCAAAATTCCAACTACTCAGCTCCAGCTTTCATCTTGTCGGAACATTTAGTAGCATAATGTCCTGCTTCCTTGCAGCGAAAACAAATGACTTTCGATAAGTCTTTGGGCTTCTTGGAGATGGTGCCTGCTCCTTGAGTTCCTTGCTTCCTTTCGAGACAATGATTGGCATAATGCCCGACGCCCTTACATTCAAAACAGGTAATATGACTCTTGTCCCTATTTGCAGAAATTGGGTTGTTACGAGGGTGTCTTTGTTTTCTCTTCACGGGTTTCTTCGTTCGATCAAACCTTCTATTCCCTGTGGATCAAACTCTATTGCTTCCGGCCGGGAAGTATCCCGGATACTCTTTTCTTTCCTTGGTGCAATACTGTGAAAAATGTCCTTCTTCTCCACATGAATAGCAGGCATTGGAGTAAAATCTGTTGAGGCCTTCTCCATCAAGGTCTTCAACACATTCCTTCATCACTAGTTCTTTCATAACTTCTCGAAGGGCTTCTTTCATTCCTTCTTCCTGCTCCTGAATAGTTTGTTGCACCATGGGGTAAATGTAACACTGAGTCGGGTAGTGGGTGGTTCCTTCACACAAGAAACAAGTCACCTTACTAGTTGGGCCTTCCTCACTGGG
The DNA here is from genome assembly GCA_021605145.1 of Aegilops bicornis. Classification (NCBI taxonomy): domain Eukaryota; kingdom Viridiplantae; phylum Streptophyta; class Magnoliopsida; order Poales; family Poaceae; genus Aegilops; species Aegilops bicornis. The sequence continues at coordinate 182,113,369 of CM038671.1, read as the reverse complement.
TGTTTCTCCTCACAATGAGGGCATCCATCCTTGTGTTCCCCACAGGTGTGTCCTATTTCTCCGCAAATCTTGCAGGCACAAGGTTTATTTCTTGGTGTATCATGTTGCTTCCGGATGAGACGTGATCTCAACAGGTCTTCTTGAATTCCTCCCAAGTTCTTGCTCCATTAAATCCTTGTATGGTTTGATGCATTTTCCACCAGGTTGCAGCACTTCCTTCAAAGTACTGAAGAGCGTAAGATACTTCATTCTTCCTTGAAACCAAATTGCTCCCGAAGTGATTTTCCATGTTCTGCATCCATAGCTCTGCCTCCGGCTGAGTCTTCGGTCCAGAGAATATCAGTCCAACTTCATTCATCATCTATGGGGTCCAAAAGTTATGGGATGAGGTATGAGAGAGGTGGGGAGGGATATACACACAATACAAACAATAGTTTTGAAGAAACAAGTTTTATTTTGGGGCTGTCGGAAAACATCAAACAAATGACAGCTCACAAATCATCGCATCTAACGTAGGTGTATAACAGGGGTTTGGTCTCTAAAGGTCAAATAATTCTTCAGGAACTTCAAATTCCTCTAGTCTTCGGAGTCTTCAATTGTTGCAGCTTCAACTCTTCTAATGCATGGTGAAATCCTCTTTACTCTGAAGTGGTCATTAGTTCTCCGATATCTAATCCTTCTTGGAGCGTCTTCAGTTGATCCTTCATGTGGTCAAAAGGGAAAAGGGTATATTCTAACAATTTGAGGTGAGAGTGTCTATTTGATAAAATCAGAAAAGATGAGGAGTAAGAGTCTTTTTGAAAAATAAAGTTTTGAGATATCCTGTCCAAGGGCTTTCCGATTTCTAGGGTCACGTCCTACAGTCAACATGTGCTCGATACCATATCTCAGAGCGACCCGACCTCGACGGTCAAGCCTTTCGTGTTCTTTGTGCCATCCTCGGATCAGTATCTTTGGCACACACAAGACATCAATGTATATATCAAAGTGCAATCACATGTATAATTAACGTAAAACTGATATATACCTCATAAGTCACAGTGGAAACAAATAGTCGGGTGTGGAGTCCCATCAACGCCATCGGCGGTTGAGTGTAGACCGTAACCTGTATCGTAACTCTTACTCGTCGAGGAAATATCTGCAACATGATATGTTGCAGCCGTAGGTCAAGACATTGAATGTACCGGCAAGATCACAATAAGAGAAAACAGATGATAAACTATACTATATGCGGTATGGCTTTGTGGCTCTGTATCTGAGTTTTGTTTATGTAAAAGCTGGTTTTATTTTCCCTACATCAAAGGAATAAATGAAGTCTGTACTATAGAGTTTTCTATCATGACATGGTTCCGCCAACCGATGTCTCATAGCCCAAATTCATCATAAGTTGCCCACAATTAAGTTATCAGTCCGGTGTTGAGAGTTTTGAGATAGATCCAAGTCCAGAGGCTCAAATTGTCCGTAATCGGGACACGGCTAATCGATTAGGTTTAAACCCTCTGCAGAGGTTTGTACACTTTACCCGCAAGATTCGATCCCTCTTTTACGTTCTTGCACTTCGTGGTGTTTGAGAACAAGACGATCAAACATGGTCTTCCGAAGAGTTCCTCTGACCACTGTCCGGTGCTCATCCAATCTTACCGTAGTTCTACATCTGCTAGCACCGTCCCAGCCAGAGTCACAACTAAGGTCAACCAAGCCAGAGCCCATATTGACTTGCGGTTGCATAGGTAAGCTTCCGGGCATGAAGTATTCTTCCGTCTCTTTGAGTCTGGGTGAAGCTTTCCGCAAGATGTCATGGCGCTTTCTCCATGCATCCCGCCAACCACTGGATTCTCCAGGTGCCCGTCAACTATCCTTCACCCAAAGAGTGTGTATTGAATTCTTGTCTCGAGTCTTGAAGTCTTGAGGCCTTGAAGATGCAGTCCTTGCAGATGCCATCATGGAGTTGTCATCATTGACGAGAGTCCTCCTTCTTCACACCACTCTCGTGCACTCATACCAAACCCGTCTACTATAGCGTAGCATTAAAATAAATAGTGTCCCGGCTTGGTAACAGGATGATGGGTTCCTACCTCATGCTTACTACTCAACTACAAGGATTCAATATCACTCTTGGAGGGATTGTTGCGAAGATGACACTAGATGCAATAAAACACATAGGTATGAAAAACATGGTCAAAGTGAACTTGCACGGTATGTTGATGAAGATATAAACGCTCGGAAACTTGATAAAACTATTCGTCACTCCGATGTAAATCTATATAGTCAAACATAGCATTCATATAAGCAAACATCCTAGCAAATAATTCTAACACTCATAATAAAACCAACAAACAAACATGCAAATCAAGGGACACCAAATAAAAACAAAGGAAAACTACACAACAACACTACTAAAGAAAACTCTAAGACATAACACAAAATAGTTTTATCCTAAGTAAAATTTAACAACAAAGAAAATAATAAATAATCTGAAAAGAAAATATAAAACAACTAATTTTTAACAGAAATTATTTTTCATAAACTTTTAATATCAAAAAGAAACAAATAAAAAGGTTTTATGAAACACTAGCTATGACCTAAACAAGTTTTCATACAAAACTAAATAAAGTAAATTTTTAAAATAGAAACAAAATTTTCTTTGGTTTACTAACAGAAATAAAACTAAATTTTTCAAAAGTGACAAAAATAAATAATTTAAAACTAATAAAAACAATAAAGAAAAGACTAAAACAACTACATAAGAAAAACAGTACTGTTTTTAATAAAACCCTAATTTAAAATATTCTAAAATTACCAAACTAAATCCTAGAGCTAAACAATACCACAAGTGACCAGTAGCAAAAGGAATCATGTTAAAATCTATTTTAAACTCAAGTTATGGCCAAAATACTAATCTGAACAAAATTTATCAAATTCAAATTTAAACTACTCAAATTTGAAATCCAGAGACACTAACAGAAACTTCAGCAAATTTGTGACACATAGCAATTGGTATCACTCAAAAATACTAAAAACTCTAAAAGATATGAATTTTCTAAGATTGCTATTTTCTGAAAAGAATGAATTACGGGATTTCGTGGATCTCACCGGAGTAGTCGTCGGAGTTGGGGAAGAAGATCGGATCCGATGTTGCGGTTGATCCTAGAGGAAAGGAGATCACGGGACAGTGGAGAGGAGATCATATAAACCTCAGGAGAGGTCGAGGGCGCGGCGGCGGCACTTGGCGGCGGCGGTGGCAAGCGGCGGCGGTGGTGCTGCACTGCTGCTGCTGCTGAGAGGAGAGCTGTTAGTTTGATGTGTTGGAGCGGGGGGGGGGGGTGCTTGGATATTTATAGTGGGGAAGGGAGGGTTTTGCTTGGGGTAGGGCGCAAGAAATAGACTAGGATTAGGAAACAAAAGGGAAAAGATCTAGAAACAGATACGGAATAAACGAAAGTAGGAAAAGAGTCCTACTAGGAAAAGGAAAAGGAGCGGCGGCGGCTCCTGGTGCTGTGATGGCCTTGGCCTTGGCCCGGCCGGCAGCTGGCTTGGCCTTGGGCCTTGGCCTTGAACAAGGGCGAGGCTTAATTTTTTAAGACAGAGACAACAAAACAAAAATAATAAAACCAAATAAAAATTTTATATAGGCATATAATATATTAAAATTTTCAAAAAAAGATTTCCTACATGATGAACATTATTCTAGCATTAAATAAAATACACACAAATTTAAATAAAGCAAAGAGTGCCTCTGGTCCAATAAAATCCAATAAAAATCATTTTTAAAATACCAAAATGACTTCAAATTAATTTCTCTCCAATTTTCTGATGTAGGGAATCATGTTACCCTATTTTCCATATATTTTGTTTTTGGAGAAAATATTTTGAATAAAACTCAAATAACTCCAAATTGGAAATAAATTCAAAGAACTTTGATTTTAATTCTTTTAAAACTCCGAACTCATATTTCATTTAATTTGAAGAAGTCATTTTATCTTCTCTCGTGAAAATCATTGAGTTGCATAAAGTTTCAGAATTGAAATATTTCCAAATGGAATTCAAATCTTTTCAAAACCCTTTTCATTTATTAAATGGAAGAAGTCATATCATCCTTCTCTCTAGGGTTTTGTGTTTGAATTGAATTTAAATTCTCAGAGATCAGAAGTCAAAAAAAGGCCTAGGAAAGTCATTTCATTCCCTCTCATTAAACTTTCAAAAAGTTTCAAATTCCACTCAATTTCACACAATCAATCACTCAACAATCAAACAAACAATCAGAATTATTTATTTAATATAACATTCCAAAATTTAGAATTTTGGGATGTTACAATAACACAGAGAAGTTAATGTTTGCATAATTCCTTTGGACAATGAGAGTATCGAGTTCCTTCGTGCTTGCTTCGTGAACTTTGGGGTTTGTTAAACGTCATCCGTAAATGGGTGGCTATTATGGCGGCTTACGGGTTCACGGAAAAGTATGACAAGAAACATGATAGCTCAAGATTGGGAATTGCTCCTCCGGCTATGGAGAGATATTCTCAGGCCCTCTCAGTGTTACTGTATCCATCATCGTCTGGCCAGACATAATGTGATTTGATCACAGGGATGCCGGAACACATAAACGAGAAAAGAGAACAAAACTGGTAACGAGGTAACTGGCATAGTGGACAAGTTGTTGATCCACGGGGATGCAAGTAAATCTCACCTCGGTTATTTGTAACATATCGCGAAACAGCAGGAATAGCTCAAGGTAACTGGAGGTTCACTCAAAGATTCATTCATGTGGGTATAGGGGTCAATATGAGTGTCCACGACTCCGATGTTGATCATTGATCGGAAAGTGTTCCGGGTCATGTCTATACTTCACCGAACCTAGAGGGTCACACGCTTAAGGGTCATCTATCTGCTGAATACTAGACAGGGAGTTTGAGACAAAATAAAGCCGAAAGGTTGTTTCAGGATATACCATTAAGTCAAAATGGTTTCAGGACATGCCTGATAATTCTTGGAGGGTGCCAGAATCATTCTGGAAACTTCTGGGAATTTTTTGGGATAAAAACCGAAAATGGTCCGGAGCTGCCGGAACCAGTTTTGCTGCTTTTCGCAGATGAAAATCACTAATCCGAAATTGTTTCAGAACACATTGAAAATTATTTTAGTGGGTACTGGAAATGTTCTAAGCCCACATAAATATTTTCAGTTCGAACGGACGCTGAAAAATGTCATCATGAATAGTGAAAATCAGCTTTATGGATTTTTTTTTGGAAATCCACCTTTTAGGGCTTTTGTGAAAAGGCTTATAGAAGGGCTTGGGAGCCAAGGAAGCCCCTCATGGGGGCCCCCAAGGGGGTGGACGGCCACACATGGTGGTGCTCCACGGAGCTCCACATGGCCTCCCATTTTGCCCATAACACCCTCATGTGTGACCTAATGCATGGGAGTTTTTGGTAATTTGTGGAGGCACCCTACCCCTTGGTTTTCCTATAAATAGGATGTGAGTGGGCTGATCAAAGATCATCCCTTGCTCTCATACACATTCCATACTTTGTCAGGCTCTCTCTCTTCTTCCCACGAAAAGAGTTTCATAGAGCTGAAAGGCTGTCTAGGTTCCGGTAGGAACTAGTTCTGGACGGCGAAGCCCTGCCGAATAGCTGACACCGTATGTGTGCAACCCCGTAGAGAGGTCGTAGTTTCGATCTGTTGCCTGAGGGGCTGTTCGTGTGTCCTCCCGAAGGGCTATCCGAGTCTCCTTCAAGTTTTGTGGGTCCTCCCGAAGGGCTGTCCGCAACATCGTCTGTGGGACTATCCGACCGCCTCCTGAAGGGTTGTCCGACGAGGGAGTACATCTTCATGGTTGGAAGGGTGTAAATCCCAGTTGCGGGGATCTGCACCGACGATCTACACCGACTCTTCTTCCGCTGCGCTACGAGTCGGTACGAAACAAATCAAACCTTGTATGACATCTGCATAGTGATCCTGGGTGTGCTCGTTATACCATTTTTTTTTGTTTTCTGTCGTGTTCCCCTACAGTGGCATCAAGAGCCATGCTATGCATAGATGCAGGTTACGATCTAGAATACATAGAGATGTATGGGTATTGCATAATATAATTTTGGAGTAGATGAGATCTATTGCTGAAAGTTATTTATGCGGGTGGCAGATGAAATCTGTTACCCGATGTTCTTGTTGCTTCCCTAGAATTTGCGTATTTCTGATCTTGAAACAACATGTTGGAATTTCACAAAGTTCTGGCAATCCGCGATCCTGATTGATCAACGAAGTGCTATCAGTTCTTTGGGTTCCACCATAGTTGAAAGAAAGATGAAATTGTGCAGACAAAAGGGCAATGCAGATGTGATCTGCACGGGGTCATGCGTATGATGAAGTTTAGTATGGGGTTCAAGATTTTATTATCTCGTGCTTCATAAACCCCGGGAAGTTAATCTAGCGACTTGAATAATCATACTTGATGATGAACGTTGGTAGTTGCGGTTTAATTCAAAACCTTAGAAGCCACGTAAAATAATTTTTTGCATAAACCAATTAGATGCGTCTAACTTAGTTTTGCAAGATGGTATGCATGTGATGTGATATAGCAAGTCTCATATTAATTCTATTATGTATTAGATGACTATATGATGTAATTTGATTAACACGTCCCACGTATCATGATTCGGCATGATGGTCGGAGCCATATGATTGTCACTTTAATGACATGCATGTCAACCTTAAGTAATGCACTTATTTTATTAGCTATAGAGATAGCAATATTATCTGGTGCATCGACAAGGTGGTGGCAATCTTCGCGAAGGTGAACACCGACGCAAATGCCGAAGACGAAGAAATACTTGACTTCTCCGTCGAGAAGGGCTATACCATATCATGCTATTATGAATTGCCTGAGATGTTTATCCCTTATGATGCACCCTTTTGATTGCGCGGTAGTCGCTTTTTATTAGGGTGATCTCTCACTTAAAATATCAAGTAGTTAGTGTTCTTCCAAGTGTAGCACCGTCACGGCACCTATCTCTTCGGGGTACCACATGGATACATGGGTACGAATGATTAGAGAAGTGTGAGGCGGGTGAGTTGAGACCTTGTAGCAAGATCACTTGGTTGTCCTGACGTTATGGCATGAAATTCATGAGCTCGGAACACGCGCACCGAAAGATGAACAAGAATCACATAGTGATGTGATTGGAAAGTTGGCCTACCAATTGAAATTATCGTCACTTGAGATGGATACATCCTTAGCGTTGAATTACAATTTGGATCTTGAATCACTCACAGTCAATTTTGAGAGATATTGAATTGAGTGGGAGGGAACTTTAGAATAAAATTGTTTATTCACTAGTGCAATTTTATTATGAACAAAGTATAAGTGAAACTTTTGTTAGCCGTTATAGATCAAATGGCTCACAACACCGTGTTCAACTTAGGCCCGATATTAGAGAAAGAGAAGTTAGCTGCGATTGGAAACAACTATGCGGACTGGGTCCGCAACCTGAGAATTGTCCTCAGGAGCGCTAAGAAATTGTGTGTGCTTGAATATGCTCTTCCAGCTAAAATGGCGGCATATGCCCCAGAAGATAAAAAAAATGTCTGGTCTACTAAGGATGATGATCACAACTTAGTGCAGTGCCTCATGCTAGCTTGCATGAGTGCAGAGCTTCAAAAATGTTTTGAATTCCATAAACCCCGTGATATGATCCGGGAATTTGATGCTCTGTACAAGGAAACCGCAAAGTCTGAATGATTTGATATCATGAAGGCTTTGATGGAATGAAAGATGGCTGAGGGTAGTTCAGTTGGCGAACATGTGGTCAAAATGATTGGCTATTCTGAAAGGCTTAAAGCTCTGGAATTTCCACTTCCACCTGGCCATATGATGGACATGTTGCTTTCTTCACTCCCCCCCGTCTTATGATGGTTTTGTCATGAACTACAACATGAGTGGGATGGAGAAGGCACCAAAAGAGGTGCTTGCCATGCTGAAAATTGCAGAAGGAGGAATGCTGAAAAATCGCAAGTAAGTGTTGCTTGTGAATAAAACCACCAGTTTCAAAAAGAAGAAATGCAAGCCAAAGAATGGCAAGGAAACCGGTAAGACCAACTCCCAAAGCACATCTAAGGGTGGAGCCAAGAATGAAACTGAGTGCTTCTACTGCAAGGGCACAAGACATTGGAAGAGAAACTGTAAGAAGTATCTGGAAGATAAGAAGTCTGGGAAAACCGGAAAAGGTATAATTGTTATACAATTTAATTTCATTGACGTTTTGCTTGCTTGCGAGAATTCTAAGTCTTGGGTATTTGATACCGGATCGGTTGCTAACATTTGCAACTCGATACAGGGGCTTCAGAAGGCGCGTAAACTGGCAAAGAATGAAGTCGTAATGCGTGTCGGGAACGGTGCTGGGATCGCTGCTCAAGCCGTTGGCGTTATGCCTCACGTCTCCCTTTAGGATTTACCCTAGAACTAAGTAACTGTTATATTGTTCCAGGATTGTGTAGAAACATTATCTCTGGATCATGTTTAGTACACGATGTATATTCGTACAAGTCTGAGAACAATGGTTGTTCACTTTTTTGTAAAGATATGTTTTATGGACTTGCACCCATTGTTGGGGGCGTTTTCATAGTAAATCTTGAATGTGGAAATGATGTCTTTAACATGAATGATGAACGCCTTAAGGCTGATGCCACCACCACTTTCATGTGGCATTGTTGCCTTGGCCGCATCATAAAGAAAAGCATGCAAAGACTGCAGTCATATGGAGTTTTACCGTCTTTTGATTTTGAATCATTTGACACATGTGAAGCTTGCCTGATGGGGAAAATGACCAAGACGCCGTTCACGGGTCATCTGAGCAGGCGGGTGAATTATTGGAAATAATACATAGTGATGTATGTGGTCCAATGAGCACAGCCGCACCGGGTGGGTATTTCTACTTCGTGACTTTTACTGATGATTTAAGTCGGTATGGCTATATCTACTTAACGAAGCATAAGTCCGAAACTTTTGAAAAGTTCAAAGAATTTCAAATGAGGTAGAAAATCATTGTAACAAAAAGATTAAGTTTCATGGGTCCCGATCATGGAGGCGAATATCTTAGTCATGAGTTTGGCCAACATCTGAGTGACCGTGGAATCGTTTCACAGCTTACACCTCCCGAAACTCCACAGCGAAACAAAGTGTCAGAATGACGTAATCAAACCTTGTTAGACATGGTAAGGTCAATGATGTCTCTTAAAGATCTACCGGTATCTTTTTGGGGTCACACACTACTTACTGCCGCTTATACATTAAACAGAGCATTGTCTAAGTCTGTTGAGACGACACCACATGAGATGTGGAATGGGAAGATTCCTAGTGTGTCACATCTCAAAGTTTGGGGTTGTGAAGCTTATGTAAAACATTTACAACCAAGCAAACTCGACCCCAGGTCAGACAAATGTTACTTTGTGGGTTATCCTAATAACACCATTGGGTATTCCTTCTACAACCAGTCCGAGGGCAAAATGTTTGTCCCAAAGGTTGGACACTTTCTCGAGAAAGAATTTCTCGCTAAAGGACCAAGTGGGAGGATAGTACAACTTAATGAGATTAGTGAATCTTCGGCAACCGTTTTTATGGATGAGGAACCGGAAGTAGTTCCGCAAATTATCCCTACAACCGAGCCGGAAGTTGTCGCATGTGATGCGGAAACTTCAGATAATGTTGTAACTGAACCACGCAGATCAGGTAGGGCTATCCAGCCACATGAATGGTTCCATAATGAAATCTTCATTCTTGAAGACGATGAACCTACGCACTACAAGGAAGCGATGGCGGGACCCAGCTCAAAGGAATGGCACAAGGCCATGAAATCCGAAATGGAGTCCATGTACGAAAACCAAGTTTGGAACTTGGAAGAACTTCCAGAAGGCGTAAAACCCATTGGTTGTAAATGGATTTTCAAAAGAAAGACAGACGCGGATGGTAATATTACTATCCACAAATAAAGACTTGTCATGAAAGGGTTCGCGCAAGTTCCAGGAGTGGACTACGACGAGACTTTCTCGCATGTAGCTATGCTTAGGTTTGTTCAGATATTACTAGCAATTGCTGCTTATTTCGATTATGAAATATGGCAGATGGATGTCAAAACGGCTTTCCTAAATGGAAACCTCAAAGAGGATGTCTACATGATACAACCAGAAGGTTTTGTCATTCATAAGGATGCTGGAAAGGTATGCAAACTTCAGAAAGCCATTTATGGTCTGAAGTAAGCATCAAGGAGCTGGAACATTCGTTTTGATGAAGTAGTCAAAGAGTTTGGCTTCATCAGGAATGACGAAGAATCTTGTGTTTACAAGAAGTTTAGTGGGAGCGCAAAAGCATTTCTAGTATTGTATGTGGATGACATATTGTTGATTGGAAATGACGTGAATTTTCTTAGCGAAATAAAAGACTCATTGAAGAAGAGTTTTTCAATGAAAGACTTAGGTGCAGCGGCATATGTATTGGGCATCAGAATCTATAGAGATAGATCAAAACGCCTGATAGCTGAGATGTCTCCGTCGTATCTACTTTTCCAAACACTTTTGCCCTTGTTTTGTACTCTAACTTGCATGATTTGAATGGAACTAACCCGGACTGGCGCTGTTTTTAGCAGAATTGCCATGGTGTTATTTATGTGTAGAAACAAACATTCTCGGAATGACCTGAAACTCCTCGCCAAAGATGAAGACCAGGGGGCCCACACCCTGTCCACGAGGGTGGGCGGCGCGCCCCCCCTAGGGCGCCCCCTACCTCGTGGGCCCCCTGGAGCTCCTCCGACGCCAACTCCAACTCTATATATTTGCTTTCGGGGAGAAAAAATCAATAACAAGAAATCATCGCGTTTTACGATACGGAGCCGCCGCCAAGCCCTAAAACCTCTCGGGAGGGCTGACCTGGAGTCTGTTCGGGGCTCCAGAGAGGGGGATTCGTCACCGTCGTCATCATCAACCATCCTCCATCACCAATTTCATGATGCTCACCATCGTGTGTGAGTAATTCCATCGTAGGCTTGCTGGACGGTGATGGGTTGGATGAGATCTATCATGTAATCGAGTTAGTTTTGTTAGGGTTTGATCCCTTGTATCCACTATGTTCTGAGATTGATGTTGCTATGACTTTGCTATGCTTAATGTTTGTCACTAGGGCCCGAATGCCATGATTTCAGATCTGAACCTATTATGTTTTCATGAATATATGTGTGTTCTTGATCCTATCTTGCAAGTCTATAGTCACCTACTATGTGTTATGATCCAGCAACCCAGTGACAATAATCGGGACCACTCCGGTGATGACCATAGTTTCGAGGAGTTCATGTATTCACTATGTGCTAATGCTTTGTTCCGGTTCTCTATTAAAAGGAGGCCTTAATATCCCCTCGTTTCCATTAGGACCCCACTGCCACGGGAGGGTAGGACAAAAGATGTCATGCAAGTTCTTTTCCATAAGGACGTATGACTATATTCGGAATACATGCCTACATTACATTGATGAATTGGAGCTAGTTCTGTGTCACCCTATGTTATGACTGTTACATGATGAACCGCATCCGTCATAATTATCCATCACCGATCCAATGCCTACGAGCTTTCCATATAGTGGTTTACGCTTATTTACTTTCCCGTTGCTACTGTTACAATCACTACAAAACACCAAAAATATTACTTTTGCTTTCATTACTCTTTTGTTACCATTACCACTATTATCATACTACTTTGCTACTAAATACTTTGCTGCAGATATTAAGTTATCCAGGTGTGGCTGAATTGACGACTCAGTTGCTAATACTTGAGAATATTCTTTGGCTCCCCTTGTGTCGAATCAATAAATTTGGGTTGAATACTTTGCCCTCGAAAGCTGTTGCGATCCCCCACACTTGTGGGTTATCAAGACTAATTTAAAGGCGCCCGTTCTTTGGGGAGCATAGCTCTATTCTTTGAGTCACTTGGGATTTATATCTGCTGGTCACTATGAAGAACTTGAAAGACGCTAAGACAACAATTTATCCCTCAACTACGAGGGGAGGTAAGGAACGCCATCTAGCTCGCACTTGATTCACCTTCTGTTTTGAGTAAGCTTGCGACACCTAAACTCGCTTACGCTATTCGATTACGATATGTCGCATGTTAGTGATGATGCCACTTCTACTATGCATGATACTTATGATGAAACTACTTCTATGCTTGATACTACTGTGCCCCTTAGTGATTTTCTTGATGAACAAATTGCTAGGGCTAGAGAGAAAGAAATTATTGAAACTGATCATGTTGATGAAATTGATGATGAAAACATGCCTGTTATTCCCGAGGGTTATATTTTTGATAAAGAAGCTTCTGTTGGTATTTTAGCTTGCAAAGATAACGATGAGCTTAGAAGGTTATTAGCTAAATGGAATAAGCAATCTCTTAATGATAGAATGAGGCCTGACCCTGCTTTTGCTAATTCACCTATTTGTGTTGCAGATAAGGATTATGAATTCTCTATTGATCCTGATATAATTACTTTGGTTGAATCTGATCCTTTTCATGGCTATGAATCTGAATCTGTTGTGGCACATCTTACTAAATTAAATGATATAGCCACCCTGTTCACTAATGATGAGAGAACTCGCTACTTATATATCCTTAAAATATTTTCGTTCTCATTAAAGGGTGATGCTAAGATATGGTTTAATTCTCTTGATCCTGGTTGTGTGCGTAGTCCCCAGGATATGATTTATTACTTCTCTGCTAAATATTTCCCTGCTCATAAGAAACAAGCTGCCTTGAGGGAAACATACAACTTTGTGCAAATTGAAGAAGAGAATCTCCCACAAGCTTGGGGCGGGGGGGGGGGGGCTTCTCAAGTTACTTAATGCTTTGCCTGATCATCCTCTTAAGAAAAATGAAATACTTGATATCTTTTATAGTGGACTAACCGATGCTTCCAGAGATTACCTGGATAGTTGTGCTGGTTCTCTTTTCAGGGAAAGAACACCGGATGAAGCTGAGATTCTATTGAGTAATATGTTGAAAAATGAAAATAATTGGGCACTTCCTGAGCCAGCTCCTGAGCCAATTACTGAGCCTATTCCTAAACCAACTCCGAAGAAGAGAGGTGTTCTATTTCTCAGTCCTAAAGATATGCAAGAGGCAAAGAAATCCATGAAAGAAAAAGGTATTAAAGCTGAAGATGTTAAGAATTTACCTCCTATTGAAGAAATACATGATCTTAATTTACCGCTTGTTGAAGAAACACATGATCTTAATCCATTACCTATTGAAGAACCTCCGGGTCTTGATAACCCGACACAGGTAGTAAAGGTAAATTCTCTCTATAGATTTGATGAAGGTGATATTCCTCACTATAAGTCTACTAGACAATGCTTGGATGAGTTTGATAATTTTATTGTCAAACAAGAAAATTTCAATGCTAATTTTGGTAGAAAATTAAAACAAAATACTTATATGATTAAACACTTGGGTGATTATATGGTTGATGTTAGATGTGAACTTAAACTTGTTAGCAAACATGCTTCTATGGTTACCACTCAAGTAGAACAAGTACTTAAGGCTCAAAATGATTTTCTCAATGAAATGAATAGTAAGAAAAATGATTATGCTGTTAGAGTGGCTACTAGAACTGGTAGAATGACTCAGGAAACTTTGTATCCTGAAGGACACCCTAAGAGAATTGAGCAAGATTCTCAGAGAAATAATATTGATGCACCTAGTTCTTCTAAAAAGAAGAAAAATAAAAATGATAGGACTTTGCAAACTTCTAGTGAACCTATTGCTGGACCACCTGATAATCCGAATGATATATCTATTTCTGATGCCGAAACACAATATGGTAATGAACATGAACCTAATGAAAATGTTAATGATGATGTTCATGATCTCAACCTAGTAATGACAATGATGTAGAAAGTGAACCTGCTGTTGATCTTGATAACCCACAATCAAAGAATCAACGTTATGATAAAAGAGAATTTGTTTCTAGGAAACATGGTAAAGAAAGAGAACAATGGGTTCAGAAACCCATGCCTTTTCCTCCCAAACCATCCAAGAAAAAGGATGATGAGGATTTTGAGCTTTGCTTTGAAATGATTAGACCTATCTTTTTGTGTATGCGATTAATCGATATGCTCAAAATGAATCCTTATGCTAAGTATATGAAAGATATTGTTACAAATAAGAGAAAGATACTGGAAGCTGAAATTTCCACCATGCTTGCTAATTATACTTTTAAGGGTGGAATACCAAAGAAACTTGGAGATCCAGGAGTACCTACTATACCATGCTCCATTAAAAGGAACTATGTTAAAACTGCCTTATGTGATCTTGGAGCCGGTGTTAGTGTTATGCCTCTCTCTCTCTCTCTTTATATCGTAGACTTGATTTGAATAAGTTGACACCTATTGAAATATCTTTGCAAATGGCTGATAAATCAACTGCTATACCTGTCGGTATTTATGAGGATGTGCCTATTGTGGTTGCAAACGTTACTATTTTAACGGACTTTGTAATTCTTGATATTCTCGAGGACGATAGTATGTCTATTATTCTTGGAAGACCCTTTTTGAATACTGCAGGGGCTGTTATTGATTGCAACAAAGGCAATGTCACTTTTCATGTTAATGGTAATGAGTACACGGTACACTTCCCGATGAAACAACCTCAAGTTCATAGTATCAACTCTATTGGAAAAATTCCATCGATTATATTTGGAGGTTTTGAATTTCCTCTTCCTACTGCCAAGAAGAAATATGATATTCTTATTATTGGGGATGTGCATATCCCCGTTGAGGTAACATAGTGTTATTCGAAATTTCTCCGGTTTCATGTTATTCGGAATGAGTTTATTAACAAGACCTGATCAACCTTGTTAGTGGATTCCTTTTGATGAGCATGAGATGGATGAAACTAGAAGCACAACCTTCGTACCCTCCTTATACTTTACATTATTTAGTTGAAATAAAGTAAAAATAGTATTTTTCTGTATGTTTCCTGATTTATCCGTGCAATATAAAAATACCCCGAAAATAAAAGTCCTCCAAATGCCATGCCAATTTAATATGATTTTTTCGAGAATATTCGAGGATTTATGGAACTGAAAACACTGCGGGGGAGCTGCCACCTGGCCACGAGGGTGGAGGGCGCGCCCCCTGCCTCGTGGGCCCATGGTGGCCCTCCTCCACTTATTCCTGCACCCATCCTCTTCTTCTTCCTCCCACAAACACGAATATCTGGTTCAAGCACGAGTTCTAGCTCACTTTGCCGCGATTTTCGATCTCCTTGCTCAAAGCACCTCTGACAAAACTGCCTGGGGAGATTGTTCCTTGGTATGTAACTCCTCCATTAGTCCAATTAGTTTTTGCTCTAGTGCTTTATTCATTGCAAATTTGTGCTGCATAGGTGACCATGTTCTTGAGCTTGCATGTCAAATTTATATGGTTCCAAGTAGTTCTAATGCACGATATATCCTCTAGGCACTTGTAGGAGTAGTTGCTATCAATTTTATTGAGCTTGGCTCACTTTTGTTTGAAGTTACTAAAAATTTCAGAAAGTTTTCAGAGAAAGAAATATGCTTAGGAAAATGTTCCAAGGTGGTTCTTCAAGGAAGCAAGGATACAGGCTTGCAATACGTGATGCTGACGAGGAACCACCAAGAGATGCTCCAGTACGACCCTGTGAATGGCCTTCGGAAAATTTTATGGATCGGGCGGGAATCAAAGAAGAATTTAACGCATATTTGCGTAACGCCGATCTTGTGAGCTTTGAGGTGGACAAATGCCCCCAGTACCATCAACTCACTACCTCACTTGTGAGGAGGCAAAACGAAGATACATTATTACCAGAGAGGAGGCAGATGAGTATGAGAGGAGAGCGGAGGCAGCCCGACGCCACGCTGCAGCTCAGGAGGCGATAGCCGCTACATCTCAGTACGACCCCAGCTACACCTACGGATATCCGCCAGGCCATCCCTGGCAATGAACCAACTTAGGCAAAAAGCCTAAGCTTGAGGGAGTACGTATTTCCCACCGACATTACATTTATGTTTACACACACTCATTGCTAGATGTCGGTGCTCATACTCTTTCACTGTAATATCCATGTTAGTTTATTTTTGTTTTCCTGCTTTCTTCTTGAGTGTTTGTTAAACTTTAAGAAAAAAATTAGTAATAGCTTCTAGTTAGTTTACTTTTCCTGCTGTAGTAGTAATAATTAAAAAGAAAACCCAAAAAGATTTCCCGTTCTTCTTTTGCTTGTTGGGAGCTTTCCTGTGTAAATAGTTTTATTTCTTTTCTTTTCTTTGGAGGTCGATAGGAGAAGACCATAATTAAATTGTTGAAGTGGCTCTTATATGCATTATTGTTGATTTAACCAAGAGCCCATATTGCCTTGTCTTCTCCTGCTTATTGAATGCTCGCAGATTCCAGCTTAGTCCAATGCACGCGCACTCTTATTATTATTCACTTTGTTCGGTCGTGCAAGTGAAAGGCAATAATGACGATATATGATGAATTGATTGGGATAAGTGAAGCTTGTATGAACTCGACCTCTCTTGTTTTTGTAAATATGATGAGTTCATCATTCTTGATTCAGCTTATTATGAATAAACATGTTTGCAATGACAATTAGAGATCATAGTTGCTTTTGCCATGCTTGATTAGCTATGAGTTATAATGATTTACCTTGCCTCCAACATGCTATTAAAATGGTTGTGATGTGGTATGATGGGGTGCTATCCTCCTTTGAATGATTTAAGTGACTTGACTTGGCACATGTTCAGACATGTAGGTGAAACAAATCAACATAGCCTTCACGATATTTATGTTCATGGTGGATTATATCCTACTCATGCTTGCATCCAATGTTTATTAATTTTAATTCATGTTCATGACTGTTGTCGCTCTCTAGTTGGTCGCTTCCCAGTCTTTTGCTAGCCTTCACTTGTACTAAGCGGGAATACTGCTTGTGCATCCAATCCCTTAAACCCCAAAGTTATTCTAGATGAGTCCACTATA
The DNA here is from genome assembly GCA_021605145.1 of Aegilops bicornis. NCBI lineage: Eukaryota > Viridiplantae > Streptophyta > Magnoliopsida > Poales > Poaceae > Aegilops > Aegilops bicornis. The sequence goes on along the minus strand of CM038671.1, from coordinate 182,096,336 downwards.
CACTACAAAAAATACACTTCCCTGATGATACGTGTTTGTCACAGTAGGTCACGTTTTTTGTCATGCATGTACATCCATGACAAATTTATGACAGAATCAAGATAGTCATACCTGTGCCGTCGTAGAAGTGTTCCATGACATTACCAAAATTATCATCACGGAAGTGTCCACTTCCATGACGATAAATCGCGCGTCACATAAGTGCTTTCGTCAAGGGTGACCGGCGCGTGGCATCCACCATAACAGAACGCCGTTAAGCTATCGGGTCGGGTTTTGGATCCAATAACCCGTTAACAGCCCCGACCAATGGGAAATTTCCACGTGTAAAATTCTTATTGGCGGACGAAAACATGTCGGCTCGTCAGTGGGTCAGATAGGCGCCTATGATATGTAGACACGTGCCATGGCCCACCACTGGCCAATTTAGCTTACAAAGCCGGCCCGTTTGACTTGGTCAAAAGTTAACGGGCTGGCCCATGAAAAGCCTGTTAATGGTCTCTTCGCAAATAGCCCATTTTACGGCCCGTTAACTCACGGCCCGTTAGGACCTAAAGGAAATCGGCCCAACAACGTCATGTGGGCCATCGAATATAACACCAGCCCATTTCACTTTCGGCCCATGTATGGCCCACGACGTCTTTCGGCCCATATGAGGCCTTCGTATCTTTCGGCCCTTTACAGGCCCACGGTGACTCTAGCCCATAATGAACAGTAATTTTCTTTGTACCCGTTAACGGCCCGTGATTTACATGGGCCGTTTCTAGCCCGTGTTAGCTTTCAGCCTATTGACGGCCCATACGTTCTTGGGCTCCTTTTCGGCCCTCGATTACTTCTGGCCCGTCACTGGCCTGTTCCCCTAATGGGACAAATTCGGCCCATGGTAAGAGTCGGCCCGTTACTGGCATGTTCCCCTGATGGGCTAGATTCGGCCCATGGCAAGAGTCGGCCCGTTACTGGCCTGTTACCCTAATGGGCCAAATTCGGCCCATGGCAAGAGTCGGCCCGTTTCTGGCCTGTTAACCCGTTGCGCCGTTTCCGGCCCGTCCTATATTCTGGCCCATTAACGACCAGTTATGCCTGTGACAGAATTAAGCCTTTGCTGTCCTACGGCCTGTTAACGGCATGTTACCATGCTGGGTCGATACCAATTACGACCCATGTAGACCCATTTATCCGATGGCCCGAGGCCCACCGATTACAGGCCCATTTATCGACGGCCCGTAGGAGACCCATGGATCCTACGGCCTGTATATGGCCCATGGTAGTTGCGGCCACTAGCAAACCAAGGAAAAAGAAGACTAGGAAATAAATAAGGCTGAAACTAACGCTAGGCTATTAAGGCGATTGCACAGATTACATCCACTCGGCATCAAAGATCGCCACCAGTGCAAATATAGGGAACACCCTACACTATACAAAAATGGCTTGCTGTTTTCTTCAGCCGGTGGCTGCACGTTAAGAATAAATTTTGTATTGCACCAAAACAAATTACAACTATGTAACAAAAGGAAGGTTGGCATAAAACTTAACTTGATCTAGCGAGATAAATGCACCACTAGAAGTTGAAGCTCGATTCATTTGATCATTTGTTATGTTTTCATCTTGTATTGTCCGATGGAGCACCATAACCCTCGCCTTCATTTCCCTAGGCTCCTGAACAACATAGCAAATGTCGATAGTCCGGTTTCAAAACCATGCATATCTTGGACGACATTGAGCAATGTTTCTCCTTGTTTCACAAAGGGTCTCTGTTAGGGAATGGACTTGTGTGCAGGCCTTGAATACAACATTGCTTTGAGCTTGCATATCTTGATCATGAGGCAGTTTGGATGATATTGCCTTAACAACCAACCCGGTATTATGCGAGGCGTGCTTTTGGCAATCGTTAGTGAGCAGTCTTGACCAAGCTGCAGCAAGAGTCGACATTGCGGTTATAGTTACCTCGCCACCTTGAGAAGGTGGCGGTTCCACCATTTTTCAATAGCTCGCTAAAAAGTTGAGGTTTTACATTTGTAGTACCGTAGCGTAAGATATTAAGGAGGCAGTAAAACCAAACAAAATAGCATTGGTCTATATCTGTAACTTATTACGGTGAACCCATGTAAAATATTAGTTGTATTTTATTGCAAAGTACATAATAAAACCAGGTTCCAAACATATGACCATGTACCATCGCTAATGTATTGTCTATTTCTTCACATTGTATTGAGGGCTAAGGATAAAGAGACGAAGTTTATAATACGGTAAGCATAGTATGACATCATTCATATCACAAAACAAGCGAGAAACGGACAAACAGGCAATTGTAACGTTGTGTGGGCAAGTCCAAAGACGGAACTAGATTACGGGTCAAGATCAAAGGAACATCACTCCTCTCTTTTAAACCTTGTAAGGTGCAATGATACGCTAAGACAATTGTGTATAAAATTGAAAAGAGTAATAGACATTGGCTGCAAACCATGCAGTTCAAGGCACAAGTCAGAGTAAGTAGTAGTTAAAAGGCATGAGGATTAAGGACTTACAACAATGGCTTTGACTGGTGTAGTCATGCCCTTCTTCTTGCTGGTGTGACAGTCCTTGAAGATTTCCACATCATTTGGTTCAGGTACTTTTTGGTCCTTGCGGGCTTTCCTCTGCATTTTGAACAAGTCAATATAGATCTGATAATATGGTACAACGAAAAGAGTGAAATAGCAGCTAATTACAAGAGCCTCGCAGTGTGCAATATAGCTACGAGATCCTGTCATCTATTGGAATTTCACTTTCGTATGGTTGGCCTTGTTCTTTGAACAGTTCACCTACAAGAAGATAGATTTGTGTGGCACATGCGTAAATAGGACTTCAACATATGATCTGATCACATATATATAATGTACTTGATACTTCAGATCAGACCAGTGTTTAACAAGACCCCTCCAGTCTTCATCTGATATATTTTCCACTGGAGATGTTTGGGAAAGTTCATTGTTAGCCTTGCCTTCAAAGTGAGTTTTCCTCAAGTTATAACGATCTTGTCATGAGAAAGCAGACTTGAAAACATGGGTGCAAGCTTGTCCAGTTGCATCATCTTGGCTATCCAACTTGAACCTCATCTGTTGAAAATTATGGGAGTCTCATTATCAGCAACCTAGAAAGTATGGGACTGAGCAACACGATATTACTAGTTTCCATACATAACCATACTTACAGGTAAATGGTCGAGGAAGGTGTTGAACTAGGTTTCGTATTTGTCATTCCTGTACTGAATCCATGTTGGGAGGATACGTACATGAAACCTAACGACAACCGCTGCCTCTGATACTAACTTGGCTGACTCTGTAGCATCACGTAGCCTTTTTAAACCTGCCTCAAAACAGATCTCCATTCTTCCTCCTCTAGATTTAGTTAACCTATCGAGCATTATCCCTGATGTTTGTTTCCTCTTGCGCCTAGGTGCTAGTCCAACAACGAACATAGGAAGTGTTAGTGTACATCAAACTGTGAGACTACATATAAAGAAGCATGCAACTGTAACTTGACTCCAGCAACTACCTTCTTGCTGTTGAAGCTCACAAGGTTCATCTGATATTGTCAACTCGTCTTGTGTCAAGGGTGCTTGGGAAGTAGTGTCAGGTGGCAAGGGAGCTTGGGAACATGCTGCTAGCTCAGTTGACGCACGAGTAAGTCGTGCAGCTGGTAGTACTGTGGTAGGTGTTGCAAGAACTAGGGTTGTCTCTGTTTGTTTGGTGACAGCTATTTGTTTATGTTTGTCTTTTTTTGCAACTCGTGTAGCATGGGATGCCGTGTTTGTAGAATTTTCCGTTGGACTTTGACCTTCTATTGCACCATTAGTACCAGCAGAATCTGCAGGGTTCATCCGCTTCTCATTCCCTACCATTCTGTGTTTCTTCCTCTTTCTTTGTGCCATGTTAAGTCAAGCCGACAAGGAAAACGAATAACAATTTAGTTCTTCAGAACAAATTGATGCGTGATGCAGACGAACTAAACTTTGATGTTAGACAACCACATGATAGGAGGATGTAATATGTATGAAAAACAGGACGGAAGAGATAACCAGAACTATGATGTGTAAACTAAGAAGAAGACATTTCACCAAATTAGAAGCAATGCAATGGAAGGTAGACACCATATGAAAGATGCTACAAATATCGCTCTGCCAAGTTAACAGTGTCTCATCATAAATGGTGTTTAAACAAATGTGAAGCAGTACAAGAAATAAATCATATGCAAGATGCAAACAACATCACACTACCATGTTAGAGGTCTCTCGTCATTAGTGCCATTGCATATTCACAACATTGCATATTCACAGCTTATGATGTTTAAACTAAGGAGAAGGCATTTGAACAAATTAGAAGCAATGAAACATAGACACCATATGAAAGATGCAATGAATATCACTCTACCAAGTTAAAACTGTCTCGTCATAAGTGCCATTTCAACAAATTAGTAGTACAAGCTAGAAAAGAATGTGAGATGTAACCTATATCATACTCCAAAGTCAAACGTGTCTTATGATAAGTGATTGTTGCAGGTTACACAACAGTAGTAATTTGATGTAAGAACATGGTGTGATAGATAGATATTGTATGTTCTAGAAACAGGAACACGTGTCTTATTCAAGTATAATGTGTAAAGTAAGCAGATGGAATTCAACAAAATTAGAAGCAATACAAGCTAGACATCACACATAACATGCAACCACATATAATAGTGCCAAGTTAGAGGGAGCAACGGTGATGCTGCACTAGGGGAGACGTGCTCATCATAAACACAGCTTTGTTGAGTGTCTATGCATGTGTTGTCTTGGAAATCATCTTGGGGGTGTGGAGGAGTAGAAATCAGAGAGGCCCTCCGTTCGGAAGGAGCACCTTTATCCGCTGCCTTGCTAACTTCCTTCCGCTTTATTGATTTTGAATTGTCAAGTAAAATCGACAAGAAAAAGCAATAAAATTCTCTCTTCATAACTCATCCATGCATGATACTGACAATCACTACTTTGATGTAAGGCAAACACATGAGACCGGGATGGAATATGTACGAAAAACAGGACGGCATGGCATGTTCACAACTGTTTGTGTAAACTAAGCAGAAACCATTCCAGCAAAAAAGAAGCAATGCAAGCTAGACACCACATGAAAGATGCAACCAATATGACTCTGCCAAGATAAAAGAGTCCCATCAAAAAAGGAATTTCAACAAATAGAAGCGATTGCATGCTATAAATCATATGAAAGATGCAACTAATATCGCACCGCATATACTAAAGGTGTCTCGTCATGTTGATTGATGCGGGATACAAAAAACAATAGTTTTATGTAAGGACATGCTTAATAGCCGATGTACTATGTACTAAATACGTGAAGGCATGTCACATTAACAGATATAATGTATAAGCTAAGCAGACTAGCACATGCAGTTTAACTAGATTGGAAGAATTACAATCTAGACACCATATGCAACATGCAACCACATATCACGCTGCCAAGTTAGAGCAAGCACCTGTGATGCTAGTGTAGGGGAAATGCTGTAATCAACTACAGAGCTACGTTCACTATCTTCATCTAGCATTTCTGTTTCTTGAGAATCATGTCGGGAGGCTAATGGCGCACCACCAGGGTTACTAATGGCACATTCTGTGGTGGTGCGCCATTAGTAACCTGGGACCAACAAGATATTTTGGACAGCCCACCTACCCACTCACTTTCCCCACTTCATTCTCTCCACCTCCTCCTCCAAGCTTGTCTCGGCTGCCTCCTCCTCCTCACCTCATTTCCACCATAGATTCATCAAAATTAAGTGGTGAAATTACCTTTTGTTGATAGGTAAGTAAGGGCAAAGCTATCTTCATGATGTAGATGTACATTTTTCTCCCTAGCTCGCTTCCAACAACGTGCACATGCACTTTTTGTGGCCTAGCTAGATCTATGTATGTTTGTGGTGTTGCTTGTGTTTGTGGTGTTGCATATATGTTTGTGTTTGCAGGTACCGGTATTTGAAATGCGATAGTTGCCAATATTTTGCGGAATGTTGATTCATTTCCGTTTGGCGAGAATTTTGGCACTATGCATTCTTTTGGTCCTATTTTTAGGGAAGGTCATGCCAAAAATTTTCTTGGTTCTAAAATATCGGTTTGCTCTACCCCTTGACGACCATGGTCCGCATACGATGACCGAAGGCATCGTGAATAGGTTTTTGAGCTCCGCGAAGGCCGAGATGCTTCAAAAGAACGAGACGGAGATAAGATGTCTGTGTCGAAGATGCAAGCTGAAGAGCCTTATTGCGGACCCGGATTCCGGGCAGGTGTCGGACCACCTGCTCTTGCGTGGTTTCATGGATGGCTATCGGTGGCAAGGTGATGAAGATGACTATGAAGTCGTCCATGGGGGTCGGGCAAGAAATGAGGAAGGGCAACAAGACAATGACCGCGGCGAGGGCGGGCGAGAAGATGAAGAATCTCCAGGACATGATCACGACGGTGATGATGTACACAATCATCATGTATAAGATGTCGTACATGATGATGAGGAAGATCAAGACGAAGGGCATGATCATGAAGATGAAGATGCCGAAGCAGACGACGATGGAGGCTGGGTGCAGGACCCTCATATTCAAGAGCTGCTTCGCAAGCAGACGGATAACGCAAGAGCTGCCGCCGAAGAGAAAGCCAAGCTGGATCAACTGGAGATAGACGCGGTTACTCCATTGTATGAAGGATGCATGCCCGAGGATACCCGCTTTGAAAGTAACAGCTCATGGCTCGAGATGAAGGTAAGACACAAAATGACCGACGCATGCTTCGACGAGAACATGTCATTCAGCACGAACGTCTTCCCAAGGGGAACAGGTGCCCGACCGGTTCGAGGAGGCGAAGAAAATCGTGTGTCCTTTGGATTTACCGCACGTGAAATACCATGTGTGCATGAACAATTGCATCATTTATCGGGACGAGCACGCAGAGTCTACCATATGTCCGATGTGCGGCGTCACTCGATACAAGAAGAGGAAGAAAGCTCCTCGAAAATCGGTGTGGTACTTTCCGATCACTCCTCGTCTGCAGCGGTATTTCACGGACCCTAAGGTAGCAAAGCTCCTATGTTGGCACGCGGATAGGGAGGAGAAGAAGCGGGAAGATGACGGAAATGATCCGGAGATAAATAAAAAAGACAAGATGCTGAGTCACCCTAAGGATGCGAGCAGTGGCAAGCGTTGAACTTCGAATACCCAGAATTTGGGAAGGATCCAAGGAACATCGTGCTGGGCGCGAGCACCGATGGAGTCAATCCGTTTGGCAGCCAGAGAAGCACACATAGCACCTGGCCTGTGTCGGATTTCGGGTTCCGGCAGACCCTTGAGGTTCGAACACTGGGGTGCGCGCGGAGATCCAACCTTTCACTGTCTCGCACCTCGCCGAATCGCTGGGACCTAAACTACTAAATGGAACAGCACAAGAGACACGGGATTTATACTGGTTCAGGCCACCATTGTGGTGTAATACCCTACTCCAGTGTGTGGTGTGGTGGATTGCCTCTTGGGCTGATGAGGAACAATACAAGGAAGAACAGCCTCGTGAGGGTCTGTTCTTGGCGGGTGCGATGAACTGCTAGGTGGTGTTCGGTTGCTCTAGCTCTTGGTTTCTTGATGACGATTCGGATCCCCATACAGGGGTGGCTACTACTATTTATAGGCGAAGGCCCCAGGCCTCTTCCCAAATATTGAGCAGAAAGGCGCCAACAATTGGCCATTTTGAAGGGGAACAATGGGTACACTTATCCTGACTAAAGTTGGTCCTCGCCTGCCAAAGGCTCTGGTGATGACGCCTGCTTGGGCTCCACGATGACTCCCTTCCAGCCGTTGGGCTGGTCTTGGCCTTGTTGCACCGAAACAGATGCCTTTCCTTGATGCTCTCGCCTGTGCTTGCTCCCTTTGCACCAAAGAGGAAATGAGGACATTGCGCGGGCTGGCGCCCGACTGGCGCCCTTGGTCGTCATGGCTTGCGTCATGGGCACCTTGCGAGGTACCCTGCCTTGAACTCTCCGCCTCCTCATGAGCCAGCCTGACGAGGCCGTGCCTGAGGACGCTCCTTGTCGTCCGCCCCGCGAGGCTTGGCCCCTCGCGAGGGTCTTGAGCTTGCGTTGATGAAGATGGGCGTCTTTGGGCCTCCTTGAGCCACGCCCGCAGCCGCAGCGAGCAAGTCTGGGGCCCCCGTTCCCGTAACGCCGACAACTGTGTTTGTGTGGATGTACAACCTTCCCCCTGGTTGTGCATGAAGAGGAAGTACATTCACATGAGTATGCTAATTGAAGGGCGAAACAACCAGGAGCGACATCGATCTGTATGCAGGGGCTCTTTGAAGGAGGAGCTAGACACGCTGTGGAAAACGCCACCAATACGTGGGACGCTGCAGAGAAAGAATATTTCCCTATGAGAGTCGTGACTGCTCACGACGGTGCCACGACTATCTCGGTTACGGATATCTCGCGGGGCAGGTAGTCCACGGATTTTCTGGATGCGTAAGGTGCATGGATGACATAACGTATCGCCAGCTAGATAAATACCCCGGGTCTTCGAAAACCGTGTTCATGGGACATCGAAGGTGGCTTCGCGACGATGACCCGTGGAGGAAACGCAAGGATCTGTTCGATAGTGAAACCGAACCCCGAAAACACCCGTGTACGAGGAGCGGCGAGGAAATAGACGAGCTGTTGAAAAATTGGAAAGACTGCCCACTGCCGGGAAAGAAGCAAAAGGCGCCAGAGCCCGGAAAGCGAAGGCGCCAGAGCCGGCTGCTGAAGGTATGGAAAACGAGGTCTGTTTTACGGGACTTGCCGTCTTGGAAGATCCACCGTGTGCCTCACGGCCTTGATGTCATGCATATCACGAAGAACGTGTGCGAGTCTGCTTGGTACCCTGCTCAACATGCCGAGAGGACCAAAGATGGCCCGAAAGCAAGGCGGACTTGAAATCAATGGGCATCAGCAGGAGCTTCACGCTAATGATGATGATGATGATGATGATGAGGTGAAGCAGGACACGTAAAGTCGCCGCAAAGGCAAAAAGGCCAAGAAGACCGGAAATGACTACCCTCCGCGTGCTTCACTCTAAGTCGAGGAGATCGAGCAGTTTTTCACCTGCCTCCTAGGAGTAAAACTTCCTTCTGATTCTGTGGGAAGATAAGCGGAATACATAGACCCAAAGCGAAGTTCAGCGGGATGAAGTCTCACGGTATCACATGCCGATGACGCAGACATACTTCCGATTGCAATCAGGATCATGGACGCGCCGCGTCCATGAAATGCTATTTGGCCTATGCAACTTTTTCGACGTCATCTCTCGGAAGTCGATTGGCGTGAGGCAACTCGAAGGCTACAGGAAGAGATCGTGGTGATACTATGCGAGCTTGAGATGTACTTCCGCCCGCATTCTTGGATGTTATGGTGCATCCGCTGGTCCATATCATGGAGGATATCATCCAACTTGGGCCGACGTTCCTACACACATGATGCCGTTCGAAAGGATGAATGGTGTCATCAAAGGATACGTTGAACATGTCACGTCGAGAGGGAAGTATAGCCAGGGCTTTTCGACCGAAGAGTGCATCTCCTATCGCACGCAATTATCTAGGCATCAATAACCCGTTGGTCCGCCCGTCATCAGGAACCTCGGCAGGCTCATTGGATGGGGTCACCGTGATGGTCGCCGCGAAATGCATGTGGACTACGAGGGTCAACTCGCCGACTTTGAAAGAGCAAACCTAGTCGCGCTACAACACATAGACATGGTCGATCCTTGGGTGGTAGAGCACAAAACCTTTATTGAGAAGACGTTACAATGACCGAGGCCAACAGAGGATGACGGAGATATACTCAAAGAGCACAACTCATGTTTCACGCGTTGGTTCAAGCGAAGCTTCTATCGTACCCTTTACATGAAGATTCTTCCGGAAGAACAACTCATATTCGCCTTGTCACAGGGCGCCGAGCACAACCTGATGACCTATGAGGCGTAGGATATCAACGACTACACATTCTACACCGAGGACAAGGACATGAAGAGCGATGGTTATCAGAACTCCGGGGTAACGATGGAATCCTACACCTGTAAGGACAAGGACAAATACTACGGAAGGATCGAGGAGATCTGGGAGCTGAGCTACGCTGGAGAGAAGGTGCCGATGTTCCGTGTCAGATGGGCCAAGAGCGTCCTAAAAGAAGACCGATATTTCACCACCATGGTTATACCCGAAGCCAAATCCAAGATCATGAGCATAAGCGTCACCGCTTGAAAAATGAGCCATGGGTACTTGGCTTCCCAAGTGGACCAATGCTTCTTCATTACCGACCCGCCAAAGCCTAGTCGTGTTGTCATGAGGAGAGGCAAAAGGAAGATCATCGGAATGGATGGAGTAGCCAATGAGCAAGACTTCGACAAGTACGGCGACCCAAAGATCGAACATGACGATGACGATGAAGTAGCAGCACACACCACAAGAAGAAGCAGGACCACCCTACCTAAAGGACGTCAGTTCCACAGAAGAACTCCATTTGCGAAAAAGAAGGGCAAGAAGATTGTGAACAGATAGCTATCTAAGATTGATTGTATTTAAATTGTAGTCTTCATTTCTCGATTGTATTTCATGGGCACTTTTTGATATCATGAATATTTTTAAATTTCATGGGCACTTTTTGAATTCATGAGGACACTTGATCTCGATCCCCCTCCATCTCGATCTCGATTCCCCATCCATCTCAATCTCGATCCCGCACCCTCCCCCGCTCCACCGCCGCCACCGATGATATTTTCAAGTAAGAAATTTGAACATATTTTTTAAAAAATTATTACTGTTTTTATAAAAAAATATTACTGTTATGATTTAAACAAGTTTGAACATATTTAAACACAAATAAATATAAAAAACAGCATTTAAAATGCCCAGGACCTCCTGGTGTGTTTGCTGCGTGCTGACCAGTCGGGCTAGTGGGTGGGTTCTGTTGTAGATAGGGTTAGGTTGTAGATATGGTTAGTGGGCTAGATTAAAACAAAACTCTAATGGCGCACCGAGGGGAGGTGTGCCATTAGAATAGTCATACTTATGGGGCACGACTGGACGGTGCGCCATTAGAACCCTCCCCCTAGCTATCCTCCCTCCCTCTCGCCAGATCCCCTTCGACCCTCTCTCCCTCGCCACCAGATCCACCCGCGCACTGCCCCAACCCACGCCGCCGCCGCCCCCGCACCTCCATCTCCGTCGCCGCCCCCAGTCAGCCCCTGCCCTGCCCCCCATCGCCGTCCACTCCCAATCCACCCCCTCCCTCGCCTTCACTGCACCCACCCACCCCCTCCCTCGCCTTCCCAGCCCTCGAGCTCCACCGTGCGAGGCGACTGTCGGATTTCGGGTTCCGGCAGACCCTTGAGTTTCAAACACTGTGGTGCGCGCGGAGATCCAACCTTCCACCGTCTCGTACCTCGCCGAATCGCTGGGACCTAAACTACTAAACAGAACAACACAAGAGACACAAGACTTATACTGGTTCAGGCCACCATTGTGGTGTAATACCCTACTCCAGTGTGTGGTGTGGTGGATTGCCTCTTGGGCTGATGAGGAACAATACAAGGAAGAACAGCCTCATGAGGGTACATTCTTGGCGGGTGCGATGAACTGCTAGGTGGTGCTCAGTCGCTCTAGCTACTGGTCTCTTGATGAGGATTCCGGTCTAGATCCAGCCGCCTAGCTCTCTCTCTCTCTCTCTCTCTCTTCCTCTCTCTCTTGTTCTTAGACGCCTCTTCGTCTCTCCAAGATGCCCTAGCTCTGAGTGTGGCTACTCCTATTTATAGGCGAAGGTCGTGGGCCTCTTCCCAAATATTGAGCGGGAAGGGCGCCAACAATTGGCCATTTTGAAGGGGAACAGCGGGTACACTTATCGACTAAAGTTGGTCCTCGCCGCCAAAGGCTCTGGTGATGACGCCTTTGCTTGGGCTCCACAATGACTCCCTTCCAGCCGTTGGGGCTGGTCTTGGTCTTGTTGCAATCGAAGCGGATGCCTTTGCTTGATGCTCTCGCTGCGCTTGCTCCCTTTGCAGCAAAGAGGAAAGGAGGACGCCAGCTGCCGGGCTGGCGCCGGGCGCCCTTGGTCGTCATGGCTTGCGTCATGGGCACCTCGCGAGGTACCCTGCCTTGAACTCTCTGCCTCCTCATGAGCCAACTCGACGAGGCCGTGCACGAGGAAGCTCCTTGTCGTCCGCCCATGAGGCTCTGGCCTCGCGAGGGTCTTGATCTTGCGTTGATGAAGATGGGCGTCTTGGGCCTCCTTCGAGCCACGCCGCGGCCTTGAGCAGGCAAGTCTGGGGACCCCGTTCCCGAGCGCCGACAGTAGCCCGGGCCCATGGCGCGCCCGAACTTGGCCGAGCAGAGAGGCGAAAGGGCAAGTCGAGCGTCATGAGCCCCTAACAGCCTGCGGCCTTAGGCGCCAAGCGTGGCGGTTGATTGACGCGCGCCTCTGCAACCGCGTGGGTTGATAACAGAGCGGCATCTTCCTTGCCTCCTTTACTTTCTCCAGTTGCTGCTCAGATCCCCTTTCTTGCGCCTCTCCTCTCCGCTTCCAAGACCTTCAGATCCACTCCTCCTGCGTGCCCTAGCCAGTCATGGCGCCTCGCCAAGCCCCGGCCAGAGCTTGGTACTCTCCCGCCTTGGACCCGCCAAATGTGTCAGGGGCGAGCCTCGCCCTGGTGCGCCGGATGGCAGAGGCGCAGGGTGTCAACGGGACGGCGGTGTTCAAGGTCGGCTCTGCCGCCCCGGAGGGTCGGGGGAGTACCTTCTACCCGTTCTTCGTGAGCGCCATCATTGCTGGTCTGGTGCCTCCCTTTTCTGAGTTCTTCTTCTCCCTCCTCCGTCACTACAACAGTCAAGCTCTGCACCTCCATCCCAACTCCGTCCTTCTTACGCAATCTTCGCCTACTATTGTGAGGCCCATGTTGGGGTGAAGCCCTCGGTGGCCTTGCTGCGCCACTATTTCTCCCTCCGAACCTCCCGTGGTTCCGCCTCCGCGTGCGCGAGCTTCGTCGCATACGGCGGCGCCATCCCCATTTCAAACCATGGGAAGCGGATTGAGGGCTTCAGGAGCAAGTGGGTCTTGGTGGATGCTGTGCGCATCCACCCTCGGCTGATCCTGCCCACGGAGCACCCCGAGCTCTGACGACCGGGTCCCGAGTGGAGCTTGGATCCCAGCCAAGCCGGGTCTTGGAGAAGATGGACACAGATCTGAAGCCGGCCAACGCGGTGGCGGCGAAGCTGACCGGTGCGTCGCTGCTAAGGGAGTTCCTGGAGCATCAACTGGCTCCGCTTCGTCAGTACTCGTTTCTGATGTGGAGGCCTCACTCGAGCCCCGTGGTCCTGGCCAGCGAGGATCTGGCGACGGTCCTCCAGTCCTTGGTTGGGGGCGACGTGGCGAGACTGGAGGGTGCCCTCGCGCCCTTGTTCCTTCGCGAGGATTGGGAGAAGGTAGTGGGCCCCATGCCTGTCTTCAATGGGGACGGGCCCGTGCCCGTGGAGGCTCCGAAGGACCTGGTGGACGTGTCCTCTTCCAACTCCAGCGAAGAGGTGGAGGAAAGACAGCCAGGAGAGGGGGTTGATTCGGGCGGAGTCAAGGGCTCCTCCCTGCTGGCGCAGGTCCCGTGATTCTCCGCCTCCCCAGTGACGACGACGAGGACGAGGATGAGCGGGAGGCGAAGCCTGCCCCGATCGAAGAAGGACCAGACTGGGCTGGTCAGCGTGGTCCGCCCGGCCCGGCGATCATGACGCGCCTCCTGCTCCCGGGCCCCTTGAAGCTGATCCCTGCAGCCGGCTCTCGGCCTTCAAGTATGGCCGGAGGTTGCTCGAGCCCGCGAGCGATGACCAGTAAGTGCTTGATTCTTGTTTTATTCCTTGCTTTATCGCCGAGGCTTGATATCTTTATCTCTTGGCTAGGCTGGCGCCTGCGGCGAAGAGGCTGAAGGGAGCTCCTGAGGCTTCATCTGGGGCGGCGCCTCTGCCCGCGAAGGAAGGCGATGGCAAGGCACGGGCCTCTCTCGCCCGGTCATCCTCGCGAGGCCCGGGCGGAGCCGGGCTGGGCGAGCTCAAATTTCATGGCCCAAGCGATTCCCGAGGTGCCCTTGCCTGATGCCGCCGCTATAGCTGTTGGGGCGCAGCAGGTCCCGCCTCATGATATTGTGGTTACGCCGCCGCCATCTCCTCCTACTCCACCAACTGTTGTCTCTCCGACTCTTCCCACTGCCCTGGATCATGCTGCCGCTGAATTGGACCGGCTGCCGCAGGATCTTCTGGGCGCCGACCCTCGCTTGGTGGTTGGGAGCTTGGAGCTGGCCTCTGGCTGAATTCTCTCCGACGCTTCGATCCGTGCGGCGCTGGTCCATGCCTCGACGGCTTGTGACAAGGAGAAGCAGGTTGTCCATGAGGCGAAGATTGCCCGCGATGCTGCCCTGGGGGAGGCAGCCAGCATCCAAGGTCGTTGTGAGACGCTGGAGGGCGAGCTGAAGGGCCTGCAGAACCAGCTTGCCGAGGAGGCCCGCCTCCGCCAGGAGAAGGAGGAAAGCATGAAGGCTCGCGATGCGGCCGTCAAGGACCGGGAGGCCAGGCTGAAGAAGCGCCGTGACCACCTAGGCGCGCTGGAGCAGGAACTGGAGGCGAGGAAAGTCGAGCTGGACGACAAGGCGCGGGTTCTTGCCTAAGATCGCGTGGCCTTCACATATATGGAGGTGAAGGCTCGCACCTTGCTGAGGGAGCTTTATGATAGCGGCCTGGAGAGCCCGCTGGCCGGCGCAGAGGACGGCCCCGCCAAGCTGCTTCCCTTCCAGGTTCGCGCTCTTGAAGACGTCGCCCTTGGCCTTGGCCCCCACAGGTGAGGCCGAGGCGCTGTCTTGTCTTCTGCGGCAGCGACACGGGTCCTCACCCACGTCTACCTTCGCGATCCCAGCGTCGACTGGACAGCCTCTTTGGAGCCAGACAAGCGTCGAGCATGTTGTCACGCCGAGGCTGTGAAGGGTCGCGTGAAGGCTCTGTTGGGGAAGTTCCGGGCCTTCAGCACCAAGCCGAAGCGAGGCGCTGCCGGCCCTGCTGTTCCACGAGGCGAACCCACTCCATGCTGCTCCACCGCCGACAAGTGACTCCGTTGTGGCTCACATCACCGCTTTTAATTCCTGCACATGTATTATGCCTCGGGAGGCGTTTAAACTTGCATTTGGTATTGCGATAACAGTGTGGACTGTAATATTTGCTTTTGAATTCCTTGAAATTTGCGCTTCCTACTTGCTTATGTTCTACGCCCTTGAGCCCGGCCCAGCGCATACCTCGGCCGCCGTTAGCCCCGACCGAAACCAGGGGCCAGGACCAAGGAGTGAGGGCTACGTGACAAGTTAGGCTCTGAGTCGCGATGCTCGTGGAGTCCCCCGTGGCGCTCGAACCACAAGTAGGGAGGTGTGCCGTGGGCGGATCTACCGTTCTACGTCTGCAGAGCCCGGCCCCGCGCATACCTCAACCGTCGTTAGCCTTTCAGAACTAAGGGGTGAGGGGCTACGTGACCAGTTAGGCTCCTGAGTCGCGACGCTCAGGAGTCCCCTTTGACGCTCAAACGGCATTCGTACCTTGGCTCCGCTCGGGGAGTGACGTGCGACGAACCAGGCCCGAGGGGCCTGGCTGGGTGGCGTGCGTCTGGGCGTGACCCAGGCGCAGCCCCCGTGCCCAGCCCACTCACGCGGCGCTCCCGAGGGGAGGTGTTGCGACGAGGCCGGACACTGAGCTCTGGGCTCCCTGAGGTTGATGCGACCCGGAGGCCACCCTCAGTTGTTTATCACCAGCGCGGAGCATAGCGCTTCTGCATGCGTACGGGCATAGCCGCTCCTCGGCAGTGTCGTCAGCCAGCGCGGAGCATGGTGCTTCCACTGGAACGTGGGAGGGGGCTCCCCTCCGGGAGGAGCCCCCGGCGATACAGCCCACCACGACACGTCGCTGGCACGGTAGGGCTGGACGAGGTGTATCTGGGCACCCGTGAGCCAGCGCGGGACTCACGGGGCCCTACCTCAAGGCGGGTTGCTCCTGGCTCTGGGCCTTATCTTCGAGTGTGTTCCTGCAAATTTGGCCAGATGCCAGAGCTCTACGTCTTCGGGTCCCAGCTCTCGGGCTAGTCTCAGCCGTCGCTGGCAAGCCAGGTCGCGATGCCATGGACAAGACCAGAGGGTGAGGGCCGGAGAGCCGGTAGGAGCCCTGAGTCGCGATGCTCGTGCACCCCCTTTAACGCAGCATAAGTCGGGTTAGATGATGAAACTCTCGTCCTCGGATCCGGCTCTCGGGCTGGTCTCGGCCGTGTTGGCAAGCTGTGTCGCGATGCCATGGACAAGACCAGAGGGTGAGGGCGGAGAGCCGGTAGGAGCCCCGAGTCGCGATGCTCAGCACCCCCTTTAACGCTGCAAGCTGGTCGATGCAGCAACTCCACGTCCTCGGGTCCCGACTCTCGGGCTGGTCTCGGCCGTCTCTGGCCAGCCGGTCGCGATGCCATGGACAAGACCAGAGGGTGAGGGCCGGAGAGCCGGGAGGATCCCCGCGTCGCGATGCTCAGGCACCCCCCCTTTAACGCGCAAGCTGGGTTAGATGACGAAACTCTATGTCCTCGGGTCCCGGCTCTCGGGCTTGTCTCAGCCGTCGCTGGCAAGCCAGGTCGCGATGCCATGGACAAGACCAGAGGGTGAGGGCCGGAGAGCTGGTAGGAGCCCTGAGTCGCGATGCTCAGGCACCCCCCTTTAACGTGCAAGATTCCGTCATCCAGGAAAAGGCACCAAATAACAAGCATGGTGGAGCGAGAGCATAATCCTAAGGAAAAAGTAGGAAGGATACATGCCGCTGGGACAGGCCCGAGCGGCTTGGGGATGATGCAGCCCGAGGGGCACCCCCAACAGGATAGGCTAATGACATGAAATAAAAGGGATACATGCCGCAGGGACGGACCCACGCGGCCTGGGAATAATGCGGCCCTGAAGGCGCTCCCAACCGGGAATAAAACTTAAAGATGTCACCTGGTGATGTTGAGGATGAAGGGGTATTGGTGTAGCAGACTCGGTGGGCTGCGGGAGCCGACCTCACGAGCCCCCAGGCCCAGGGGCCTCGGGAGGATCCGAAGGCGCCGGCAGCTCCTCGCGGGCCATCTCCATCTCCGCCAGGGCTGCGGCATGCCTGACCTCTTGAGCCTCCAGGATGGCCCTCATGAGACGCCGGCAGTGCGCTGCCGCGTTTGGCGAGCCATAAGGAATGCGACGCGTAGGCTGTGGGCGGACCCTGCAGCGTCCCACTCGCGCGAGGGCAGGCGCTCTTGAGACGCGCGGCTCGGTTGAGCCTGGTATGTCGATGCAGACGCGCAGCCCACCATCCTCGGCTGGATGGGGGCCACAGTGGCGGTGGCGGCTGCCCCTCATGACCCTTGACTCCTGTAGCTCCTGAATGGCCTTGCTGACGAACTCCTGAGGGTTCAGCCCTCCTTGCCTTACACCTGCTTGCGGAAAACGTGCTTCGAAGCACGCCTCCACGTGGTGCCCAAGCGCCTCCCTCGAGACCTTGGCGAGGTCGGTGGCCCTCCAGGGGAGAGCCCCTGAGCCCTGCCTGAGGAGGGCGCCGGGCGCGTTTTCCTATGCGATGGAAGGAGGCTCCCCCTGGCCCGGCGCGGACCCTGAGGGGCCTGCCTCTTGAGGAGCCGGGCCGGTTGATGTCTTCTTCTTCTTGGGTGCAGCCTCGTGAGGCCTCCTGCTGCTATGGTCTGGGTCTTCTAGCGATGCGGCCTGAAAGGCTCGCTCCAGGGAGCACACTGCGTCTCTCTCTTCACAGGGCACCGTGATGACCCCGCCGCTTCCTGGCATCTTGAGGACGTTATAGCCGTGGTGGGTTACGGCCATGAATTTGGCCAGCGCCGGGTACCCGAGGATGGCGTTGTACGGCAGGCGAATGTGGGCAACGTCGAAGTCGATGAGCTCGGTGCGGTAGTTGTCGCGAGCCCCGAAGGTGACAGGAAGGCGGACCTGCCCGATCGGGACCGTGGAGCCGTCGGTGACTCCGGAGAAGGGCTTGGTTGGCTGAAGCTGACTGTAAGGCACTTGAAGATTGTTGAATGTTTCCACGGATAGGACGTTGAGCCCTGCCCCGCCGTCGATGAGGTTCTTGGTGACTAGCACATTGCTGATGATTGGGGAACAAAGCATCGGGAGAACTCCGGCCGGCTGCGCAAGACTTGAGCTGATCCGCTGAAGCAACGTGATGGCGCACGCCGACCACGAGAGGCGCGTGGCCTCGAGCTTGGGGAGGACTGCATTCACTTCATGGCGAATCGCTTGAAGATGTCTTTGAGGCTGGGGCTTGAGCTCCGCCCAGGATCTGACGATCGCACGCGGTTCCTGGAAGCCCCCAGCCCCCTCGTCCTGATGACGGTCCTCAATTCTCCTTGGCGATGGCGGCAGCGGAGGGAGGCCTGCGTTCCCCCGCGGGCGGTCCTCGCGAGGCTGATCCCTCCAGCCTCCCTCGCGAGGCGGGTCTTGCCAACGGTCCTCGCGAGGTTGGTCGCGCCACCCTTGGCGCGGCCGCATGATCTTCCCAACGTCCTGCATTCCTTCCTCCTCCTCGGCCGTAGCCGGTAGCTGCGCCGGGCGTCTGCCGACCCTTCCCTTCCAGCACGGCCCGGAGCTCTTGGCATTCATTGGTGTTGTGGGTGTGGAGGTCGTGGTACACGCAGCACCGGCTGCCCTTGGAGGACTCGGGCTGATCTACGCCTTGCTTGGTGTCCCGGTTCAGCCATGCGAGTACGGCAGCCCCTTTGGCGCTTCATGTCCTTGGCCTTGGACTTCTTTTTCTTCAGGATCTGCGGCGGGCAGCTCGAGGAGGGAGAGGCGCCTCCTCAGCCTGGCGCGCACTTGGTCGCCAAGTTGAACAGCTCGAGGAGGTGCACAGATCTTCATGCATCGCCAGCTCCTCCTTCATCTTGACGTGGCGACGCCTTGTCGGAGAAGGCGAGATGATGGCCTCCTCCATTACCACAGGGATCTTGAGGCGTGCGTTTTTGAAGCAATCGGATGTACTTTTGCGGGGTTTCCGGTACCGCTTGATTCGGCGTGATGTCGCTCACGGCGGGTGGCGGTCGCGAGTACCCTAAAAGTTTGCGATGAAGCGGAGTGCGCATCTCGGCCCGGGAAGAGATCGTGCTCGAGCGATTCAGGAGCCGTGTGGGCTCCGTCCTTGGCGCCATGGGAAACCAGTTCGCCATGACCTTTTCATCCCGTTGGCAGCCTCGATGCTCAGCTCAGAGCTGGAGGAACTCCGAGGGTCAGCTGTGCCGTAGCGAGGGAGGCAGGTCTGGCTTGAACTTGGCGGGCCACGCGACGCCAGTGCAGCTCTGAGGTGACGGCGCGGCAGCCGCCCGTGGCTGCTGGGGGCCTCGGACGACGAGAGCTTGGTCTTGCGGGCCTCCCCACGCCGTGGCTGGGGCAGCGCAGTCTGACGCGTCGGGCGGGAGCGCTCGGGCAGCTTCTTGTGGGCGAGGAACTTCTTGACAGTTTCCGCTCTTGCAGCGCCGGCGCTGGCGGAGCGGAGTTCCGCCAGGCCGCGCGCCGGGCCAGGCGCCTTCTTGAGGAGGAGGCGGCTGGGCGCCCGGGAGTTTACCGCCGCCACGCTGGGCGGGTGCGGTGCAGCGAGACGGACGGACGGTCTTGGCGCCTCCTGCAGCGCGAATGAGCTCGGCGACTCGGTCGAGCCATTCTTCGTAGACGTCGTCGACGGGGCGGTAGCGCAGGAGCTCGTTTGCCGCGATGATTGCAGCTCGGGCCTCCATGGCCGCGCGGGGCGCGCGTGACGAAGAACCAGCGGGGGTGAGCGAAGGCGTGGCGGTGCGGCCGTCCCGCCTCATGGACGGGTGCTGGGATGATGCTTGCTGCTCGCTCCCCGCTAGGCCGGTGGCGGCGTTGACGGCAGGTGACGGGGAACGACGAGGGCGCCCGCCGACGGGAGCTGTCTGGGCAACATGGGAGGCGAGGGCGGCTCGGCGCTGGCGCTGAACGACGGGCGTCGAACATGGTTGCGTGGTCGGGGAAGAACGAGCGGCGATTTAAAGGCAGATTCAGCGCACCCCTACAGCGCGCCAAATGTCGGATTTCGGGTTCCAGCAGGCCCTTGAGGTTCGAACACTGGAGTGCGCGCGGAGATCCAACCTTCCACCGTCTCGCACCTCTCCGAATCGCTGGGACCTAAACTACTAAATGTAAAAAGCACAAGAGACACAAGACTTATACTGGTTCAGGCCACCATTGTGGTGTAATACCCTACTCCAGTGTGTGGTGTGGTGGATTGCCTCTTGGGCTGATAAGGAACAATACAAGGAAGAACAGCCTCATGAGTGTCTGTTCTTGGCGGGTACGATGAACTGCTAGGTGGTGCTCAGTCTCTCTAGCTACTGGTCTCTTGATGAGGATTCCGGTCTAGATCCAGCCGCCTAGCTCTCTCTCTCTCTCTTCCTCTCTCTCTTGTTCTTAGACGCCTCTTCATCTCTCCAAGATACCCTAGTTCTGAGTGTGGCTACTCCTATTTATAGGAGAAGGCCCTGGGCCTCTTCCCAAATATTGAGCGGGAAGGGCGCCAACAATTGGCCATTTTGAAGGGGAACAGCGGGTACACTTATCCTGACTAAAGTTGGTCCTAGCCTGCCAAAGGATCTGGTGATGACGCCTGCTTGGGCTCCACGATGACTCCTTCCGGCTATTGGGGCTGGTCTTGGTCTTGTTGCACCGAAGCGGATGCCTTTGCTTGATGCTCTACTGCGCTTGCTCCCTTTGCACCAAAGAGGAAAGGAAGACGCTGCTCGGGCGCCTCGACCGGGCGCCCTTGGTAAATCATGGCTTGCGTCATGGGCACCTCGCGAGGTACCCTGCCTTGAACTCTCCGCCTCCTCATGAGCCAGCCCGACGAGGTCGTGCCTGAGGAAAAGCTCCTTGTCGTCCACCCCGCGAGGCTTGGCCCCTCGCAAGGGTCTTGAGCTTGCATTGATGAAGATGGGCTGTGCTGGGCCTCCTTCGAGCCACGCCGCAGGCCGCACGCAGGCAAGTCTGCGGACCCCCGTTCCCAGAACACCGACAGCGACAGGCAAGGCGGCGGGCAGAATCTGCTTCAACACCGGGCCGGCGAGCCGCGGAACCAGGGCACGACGGCGCTTGACCCCTCCACCCCCCCCCTCCACCTCTTCTTCCTCGGGTCGCTGCTGTCTTCCTCAACTTCGCCACCTCTGTTGCCACTAAGTTGTCATGAGGGCCTCCTTGCGCCTCCCGGTGAGCTCCGCCTCCTCTCCCTCTTCCTTCTCGCAAACACTCTGTTTGTTCAGCAAATCAGCGATAATCCTGTTGATTCCGGCTGTAGTATTTCAATCCAACGATGGCGCCCGAACGGCAGTGGCATCATTCGGGGTATAGTTAGGGCCATGATGGCACAAGCATTTAAACAAGCGATACAATATTACAAAAAACAATGCACAATGATTTTGCTACTAGTTAAGCAAAGAGCAACTTTTCCCCAAGAAAACGAAGAGAATTAGTTTATAAATACCACTGACAAATGGAACACGCCAATCAGTTATCACTGCAATTTCCAACATATATATGACATCTGCTGTTTGAGTTGTTAGTTTTTCCCATTTCTCGTTCAGTCAATTTAGCCAAATGCTAAACCTTTATCTGAGAGAGATGGAAAGCAGATGCTTCTGTGTAGTATAATTTTTTTACTAGGTTGCCAGAAGAGGGGGGCTTACAGGTAAAAATACCGGGATTTTTTATGCACAAATTGCTAGTGGTTGCTTGGCCACTCACTACAACTATTTTCACATAAACAATATGATAAAAGGAGATGATGGCAACCAGTTTAGAAAACATTGTACTATTGAGTGGTAACTAGTTTGAAGAAAATTGTAAATAAGATTCCAGCAAATTAGTGATCTAATTGTGATAATCCTGCTCACATCCCCACTTGCAGTGAGGCGAGGCAATGCCTCTATATGCTCTGTTTTCTTGCCTAGCTAGAGCACAAACCTAGCCCCAGTTGTGGATTCCCAATTGCTAGTGGTCTAACTGATGTTTCCCTAGTTGGGTGAGACTGACTTGGCTCTTTCTTGGAGGAGATAGATCAAACAAGTGTTGTCAGTTTTTGTTTGAACTTCAAAGAGTGTTGTGACTTGGCTCTTAATCAAAAGACTGTTGTCGGTTTTTGTTTGAAATTTGTTTGGTGGAGGAAATTACTCTTAAATGCTAGTCCTATTCTGGTGGAGATTTTTCTTGTCTGAGTTACTTTGAAGATATTTTACGATAATATTATAAAAACTCCTGGTGTGTGTTCAACTTGTATCTTCTAGCTTAAGTTTAACTTGTCTGAAGTTACACTCAAGTTATAATGTGTTTAACTAGTAAAATTCAGTTAACAACAACATCGGTAAAATTCAGTTAATTAACTCAAGAAGAGAAGAGAGAAAGTAGAGAGCAAGAGGAGTACTTGCATTAGCTGAAATGTTTTACTTTAAACTTGCAAAATTGCAGTACTCCTAAAACTCTCGCAAGCAAGAACTACTGTTGGAGGGCACTCTTGTAGGGATATTCTACGGTCTCGAAACTTGCACTCTTGCAATTTACTCCAAAGTGATACTATAGTTCTTTGCAAATTCTTCCGCTCTACTCCACTCGCATGCACTACAATACACTACTCCATTGCATGTTTAATCGATTAAGCGAAAAAGGTATAGAACAAGCAAATGTAAGAAAAGAAGAGAGCTTGTACCGCCAAAGACATCATCGAGCAGTTCACGAGAGATTTTCAAGTTAGAAATACTCCCAGGGGTAGATGAAGAGAGAATATCATGAAGGAACAATTTAGTTTTAATTAATGGAAAATTTGCATTTACTTGTAGTGAAAGGAACAATTTCAGGTAATTATAAATATTCAATAGCAGCAGAGGAAAGTAGTAGCAGTAGCAGTAGATGCCTGCATGCATTCTTTGCTTGTTTATATTCATTCTTGTAAACTGAACATGCTCATCTATCTATCTATCTATCTATCTACCTGCTTAAGTATGTATGTATGCATAGTATTTTTATTTCCTTTGGAAAGTAAAGTTTATTTCTGGCTAGCTGGCATGATGGCTCATGGATCCCTCATTTGCAGCTACAATTGAGACTCAATCTGATCTCATCTGAAATGAATCTATAAATCTGAGTGTAGTTAGTTCTGAGTTGCGAGAAATAGTTGTTGGATGCGATTACTTGCATGGGCACGGCTGATGAAGAAAAAACTTTATATATATTCATACTGATGTTGACTCTATAAATCATACTTATTGGACATGTTTTATGTGTTGATCCATCAATTGATCACATTGAGAAAGACCATCGTGTCTCCGACCATTTTGCAAAGGTCATGTCTCCGACCATCGTGTCGTGATGAATTTGTAGGTACCCCGAGAGGCCCTTGAGTTTGCCGGAATGTTGATTAACTTCCGTTCCGGCAAATTCGAGTACTCCATATGTCCTATTTTCAGCAAAGGTCATGCTGAAATTTTCCGTGAATTTTAGCATGACTTTGCTAAAAATAGGACATATGGGGTACTTGCGACTAATGCATGGGTCGGGGTATCTTAGTACTTAGTTAAGTAGGATCAAGCGCCCGCCATTCTTGCTGCATTAAACCATAGGTGGCAATAGAGCCAAGTGATTAGGCCCAACTTAGAATTCTCCTTAGCATCGATAAACCCTAGATGATAAACCCAACATAGGTGGCAATAGAGCCAAGTGATTAGTGCCAAGTGATTAGGCCCAACCTAGGGTGCCTCGGCATCGATAAACCCTAAATGATGAAAACTTAACTTGGCTGCCCGGATGCCTCGGTGTCGATGAGAACCTAAATGATGTACGCTTAGGCTTTTAGGGTGCCTCGGCGTCGACAAACCCTAAATGATGAAAGCTTAGGCTTTTAGGGTGCCTCGGTGTCGACAAACCCTAAATGATGAGACCACGATCTTGTTCCTTGACAATAACCAACTTTTGACCAAACTTTTTCCTATTTAGAGTGAAACATGGCCCACAACGATGAGGCCGGTGGTTGGGCGGCAAGCAATTCAGGAGCTGTCCCGGAGATGGAGGAACAACCTCACCGCTATGAGGACGCCATGGAAGACACCGATCCTGATTACACAACCCCTAGTGGAATCGGGGATGACACCACTGATGGTGCCGCCGAGGATGCCACCACTGATGATGGCGGCGCACACACAGATGGCAGCCAATCGAAGAAGCAAAGGAAGGACCGGCGTCCGAATGCACTCCGCACCGTCAAGGAGGAATTCACTCAAGTGGACTCCGACGGGAATCCAACGGAGCCCAAACATATAGTCAAGAAATTTTCGGTTCAGCTCGGGTGCATTCTCCGGAGCACCGTCTCGATCAACACCGAGAACCTTAGGCCTAAGGACCGAGGGAATTTGCGCAACCTCCTCTTCACGAAGCTGCACGAACGATACAAGTTCCCCGCCGAATTTGAAAACACACGCCTCTCAGGGAATAAAGTGAACAGTGCCGCCCTCACGAAGATGAGCACGGCCCTGTCTACTTGGAGAAGCACGGTGAAGAAAATGATTGATAAAGGTGATAGTTATGAGAAGATCAAGGCGAAATATCGTTTGATGAGCGAAGATGAGTACAAGGAGTTCAAGATCAAGTGCTTTCGACCGGTGCAACCTCGAATCAAGTCGGTGGGGAAAGAAATGCGGGAGTTGAACTTAGGGAACACAATCTCGGTCCCGGCGGTTACTGAGTGGCGGGGCCTATATGGGACAAGGAGGACGCGGGCGTGCCGAGCAAAACCTACCGCCCGCTTCGAGAAATACAGCGGTAACAAGCGGACCGGGAACTATGTCGGGGCCGGTACAAGGAGGACCCGATAACAAAGGAGCTTACCACGGATCCGAAGACCAGGGCGCTTTGAGCTTGTTACAGTAAGGAATACACCCCGTGTAATTAGCTCCATATGGTTGCACTCTAATTAATCCCCAATATTTCTATATGGTTCACGTTCCTTTCGCGGAAGCTGAAAGCGATGGCAGGGGTCGTCTCGAGCTCCCCTTTTGACAGCCCTTTAAATAGAGGCGTTGAACATAATGAAAAGCAAGGATAAGCTCACTAAGCCGACGTCGGTGGTCGTGTGGCGGGCAAAGGCTTGTCCACAAAATGGGGTCATACTATACCGCTGGTGTGCGGAAGGAGAAAAGGCCAGCTCGGAAAGCCGTGACGCAGCGAGGTTGAAGCACTCAAGGCACAAGTGGCGCGGATTCCGGAGCTTGTCCAAGAGCAAGTGGAACAACAAGCGGGAACGAAGCTCAACGCCATGGTGCCTACGTTGATTCATGGGGTGACGGCGTGGATTGCGGGCAGCCAGGGGGCCTCCCCGGTTCCCGGCTTCACGGCCGACCTTTCGCTAGCAGCGGTAGCGCCATTGGTGTCAGCGGCGGCGGCGCCATTGGTGTCTCCGGCGAGGCGGTATTCGTGTCTCCGGCACCGCACGGCATTGGAGCTTAATGCACCCGGGTGTACGCCGGCCGGCACCTCGCCAGCAAGCTCGCCCTCCGTCAGTTGCACGCCCGTCGTTGGCGGTGCCTCGACATTAGCCGAGCTCGACGGCATCACGGTAACTTAGCCTCTCGGCCGATGACTTCATCTCCTTGCCTTTGACTGGGCATCCCTGACGCCCTGTACATGTTTTCGCAGGTAACCACCGATGTTCCTTGCACTCTTCTGCACTTCATAGGCACCGAGTTGGTCGATGTCGCCAAGGGCAGAATCGTTCAACCGGGCAACCGCATGTTCCACGGTAATCTGATGCCACCCAAAGTGTATAGGGTTGAAGTGTTTCGGTGCTGCCAGGCTGCGACGAGCTGTTACCTCCGGTTCGACCCGTTAGGGCCGACGAAGAAGATGAGATGACCCTCAGCGCCTGCGTAAACTGGCCGCTGCTTTAGCCGAAGAGCCAGATTCGTTTGGGGGCGGGGGACACCACCCCACAGACAAGACCGCCAGTCGTGCCGGCGCCAAGCCATGGCAAGAACGCCGCAATGCTACCGGACCTGCCGGACATCCCTATGTCGGACATCCCTATGGCACAGGATCCGGACAGCCCTATGGCACAGGATTCGCATTTACGACGACAACGACGACGGTACATTTACCAAAGTCGACAAGTACTTTGCCGAACATGGGTACGGCGACGAGTTATGCGGGCCTCTTTGTCAAGAACCCAACCAAGGCGACCGCAATCTAGGCTGGTGCGGCGGAGAAATCCAATTGCAATAGGCGTCGTCGGGCGTTCAGTTCTCGAGACGCCTCAGCTCCCGCCTTTTCACCGAGCCTCGGATAGCTGAGGTGTGAAATATTATCAGCCCCAACACGCTCAAGAAAGCGGTCTATGAGCGTAACTTCGGTCCCATTACAGGAGATCAAGAAGAAGGGCCGAAGCGAAAAGACTAACAAGAAGCGGCCGTGGCGAGCCACCCGGCACCGAGTTTGATCCGTGCTCAGGACGGGCCACCTTCACCTAAGGATATATCGAGGAGGGTGCATGTGGCGGGTAGGGCGATGCTACCGCCAAATATGCTGAATGCTGCAACCGGTGCTATGCGGAGTCTGCACGATAGTGTTCTTTCTTTGGAGAAGCGGCGTCTGAGAGAGAATGATGTGGCATACCGGTTTTCGTGGCCAAGGTGCGGAGGGCAAGGGCTTTGCGGATGGCGACATCGGGAATGCGATCGTCCTGCGGTTTGATGACATCTTTGCTATGTTTAACCTTCATCCGCTGCACTACACCTTCGTTCGCCTGTTTTTATTTGAGTACGGAGATGCGGATCATTAGAGACAAGACTCGGACATCGTGATAGTCGACCCTTCTACATGCATGCCAAGCACTTGAACAGCTATTTGGGGACCGCCAAGTTGCGAAGTTCACACCTCGAAGGCGTCATTCGGCAAACCAGATAAGGATAACTTCCTTGTGGCTTACTTTCCGAGTAAGTCATCCCTTAACCGTCTCCGTAACATATGATTTCTTAGATTTTGATCGTTCTTTTTTTTCTAACATTCCGTGTTACGTGCAGTGACACACATTGCACACTCATCCTCTTAAGCCGAAATATTCCATGGCCACGTATTTAGGCCCGAACCGTAACTCCAAGATAGACTACACAAATCTCAAGAAAGTTCTTGATGATGTTCTCCCGGCCACGCCAAATCTGGAGGCACCTTCACCGAGGCAGTTAAATGAAATACGGCAAGCACATGTTCTCACACTGTCTGAAGTTCTGCTGTGTCAAGCGGCCGCTGGCGGTCGAAGGATGCCTACTACGCCCTCCATCACATGCGCGAGGCGTCGTAAGGGACCATCATCAACTTCGCTACCAGATAATCTCAAAAGATTGGGCGCGAGCTTGTCGGCGATCCGGGACGCGGACCTCGAGACAAGAATTCTTTCGCATCGATCGGAGTTTGCGGACATCATCCATCAAGATGTCCTTCATACCTCGGGGCAGTTCTTCCTCAGACATCAACCGTCCAACAGTGAGATAGATGAAACGCTACAAATGCAGGGTGACAACGACCGCGATTTCATGACCATCACGACAGACGGCGGCTTCATCGACGTTCTTGTCCGATGAGTCGAGTCGAAAGTAGTGATGTGTAGTTCTGAAACATTGATTAGCTCATGTTTTAATTAAACTTTAATGAATTTGTATGTCTCTTTGGTTTGGACAGTCGTTCAACTTAGATGTAATCGATGCTATTTATTAGTAGGACCATGAATCGTGCTATTAATTTCTTGCTTTTCTCTTCGATCCTTTTGTTGCATACTTACATATTGCTTATGTATTATGCATTGTTTGGCTTGTGCATAGATATATCGTCGTATGTCGTGTACAAGGGTAAGGTTCCCGGAGTCTACAACGACTGGGAGGAGTGTCGGAGACAGGTTCACCGTTACAGCGGTAACAGTTACAAAGGGTACACCACTAGGGCGGAGGCCGAATCTAGATATGCCCGCTATCTAGCAGGAGAGAGCAGGGAGCGTTGGAGGAACCGGATGAGGACCAGTTTGATCGCGATGATGCTCATAGTGATGAACACAACTATCTTTTATGTGATGGTAGTTTAGATGATCGATATCGACTTGTAATGTGAAGACAAACTCGATACTCGCGGTCTTGAGACTTGTAATGTTTTATCTTTGTTCGGTCTTTTGAATTCGGAGACTAATATGATGAATTGTATTCGAGACTAATCTTCTATTGTATTCGATGAATCTGATGTTGTTGTGTGCTGTCATGCGTATTACATCCAATAATATATTTTGTAACCTGTGCAAAAAATCAGAAAAAGCAAAAAAATATATTCATACTAATGGCGCATCAAAGGCGAGTGCGCCATTAGTATATAAAGGATACTAATGGCGCATCAAGGCACGATGCGCCATTAGTGTGACAAAGCACATGGTTACATATGGCCCCGGAGGTATACTAATGGCGATGGAGTTACATACTAATGGCGATCGCCGGTGCGCCATTAGTATACCGAATACTAATGCAGCACCAGTGGTGCGCCATTAGTAAAAAATTCTAATGGCGTGCTACTAATGGCGCACCGGTAGTGCCCATTAGTAGGCAAAACCGGTGCGCCATTAGTAGGCCTTTTCCTAGTAGTGCGAGAACCTAGGGTTACAAATCCTAGCCGGCTTTGTTAGTGGACACAGAGTCCTTCACAATTCTGCTATCTTTGTCTTGTACGACTAGTCATCAATGGTTCTTCCTAAATGCGTCACGGGCCGACCAATGTGGCGCAGGACGGAACCGAACGAAGGGCCTCACCTCGACCCACCGGACCTCACGCGGTGACACACCCTCTGCCCCCACGTGTCATTATCTTCTCATACCCACACATACCAACACAAACACCACACACACAGAAAATTTCTCCTGGTGCCTCTATTCCACCCCCCCCTTGCATATACACACTCAAGGGAATGGAATCTCTTGTCGTGACGTCATATTCGTCTCTCTCTCTAGACCACTCTCATTTCTCGTGCTATCTCTCCCACGCCCCCCCATCGGCCCCTCTATCCATGCCTCTCTCGAATACGTAATACACACACATACATCTCTAGGCCCCGCCGAATGCATCAACTACACATTCAGACATGTTACATCACGTACCCCATTGATCTAAAAAGCCCTCTCTTCACGTTTATTTCGCATACAACACTCCTTTTGAGTAAAGTGTGGCCAAAAAATTATTTTATAGTTTCTACATATATACAACATTACAAAGTTATATGGAGGAGTATGAACGCTAATTTGCATTGCATGGTGCCCACAATGATATTTATTCCGCACTTTGAAATTGTATATTTTTATACTATATGCAAAGTTAGTCATAATAAAGAGAAACGAAGAGCATCTCTCTCTCCATCGCATACCCCCCCTCCCCCCTCTACGCCCCTTTGACGTATGCACACAAAACTATCTCCAGGTCCTCTAAGAGTAAGCCCCTAGAAAATTCACGCATGTTTCATCTTTCTCTCGTGATATATGCAATGACGATCATTGTATTTGAAGCGAAAGCACGATACGTACATTGGACTTCATAATCCACTCATTACGGTCACCATTTACGTTTAGTGGTTATTATACAGTCACGTGCTCACCGTACAACTCTGTATTTGCTCATGACATGACTAGTTGAGCAGTTAAACGCTCCACGTGGCACCTCTAGTGTTGCATCACATTATCTCACTACCATCGTGCCCACACAGCCGACTTGTATCTACTCTACATCTACACTCTTATAAAATACATAAAATACACTCTTATAAAAACAGAGTTGGTGATGATGGTGTGCACCGCCATCACGCAATATAGGTCGTCCGATTTATATCTGACGGATAGGAAAAAAACTATGGCAATTTTGCAAAAAGGTACCCACACACCTCTCCACATTTGCAAATAAGGCCTTCCCTCGTTCATACTTTTCTCTCACAAGATAAACACGTCATACAAATGCATCTTGATGTTACGTGCAACACACGGGCATCTTGCTAGTAAGAATGAAAACAAACGACAAAAAAAAAATTTGGACGGTGGTTCGAAGTCATGACCGCGGGCACAGCGGACATGGTGGCCTTGTATTGGTATGTTGAGCCGTCTGTTTTAACACACAGGAGCTGGTGTGGTGATTATACACACACGCACGCATGCACAGGAACGGCATCCACGCAACACTCACACAAACACATGCACCCACGCACGCACGCAACACTCACACGTACACACGCAGCCACGCACGCACGCAACACTCACACGCCGCGCATGCATGCACACACGGTACAGACCACGACCAACACACACTCTCACGCTCAAGTGCTCAACCTACACGTGCATGCGCACACATCAGCCCCGAAGCATACACATACACAACCAGGTGATTCCAGCGCACGGGTTGGAGCCTTGTCGGCGCTGCGTAAATTTGTGTTTATCGACCTTTTCCCTATGCGAAGCGGCAATTGGGACCCCCAAGGAACGTGGTCAATTTAACTAGTCAACATGGCGCCACGCAGACTATTTGGCCGGTCAACAGAGTGCAATCCGATGCTGAACTGTGAGCAAGTGACCGTATAATCACCGCAAAACATATATAGTGACCGTAATCAGCTTATTCTGAAGTTCGGTGACCATATTACGCTTTTCTCTCTATTGGCCCTCCAAAACTACATCTCTACACATTCTCGCATGTTACATCTAAAAACTATGCAATACAGCACTACTACTACACTCTAACACAATAAAACATATGTGTTTTTAGTTTTGCTAGATATCATATTGTTACTTATAATTATTCAGTTTGCATACAATAAAATTGCCTTTGAAATGTATGGCCAGTATCATCTACCGCGCGGGAAAAATCCGCCCTTTCTGTTTAATCGGGTTTGTATCGATGGATCGTGCGAAACAACAAAACTATAGTACTATACGGTACAAGTAGCGATTCGATGGGCGTCGTGTCGTCTACTCCTCCGTCAGAAGAGTGGGCGCTTCGCTTTCATAAATCTTCTAGTCCCTTTCACCGACATGTGGGACATCAAGCTACAGTCCACGTGCCATACCGGAATCTGGTGCAGGAAGCAGCGGGGTGAAGCACCCAGTCATGGCGCCCGGCGTAGTAATGAGCAATGAGGCGTCAAATCACAAAGCTGCACCTTTCCCTTGATTAAGTTGGAGGGGCGAAGTAATAATGCTAAAAAAGAAGTTGGAGGGATGAAGAAACCATCATTTCACTCGTTGCTGAATCCGCTTCTCCCTCATCTTCTTCAACTTAACCACGTGTTGCTTACGCCATTGTTCTCGCCTCATGTGGGACGCGGATCGGCTTGGTAAAGCACCGACCGTGGGACCGCATGTTAGCAAACCGCCAGGACAACATCCTCCGAAAATAAGAAGCCTAATCCTAGACTTACAAAGGGCTTCGTAGCTGCTACGTATACTTTCCGTCTAATCTATATATGCCCCCCTGATTTTCAGGTGGGGTGGGCCTAATCCTCTCCTTTAATCCAATCAAATAGTCCCACATCACATCAGTTCATAACTTTACGTAAACCATTACGTGGATGTAGCATTGCTCAAATAAGAAGCCTCCCCCGCCATCCGCGCGGCAAAATCACCTCCTTTTTACTAATCTTGATTCTATAATTTTTTAGATCAATATAATTGAGATTTGTATAGATTGCACACAGGAGCAAAACCAAGTGGTACGGTTCAGGGCATCCACAATGTGTAGCCAAATATGAAAATAGCTTTTGGCATCGTGGGAACCATTGTGGACGGTGTTGCCAAACCCAACAAGATGGAACCGAAGCTCCCTGATTGATTGATTGATTCAAGGAATAGAAAAATGCAATGTATCTCCTCTTTCTCCCATGCTTGGACGCATGTAGTATAGTATAGAGCAAAGAGTCTACTCCCCTGTCCCTTCTATCACAAATCAGAAAGCAGTGAGTGTCGGATTGCGGGTTCCGGCAGACTCTTGAGGTTCGAACACCGGGGTGCGCACGGAGATCTCGCCCTCTACCTACCTGCACCCCGCCGCCTCGCTAGGATCTAAGCTATGGAAAGAACAGCACAAGAGACACAGGGTTTATACTAGTTCGGGCCACCATTGTGGTGTAATACCCTACTCTAGTTTGTGGTGTGGTGGATTGCCTCTTGGGCTGATGATGATGAACAATACAAGGAAGAACAGCCTCGCGAGGGTCTGTTCTTGGCTGGGGCGATGAACTGCTAGGAGGAGTTCAGTCACCCTTCTCTCTCTCTCTCTCTCCTTCCTTGAGATGCTACTCAATCCAATTCCAGATGCCTCTACCCTGTGGGTGGTTAGTCCTATTTATAGGCAAAGGCCCTGGGCCGCTTCCCAAATATTGAGCGGGATGGGCGCCAACAATTGGTCATTTTGAAGGGGAACATCTGGTACACTTATCCTGACTAAAGTTGGTCCTCGCTTTGCTAAAGGCTTTCTGGTGAGTGGCCTTTGCTTGGGCTCCACAATGACTTCCTTCCTGCCGTTGGGCTAGTCTTGGTCTCGTTGCACCGAAACGGGTGCCTTTGCTTGATGGTCTCGCCTGCGCTTGCTCCCTTTGCACCAAAGAGGAAAGGAGGACACTGCGTGGGCTAGCGCCCACCTGGCGCCCTTGGTCGTCATGGCTTGCGTCATGGGCACCTCGTGAGGTACCCCGCCTTGATCTCTCTGCCTCCTCGCGAGCCAGCCTGATGAGGCCGTGCCTGAGGAGGCTCCGTGTCGTCCGCCCCGCGAGGCTTGGCCCCTCGCGAGGGTCTTGGGCTTATGTTGATGAAGATGGTTTGTGCTGGGCCCCTCCTTTAGCCACGCCACGGGCCGCAGGCAGGCAAGTCTGGGGACCCCCGTTCCCAGAACGCCGACAGTAGCCCCCGGGCCCAAGGCGCGCCCGGACTTGGCCGAGCAGAGAGGCGAAAGGGCAAGAGCGAAGCGCCGCGGGCCCTAATAGCCTGCGGCCTTGGGCGCGGCGTGGCGGTTGATGGGACGTGGGCGTCTCCACTTCCCCACGACGCCTCGGCAACTGCATGGATTGGACAAGTCCCTGCATGCAAAGCGGGTTATGATTACCTGTGATCGTGGAGGTCGGCGGTTGGCCTTCGCCGGCCATAAGTACGGAACGACACGCGTCCTTTCAGTCCATATCTTCTTGCTTCTCCTTCTTCTTCATGGCTCCGTCAAGGAGGTTCTCGGCCGCGGAGAAGGGAAAGGCTCGCCAGGTTGAGCCTGCCTCTCCCCCGCCCAAGCGCGGTCGGGGCCGCCCTCGCAAACACCCTGCAGCCCCCTCGGCGACTCCTCGCGGTCGTGGGGGTGAGTTCCCGCGTGGTGACGGGCGGCTGGCCGCGGCCGGGGGGCGTGCTTTGGCCGCACGACCCCCTAGGCCACGCCCAGCTGGAGAGGTGCTTCTTGGAGATTCGTTGTGTGGTCGTGAGCCGGCTTAGCACCAGCTTCAACTTCCTCGCTTCCTCCTCGGCGAGCTCCCGGCCGGCGCCCTGGGCGGCCTCTGGCTCCAGGCAGACGGCTGCTGCAACCGGGCCTCATGGGCTTCGCTCGAGGTCCTCGCAGCCGGGAGCTTGGCCTTGACCCTCGGTTGGCAGACGTTTTCCCGCGCGCGTGGCCTGAGCTATCGGTGCACCCTGCACTTCAAGTTCGACGGCGATGCCAACCTTTACGTGAGGGTGTTTGGGGAAGATGGTCGCCGCGCAGGGTGCTGCCCTAAGGACGACGACCGCGGCCGGGGACCCGGCCCCGACGATGATGGAGAGGACAGCGCTCACGTGGTTGGCGGCGCTCAGGTTTCCTCAAGATTCACTTGTTCTTCTTCGGGCGGCGACTCTTCTAGCAGTGGCCGCGGTCAGCCCCCACACCGTTGTGCCTGCTTGGAGGGTGGTAGCGCATCCGCCCACCGTCGCGCCTCGGTGAAGCGCGAGAGGGAGTCCGCCTGAGCCCTGGAGGCGGCTTGAGTCTTCCCTGCGGGCCGGTGTGAGGCGAGCCGCGCCTGATTTGTTCTCTCTTTTCCTTTTCCCTGCGTAAAAAGACAGTAGCGTGGAGCCCCGCGGGGGCGTGTTTGGGTTATTGCTGTTAATCATCGCTTTGTTTCCATTATTGTGCCTTCCTGCTGCGCGCCCGCACGTGGGTAGTTCCCGGCCTCAGCCGTGGGGGGGGGGCGACCGACCCAGGTCCTGTGTTCGTGTCGTGGTGCCCGTGGGGCACGGACTGGAGGGGTGCTCCTGTAGTGGACCCAGGTCGCGAAACCTTTGAACGATAAGGACAGAAACACTCATGAGGGCGCTCGGGCTGCCCCCTCGCGAGACCTCGCGTAAGAGAAATCGAGGCAGGAGAGTGAAAAGTCGAAGAGCCCCAAGTCAAAGACGGCAACGGCTTCAATAAAACTTCAAATGAGAATGAACAAGCCAATTGCGGAAAGCAAATGAAAAAGCCGCGTCCGGCACCTAATCTAGTCTTCGACGTCTTCTCACCAGCGCGGAGCTAAGTGCTGCCACTGGGCGTGGGAGGGAGCCCCAGGGCCTGAGGCCGGCGCTCCTGAGACTCCGGGGCGTGTACAGCCCCAACTCATTATTACGTGAGAGTGTCACGGGCGGCGAGCTTCACAGGCGTTGGCCTTCTTCACAGGCTCCAGGCCTTTCTTGGGGGAAGCAAGCTTCACGGGCATTTGCCCTCTTCACATGCTCCGGGCCTTTTCCAAAACGCGACAGCTTCACAGGCATTCGCCTTCTTCACAGGCTCCGGGCCTTTTCCAAAACGCGACAGCTTCACAGGCATTCGCCTTCTTCACAGGCTCTGGGCCTTTTCCAAAACGCGACAGTTTCACAGGCATTCGCCTTCTTCACAGGCTCTGGGCCTTTTCCAAAATGCGACAGCTTCACAGGCATTCGCCTTCTTCACAGGCTCCGGGCCTTTTCCAAAACGCGACAGCTTCACAGGCATTCACCTTCTTCACAGGCTCTGGGCATTTTCCAAAAAGATAATCTTCACAGGCATTCGCCTTCTTCACAGGCTCTGGGCCTTTTTAGGGGTAAAACCTCCGGAGGTGCTGGATGTTCCATGCGTTCTGGACTGGCACCCCCTCCTGAGTCTCCAAGCGCGCGGAGCCGGGCCTGGAAACATGAACAACCTTGAACGGGCCCTCCCACATGGGATAGAGCTTGTGCAGTCGCTCCCTGGAGAGAACCCGCCTGAGCACGAGGTCTCCTACCTCGAGAGTTCTGGGGCGGATGTTGTGGCAGTGGTATCGTCGCAGTGCTTGTTGGTACCTCGCCACTCGCAACGCGGCTTCTCGGCGATGCTCCTCCCCCAGCACGAGGTCCATTCCCCGCATGGCGTCCTGTTGCGCCTCGTCGAACGCCAGGACCCGTGCGGAGCGACGTCTGACCTCATGAGGGAGGACCGCTTCGGCTCCATAGACCAGGAAGAACGGGGTCTCTCCAGTTGGCTTGGTCGCGGTTGTGCGGATGGACCACAACACGGACTGAAGCTCATCGTACCAACCTCTACCGCAGGCCTCCAGCTTCTTCTTGGACCTCCTGGTCTTGAGGCCCCTCAGGACCTCTGCGTTGGCCCGCTCGGCCTGGCCGTTGCTTCGGGGGTGCACCACCGAAGCGTAGCATATCTGCGTCCCAAGGTTAGCACAGTATGTTTTGAAGAGGTTACTGGTGAACTGCGAACCGTTGTCCGTGATGATGCGGTTCGGCACCCCGAACCGGCTTACGATGCCCTTGATGAACTTGACCGCGGAACCCGCAGGGATGGTGCGGACGGCTTCTACTTCAGCCCACTTGGTGAACTTGTCTACGGCGACGTAGAGGTAGCGATAGCCCCCTGGCGCCCGAGGAAACGGGCCCAGGATGTCCAGCCCCCAGACTACGAACGGCCACGAAAGTGGTATAGTCTGTAGGCCTCCCGCCGGCTAATGGATCTGCTTGGCGTGGAATTGGCAGGCCTCACAAGCCTTCACCAGTTCGACGGCGTCATTGAGTGCGGTGGGCCAATAGAACCCACTGCGGAACGCCTTACCGACGAGGGTCCCCTATGATGAATGGTGTCCACAGTCTCCGCCCTGTATATCTACCAGCAGTTCCTTCCCTTGCTCCCTGGAGATGCAGCGCAGGGATACATCGTTTGGTCGCTTCCGGTAGAGCTCCCCATCCTTGATGCAGTATGATGTGGCTTGCCGCGCCACACGATCCGCATCCTCCTCCTTCTCTGGCAGGGTCCCTTGTGTTAAGTAACTCCGGAGCTCCGTGATCCAGCACCCCTCTTGAGGCTCCATCGTCAGGAGCAGGCGTGCTCCTGAGGCTGGGCCACAGTCCGGGGCTCCCGAGGCAGGTGGCTGGGGGAGCTCCTCCCGAGGCTGCGCTGTGTTTGATAATGACGGCAGGGCTGAGGGCTTGAAGAGCCGCTCCTCGAAGACGCCGGTGTGACGCCCCAAGACCGACGATCCAGAAGACTTCCATATTTTGTGACCTCCGTGTGTTTTTTTATTTGTGCTTGCTCTATTTATTTTGCATTGCATCATGTCATCATGCCAGCATGTCATTTAATTTTTAAAACTCAACTAAATAAACCGTATGGATCTTCGATCCATTTAAATCGAGGAAACTCACATGGTGGGTTCTCTTTAAAACATACCCTCCCGATATTTAGGGACATATTATAAAAATATTCCATTGTTTTGGAATCACCATAACCCACTTGCAAAATATCACATGCCGTTGTTATCTCAATTCTTGGTCTCCAACCTTGCCCATAAATTATTTCGTCATTTTCCGGAGCCCCACCAAAATCCGAACATTTTGGACCTTCCCAAACCTCACTTCCTATTCAAATCATTTGAATTTAAATCAAATGAGTTTGAATTTAAATCTTCGGTCTTGCCCACTTCTATTTTCTTGGAACAAGCATATTTTTCTTGAGTCCGGGAAAATTGTCCCCATCTTGTAAATCCTTTTCCTAACCCTCTCTTTCTTTTCTTCTCTTTAATTGTTTTACGCTAAAGAAAATATAAGAGAGAGAGAAGAGAGAGGTAAGCCAACCAGGCCTCTGGCCATTTCCTCTCCACAGGCCGACCCAACCGGCCTCTCGGGCCAACCGCCCCACCAGCTCTAACCCTAGCCCGATCCTCGATCCATCTCCTCCTCGTCGTTCCCAGCGCTCTCTCCCGATCCCCATCTCTCCCTCTCGATTCCCTCCAGCGCCGCCAGCGCCCGACCCCCTCCACTCGATCTCTTCCTCGCGCTTCCCCTCAGCACCGTCATCTCTCTCGATCCCCCTCGTCCTCCTCCCGAGCCGCGGCCGCTTCCCGGATCCATCGTCCCCTGCCATCAGCCGTGCCGCCGGCCAAGTCCCTCTGCCTCCTCCTACTTGGCCTTCGGCCTCCTCCCGAGCTCATGCTCCCTTTCGTCCATGGCGCCCGGCCCAACCCCTTGAGCCGTCCTCGTCGCCCTTCCTCCTCCTGCATCAGGCGTCCCGTCGCCCGAGCCCCTCGCCGCCCTTCTCCACCTCTCCCTGAGCCCCGTCCAAGGGCCACCGGAGCCGCTGCTGGCTGCCTGCGGCTTCGTCCCCAGCCGTCCCAGCGGCCTTCTCCTCGTCGCCAGCTTTGCGACCACAGGGAAACTCCGCCGCGCCTCGAGCCTCCTCTGCTCGAGCTCCACCTCCTACGCACCCCGATGGCACTGCTGCCATCTCTGCTGCTTTGTGCCGTTGGCCATGCTTGCCTTGGGCCCCGGTGTAGCCTCCCCGTGTTCATGCAGCCACCGCTGACCTCCACGAAGATCGGGACCCGAGACCCGGCGCTCCGCTGCTAGTTCCGTGGGCGTCAAGTACAACCGATGACCCTAGATGTCTCTGACGTCAAGTACCACTACAACCCAATGTTCGACTTCGTGGATTTCGCCAAGATCCTCTCGACAAACGCACGCGACTACTGGGTGATCGCCAAGTACCCCTTCGGATCGCCAAGTTCGACTACATGGATCGACAAGTTCCTCTCCGGACATGTACGACTACCGTTGCCAAGATCGCGAGTACCTCTACCGTCGCCGTGAACGACTACTTCCCTCGACGATCATCGCGAGAACGTCTACTTCCACTTCGAACCCGTCCGCCTCAAAATGCACGCTTCGAAGGTATAACCGCTAAGAACGACCGCCGTAGAGCGAATGCATGTTGTATGAGATACTCATGTTCAAACCGTGTTCGAGTTGTTCTTTGCGTTCCTCGTTTGCCATGCCGTCGACCCGTGGAAACCGGTAGTCGGGAACACCCCACCATCTTGCTCAACTCGCTTCCGTCACACTTTCTTTTGCACCGATATCTCCATGAGCTACGGAACGAAATGTTGCCGTGGCATCATTTTCGTTTCGCCCGCCGTGGCACCCTTCGTTCCGCCATGGTGACCAAATGCTTCATAATGCTCTTGTCAGCGTTTTCATAAAAATTGCATAAAAACCTGCACATGTCATCCGCATCATGATAACAACATTTAAATGTTTATAATTGTTGTTTGCATTAATTTGCTTAAATGCCATGCTAAAATGATTTATTTCATAACTAAATAACCGTAGCTCGGATTTAAATAAATTATATATGTAAATGGGGTGGAAAAATGCATAGATTAACTTGGTGCACTTTATTTTGCTGCTTAATAACATTAAAATTGTGTTTAGGGCAGAACAGTAGCAAATTCGAAATATGCATCTGGGGATTTCGGAATTGTTGTTTGTTATTTCCGGCCTCATTTAAATTTGCCTAAATAGTTAGTTTACTTATGCTTCACCTTTTGCCATGTTTAACAACATTTAATATTGTTTGGTAGCCTAACCGAGAGTGAACTAAATAATTGATGTGGTGTTTCGTCAATATGCAACTCGTTGCATATTGAGCTCCACTTAACTTGTAGTGTTGTTTGTGCATATTGCCATGCCATGAATCATTAAACCGGACATGCATCATACTTGTTTGTGCATCATGCCATGATTATGCTTGTGTGTTTACCATGTTGTTTGCTTCTTTCCGGTTTGCTTCTTCGTTAGCTTCGGTTTCGTTCCGGAGTTGTGAGGATTCATTCGACTACATCCGTTTGTCTTCTTCATGGACTCGTTCTTCTTCCTTGCGGGATTTCAGGCAAGATGACCATACCCTCGAAATCACTTCTATCTTTGCTATGCTAGATGCTCGCTCTTTTGCTATGCCTATGCTGCGATGCCTACCACTTGCTATATCATGCCACCCATAT
This sequence comes from Aegilops bicornis, assembly GCA_021605145.1. NCBI lineage: Eukaryota > Viridiplantae > Streptophyta > Magnoliopsida > Poales > Poaceae > Aegilops > Aegilops bicornis. Next base: position 182,056,882 of record CM038671.1, on the reverse strand, counting down.
TGCCATGTCAGCCCCTAACCATCCTTTCCTAGCAAACCGTTGATTGGCTATGTTACCGCTTTGCTCAGCCCTCTTATAAGCGTTGCTAGTTGCGGTGAAGATGAAGTTTGTTCCTTGTTGGAACATGGAGATGTTGTTCCTTGTTGGAACATGTTTACTTGTTGGGGATATCACAATATATCTGCTATAATTAATGCATCTATATACTTGGTAAAGGGTGAAAGGCTCGGCCTTATGCCCGTGTTTTGTTCCACTCTTGCCACCCTAGTTTCCGTCATACCGGTGTTATGTTCCTTGATTTCGCGTTCCTTACACGGTTGGGTGATTTATGGGACCCCCTTGACAGTTCGCTTTGAATAAGACTCCTCGGCAAAGGCCCAACTTTGGTTTTACCATTTGCCACCTAAGCCTTTTTCCCCGGGTTTTAGCGAGCCCGAGGGTCATCTTTATTTTAACCCCGGACCAGTGCTCCTTGAGTCTTGGCCCAACTGAAGCGATGTCCGGCGCCCCTGGGCAATCCGAGGTCTATGCCAACCCGACGTCTTGCCCATCCGGTGTGCCACGAGAACGAGATATGTGCAGCTCCTATCGGGATTTATCGGCACATTCGGGCGGCTTCTTTGGTCTTGTTTTATTCTTTGTCGAAATGTCTTGTAGTCCGGGATTCCGAGATTAATCGGGTCTTCCGGTAGAAGGAATATCCTTAGATTGACCGTGAGAGCTTATAATGGGCTAAGTTGGGACACCTGTAGGGTAATATCTTCGAAAGCCGTGCCATGCGGTTATGAGGCGAGATGGGAATTTGTTAATGTCGGTTGTAGAAAACCCGAAGTTGACCTCAAATAAAATACACATCAACGGCGTGTGTAACCGTGATGGTCTCTTCTCGGCGGAGTCCGGGAAGTGAACACTGATGTTGGAGTTATGTCGGCGTAAGTAGTTGAGGATCACTTCTTGATCGCTACTAGCTTCACGACCGTGCTTTGCTCCTCTTCTCGCTCTCTTTTGCGAAGTAGCCACCATATATGCTGAGTAAACGCTTGCTGCAGCTCCTTTGTACTACTCTGTCCTTCCTATAAGCTTAAATAGTCTTGATCTCGCGGGTGTGAGATTGCTGAGTCCCGTGACTCACAGATACTTCAAAAGCAGTTGCAGTGCCGGCGATGCCGGTCTGGGTGACTCAACCCGAGCTCAAGTGGGAGTTCGACGAGGCGTGGTCGTTACTATGTGTCTTTTCGGATGATCAGTAGTGGTGCTCAGTTGGGACGATCGGGGATCTGTGTAGCATTTGGGGTATCTTCTTTTATTTTGGTTCCGTAGTCGGACCACAGGTGTACTCTGAATGATGGATGTTTATTTATGTATTGTGTGAAGTGGCGTTGTAAGCCAACTATGTACCTCTTTCCCTTATTTATTACATGGGTTGTGTGAAGATTACCTCACTTGCGACATTGCTTTCAATGCGGTTATGCCTCTAAGTCGTGCCTCGACACGTGGGAGATATAACCGCATCGAGCGTTACAAGTTGGTAATCGAGCCTTCCCGACTTAGGAGCCCCCTACTTGATTGTTTCTTTGGCGTTGTTGAGTCTAGAATGGAAAAATGTTTTGAGTCTTAGGATTATATATATCGGAGAGTAGGATTCTTTTTATTTCCCGGTCCCTTAAATGCTCTGTGAGGTATCCTGACGTAGTGTTTTGACTCTTCTCTCCTCAAATTTCACTAATTTTTTTTAGGATCACGTGGGTATCTTGGAATCGTTCCGATGGTTTTGTGGCGAGAACATTGTTCTTGGTGCCTCGACATTTAGGGGTTGTGGCGGTGTCACGGGGAGTTGAGCTCCGAGGTGTTGTCGTCACAATTTTATCGTTGCGATTCTGGAATACCTGAGTTTTGCCGACATCGAAATCTCTTTTGTGCAGTTGTTGGTGAGATAACCCCGATAGCCCAAAGATCTTGGTAGAGTCTTGAGTATTGCCATGACTTGTATAACGGATGTTTTTGAAGGTCGAGGTACCACGATTTCCGAGGATTTCTTGGTTATGTGTTGACGGATGGATACAATTTGGATCTAGGTATTGTTAGTTTGGGTGATATATTTTGTGTCCCTGTATCCCCAACACCAGATTGCATAACCAGAAAGTTTCGGGAGTTTATAGGTGGGAATTCTAGTAGCTTACGATTTCTTTCCGGCGGATGTATGATTTGAGATTGGGGTTCAGCGTCTAGTGGTCCGCCCATTCACGGTCGATTCTGACGGTGGTCGCGAGACGTCTTAAAGAATCCTTGGCTATGCTGATTCGGGGACGTCTTGTTTGTCATTCATGACGGCCGCTATACGTCGTGTTCGTGTGGGCCCCACCACGAACACTTTGGGCGAAATCTCTATCATGTGTTTGTTCCGGCTCATTCTAGAAGCCAATCTTTTGTTTTCAGTTGTGGTATTCGAGTTGCTTCGAAGCCAAGTGTTGATTCCATACCTTTCCTAAGCGGTGTTATCATATTGCTATGTGAATACTAATCCTTCTTGATCACTGAGCTTGTCATGTCAATTCTTTTGTTGTTTCCAAATCCCACCGGTGGTTCCATCAATACCTTCTCAAGTTTGCGCTATATCTCTATCTGTAATCATTTTTCAATGAGAATAAGTAGTATGCCAAATCCATTGCTTGCCATCAATTTAATTGGTGAAGAATCAACATAATGTAATTCTTATTCTTGTTTCATCTAGTAAGTTCAATTCCTTATTCGGAGGTTCATCAAAATTCTCGATTTCAGTTGTTCATCTCTTCTTTCCAGAGTTTGTTCGTCTTATCACATTCTCGGTCCGAGATGCTTCATCTTTTCTTTTCCGGAGTTCAAAGTTTTCTCATTATATCATTTCAAAGCTTCATCTTATCACTGCAAGGCTTCACCTGGTGTTTTTAACTTCTCTTTTCTTTCTTTCATCCTTTCTTTACCGGAGTTCTTATGGAGTTTCTTCATGGTGGTTCATCAAGGATTTAATTCATTCTCGGCGTTCTCAAGATTCTTGTTGGAAGAGCTCAAATATTCTTCTTCCTACATTCCGAAGTGCAATTCTTTCTACCTTATCTCTTGAGATGGTGTTATGTCACTCTTGGCAATTTCTCTTCGTGTTTCATGTTTCACTTGTTGTCAAGAATGAGATATTTAAACCCATCATCTTCTTCCTTGGAGTTATCTTGGTATAGATTTCACCTAAAGCCTTCCCTAAGGAAAGTTGCTATTTGTGGTGCTTATCAATGACCCAAGTTCTTCATTTATCCTCCTGGTGAAATAAGTTTCTCGTCTCCTTGTTCATACCGATCCAATCTACTGTTTCCATTAGTGGCAGAATTTCACCTCATAATTTTGAGAAGTTTTCCATAAGCCCACTACAAATTTATTAGTTTAGTTGTTGGTTTTCCAACGACTCCGTTCTAACCTTCTTGGAAGGGTGCTTTCCAAGTTCATTTGTGGCAAAAGTTGTCAGTCTCTTCTCCATTTTGTTATTCCAATGATCTATCTTCTATTCTTTCTTTTCGAAGGCATTGTGATGTTGCTCTCTTCACTCATCTTCTCGTATTATGAGGATCGTGTTCTTTTAGGTGCTTATCCATCTAACTTAGGAGTGTTGTGTCATCTCTGCTAAGTTTCTTTTGCATCTTATCAAGTCTAGCATCTCTTTTCAACTTGGGAGTTCTATCCGAATTTGTTCTTCCTTGTTTCTTGTTTATCTCGTTTCAACCAGAGTGGTTCCAATTCCTTCTTGTTCATTGTGCTCGTCATTCATAACTTTTCAACCTCTCAAGGTTCTTTGGTTTCATTCTTTTGTCGAAGAAGCAACTTAGTTTTACCTCTTTCTTCTTCCGTTTTTTCTATCCGGTGCCATCCTAGATCTCGGGACGAGATCCTCTCGTAGTGGTGGAGTGTTGTGACGCCCCAAGACCGACGATCCAGAAGACTTCCATATTTTGTGACCTCCGTGTGTTTTTTTATTTGTGCTTGCTCTATTTATTTTGCATTGCATCATGTCATCATGCCAGCATGTCATTTAATTTTTAAAACTCAACTAAATAAACCGTATGGATCTTCGATCCATTTAAATCGAGGAAACTCACATGGTGGGTTCTCTTTAAAACATACCCTCCCGATATTTAGGGACATATTATAAAAATATTCCATTGTTTTGGAATCACCATAACCCACTTGCAAAATATCACATGCCGTTGTTATCTCAATTCTTGGTCTCCAACCTTGCCCATAAATTATTTCGTCATTTTCCGGAGCCCCACCAAAATCCGAACATTTTTGGACCTTCCCAAACCTCACTTCCTATTCAAATCATTTGAATTTAAATCAAATGAGTTTGAATTTAAATCTTTCGGTCTTGCCCACTTCTATTTTCTTGGAACAAGCATATTTTTGCGAGTCCGGGAAAATTGTCCCCATGCGCAAATCCTTTTCCTAACCCTCTCTTTCTTTTTCTTCTCTTTAATTGTTTTACGCTAAAAGAAAATATAAGAGAGAGAGAAGAGAGAGTAAGCCAACCAGGCCTCTGGCCATTTCCTCTCCACTGGCCGACCCAACTTGGCCTCTCAGGCCAGCCCGCCCCACCAGCTCTAACCCTAGCCCGATCCTCGATCCATCTCCTCCTCGTCGTTCCCAGCGCTCTCTCCCGATCCCCATCTCTCCCTCTCGATTCCCTCCAGGCGCCGCTTGTGCCGACCCCCTCCACTCGATCTCTTCCTCGCGCTTCCCCTCGGTAGCCGTCATCTCTCTCGATCCCCCTCGTCCTCCTCTCGAGCCGCGGCCGCTGCCCGGATCCATCGTCCCCTGCCATCAGCCGTGCCGCCGGCCAAGTCCCTCTGCCTCCTCCTCGCCAGCGCTCGGCCTCCTCCCCGAGCTCATGCTCCCTTCGTCCATGGCACCAGCCAGCCCCGCAGGGCCGTCCTCGTCGCCCTTCCTCCTCCTGCATCAGGCGTCCCCGTCGCCGAGCCCCTCGCCACCCTTCTCCACCTCTCCTGGAGCCCCGTCCGTCGGCCACCGGAGCCGCTGCTGGCTGCCTGCGGCTCGTCCCCAACCGTCCCCATGACCTTCTCCTCGTCGCCGCAGCTGCGACCACCGGGGAAACTCCGCGGCGCCTCGAGCCTCCTCTGCTCGAGCTCCACCTCCCTCGCACCCGATGGCACTGCTGCCATCTCTGCTGCTTTGTGCCGTTGGCCATGCTTGCCTTGGGCCGGTGTAGCCTCCCGTGTTCATGCAGCCACCGCTGACCTCCTGAAGATCGGGACCCGAGACCAGGCGCTCATTGCTAGTTCCGTGGGCGTCAAGTACAACCGATGACCCTAGATGTCTCTGGCGTCAAGTACCACTACAACCCAATGTTCGACTTCGTGGATTTCGCCAAGATCCTCTCTGACAAACGCACGACTACAGGGTGATGCGCCAAGTACCCCTTCGGATACGCCAAGTTCGACTACATGGATACGACAAGTTCCTCTCCGGACATGTACGACTACCGTTGCCAAGATCGCGAGTACCTCTACCGTCGCCGTGAACGACTACTTCCCTCGACGATCATCGCGAGAACGTCTACTTCCACTTCGAACCCGTCCGCCTCAAAATGCACGCTTCGAAGGTATAACCGCTAAGAACGACCGCCGTAGAGCGAATGCATGTTGTATGAGATACTCATGTTCAAACCGTGTTCGAGTTGTTCTTTGCACGTTCCTCGTTTGCCATGCCGTCGACCCGTGGAAACCCGGTAGTCGGGAACACCCCACCATCTTGCTCAACTCGCTTCCGTCACACTTTCTTTTGCACCGATATCTCCATGAGCTACCGGAACCGAAATGTTGCCGTGGCATCATTTTCGTTCGCCCGCCGTGGCACCCTTCGTTCCGCCATGGTGACCAAATGCTTCATAATGCTCTTGTCAGCGTTTTCATAAAAATTGCATAAAACCTGCACATGTCATCCGCATCATGATAACAACATTTAAATGTTTATAATTGTTGTTTGCATTAATTTGCTTAAATGCCATGCTAAAATGATTTATTTCATAACTAAATAACCGTAGCTTCGGATTTAAATAAATTATATATGTAAATGGGGTGGAAAAATGCATAGATTAACTTGGTGCACTTTATTTTGCTGCTTAATAACATTAAAATTGTGTTTAGGGCAGAACAGTAGCAAATTCGAAATATGCATCTGAGGATTTCGAATTGTTGTTTGTTATTTCCGGCCTCATTTAAATTTGCCTAAATAGTTAGTTTACTTATGCTTCACCTTTTGCCATGTTTAACAACATTTAATATTGTTTGGTAGCCTAACCGAGAGTGAACTAAATAATTGATGTGGTGTTTCGTCAATATGCAACTCGTTGCATATTGAGCTCCACTTAACTTGTAGTGTTGTTTGTGCATATTGCCATGCCATGAATCATTAAACGGACATGCATCATACTTGTTTGTGCATCATGCCATGAATATGCTTGTGATTTTACTATGTAGTTAGTTTCCTTCCGGGTTGCTTCTCTCGTTAGCTTCGGTTTCGTTCAGGAGTTGTGAGGATTCGATTCGACTACATCCGTTTGTCTTCTTCATGGACTCGTTCTTCTTCCTTGCGGGATTTGAGGCAAGATGACCATACCCTCGAAATCACTTCTATCTTTGCTATGCTAGATGCTCGCTCTTTTGCTATGCCTATGCTGCGATGCCTACCACTTGCTATATCATGCCACCCATATTGCCATGTCAGCCCTAACCATCCTTTCCTAGCAAACCGTTGATTGGCTATGTTACCGCTTTGCTCAGCCCCTCTTATAAGCGTTGCTAGTTGCAGGTGAAGATGAAGTTTGTTCCTTGTTGGAACATGGAGATGTTGTTCCTTGTTGGAACATGTTTACTTGTTGGGGATATCACAATATATCTGCTATAATTAATGCATCTATATACTTGGTAAAGGGTGAAAGGCTCGGCCTTATGCCTGGTGTTTTGTTCCACTCTTGCCACCCTAGTTTCCGTCATACCGGTGTTATGTTCCTTGATTTCGCGTTCCTTACACGCGGTTGGGTGATTTATGGGACCCCCTTGACAGTTCGCTTTGAATAAGACTCCTCCGGCAAGGCCCAACTTTGGTTTTACCATTTGCCACCTAAGCCTTTTTCCCCGGGTTTTCGCGAGCCCGAGGGTCATCTTTATTTTAACCCCGGACCCGGTGCTCCTTCGAGTCTTGGCCCAACTGGCGATGTCCGGCGCCCCTGGGCAATCCAGGTCTATGCCAACCCGACGTCTTGCCCATCCGGTGTGCCACGAGAGCGAGATATGTGCAGCTCCTATCGGGATTTGTCGGCACATTAAGGCGGCTTTCTTTGGTCTTGTTTTATTCTTTGTCGAAATGTCTTGTAGTCCGGGATTCCGAGATTGATCGGTTCTTCGGTAGAAGGAATATCCTTCGTTGACCGTGAGAGCTTATAATGGGCTAAGTTGGGACACCCACAGCAGGGTAATATCTTTCGAAAGCCGTGCCAGCGGTTATGAGGCAGATGGGAATTTGTTAATGTCCGGTTGTAGAAAACCCGAAGTTGACCTCAAATAAAATACACATCAACGGCGTGTGTAACCGTGATGGTCTCTTCTCGTGGTCCGGGAAGTGAACACTGATGTTGGAGTTATGTCGGCGTAAGTAGTTCAGGATCACTTCTTGATCGCTACTAGCTTCACGACCGTGCTTTGCTCCTCTTCTCGCTCTCTTTTCTTGAAGTAGCCACCATATATGCTAGTAAACTTGCTGCAGCTCCTTTGTACTACTCTGTCCTTCCTATAAGCTTAAATAGTCTTGATCTACGGCGGGTGTGAGATTGCTGAGTCCCCGTGACTCACGAGATACTTCCAAAACAGTTGCAGAGTGCCGACGATGCGGTGCAGGTGACTCAACCGAGAGCTCAAGTGGGAGTTCGACGAGGCGTGGTCGTTACTATGTGTCTTTTTCAGATGATCGATAGTGGTGCCCAGTTGGGACGATCGGGGATCTGTGTAGCATTTGGGGTATCTTCTTTTATTTTGGTTCCGTAGTCGGACCCTGAGTGTACTCTGAATGATGGATGTTTATTTATGTATTGTGTGAAGTGGCGGTGTAAGCCAACTATGTACCTCTTTCCCTTATTTATTACATGGGTTGTGTGAAGATTACCTCACTTGCGACATTGCTTTCAATGCGATTATGCCTCTAAGTCGTGCCTCGACACGTGGGAGATATAGCCGCATCGGGGGCGTTACAGCCGGGCTCCTGAGGTAACCGCCTGGACGCCCGTTTGGCAATGTCGTCGGCCTCCTGATTGCTGCCGCGGGGCACATGCTGCAACTCCAACCCCCAGAACTGCTTCTCCATCATGCGGACCTCCGCAAGGTAGGCTTACATGTGCTCATCTTTCGGCTCGTACACCTTGTTGGAGAAATTGACGAGGAGCTGCGAACCGCCCTTGGTGGTGAGGCGTTTCACCCCTAGGGCAGCTGCGGCCTTCAAACCCACTATTAGGCCTTCATACTCCGCTATGTTCTTGGAGACCTTTCCACCTTGCTGGAAACAGAGTTGTACAGCATAGTAGAGCTTGTCCTGAGTGGGCGATATAAGCACTGCCCCAGCCCCAGCGCCATGCCTGGAGAACGCCCCATCGAAGTACATGACCCAGCCTTCTGGCGCCTCACTTCCCGGGGAGAGGGACCGATCCTCGTCGGCCTTGAGGTCCGGTGCCTCCGTCCAATCTGCCACGAAATCCGCTAATGCTGCCCCCTTGATGACTCTGGTCGTGCTGAATTCGAGCTGGAACGCTTGCAGTTCAATGTTCCATTCTGCGACCCTTCCGGCTGAGTTGGGGCTCCTGAGCACCCTCTCCAAGGGTATGCTGAGACGACCTTGATGGGGTGTCCCTAAAAATAGTGCCGCAGCTTGCGCGAGGCCACCAGTAGAGCGGGGAGGAGTTTCTGAGGCATGGGGTACCGTGCCCTTGCATCCCGCAACACCGTGCTGACGAAGTACACTGGGTGCTCAACGAGGCTTGGAGCGTCGGTGCCGATGGCACCCTCCGGAGACCGTGGCGCCTCTTGAGGCGATGGAGCCTCCAGAGGCTGGCTATCTGGGGAGGGGGCCTCTTCCGTTCCTAGTGCGCTCCCCTGCGGCGGCTGGTCCTTCTCAGCCATGGTAGTGGTTTCTGTGGGTCTCCCTTGTTCCTGCTTTGTCTTGGCTCGGGCTGCTGCTCTGGCTTTGGTTTGACGCTCCTCCCTAACCGCTACCAGGGCTGCGCTGGCGGAGTAGGGAGTGGCGGCGAGATAGAGCACCAGGGGTTCTTGCGGGCGTGGAGCCACCATGACCGGAGGGCTGGTGAGGTACCTCTTGAGATCTTGAAATGCCTTGTCAGCCTCTTCAGTCCATTCAAAGGGCCCCTTTTTATTCATTAGCTGAAAGAAAGGCAGCGCTCGTTCCCCCAGCTTAGAGATGAAGTGCCCTAGTGCAGTCACGCGCCCAGTGAGCTTCTGCATTTCCCTAAGGGTCTTCGGCAGGCTCATGTCCTTGACCGCCTTGACCTTCTCCGGGTTAGCCTCGATGCCTCGGTGGGACACGAGGAAACCCAAGAGCTTGCGAGGGACTCGAACACACACTTCTCTGGGTTGAGCCGTGGGTTCACTGCGTTGAGGCTCATGAAGGTTTCCTCCAGGTCTTGTATCAGGGTCCTGGCCTCCCGAGACTTCACCACAATGTCATCGACGTAAGCCTCAACATTCTTCCCGAGCTGCGGACCCAAGGTGATGTGCATCAGCCGCTGAAAGGTCGCCCCTGCGTTGTGCAGCCCAAATGGCATGCATGTGTAGCAGTACACCCCACACGGGGTCAGGAAGGCTGTCTTTTCGACGTCTTCTACCGCCATCATGATCTCGTGATACCCGGAGAAGGCATCCAAAAAGATTAACAGGTCGCACTCTGCGGTGGAATCGGCAGTCACCAGTCGATGCGGGGAGCGGGAACGGATCTTGCGGGCATGCCTTGTTGAGGTTGGTGAAGTCGACACACATGCGCTCCTTCCCTCACTTCTTTGGCACAACGACAAGGTTGGCCAACCAATTCGGATATCGAACCTCGCGAATGACCCCATCGGCTTCTAGTTTGCGGGTCTCTTGGATGATGAAGGCCTGCTTTTCAGTGGACTGCCGCCTCGCCTTCTGCTTCACAGGGCGTACGTTGGGGCACATGTTGAGGTGATGCTCGATTACGCCCCTAGGGATCCCCACCAACTGATCAGGCTCCCAGGCGAATACCTTCTTGTTTGCACGCAGGAACTTGACTAGGGCCTCCTCCTGCTCGGGCTCGAGGTTGGCGCCTATGGTGAAAGTGGCGCTGGTGGACCCGTCCTCGTCGACGGGTATCTGCTTGGTTTCTGCCTTGTCTTGGGTGAACAACTGTTTCTTCTTGGTGGGTGCAGCCCCCTTGGGCTCGGGGGCCTCCGAGTCGGCGGGCTGTGCCGATGCCGCCGTCTTGAAGGCGAGCTTGAGCACTCGCAGCGCATACCCGGTGTCCCCGTGCACGGTGAGGACACCGTTGCTCCTGGGCATCTTCATGAGGTTGTACGCCGGGTGCGTCGCGGCCATGAATTGGGCCAGCGCTGGATAGCCGAGGATGGCGTTGTAGGGGAGGCCGATGGGGGCGATGTCGAAGTCGATCGACTCCGTGCGGAAGTTGTCGTAGGTGCGAAGGTTACCGGAGCGGATCTGTCCCAAGGAGCTGGATGACCCGCCGACGCTGAGAAGGGCGGCTGGGTTCTGACCGCTCCGGGTATCTTGAGAGGAGGTTGAAGGCCTCAACTGAGAGAACGCTGAGGCCCGCGCCGCCATCGATGAGAGTTCTAGTGACGGCCACCTGGCAGATGGTGGGGGTGCACAGCATCGAGAGTGCACCCGAGCAGGCCGAGTTGGAGGGGTGGTCCTCCGAGCTGAAAGTCAGGCCGGCCTTGGGCGCTGCCCGGTCCGGGAGAGCCCCCTGCCGCGTGGAAGCGGCGCTGACCCGGCGAATGAACGGCTTGACGTGGTGACTTGTAGGCGGCGCCTGCGAGCTGCCCAGGAGGGCCGCTGTCGGTGTCAAAACCGGTGGATCTTGGGTAGGGGGTCCCGAACTGTACGTCTAGGCGGATGGTAACAGGAGACAAGGGACACGATGTTTACCCAGGTTCGGGCCCTCTTGATGGAGGTAAAACCCTACGTCCTGCTTGATTAATATTGATGATGTGTGTTACAAGAGTGGATCTACCACGAGATCAAAGAGGCTAAACCCTAGAAGCTAGCCTATGGTATGATTGTTGTTCGTCCTATGGACTAAAGCCATCCGGTTTATATAGACACCGGAAGGGGCTAGGGTTACACATAGTCGGTTACAATGGTAGGAGATCTACGTATCCGTATCGCCAAGCTTGCCTTCCATGCCAAGGAAAGTCCCATCCGGACACGGGACGAAGTCTTCAATCTTGTATCTTCATAGTCTTGGAGTCCGGCCGATGATGACAGTTCGGCTATCCGGACACCCCTAGTCCGGAACGCCTCGGTAGCCCACGAACCAGGCTTCAATGACAGCGACGAGTCCGGCGGCGCATGTTGTCTTCGGCATTGCAAAGGCGGGTTCTTCCTCGAATAATTTATAGAAGATTGTGAACACCCGGGATAGTGTCGGCTCTGCAAAAATAAATTCCACATACCACCGTAGAGAGAATAATATTACACAAGATCAATCTGGCGGCGTGATACGTGGCGTGGCGTCGCACCACTACCAAGCCTTTACTCAAATTGTTTTTTATTGTTCCAGCTCAGCACGTTTAGCGAAGCGGTTTCAGCAACACGTCTTGTCGAGCGGTCGTGTTCCCCTTATTCCGGGATTCCCATCAATACGGACGTGGGTAACCCAACGCGCTTTCATTGATTGTGGCGCTTGGGAGATAAGCGAGTTTTACCAGGCGGTGGGGACACATGTTTTGTCCGCCCATATAAGGGGATAAAGATCCAACCCTTTTACTTGCGCCTTCTTCCTCCTTGGCTTATCCATCTCCATGAACTTCGAGCTCCAGCGCCCAAGTCCGCACTTCTCACCTCAACCTTCTCCAACTATGTCCGGAGGCGGGAGGCAAGTGGATGGCCTCCTCCATCACGGAGGGCAGATCCGAGAAGCTTCTTGTGACGCGCCCGGATATTTGTCCGGCAACATCGCGCATCGGCTCCCCGGCGAGGGAGAGCTCGTCCCCAACCCAGGGCCCCATGAGAGGGTAGTATTTCTTCCCCATTTCCTCCAGCGCCTTTGGGCTTCCCGCTTCATCCCTTTGTCAGGGGCTCATGTTCTCTACTACGGCCTAGATTTCCATGATCGGCCCCGAATTTCATCCTCAACATCTCGGCGTTTATAAATGCGTGTGTGAGAACCTTCCTCTGCATCTAGCCCCACTTGGCTTGTGGCTCAAGACCTTGATGTCAAGCCGAAGGTTGTGAAGGGCAGCCAAAGCGGAGTCTTGAGGCGCCATGGTGGGCGGGATGTCCCACGTTACGATGGCTGGAGGGCACTTTGTGGAAACCATCAAGGGGTGGCAATCGGGGTGGTTCTACATCACCGAGCCGCGTGACCTGATTGGGCGGCTGCCCCGAATTCAGATATGGCATCCCTACGGCTCACCTCCTGGAAAGAGTGGCGGATTTGGGGATTCGGAGGAGCTGACCGGACTCCAAGCACATATCCGGAAGGCTGGTGGACAAGAAGCTCAAGCTTGTCAGCGTAGTCGGGTCATGCTCATCCGCCGGATTCTCCCGTGCCAGCGATGGGGCTTCAACATGTGGGAGTTTGATCCGGCGCAGCACCAGACCCTGAGCTGGCTCTTCGACACTACGTATGAAGATGTCTGGAAGGTGTTGTTCAAGGGCGCCGAAGCTCCCGCATCCGCTACCGAAGATCATGGATTCCGCTCGCAGCATCCTGCTGATGAGGTGAGTGATTTCACCACTTGTTTTCCATAGTTTGGCTCTATGCGGGATCTAAACTCCCTTTACCTTTGACAGGAATGGCTGGCGAAGGCCGAACGGATTATCTGTCCGGCCCCATTGCCAGAGGACCCAGTGACGCCCGCCACTTCGCGGGGCTCTTGGCTCCGGCACCCACGTGGTGCGGAGAAGAAAAACCAGAAAGACGGCCACGGGGACTCGGAAGAGTTCCTGTTTTCAGGTGCTATCGGATGATGAATCCGAGGCCGATTCCTCCCACCAAGGCGAGGAGGAGAAGAAGAAAGCCTCTCCCCCAGCGGGGGGAGGAAAGAAAATGAAGGCCTCCCCAACAAGGGAGGCCGAAGAATCCAAGAAGGAAAAATCTTCCCCGGACTGCTCCGCCAACGCTTGTCGATGACGCAGCGAGGACTGGCCTCCAAGGGCCAAGCCCTGGCGAGATCGTAAGTATCCGGACTCGAATAACTTCAAGGTTTTTCTTTTAGCCACATAATGTCTTTCTAATGCCGCATACAACCCTGCAGTCCTCCCAAGGATGATCTTCCCGTTCGTCGGCGGGTCCTTGAGGTCGTCGGATATGGATTCCTTCCGATTGCCTCCACCCCCGTGTCGCGAACGACGCCGAGGTAGGATCGAGAAAGGGACCCGCCCGGAGGAGGAGGCCGGAGGTGTCACAGGACACCCTCCGGACTTTGCACGGACTCGGCCGGAGGCCACAGGTGGCTCGAGTCGTGGGCGACCGCCGTAAGAAGGGCAAGACCGCTGACGTCGGCTGCCTCCGTCCAACCAGAGGTGCCGGATAATTTGCTTTGGAGGCGCTCAGCGGAGCCTCCATCGAAGAGGAACACCGCCTTGTTATGAGTCGCGGTGATTCGAAAGGATTCAGCTCGCTAAGAGCGGGCTGGCCGAAGCCTGACAGCCTTCTAACGGGCTTTGAGGTAAGAATTTCAATATATGTAAAATGGTACCGCATAGGCGGTAGCCCACGATGCTCGGTTCGGTGTTCGGAAAGAAAAGCGGACTGAGGATCTTTAGAAAGATAAGCGAGTCATAAAAAATATGTCAATATGGGATTGCGAGTTGCGCTGCTGACCTCCGCCCGCCTTGGCAAGGAGGTCGATGCTGAAGGAAAACCTCGGCGGTCCGAGAACGAGCTCGGTCATGCCAAGAAGCAGCTCGAGGAAAAAGAAGGTGAGTAATACCTTATGAAAATTGTACCTTCTGAGAAAAGGATTTGGTTGCAAGAAAAATGACAAGGATAACGTGGGTATTGTAGGGGCCACTAACGAGGTGGCGACCACGAAGGAGGCGGTGGCAGCGGCCGAGCATAATCTCGACCCAGGCGCACCCGGCGAGAGAAGCAGGAGGTGCGAGTGGCGGAGGTGCAGCAAGAGCTCGAGGATCTCGTGAAAAAACATGAGAGCTTGGAGGCGTGACTCAAGACTTCGAGTCTGAGCTTGCTGTGACTCTTGAGAGTGCCAAAGCCGCTAAGGCGAAGCCTACAAGGCCCTCGAGGAGATTGAGGCGGTGAAGAAAATAGCAGCGGTAAGGCATTTGTCATGCAAAGTAAGCATATGAGTGTTAATTACCTGTTGCTTACCGAATTCGGAGCTCTCCAGAGGCATTCGCAGATCTTCCTCGTGGCGTGTCCGATCTTTGCCGCATTCTACCGGGCGAGGAGGGGAGCTCGGCGGAGAAGGTCTTACGGTCTCGGTATGATGAGGCGGACATCCGGTGCCCTTAGCGACCAGGCTGAAGCGGATGGTCGAGCTCCACAAGGCGGCGAGCAGGCCATGAAGGGCCTCATAGTTTGGCTGTGGCCTAAGGAGGCCATGCACAGGAGCTACTGCCCGGCTGGTGTGGCGGGCGATGGATGTGTGCCCGTGGGTTGAAGTCATCAAGCATTCCGCTTGTATTGAGGGTGCCCGTCGGGCTCTTGCCAGCGCAAAAGGTGCCTTTGGGGCAAGATGGATGCCCAGAAGCTTCGTGACGGACCCGCCACGGAGGGCAAGGAGCATTGCACGCCCGAGATGTATTATAAGAGTGTCTTTGAAGGCGCGCACTATTGCGGGTGAGTGCTCCAAAGATGTAATATTTGAGTAGACTCGCATTTTGTTATCTGTCTTGCTGAAAACTTAGTTCATATCGCTAAGCAACGCTTGTTAATTTAAAATATTACCTTATGTGTTTTGTTTATCAAATCGAGAGATGGCAAGTCATCGGCTTGACCCCATGCCATGAGTGCTTTGGGGTGTTCGGGATAAACTTGAGCGCTCTTGTTCCCATTTTTGGGTCCATCTAGAGGGCGCTCAACCACAGTGAACAAGGCAACCGGACTTATAATGCTTGAACACTCTCACTTAGCCATAGAATTCTATAATTTTAAATTTAGTGAAGCCCCTAGTCTTCGGAAGGCGAATTTGGGGCGCTATCACGCCTTGGCCGGGCAGTATCCGGCTCCTCGCTCTAAGCGGCATAAGTCTTTAAGGACTGCAAAAACCTCTCGAACAGCGACGGCTCTCGCCTCATCATGACGGTCAGTTTAGCTTTCTCCATCGAGGCGTTAACCCAGCTCAAGCTGAGGCGGAATCATGATGGTTCTCCCAGTCTTTACCTTAGCCGATATAACGGGCGTAAGGTACCAAAACATGGGAGCCGGGCAAACCCAACTATTGACCCAAGACATGATTGAACCCGATGCATATAGTGCTATAAGTTGGGTGCCGCACTTGTGAAAGTGTTCGGACTCATCATACCATAATCACGGAAACATAAGCCCCTGGTGTATATTAGCCGTACCAAAGTGTACGGATGCAACATGCCGTGAATGAACATATGTATGAAAAAGAAATGCAATTATAAGCAAAAAGGTGATGTATTGTTTTATTCAATAAGTGCTGCTACGAATGCAGAACGATACAAATAGTGCAATAAGCAAGGTATGGGACTGTTAAACATGTCCCCCTCCAGGGGTAGGCTGCAGATTAGTGTACAAAAATGCTCGTAATGGAGACCACCTGTATATTTGTTGTAGCCTTTATCCTTCCCTGGCTGTTGCATCGTGAGTTCGGCAGGTCTGCTGCCGGACAGGGCCTCTGACAAACGGAGTCCTGTGGGAAAAAGGTAAAAGATAAAAAGAAAAGAAAAAAGGAACGACACACTTGAGAGCCCCTGGTGTTGTTGAGACGCAGTCTGGGTTTATCGTGGTCGTGCCGCTCTCCCCATGCCCATGGTATCTTCATAGCGTAATGGTGTCCGCGAAGGACCTGCTTTGACGTTTCGCAGGAGCTGGGGTTGGGGCACTTTACTCTGGCGTGCTCGGGCGATGCGGTGGTCTTGTTGTAAGTTACTCCGGGCGTGCTTAGGCGTGTCCGGCCGCTTAACGCGGCGGACTCGAGAATTGCCTTAAGAGGCTGCATTGCATACGCCCACGAGCCGATGTATGTTCCTCCGTGCGGAAGAACGTTCAGTGTTTCCGTTGACCGTGATGACTCCTCGAGGGCCTGGCATCTTGAGCTTGAGGTATGCGTAGTGCGGCACCGCGTTGAACTTTGCAAACGCGGTACGTCCGAGCAAGGCATGATAGCCGCTGCGGAACGGGACTATGTCGAAGATTAACTCCTCGCTTCGGAAGTTATCCGGGGATCCGAAGACCACTTCCAGTGTAATTGAGCCTGTACAATCGGCTTCTACACCTGGTATGATGCCTTTAAAGGTCGTTTTGGTAGGTTTAATCCTTGAGAATGCATGCCCATTTTGCGCCTTTGTATCACGGTAAGCAGGTTAAATTTGCTGCCGCCGTCCATCAGGACTCTGGTTAGGTGAAATCCATCGGCGATTGGGTCTAAGACCGGTCTGGCCGAATCCGCCATGGCGGATGTTGGTGGGAGTGGTCCCTTCGGTCAAAAGTGATCGGGCGGGAGGACCATGGATTGAACTTCGGGCAACTGGCTCCATCAGCGTGAAGCGTCCACGAGTGCACGCTTCCGCTCCCTTTTGGGTATGTGCGTTGCGTATATCATGTTCACCGTCCGCACTTGTGGGGGAAACCCATACATCCACTATTGTTCGGCGGTTGGGTCTCGTCCTCGTCATCGCTATGCAACCTTGTCATTGTTTTCGCAATTAACTTGCCTGCCTGTGAATACCCAACAGTCCCTGTTGGTGTGGTTAGCTGGTTTTTCGAAGTGCCGTGTATCGCACAAGCGGTCGGTATTCGGTCCAAATTGGGCCGGACCGGAGTAGTTCTTTTGAATGGCTTTTTCCGCTGACGGGTTTAGAGCCTCTGAATCCGGCATTGATTACCGTATCCTCAATATTGTCGTTGTTAATGCGGCGTTTGTTTTTATTACGACGCGGCCTGCCATTTCGGTCCTTGAGGTCCGGACTGCCCGAATTTTATTTGAGGTTGTTGCTGCGTGCTAGCAGTTGTCCTCACCAGCGTAGAAGCGGGTCATGAGTGATGTGAGGGCTGCCATGGATTTCCGGATTTTCCTGTCCTAGGTGCTTGGGCAAGCCACTTATCGGCGGATGTTATGCTTGAAGGCCGCGAGGGCCTCCGCATCCGGACGATCGACGATTTGGTTTTCTTGGTTAAGAACCGTGTCCAGAATTATGCGGCCGATTCGTCTGGCTGCTGAATTATGTGGCTTAGGTCATCAGCGTCTGAGTGGTCGCACATAAGTGCCACTGGAAGTTATCGAGGAATGCGGCTTCGAGGTCCTCCCAACTCCCAATTGACTCTGCTTTGGCAAGCTGTTGTTGAGCCAATGCCGGGCTGGTCCTTTAAGCTTGAGGGGAGGTATTTGATGGCGTGAAGATCGTCACCGCAGGCCATGTGGATGTGAAGGAGATAGTCTTGATCCAAACCGCGGGGTCTGTTGTGCCATCATAGGATTCAATATTGTGGGTTTAAACCCTTCGGGATTTGATGATCCATTACTTAAATGCATGAAGCATAGTGGGTGTCTTGGCGCCTCTGTCTTTGGCGATATCACGGCCAGACTCAAAAGAGCTTTGTCTGTTTTGTTCGGCCCGGCGGACTTCTTGTGTCGGTATGACCCGGTTGTAAATCACGTGCCGTGGGCGCCCACGTGATCCATAGATCAATCTTGATTGTCTTGCCTTGTTCTCCAATATATCTCGCTTGAGTCGGAGGCGTTCCTCGTGGCCGTGTGCTTTTTGAGCGATGCAGTGCAGTTCTAGTAAAGGGCCTAGAGGCCTCTCTGTCAGCGACCACGGGGGTGGTCGGTTGACCGTATTGTCTCTCCTGGTGATGCGGGTTAGTAAGCCTCCTCCTCTAATCGGGGAGCAGCTTGCGTTTAGGGTAGCTTTGGAGGGGCGTTCGAGCTCATGCTCTTGACGCGAGGACTTCAGTCCATCTGCCGGCTAGCAGATCCCGATCAGCTCTAAGTATTCTTTGCTTTTCTTGAGGCTTTTCGCCGTGGCCATAAGCCCGCGTCTAAGCAGCTCTTGTTCGGCGGGATCCTCGAGCACGGCGAATTCATAAATCATCGAGGCTTGCCGTCTCGGAGGGAGGCATATAATCCTCTACCTCTTCTTACGCCGCTCTCTCGTGAAATTTGGCGTCTCCATCCTCCCCATTTGGATCTTCTTTGGAGTGGATTGTCTTCGACCTTTGTCCGGTGTATTGTTATCTCCGGTGCGGAATCTTCATTCTTCTTTGTGGCGGGATTTAGGCGGCGCCTTGTGGCCTTGGCGCTTAGGCTGCTTCTTGGAGGGTCATCCTCCGTTGTTCCATCGCCGTTCCCATCTTTTGGGATGTCCACCATATATATGTCGTATGTATGAGGTGGCCTTCCGATGCCTGTAGGCGCTGGGTCTTGTTAAATCTCTCGGCATCGTCGTCCATACCGTCGATGTCTTCGGTCGTAGTCTAGCATGTCGGTTAGATCGTTGGCAATGGCTACCAAGTGGGTGGTGGGTGGGCTTTGAACTTCTTCGTCGTCCGCATCCCAACCGTCGACCGTAGTCCGCCAGGGGCTCTCCCCGATAACGAGAGGTACTTTAGCGAACTCAAGATGTCGCCAAAAGGTGAGAGTTGAAAGATGTCCGCTGCGGTGAACTCCATGACCGGCGCCCAATCGGATTCGGTCGAAGGGGGCGCGGGAGGTTCGAAGTCCGGCAAGGAGTCCGGAACCTCGGAGTCGCAAGCTTTATGAGGGACAAGATCAGTGTTCTGCTCTATCGCCGTAGAGGTTGCAGCCCCCGAGGTGGTGTCTAGCCATCCGTCCCCGATCCGCGCAGCCGGCTCCGAATTGAAGATCGGAGGCGGGTTGAGAATCTTGACCTCCAGTCTTGCCGGCTGTAGAGCAAAATCATGCTTTCGCCCGTGGCGCGGTCTGACACGCTTCGGCTGTGGCTCGACTCCATCGAGGATGAAGTCCCAGCGGATGTCGGCCGTGAAGTTCAAACTTCCAAACCTGACACGGCGGCTAGGGGCGTAGCTTCGATGTGCTCGGATGGCCAAGCGAATCGGCCCGCGATGCGAAGCCGCCCGAATCTGAAGATCTGTCAGGGAGGAAAGTCTCACCCTGGACTGCGTTGTTGATGATGGTCGAAGAAGCCATCGAGCCTATCGGTGACGACACAGAGGAACTCTCAATGAAAGCACCAATGTCGGTGTCAAAACCGGCGGATCTCGGGTAGGGGGTCCCGAACTGTGCGTCTAGGCGGATGGTAACATGAGACAAGGGACACGATGTTTACCCAGGTTCGGGCCCTCTTGATGGAGGTAAAACCCTACGTCCTGCTTGATTAATATTGATGATGTGTGTTACAAGAGTGGATCTACCACGAGATCAAAGAGGCTAAACCCTAGAAGCTAGCCTATGGTATGATTGTTGTTAGATCCTATGGACTAAAGCCATCCGGTTTATATAGACACCGGGAGAGGGCTAGGGTTACCGCAGTCGGTTACAATGGTAGGAGATCTACGTATCCGTATCGCCAAGCTTGCCTTCCACGCCAAGGAAAGTCCCATCCGGACACGGGACGAAGTCTTCAATCTTGTATCTTCATAGTCTTGGAGTCCGCCGATGATGATAGTTCGGCTATCCGGACACCCCCTTGTCAGGAACTCCCTCAGCCGCGACGACCGGGGGTGTTGGTGTAGCGTGGTGGGTGAGGAAGAGGCCGGGCAGCTCTTCCCAAGAGGCCACGGAGGCTGCCGGTAGGTGGAGCAGCCATGCACGCGGAGCGCCGGTGAGGGCCATGGGAAGCCAGTTGGCCATGACCCTGTCGTCACCTCCGGCCCGAGGATGGCCTCCTCAGACGCCCGGCAAGAAGGCTAGCGGATCGATCGGCGCCCACAGTGGCGTGGCAGCGTTGTTGGGTTGAACTTGTCCGGCCACCGCACCCGTTGCAGGGATGGGGCCAGGCTCGAGCCCCTGGCCCCGTCTTTGGCGCCAGCGACGAATGAGCGGCTAACGCTACTCATCGCGAAAGGCAGGTCGTGGCCCGGTGGCGAGAAGGAAAACTCAGTTACCCCCTACAGGCGCGCCAAATGTCAGATTCGGGTTACAGCAGACCCTTGAGGATTCGAACACCGGGGTGTAGCGGAGATCTTGCCCTCTACTGCCTGCACCCCGCCGCCTCGCTAGGATCTAAGCTATGGAAAAAAACGGCACAAGAGACACGAGGTTTATACTAGTTTGGGCCACCATTGTGGTGTAATACCCTACTCTAGTTTGTGGTGTGGTGGATTGCCTCTTGGGTTGATGATGATGAACAATACAAGGAAGAACAGCCTCATGATGCATTCTTGGCTGAAGGCGATGAACTGCTAGGAGGAGTTCAGTCACCCTTCTCTCTCTCTCTCTCTCTCTCTTTCCTTGAGATGCTACTCAATCCAATTCCAGATGCCTCTACCCTGTGGGTGGTTAGTCCTATTTATAGGCAAAGGCCCTGGGCCTCTTCCCAAATATTGAGCGGGATGGGCGCCAACAATTGGCCATTTTGAAGGGGAACATCTGGTACACTTATCCTGACTAAAGTTGGTCCTCTCCTGCCAAAGGCGCTGGTGGTGACGCCTGCTTGGGCTCCACAATGACTTCCTTCCTGCCGTTGGGATAGTCTTGGTCTCGTTGCAATCAAAGCTTGGTGCCTTTGCTTGATGGTCTCGCTGCTTGCTCCCTTTGCACCAAAGAGGAAAGGAGGACACTGCTGTGGCGGGCGCTCACCTGGCGCCCTTGGTAAATCATGGCTTGCGTCATGGGCACCTTGTGAGGTACCCCGCCTTGATCTCTCCGCCTCCTCGCGAGCTAGCCTAATGAGGCCGTGCTTGAGGAGGCTTCGTGTCGTCCGCCCCGCGAGGCTTGGCCCCTCACGAGGGTCTTGGGCTTATGTTGATGAAGAGGGGCTGTGCTGGGCCCCTCCTTGAGCCACGCCGCAGGCCGCAGGCAGGCAAGTCTGGGGCCCCCGTTCCCAGAACGCCGACAGTGAGGCATCAAATCACAAAAGCACGGACAAAGCAACCATCATTTCAGTCTTCGCTGACTCCGCTTCTCCATTGTCTTCTTCGAGAAACCATCTCACCGCACTAGTACTCCTAGTAGTACTAGTAAAGGACTTCCTGGATGCAAATAAGGCGGTTGTCTCGGCTTGCGGTGACACTTGCGAACGACTTACCGTGGTCTCCCTCAATGGTGTTCTCCGTCGAACGCACTTCGCCAAACCACACAAAAAATATCGTCGACGTCACCGCAATGGGGAAGAAAGTCAAATATAGTTACTACCTCCATTTTTTTGTACACAAGGCCAGTATATCAAAATTACAATTTGCAAAGGGCCACTAACACTAATCGAGGCAAAATTGATGGGGTTAGCAACCAAGGACATTAATATCCCTGCATGCATGCGGAAGTGAGAAGGTTGGTTTGCATGGCGCTACATTAATCAGCGATGAGGAGTGAGATGGTTAGCTCTTTGGTCTTTGGAGAAAAAATACGCATTAATTGACACGTGAAGCGAGGATTTGTATCGATTAAATCCCGAAGGAAAACCCCACCTTTATTTTTTAACACTAGTACTCCTAAATGCGTGCGTACTTATCCTGTTTGGGTCTAGGCCTTGCATTGCCAAACTTCGCCACACATTTTTGCCAAGCTTACCTAAAAGTTTTCAAAAATGAAAAGGAGGTACACTTGCGCATGGCTGTCATGGGTCGCACCGCACCTTCACTGGTCGCTCCTGCACACCGCTGGGTCGCACCGCACCCTCACTGATCGCTCCTGCATGCATAAACCCAACCAAGGGAACGCACCCTCACTGACGCGTCTTTGTCGCATGTGAACAAACCAAACTCAGCCATCCTATCGCTGACACATAATTTTTTGTTCATAGAGTATGTTTATCCAACTGCATGTTGGGGAGTATCCGTCTGACCCGTGCGGCGGTGGTTTGTTGGGGGAAGAAGAAGAGGTGAGGAAGAAGGAAAGAAGGGTTAGGAGGCGTGGGATATATTCATCCAACCGCCTTTGAAATGGTAGGTGACCCAAGTCAGGCGACTTGCATAACAAATATATGTTTTACAGAACAAAAGATCCATAAAACAACAACATAAAGAAAAACTATCATTGCTTTCGCGGAAAGAGGCGGCCTCGTCATCTTTGGCTGCCGCGCGAACCAGCCGTTGCTCCCGGCGTGTGTCTCCACACCGTGGTTGTCCTCGACCTCCGGCTACTTGTTCAAGCGGGCGTCGCAGGCGCTTCTGCGGGCCAGAGCACTGCTTCGGTTCAAGTCGAGGGGCGTCCGGTTCCGCTGCGGGAGGGCCTCGATGGCAGCGGCATCCAGCGCTCTCCGCGTCGAGTCGAGCCTCCGCCCGCCGGTTCAAGTCCAGGGGCGTCAGTTCAGCCTGCGGGAGGGCGTCGATGAGAGCGGCATCTGCGCGCTCTGCGTCGAGTCGAGCCTCCGCCGCTCGGTTCATGTCCAGGACGTCCGGTTCGCCTGCAGGAGGGCCTCGATGGCAGCGGCATCTGTCGGCGTTCTGGGAACGGGGGTCCCCAGACTTGCCTGCCTGCGGCGTGGCTCAAGGAGGGGCCCAGCACGGCCCATCTTCATCAACACAAGCCCAAGACCCTCGCCAGGGGACAAGCCTCACGGGGCGGACGACACGGAGCCTCCTCAGGCACGGCCTCATCAGGCTGGCTCGCGAGAAGGCAGAGAGATCAAGGCGGGGTACCTCACGAGGTGCCCATGACACAAGCCATGACGACCAAGGGTGCCAGGCGGGCGCCAGCCCGCGCAGTGTCCTCCTTTCCTCTTTGGTGCAAAGGAGCAAGCGCGGCGAGAGCATCAAGAAAGGCACCCGTTTGGTGCAACGAGACCAAGACCAGCCCAACGGCGAAGGAAGTCATTGTGGAGCCCAAGCAGGCGTCACCACGAGAGCCTTTGGCGGTGAGGACCAACTTTAGTCAGGATAAGTGTACTCGATGTTCCCCTTCAAAATGGCCAATTGTTGGCGCACTTCCCGCTCAATATTTGGGAAGAGGCCCAGGGCCTTTGCCTATAAATAGGACTAGCCACCCACAGGGTAGAGGCATCTAGAATCAGGGTAGAGGCATCTGGCATCTGGATCGAGAATCCAGCGCCTGGAATCCAAAGAGAGAGAGAAGGGTGACTGAACTCCTCCTAGTAGTTCGTCCCCCCAGCCCGGAACAGACCCTCGCGGGGCTGTTCTTCCTTGTATTACTCATCATCATCAGCCCAAGAGGCAATCCACCACACCACAAACTAGAGTAGGGTATTACACCACAATGGTGGCCCGAACTAGTATAAACCCTGTGCCTCTTGTGTTGTTCTTTCCGTAGCTTAGATCCTAGCGAGGCGGCGGGGTGCAGGTAGGTAGAGGGCGAGATCTCCGTGCGCACCCCAGTGTTTGAACCTCAAGGGTCTGCGGGAACCCGAAATCCGACATTTGGTGCGCCCGGTAAAGTGCGCGGGTAAATCTTCCACGCCTGTTCTCCTCCGACCATCAGCGTCCCATGTCGGCGTTAAATCGGGCCCGCGCCGAGCGCCGAGCCGCTCTCGCTTCCCGCGTCACCTAGACGGCCCCTGTCAGCGGGCATCCTCGCCGTTCCCCATCACCTGCCGTCAACGCCGCCATCGGCCCGGCCGGGAACGAGCAGCAAGCATCGTCTCAGCATCCGTCCGTGCGGCAAGACGGCCGCACCGCTACTCCCTCGCTCACCCCAGCTGGTTCTTCATCCCGCGCGCTCCGCGCACCCATGGAGGCTTGAGCTGTGCTCATCGCGGAAAACGATCTCCTGCGCTACCGTCCCGTCGACGACGTCTACGAGGAATGGCTCGACCGCGTCGCCGAGCTCGTCCGCGCCGCAGGGGGCTCTCCTGCACCGTCTGTCCCGCTGCATCGCACCCCGCCCTGCACGGGCGACGAAGCTCCGGGGCGCCCCAGCCGCCTCCTCCCCAAGAAGGCGCCCTGGCTCCAAGGCGCGTGGCCCCTGGGTGGAACCCGCTCCGTCAGGTGCCAGCGCGGCAAGAGCAAAGCTGCCAAGAAGTCCCTCGCCCGCAAGAAGCTGCCTGAGTGCTCCCTGCTCCAGCACGTCGGAACCACGCTCCCGCACGCCAAGACCCCGCGCTGCTCCCAGCTGCAGTGCATGGGGACTCGCAAGACCAGGCTCTTCGTCACCCAAGACCTCCCGTGGCCACAGCAGGCTGCCGCGCCTTCACCACCGAGCTACATGGCGCCTGGCGTGGCCCGACAAGTTCAAGCCGGACCTGCCTCCTCGCTATGGCAGTGCGGCTGACCCCATGAAATTCCTCCAGCTCTACGAGCTGGGCATGGCTCACCAAAGAGGCGACGAAGGTCATGGCGAACTGGTTTCCCATGGCGCTCAGGGCGGGCCCGCATCGGCTCCTGAACCTGGCTCGCACACGATCTCCTCTGGGGACGAGATGCGCACCCGCTTCATCGCCAACTTCCAAGGTACTTTCGTGACCGGCCACCAGCCGTGAGCGACATGCGCCATATCAAGCGGCAGCCAGCAGAGACCTGCAGAAGTACATCCAGTAGCCTTCAACAACGCACGCCTCAAGATACCTAAGGGGACCGAGGAGGCCATCATCTGAGCCTTCTCCGACGGCGTGCGCGACGTCAAGATGAAGGAGGAGCTGGCGATGCATGAAGACCTGTGCACTTCCTTGGAGCTGTTCAACTTGGCAACCAAGTGCGCCAGGGCTGAGGAAGGGCATCTCTCCCTTCTCGAGTTGCCTGCCGTAGACCCAGAAGAGAAGAAACCCAAGGCCAAGGATGTGAAGCGCAAGGGAGCTTCATGCTCGTGAGTGAACCCAGACACCAAGCGGGGCAGAGATCAGCCCGAATCCTCCAAGGGCAGCCGGTACTGTGTGTACCACGACCTCCACGCCCACAACACCAACGAATGTCAAGATCTCCAAGCCGTGCAAGAAGGAAGGATCGGCCGCCATCCTGACCGCAGTGACCGGGGCTACGGTCGAGGAGGAGGAAGGAACGCAGGTCGCTGGGAAGACCGCGGCCCGCGCCAAGGGTGGCGCGATCGACCTCGCGAGGATCGCTGGCAGGACCCGCCTCGCGAGGGAGACTGGAGGGATTAGCCTCTCGAAGATCGCCCGCGAGGCAACGCAGGCCTCCCTCCGCTGCCGCCGCAGCCAAGGAGGAACGAGGATCGTCGGGCTTCCAAGAACCACGTGCGATTGCCTGCATCCTGGGCGGAGCTCAAGCCCCAGCCTCTCAACGCATCTTCAAGCAGTTCGCCCGCGAAGTGAATGCAGTCCTCCCCAAGCTCGAAGTCGCGCGCCCTCTCAGGTGGTCGGCGTGCGCCATCACGTTCAGCTCAGCGGATCAGCTCAAGTGCGCAGCCACAGCCGGAGTCCTCCCGATGCTTTGCTCCCCAATCATCAGCAACGTGCTGGTCACCAGGACCCTCATCGATGGCGGGGCAGGGCTCAACGTCCTGTCCGTATAAACATTCAGCAATCTTCAAGTGCCCTACAATCAGCTTCAGCCAACCAAGCCTTTCTCTGGAGTCACCGACGGCTCCACGGTCCCGATTGGGCAGGTCCGCCTCCCTGTCACCTTCGGGGCACGCGACAACTACTGCACCGAGCTCATCGACTTCGACGTCACCCACATTCGCTTTGCCGTAGCGCCATCCTTGGGTACCCAGCGCTGGCCAAGTTCATGGGTGTAACTCACCACGGCTACAACATCCTCAAGATGCCGAGAAGTGGCGGAATCATCACGGTGCCTGTGAAGAGAAAGACGGCGGTGTGCTCCACAGAGCGAGCCTTCGGTGCTGCATCACTGGAAGACCGGATCGTGGGCGGAGGCTTCCGAGACCACCCCAAGAAGAAGAAGACATCGTCCGGCCCGGCCCCTCGGGAGGCAGGCCCCTCGGGGCCCAGCGCTGCCCAGGGGAACCTCCTTCCATCGCATAGGAAGCGGCGCGGCGCCCTCCTCAGGCAGGGCTCGGGGGCTCTCCCCTGGAGGGCCACCGACCTTGCCAAGGTCACGAGGGAGGCGCTTGGGCACCACTTGGAGGCGTGCTTCGAAGCACGTTCCCCTCAAGAAGGAGCAAGGCAAGGAGGGCCAAACCCTCAGGAGTTCGTCAGCCAGGCCATTCACGAGCTACAGGAGTCAAGAGTCATGAGATGCAGCCGCCGCCTACCCGTTGTGGCTCCCCATCCAGGCGAGGATGGTGGGCTGCGCGTCTGCATCAACATACCAGGGCTCAATCGAGTCGCCTCTCAGGAGCGCCTCTGGCCCTCGCGAGTGGGGCGCTGCGAAGGTCCACCCCACAGCTACGTTCGCATGCCTTACGGCTTGCCGAACACGGCTGCCACGTACCAGCGCCTCATGAGGGGCATCATGGAGGCTCAAGAGGCCAGGCGTTCCGCAGCCCTGGCGAAGATGGAGATGGTCCGCGAGGAGCCACCAGCGCCTCCGGAGCCTCCCGAGGCCCACAGGGCACAGGGGCTCGTGAGGATCGGCTTCCGCCCACCGAGTCTGCTACACCAACACCCCTTCGTCCTCAACATCATCAGGTGACATCTTTCAAGTTTCATTTCCAGCTGGGAGCGCCCCCCTGGGCTGCATTATTCCCAGGCCGCGTGGGTCCATTCATGCGGCATGTATCCCTTTTATTTCATGTTGTTAGCTTACTTTGTTGGGGGCGCCCCTCGGGCTGCATCACCCCCAAGTCGCTCGGGCCAGACCCTGCGGCATGTATCCCTTTTGCGTTTATTTCGTGCCATGTGTTCGACCCACCATGCTTGTTATTTGATGCCAGTCCACGGCACCTCTTCTTCTCCATGTCGACCACTTGCACGTTAAAGGGGGGGTACCTGAGCATCGCGACTCAGGGCTCTTACTGGCTCTCCAGCCCTCACCCTCTGGCCTTGTCCACGGCATCGCGACCTGGCATACCAGCGACGGCTGAGACCAGCTCGAGGGCCGGGACCCGAGGACATAGAGTGCCGGCATCCAACCAAATTTGCAGGAACACATCACAAGATAAGGCCCAGTGCCAGGCGCAACCCGCCTTGAGGTAGGGCCCCGTGAGTCCCGCGCTGGCTCACGGGTGCCTAGATACACCTCGCCAGGCCCTACCGTGCCAGCCACGTGTCATGGCGGGGTTGTACACGCCCCGAGGGCTCCTCGGGAGCCCCCTCCCACGTACCAATGGAAGCACCATGCTCCGCGCTGGCTGACGACACTGCCGAGGAGCGTCTATGCCCGTACACATACGGAAGCGCTATGCTCCGCACTGGTGATAAACAACTGAGGATGGCCCTCGGGCCGCATCAACCTCAGGGAGCCCAGAGCTCAGTGTCTAGCCTCATCGCAACGTCTTCCCTCGGGAGTGCAGCGAGGGGCTGGGCACGAGGGCTGCGCTGGGTCATGCCAGACGCCGCCACCAGCCAGCCACAGGCCTGGTTCGCCATACGTCTCTCCCGGCGGAGCTGAGGTCTGAAAGGCCGTTTGAGCGTCAAGGGGACTCTGAGCATCGCGACTTAGGAGCCTAACTGGTCACGTAGCCCCTCACTCCTTAGTTCGAAAGGCTACTTGGCGGTTGAGGTATCGCGCGGGGCAGACTCTGCAGGCGTAGAACGGTAGATCCACCCACATCTCACCTCCCTACTTGCTGTTCGTGCACCAAGGGGGACTCTTGAGCATCGCGACTCAGGAGCCTAACTTGTCACGTAGCCCCTCACTCCTTGGTCCCGTCCTGGTTTCCGGTCGGGGCTAACGGCGGCTGAGATATGCGCGGGGCCGGGCTCTGCCAGCGTAGAACATAAGCAAGTAGGAAGGAAAAGCGTAAATTTCAAGGAATTCAAAAGCAAATATTATAGTCCACACTGTTATCACAATACCAAACGCAAGTTTAAACGCCTCCCCGAGGCATGATACATGGGCAGGAATTAAAAGCAGGACAAGAGCCGCAACGGAGTCACTTGTCGGCGGTGGAGCAGCGCAGAGTGGGTTCGCCTCGTGGAGCAGCAGGGTTGGCAGCGCCTCGCCCGGCTTAGTCTTTGAAGGCTGGAACTTCCCAGTGAGCCTCCGCGACCCTTCACGGCCTCGGCGGCAGCGGCACGCTCGCCGCTTGCTGGCTCCAGCAGGCTGTCGAGGTCGATGCTGGGATCGCGAAGGTAGATGTGGGTGAGGACCCACGTCAGCGCTGCAGAAGACAGGACACGCGCCTCGGCCTCAGCCGTGGGGCCAAGGCCAAGGGCGACATCTTCAAGAGCGCGAACCAGGAAGGGAAGCAGCTTGGCGGGGCCGTCCTCTGCGCCGGCCAGCGGGCTCTCCAGGCCGCTGTCATAAAGCGTCCTCAGCGAGGAGCGAGCCTTCGCCTCCATCTCCGCGAAGGCCACGCGATCCTCGGCAAGAACCTGGGCCTTGTCGTCCAGCTCGACCTTCCTCGCCCCCAACTCCTGCTCCAGCGCGCCTAGGCGGTCACGGCACTTCCTGAGCTTGGCCTCCCGGTCCTTGAGGGCCGCCTCGCGAGCTTTCATGCCTTCCTCCTGCTCTTAGCGAAGACGGGCCTCCTTCGCGAGCTGGTCCCGCAGGCCCTGCAGCTCGCCCTCCAGCGCCTTGCAGCGACCTCAGACGTCGACCACCTCCCCCAGGGCGGCGTCACGAGCAGCCTTCACCTCAAGGACGGCCTGCCTCTCCTCATCGCAAGCCGTCGAGGCCTGGACCAGCGCCGCCCGAATCGAAGCGTCGGAGCGAATCCATCCTGAAGCCATCTCCAAGCGCCCGGCCACCAAGAAAGGGTCGGCGCCAAGAAGATCCTGCCGCAGCGGTCGATTCGGTTCAGCCACGATCCGAGCGGTAGGAGGAGCTCGGAGAGACAGCGATCGGTGGAAGTAGGAGGAGAAAGGCGGTAAGCGTGACCACAGCATCTGGCGGAGCCTGCTTTGCGCCCCAATGGCTGTGGTGGCGGCGTGAGCAAAAGGCACCTCGAAGTCGCTTGGGCCATGAAAGTGAGCTTCGCCAGCCCGGCTCAGGCCAGACCTCGTGAGACGACCGGGCAGGAGAGGCCCGTGCGTCGCGGTCACCTTCCTTCCGGGCAGAGGCGCTGCCCCGGATGGAACCTCAGGAGCTCCCTTCGGCTTCTTTGCTGCAGGCGCCAGCCTAATCAAGAGATGCGGACGTCAAGCCTCAGCAGCAGAACAAGAAATAAAGACAAGAGTCAAGCGCTTACGGGTCATCGCCAGTGAGCTCAAGCAGCCTCCGGCCAAATTTGAAGCCCGAGAGCCGGCTGCAAGGGTCAGCCTCGGGAAGCTTGGGAGCGGAAGGCGCGTCTGCGGTCCGCCTCGGGGCCGGGGCAGACCCGCGGGAGATCATCCCGGTCCTGTCCTTCTTCGGGATCGGAGGCAAGCTCCCACCACCTTGCTCGTCATCATCCTCGTCGTCATCGCTCGAAGAGAGGCGGAGAACGCGGGACCTGCGCCGGGGGAGGGGAGCCCTCGACTCTCCGTCGGTCGCCTCGGAGTCAGGCCCTTTTTCCCGCTCCCCCTCTTCCTCCTCTTCGCTGGAGTCGTCGGAGGACACGTCCACCAGTTCCTCGGGAGCCTCCGTGGGCACGGGCCCGTCCCCGTTGAAGACGGGCATGGACTCCACTACCTGCTCCCGATCGCCAGCGAAGGAACAAGGGCGTGGGCGCCCTCCAACCTCGCCATCGCCCCAGGCCGAGAGATTGGAGGACCGCAGCCAGATCTTCGTCGGCCAAGGCCGCGGGGCTCGGATGGGGCCTCCACATCGGAAGTGAGTACTGTCGAAGCGGAGCCAGGTGGTGCTCCAGGAATTCCCTTAGCAGCGATGCGCCAGTCAACTTCGCCGCCACCATGTTGGCCAGCTTCAGATCCGCGTCCATCTTCTCCAACACCAGCTTCGCGCGGGGGTCCACAAGCTCCGCTCGACCCCAATCGCTGGAGCTCGTGGGTTGCTCCGTGGGCAAGATCAGCCGAGGGTGGATGCGCCCAGCATCTGCCAAGACCCACTTTCTCCTGAAGCCCTCAATCCTTTTCCCGGGGTTCGAAATGGCAATGGCGCCACCAGACGCTGCATTTAAGCTTCGCAGACGCAGGTAAGGTGGACCGTGATAGGTCCGGAGGTAGAAGTAGTGGTGCAGCAAGGCCACTGAGGGTTGCACCCCTACGTGAGCCTCGCAGTAATAGGTGAAGATTGCCAGGAGAAGGACGGAGTTGGGGTGGAGATGCAGAGCCTGTAACTTGTAATGGCGGAGGACAGAGAAGAAGAACTCGGAGAAGGGAGGCACCAGGCCAGCAGCAATGGCGCTTACAAAGAGCGGATAGAAGATCCTCCCTTGGCTCTCAGGGAGGGCAGAGTCGGCCTTGAACACCTTCGCCCCGTCGATGCCCTGTGCCGCTGCCATCCGGCGCAGCCGGGCAAGGCTCGCCTCCGACACGTTCGGTGAGTCCAGGGCAGACGAGTACCAAGCTCCGGTCGGGGACTGACGAGGCGCCATGGCTTCCTAGGTCACGCGGTCGAAGTAGATCTGGAAATTTTGGAGGAAGGAAGGAGAGGCGCAAGAAAGGGGATCTGAGCAGCAGTCGGAGAAAGCAAACGAAGCAAAGCCTAGGCAGATGCCGCTCCTTTATCAACTCGCGCGGTTGCTAAGGCACACACATCCAATCAACCGCCACGCGGCGCCCAAGGTCGCTGTTAGAACCCATGGCGCTTCCGCCCTGCCCTTCGCCTCTCTGCAGCCAAGTCCAGCGCGCCTTGGGCCCGGGGAGCTCTTTGTCGGCGTTACAGGAGCAGGGGTCCCAGACTTGCTTGCACTGCGGCCTTGGCGTGGCTCAAGGAGAGGGGCCAGCAGCCCATCTTCATCAACACAAGCCCAAGACCCTCGCGAGGGACAAGCCTCATGAGGCGGGCGACCACACGGAGCCTCCTCAGGCACGGCCTCATCAGGCTGGCTCGCGAGGAGGCGGAGAGATCAAGGCGGGGTACCTCACAAGGTGCCCATGACGCAAGCCATGACGACCAAGGGCGCCTGGCGGGTGCCAGCCCGCGCAGTGCCTCCTTTCCTCTTTGGTGCAAAGGGAGCAAGCGCAGGCAAGAGCATCAAGCAAAGGCACCCGTTTCGGTGCAACAAGACCAAGACCAGCCCAACGGCAGGGAGGAAGTCATTGTGGAGCCCAAGCAGGCGTCACCACCAGAGCCTTTGGCAGGTGAGGACCAACTTTAGTCAGGATAAGTGTACTCGATGTTCCCCTTCAAAATGGCCAATTGTTGGCGCCCTTCCCGCTCAATATTTGGGAAGAGGCCCAGGGCCTTTGCCTATAAATAGGACTAGCCACCCACAGGGTAGAGGCTTCTAGAATCAGGGTAGAGGCATCTGGCATCTGGATCGAGAATCCAGCGCCTGGAATCCAAAGAGAGAGAGAAGGGTGACTGAACTCATCCTAGCAGTTCGTCCCCCCAGCCCAGAACAGACCCTCGCGAGGCTGTTCTTCCTTGTATTACTCATCATCATCAGCCCAAGAGGCAATCCACCACACCACAAACTAGAGTAGGGTATTACACCACAATGGTGGCCCGAACTAGTATAAACCCTGTGTCTCTTGTGTTGTTCTTTCCGTAGCTTAGATCCTAGCGAGGCGGCGGGGTGCAGGTAGGTAGAGGGTGAGATCTCCGCGCGCACCCCAGTGTTCGAACCTCAAGGGTCTGCCGGAACCCGAAATCCGACAGCATCCGCGTGCTCCGCCTCAAGTTGAACCTCCGCCACCCGTTCACATCCACGACATCCGGTTCTGCCTGCAGGAGAGCCTCGATGGCAGCGGCATGCGCGCGCTCCGCGTCGAGTTGAGCCTCTGCCTCCTGGTCCTCCTTTAGTATCGCCATGTTGAACCGCTGGTCCGCTTTGCACCATGGGTGACTCGAGGCGCGGCACGAAGTCGACGTCCATCGTCTCATACCCATCGGGGGCCTTCTGCGCCGCGACCTCCGCCATGAACATTGGATCGGCTTCCTCCTCCTCGTAGCTTGGCTCCAGAGAACTCGGGGATTGGCCCGCCACAAAGCGAGCTTGGGAACGGAGGTCTGTGGCGCCGACCGCCGCCGCGATTTTTGCGCGGCACTCCGGCATCAGCATCTTGTAGTAAGTGATCTTGCGGCGCACCATGGCTTTCCGGCGAACTAGGGGACGCTTGATGCGGGCTAGGGGATCGAAGGTGGGGAATGGGCTGGAGATTTGGTGTGGTTTTAGGGCAGTGGCTGGCATAGGCCGAGCAGCGAAAGGTTACGGTGTGAATAGTGGTTACGGTGATGACCGGTCAATCGGTTTTGACTGTACATCGCTCTTGTCGCGTTAAGCGTTGCGGCCCGGCACGCTGGACCCTCCACGCCGCTCACCGAATGGGGCGGCGCTTGTCTTCGCGTTTTAAGCTGCAAACGTGGGACCGCGTGATTGAGAGCAAACCGGCGTCCCTCCCCTCCCCGCCCGCGTCATTTATTATACCACCACTCCCTCCGTTTTATGCGAGTAAATAAAAACAGAGGAGTATACTACTGAATGAGGATCCTGACGTGGCGAACCCCTTGAGTAAGCCCGACATGCGAGGCCTAGCAAGCATGGGGTCCGCTAGTAAGTGACGAAAGGGAGGGTAAGGCGAGGATACCTACGTCGGAGGATCCACTTCCACTATACTACTTTGACCAAATGTTAGAGTAATAATATATGACATGCAACTTACACAAATGTTAGAGTAATAATATATGACATGCAACTTACACAAAGCATACAGGGTCTAATGCGTTTTTCGAGGCTAAGTTTGACCAAATGTTAGAGTAACAATATATGACATGCAACTTACACAAAGCATACGGTCAAATTAGTATGTGAAAGGAGTTTCCAATGATATAATTTTCACATTATACATCTCATGTACTATTAATCTTGTCAATAGTCAAATTGGAAACCATCTAGAGTACAAATCTAGGAGTGCGTCTGAATCTAACAATATTGATTGGGCATTGTTGAATGTTGATACCTTTTTTATCAAAGTAGAGATACTTTGACTACACATAAAACTTATATGTAAACTAGAAAGGATAGGAGGGAGTATATTATGCGTTCAAAAGCGAAACAAACATTGAATACCCTTTATATATGATTTGCGGATGCTATGATCACGGTTCAAAATTTTGAATCCGCCTTAGGTATCATGTGCCCCCACTTTCGTTCCTCTCGATTTCATCTCGGGGTCCGGAGATCTATTGAAAGAGGACTAGGGTGGGTACATGCGAATGATACTCGGCGGAATGTTCAAATGAGGCATGCGGGAGGATGGACTCATTTGGAGGCGACATGATCGATGGAGAAGAGGGTTGGAGAGGAATGAGAAATAAGCAAACGCCACATGATTATACTTGAACAGCTCAAATAAACAATAAGTTGTCTCGCTTGGCCTACATAGTGAAAGGCCTAATGCATGTGAACAACGGCCTTCGAATATGGCCGGAAAACAGGGAAACCGACATGTGGGGCACACCAGTCGGGACGACGTAGTGCAGACTTGTCCAATGGAGGAGCTGGCCCATGACCTCCTCGCCACCGACAACCGTTCATGTGGGTCGTTGGGGCCAACAACGGGGTGCAGCTCCAGCGCCGCCTCTGGACACGGCGACCGCGGTGAGCGACACACTCATATCGTCGCTAGACACGGTCGGTTTCATTGTGCCGAGGGTGGCGTTAGTGCTATGGCACGACCAACGGTATGTTTGGTTTGTGCCCAAGGTTGCCCCATCAAAGCATTGGGTAGCCAAAATTTTGGTTGAGGTATTGGTTGCCCATGATTTGGCCGACATTGGCAAGAAAAATGAACTAGAGTTGGCTAGAGTTCATTGGCATGCCAAAAGAAATGGCAACCATCCAAACAAAGACCAATCTTTGGGTCATGACCAAAATTTTGGTTGAGGTATTGGTTGCCCATGATTTGGCCGACATTGGCAAGAAAAATGAACTAGAGTTGGCTAGAGTTCATTGGAATGCCAAAAAAATGGAAACCATCCAAAAAAAGACCAATCTTTGGGTCAGGACCAAAATTTTGGTAAGGTGCACTTTGGCCACAATCCAAACACACCCCAACACCCGGCTCATCGAGGATGCTGCAGGCGCCATGACGTCCGTGGTGGATTGGTGTAAGCGACCAACTGCATCTTCTAGACACGAGACCATGCCGGGTCGTCTTGCTTTTTCAATGACATGCGGGGATCGCATGTGAGCAAAGGCATCTCAACGTTGCCACGGCCGTGGTGACTACCTGGCACACCAAAACCCTCGTCCCTCGGCGTCGGGCGGTGCGTTCCCAGCCGGCGCCAGCTGCCGCATTCATGCCGTTCGTTCGTATGTAAATCGCTAAGAGGCTCGGTGCCCGAGGAACCAACTCCGGCGACTTAATGACGCACCCGGACTCTTGGCCTCACCGGAATGCGCTACTTAAAGCGGCAACGCCCAGCTAACCTCCACACCATAGCGCATCGTCCTCCTACCTAGCACCACATCCGCCATGACCGCAAGTGCGAACACTCTGCGGGAGAGCTTGTCTTCGGGGATGAAGCTCAAGGTCGCCGCCCTCGCTCAAGTCGCCTCTCGTGATGCAATAGCGGCGTAGCCGGACGCGGATGCAACCGCACAAGCGGTGGCCACGCTGGCGGCCGACGACGGCAGCACCTTCAGCCACGCGTCCTACTTGCCGCTGTCCAACGTCTGGCACCGCCGAGTTCGGGGACTCCTCCGAGGATGAGTAGGGCATGGGAGGCGGGAGGGCATGGTGTGCCAACTGGCCGGTCCGTATCCCGTGTTCTACTCTTCCTCGCCAGAGACAGCACCTTCACTTCACGGGTCTTGAACCCCGCCCCCGTACATAGAGATCACAGATGGAGGACGTCGGTCGCCTCCGTAGAATAGGTTTAGGGTCGGGTTTCTTTTATTTTTCTGTCCTATAAAAGTTCGAAATGTAATGAAAATCTGCCGTGTCTGCATTAATCTCGGCCGGTGTATATGAAGTTTCACAATAATATACATATTGTAGGAGTACTAGCAAGATGCCCGTGCATTGCACGGAAGATCAAGATCTTGTGGGAGAAAAGGATGAACGAGGGAAAGCCTTATCTGCAAATGTGGAGAGGAGGCGGAGTAAATTGTCATAGTTTCCTTCCTATCCGTTAGATATAGATCGGACGGCCTATATTGAAGGATGACAGGCACACCATCATCACCAACTCTGCTTTTTATTGAACCGAGACAAATCTAACATGCGAAGTAAAATAAACACATAGGGTCTATACATACACAAATTATCTTAGGCACTCCAATAGTATGTCCACTACACATTCACGCATTTCACATCTTTCTACATCTACGGGAACCTACGAAAGGGTTAACGTAAATTGCCTCTCTCTCTCCTCCTGATTTTCATGGTGGTGGGCCCGTTCCTCCCCAATCTACAATCAACAGCTCACACGTTTCACATTACGTTAATTACGTAACTGGGATTACGTAGGTGTAGCATTACTCGTCCTAAAAAACCCAACTAAGCCAACCTCCCAGCATATCGCGCAGGAAAAGACCCGGCCGCACCGTTTTAGTCGGGATTACCAGATTACTAGTAGTAGTATCGATGGATCGCGCGAAGCAACAATTTTTTTTGAGGGGGTGAAGCACCTAGTTTAAAAGGAAAAAAGGCGGTACACTCACAACACTCTTGTCGTGATCGCATTGCACCCTTTACACGTTCGGTCCTGCACACGGCTCACGACAGCGGAACGCAGCTCGCTTGCCTCTTCAGCGACACGTGGGACTGCACTTGGAGAATCCGACCATGCGCCAAACTCCCCCCGCCCACCGCACGAAAATCCTCCCCCCCCCCCACACACACACACAAAATTCCCCCCAAATCCTATTCAACCGCCCTTCGGCCAACTAGCCAATAATATTCCCCAAACCCCCTCCCCCATCCCCTTCCACTCCATTCGCTCCGCTTAAAGCTGCCCTCCCGCCCGCCCGATCGTCGGCGCGCAGTTCAGCGATCCTCTCGCTCCTGATGACGCTCTCGTAGACTGCCGTCCTCTAGCCGTGCCGCCACCTCTGGCTGCGTTCTTGTGGGCGACGGCGGTCGGCGCCGCCACCATTGGCGACGTTAGGTGTGGAGGCATACGGCGGTCGGCTTCTCCCACGATACGCGCATTCTAGACTGAGGCCCCGTTCATGCCGATTAGCGCTGAATGTTAGCTGATAGACGGCTGTTAATCTCACTTTGTTTGCCGAAGTAGTTTGTTGTCAATATGCTCTGCTTAAGAAGCTTCCTTGCCCTGTTCTGCACTCAATCTGCTTAGCTGAGATGGCATGCCAAGGCCGATTAGTTGCTAAAATATCCTGCCATATATTTATTGTGACGTAGATTGCCATGGTCTAGTAGCCAATCTGTTAGGTGAAATAGCTCTACACCGTTTTATACTCGATCTTTGTTGCTGTGATGGCCTTCGATAGTTTGATGGCTGTGTGCTCGGCCTCATTGACTGTTGAAACAGCCTGCCATAATTTAGCACTCAAATCTGTTTTCTAAATTAGCTTTACATATATTTCTTTACTTAGATCTGCTCGTCCAAATATCTTTCCATAGCTTTAGACATCGACCTAGGTATTTTTTTTCTAGACTTCATAAAAAAGCATATATGTTTTTCCTGTAATATCTAGTAGAAGAACGAATTTGTATGTCTAACAGATGGACATGACTTGGATAACTTCTGCTCGAAGATTCTCCGCTGCATATGTCGAGGGGGTTGAAAACTTCATGAACTTTATCGAGCTGAGTACGGTGGTCGAAATCAGATGTGCTCTGCCCCCGTGTAGCAGTTGTATGAATTCAGTTACAAGACCTCAGTCAACTGTGCAAAATCATCTACACTTGTATGGGATGTCGGTCACATATACTACGTGGGTTCATCATGGTGAAGCTGTGAACGTCAATGTTATTGACTACATGGAAGCTGCAGATCACCATCTTGATCCGCTGATGCTCGGTGGAAGAGGAGGAGGAGGAGGTGGTGGTGGCGGAGCCAGTGAGTTTGACCAACATTGAAACAATGCTACGAAATGCTCGTGCATTCCGTGAACTTTCACCTGCAGAAGAAAAACGATGGGCCCGCATGTTGGAACAATGCAACGTTGGTGTCACCCCAGGAAATAAGCTGTCAATATTCTCAGCTATGGTCACCTTTCTTCAGGTGAAGACATCTGAGCGGATGACCAACAAATCATTCGATGCGATGTTGGCTGCTTTCCGCAAATCTTTCCCAGATGCGTCTGAGCTGCCACACACCAAAATGAAGAATTTCCTTCGTGCAGTTGGAATTGGATATGATATGATCCATGTTTGTAAGAATAATTGTGTTCTGTTCTGGAAGGATTATGCCAACTTAAGTGAATGCCGAAATGCAAATCATCAAGATGGAAAGATGGCGATGCTTTGTGAAGAGGATTCCTCGTAATGTTACGAGACATTTTCCAATTACACCAAGATTGCAGAGGTTGTTTCATGATCTTTGAAACAAGAGAGGATGTCTTGTGGCATTCTAGGAACCAGGAGTACAGAGATCGAGAATGTAATGAGCCATCCATCTCATGGTAGTGAGTGGAAAAGCTTCAATGATAAACAAAAAGAGTTTCTTCTTGACAGAAACATTAGACTTGGCATAACTTCAGATGGATTTAACCCATTTGGCCGCAGGCGCCACATATAGCATGTGGCGGTGCTTGTTATCCTTACAACATGCCTCCAAATGCGCACCAAAGAATCAAACTACATGATGGCCTTGCTCATCCCAGTCCAAAAAGTCCCGGAAAGGATTTTGATTTGTTCATGGAGCCTCTTGTGGAGGAACTTCAACAGCTATGGAAGGGTGTTCTCACTCGAGACCTATATAGCAGCCCACCACTGATTTCTTTCTGCGTCTTTGTTGTAATTTGGTGCATCCATGATTATCCGGCTTTGGGCACTATGTCGTAGAGCGACACATGGTTACGATGCATGTGTTCACGTAGACAGAATCATTTGTCATCTGAAATACTTAGCAAGATCTGTTACATTGGATACCGTCATTTCCTTGCCAAGGACAAGCCGCAACCTAGAAAATACCGAAGACATGTGTTCAATGCAAAGCATGAAAACCGTGATGCGCCAAAGAGGCTCACCGCCGATGAGTTGCAAGTGGAATTAGAGAAGTTCGGGGCATATTACACCAGGAAACCATCACGGTAATGGTAGCGGGAAAAGGAAGCGTGGCGAGGTATGTAAGAGAGATTATTGTTTACCTGCAGGTCCACTTTGTGGGACTTGGAGTATTGGAAAGATTTGGATCTGCGGCATAATCTTGATGAGATGCACATTGAGGAAAATATATGTGACAGCATTATCGGCACACTTTTTAATATTGAAGGCAAGACGAAAGATACCTTAAAATCTAGGATTGATTTGACACACCTGGGTATCAGAAAGGATTTGGAGGTGCAAGATGAAGGTAAACCACGGGATATGGCACCAGCTGTGTACGTCTTGGACAAGGTAAAAAGAAAATAATTCTGCGAGGTCCTGTCACATGTGAGATTCCCATGGATTTGCTTCCAACCCTGAAAGGAGAGTCGGTCTTGAGATGGAAACAAGGTATAAGGGTTGAAAACTCATGACGCCACGTCCTACTTCAAAGGGTTTTACCTGTTATCCTTAGAGGATTGGGCATACGACTTATCTGAGGCGATTCGAGTTGGGACAATTCTTCAGGGAACTCTGCGGTAGAAGTATCATGATAGATGCTTTGGAGCGTCTTAGAGACAAGATACCAACTATCCTATGCGACCTTGAGAAGATATATCCTCCAGCCTTCTTTGATGTGATGGTGCATTTGGTTGTTCATCTACCTGTTGAGGCACTACTTAGAGGTCGATGCGGTATGGCTGGATGTACCCTACTGAAAGGCGGCTAGGCACTTTAAAGGGCTATGTTAGGAACAGAGCTAGACCCGAGGGTTCCATTGCAGAGGCCTACATTGCTACAGAAGCGTTGACATTCTGCTCAAAATACCTTGAAACAGCTAATTAGCTTAGCAAAGAGGTGGGTGAAGACAATCCCGGGCTCAATGTTTTCGATTATTCTGTTCGAGATTCTGAGGAAGAGTCGACAAGAGGACAAACCTAAAGATTTGGACAAAATGGTTTGGTATGTATTGAATAAGCGTCACGAGATACTACCTTATATCAAGTAAGTGCAATCTTGCAGCTTATACATCGTAATCTACTAAACTTGCAGCACATTCTTATATATTTAGATGTTTGACGCGATCACTATGTTGTGCAGCATCTACAAAGAGGAATTCTTGCCGCATAAAATCCAAGAAACATTGACAAACTGGTTATGGCAGGATTTGCGAAATGGTTCATGAACCATGTAAGCTTTTGAAGTGCACAGTCAGTTTTTTTAATATATTGAGTACATAAGATGATCAGCTTGTCTATTTTCTAATCATAGGTTAAGAAGATGCGGGAGGATGGGCAGGCAGTTGATGATGCCCTTTACTCACTAGCAATGGGTCCTGATACTCGGGTAAGACATTATGAATCTTGCGTTGTTGGAGATGTGTGCTACAACACCCTTGCACGAGACGAAGGCAGGAAGACACAAAATAGTGCCATCATGAGCACGGATACGTATGACAAAGAGAGAACTAAAATGTATGCTAACATAACAGACATTGTTCGATTCTGATATCTCCGATTTTGAGGATCATCGGTGTGTGGTTCTATTGTCTTTGTCGTTGGTATAACCTGTTTTCCAGGATCGCAAAACCCAGAGCTGATGATTATTTCAAATCCATCAATGTCAAGGCGGCGTACCAGACCAACGAGCCTTTTATTTTGGCAAATCAAGCAACACAGATATTTTTCTTGGAAGACACATTTGCACGTAGCAATGACTGGAGAGTATTGCAGAGGAATTCATTTAATGAAGTTGCACAACAAGATGATGCTTACACTGCTCTTGATGTACAAGATAACACAGATGTTCGTAATATCTTTGAGAATCATCACATCAATGACACCGGCGAAAAGATTGCCTGTCGTGCTGTGGACATACAAGAGTTGATCAAGAAGAAGCCAACGTTCGAGGACGTTGAGGACGAAGAAGAAGATGACACCATGGGGAATTAAGATTGATGATACACATGGCGAAGATGTTGACGCTGCTGCTGCGGATGATGATTACATTGCTTTTGTTGTATTTGCCTGTCAGAAGACGTTTTTTATCTTCTATGTGAAATTGTGTTTGCTATGACAACTGAAACCTGATGAACATGTTGTTTAGTATTTTGCTGTGAGAACATCACTTGGTATGTATGCTGATTTGTGTTTGGTGATTGTATGACAACTAAAACATGATGACATTGTTGTTTAGTTGTACTCATATTTGGCTGTGAAACTTGAATTTGATGACATAGTTTGTTGTTGGACTGCAATTTGCTCGGCGTCTTGAATGAGAACAAAGCTGACCCGACAGGGCCTCTCGCTATTTATTTATTTATATGAGAAAAGGGATACCCCCTGATTTCCGTTAATAGAAATTATTATATGTTCACAACACTACGCCTTGACTGCTACAGGTTTCATTCATTACTAGTTTTGGCAAAGTGCTCATGTCGTATGCTTGAATACATCACGAGTGCTACATACACTGCAAATAAAGAGACAATCATCCTCTGAGCACATCGATTTTGCCCATTATCTTCACAAGCTCTTTCGGCTCCTCATTCTTTGTCAAGGCCGTTCGGCCGTTGCTTGGCCATGATCGGAAGGAACTGCATCTTTAACCTTCTCGCTGGATCTTCCTCTTCTGCGTTCCTTGATTTACTTTTCCAACACCCCAACCTGCTTTGGTATTGGGATTCCTCGGCTAAACAAATAATCAGCGTAGTTGCATTCCCCACATCAAGAACTTCCCGTAAATACAAATCACACGAATCTTCCCTTTTACGCACGAATCAAATTGGAAGATCATCAACCAAACTATTAAAAAAATCAGCAACTGAAAGTAGCAGAACAACACTTAAACATATTATTACCCCATGATTCAGGCATTTGTAGAAGAATCGGCCAGGGTTGCGGATTGTGGTTGAGACGCGACGGATGACTCTGCGTGATTTGCAGCAGTGGCACCTCACCAACGGCAGCGGGTTGCGATGACTAATCGGCTACGGTGCGTGTGCCGGCGGGGGTGTGATGAGACCCACAGGCGATGGTACGGGTGGCGACTTGGCGCATATCTGGTTGTTGCATCTTTGAAGAAGCGGGTGGACGAGCAACCAGCGGACATGGTTCTTTGCTGCGGAGCTTCTAATGCTAGGTAGAGTAAGTAGAGAAGAGGAGAAGCGAACGTTGGATATGTCAGTTTCATTACTTGCAGAGTAGCATAGCACCATATATAGTCATAGTCTAGGTTTGGATTCGAACCAGCTACTGGGATCACGTCTTTCTTTTTCTAAAACTTCGCAACGTCTCTTCTTTGGTACACTAGCTTGTTCTCAGACGCCTTCCCAAGTCTTTGATTTTCTTTCCCTTTTTTTGCGAGGAAGGAAGGAGGACAAAATTGAGAGTTCCCGGGACTCGAACCCAAGACCTCTCGGTTGAAAACCAAGGGTGCTAGTCACTTATGTGGCGAACGTTCCCTGTGAGGAGGACGGCAGACGAACGCATTTTCCTCGCAGTTTTCTTCCTATATATAAAAAAGTATGCTACTTGGTGTCCGCTTAGTCAACAAACGATTGTGCCAACCTTGACCATTGGATTGACATTCAACGTCTGTCGCGTTTCTTCTGTCTCTTCTTCCTCGAGCCGAACCAGCGCCGACGGGACCGCCTCTCCCGCCTCCCACGGCTGGTTGTGATCTTCCACGGCTCCTGTTCGTTCCCGTCCGAGGCCTCACCATCGTCCTCCGCCTTGGTTTGCTCGCCGCGGCGCCGCCCTCCGGTGTTGTCAACATGGTCAACAACTGAGAGGAATAAGGAGATGATTGTACATGGTGAGGATGACAGTAGGGACCCAATGTAGCTGTAGTAATTTTGTTTTTTCGGGACGGAGAAGGGTATCAACTGGGTTGTGCGGGACCCGTGGCCCGTCTAGCCCAGGCTTTTATTTCATATGTTTAGAACATGACCAGCCATTTGTTTTTTTCCTTTCTAAAAAATGGCTAGCCAGCTATTTTGTTTTTTGCAGAATAACCAACACAGGCCTACTTGCTTTTCTACGCCCTGCTGGGTCGGAAATCTTTCAAGACGAGGAGGGATGCATTTTGCCCAGAAAAATGGGCTATAAGTAATAAGAAATGGGCTATAAGTAATAAGAAATGGGCTATAAGTAATAATAAATGGGCTGGAAAATGAAAAAAAACAACAAACAGGCAATTAGTTCCAAAATACTCTTTTCTTTCGGATTTTGATATTTTAAATTTCATTGTTTTTGTGCGGGTAAAATTTTGTTGAATTTAAATTAAGGTGTATTTAGATTTAAAATTAATTTTGGGTTGTATGCTGTTTGGGACAGATTTGGAGGCTGACTTGTGGGTCTACTAGGTTGACGTGTACTTTGGCTTTGTCAACTTACTCCAAAAACGATTCTAGCAGCAGTGACCGTTGGATGTTAATCCAACGGCCGTGCTGCTTCTTCAATATCTTATCTTCTTGCTCCAGCCGCCCAAACCAGCTCCGGTGGGACTGCTTGCTCCCGCCTCCGTGGCGGTTGTCTTGCCATTGAGCCGCACCGCCCCACCCTACTTCATTCTTGGCGTGTCATTCCTCTACTCACCCACACCTCCTGTTATTTTTCGCGACGGCAGCGGACGATAAAC
Source organism: Aegilops bicornis (assembly GCA_021605145.1). NCBI lineage: Eukaryota > Viridiplantae > Streptophyta > Magnoliopsida > Poales > Poaceae > Aegilops > Aegilops bicornis. The sequence goes on along the minus strand of CM038671.1, from coordinate 182,013,410 downwards.
ACTCGTACTCCCCACCGCGTGGGCAACCATTGCCGAGTCTTCCCCGGCTCCGTGTCGTTCCCTTTCTAGGCCTCGCCATCGTCCACCGCCATGGTGCTCTTGGCGTGGCCTGGTCAACGTGGTCAATGAACGACATCCATCGGTGTGGAATTTGTCTGCATAAAATAATGATTCCTCCACCTGACAGCTGGGACCCACTGGAAGGGCCTCTGTATTTCGCGAAAAAAACGTTCCCCCCATTGACATGTCGGACCCACCAGCTATATCTTCGCACGCAAGGAAGTGCCTCCTTATTATGCACAAAAAATGAATACCCCCTGCTAGTTGGGACCCACCATAGTGGGAGGATGACTTGTGGGCCAACTAAGTTGACGGGGACGGAGGGCTTTGTCAACTTAGTCAATATGAATGATTCTAGCTCCAGTTACCGTACGATGTCCATCCAACGGTCGTAGTGCTTCTTTAACCTCTGGTCTTCTTGCTCCAGCCGCCCAAAGCAGCGCCGGTCATGCCGCATGCTCCTGCCTCCCGTGGCCGGCTGTGCTGCCGCGAAGGCCTCACCGCCCCCTACTATTCCCACTGCTGGCCAGGCCCTGTGGCGACGGCAGCCTCACACCACAGCCGAACCAGTGAACCCTCGTACTCCTCTCCGCGCGGGCTTCCACTGCCGCGTCTTCCCCGGCTCCGCGTCGTCCCCTTCCTAGGCCTCGCCGTCGTCCACCGCCGTGGTGCTCTCGGCGCGGCCTGGTCAACGTGGTCAAGGAAATACTTCCATCGGACGTGGACTGTACGTGGAGAGGCTGACAGCTGGGACCACGGCCGCAGCAAGGAAGTGCCTCCTTATTACGCGGAAAATAATGATTAAATCCACCGACATTTGGGACCCACCGGACGGGCCCTTGTATTTTATGGAAAAACGCGTTTCCCGATGCTGGGACCCACCAGCTTCATCTTCGCATGCAAGGAAATGCGTCCGGGCAAAAACGATTCGCCCCGATCATTGCTGGGACCCACCACTCTGACCGCGACGCAAGGAAGTGCGTCTGGGCAAAAAAAACGATTCACCCCCCCTGACTGCTGGGACCCACCGGCTACATCTTCGCATGCAAGGAAGTGCGTCCGGGCAAAAAAATACGATTCTCCCCCTGACTGCTGGGACCCACCAGCAGTCATCTTTGCACGCAAAGGAAGTGCCTGACAGTCGGGACCCACCTGGTCAAAGCGTATGTAGCGTTGTCATTCTGGTCGCAAACATGTACATACATATATATTGGTGGATGTAGAGGCGCGCACGTGTCGTAGTAGAGGCGCGCACCTAGCATGTACACGTACGTACAATGGCCAGGGTGCAAGAAAGAAAATACGGCCACGTATGTGTACATACGGGTGGGGTCTCGAACGCCTACTCGCGCATACGTACGGCGAGGGCTCGTGTACATGGCTGGGTCAGAACGGAGAAACAGCGCCGTCGTCGTGTTCATGGGGAGGCAACCGGCTGGGTCGAAACGGAATGCGTCGTCGTGTTCATCGGGAGGGCTTGGACGGAATAGCCGATGGAAACGAGGCCTCGCGTACCGCAGAACGGAGGAAACGGCCTTGTGTTCGACCGGCCACGTTCGAAACGGGATCCTGTTCGCCGGGAGAAGTGCAGCGTGCCGCAAAGCGGAGGAAGCGTACCTCCTACGGTCGAAACGGGGTCATGTTGATCGGGAGGGTATGGCGTACCGCAAAAGCAGACCGAAACAGACCTCCCTACGGTCGAAGCAGGGTCCTGTTGATCGGGAGGGTGTGGCGTACCGCCAAAAGCGGACGAAAACGGACCTCCCTCTGATCGAAAGCAGGGGTCCTGTTCATCGGGAGGGGTGTGTTGTACCGCAAAACGGGACTCCACGGGATACTGTTCATCTCCACCGTCAACCTCCTCGAGCCTCCACGGGCTACCGTTGACCTCCTCGAGCCTCCACGGGCTCCTGTTCATCCAGCCTCCACCGCGCGCTACTCCACCGGCTACTGTTCAACCACCCCTCCACCGTCTCTGATTTATCCAGCCCTCCACACCACGAGGTCCTGTTCAACCACCCTCCACCGCTTCATCGCTCATCCAGCCCTCCACACCACGGGGTCCAGTTCATCCAGAGGCAACGCCACCGCTCATCGTTCATCCAACCCCCCCATAACGCCACTTTGTTCATCCAATTGATTGGCTTGATTAGCGGTAGTAGCGAAGGAATCGCTCGATCGGGTTCAGTTAACAGCCATCGATCGATCGCTCGGGTTCAGTAACGCGTAGCCTGCAGTGCAATCGCTCGGGTTCAGTTAGATCCCAGCGCCTCGCTCGGGTTTAGTTAGAGCCAACGCCTCGCACACACGCGCGTACGTGTACGAGAGAAAGGTGAATCGCTCGGCCCCCGACCTCCCACCGTAACCGGGAACTCCCCGAAATTTTCCTCCCCCTCGCTTCTACCACGGTTCTTTCCGTCATGGACGACCCAAAGAATGTCATGCAGCTGCGTCTCCGGCCCGCCTAGGACGAAAAGCCCATTTTTTGTCATGATTTTTTGTCATAGAAGTAAGAGCTTCTACCTCTTGAGCACTGTGTTGGTTTTTCCCCGAAGAGGAGAGGATGATGCAGCAAAGTAGCGTAAGTATTTCCCTCTGTTTTTGAGAACCAAGGTATCAATCCAGTAGGAGGCCACGCGCGAGAGTCCCTCGTACCTACACAAAGCAAAAGCTCCTCGCAACCAACGCTATTAGGGGTTGTCAATCCCTTCACGGTCACTTACGAGTCGGATCGATAGAGATGATAAATAATATTTTTGGTATAGAGATGCAAAGTGAAAAGTAAAAGGCAAAGTAAAAAACAAAGCAAGTATTAAAGTGATGGAGATTGATATGATGAGAATAGACCCGGGGGCCATAGGTTTCACTAGTGGCTTCTCTCAAGAGCATAAGTATTCTACGGTGGGTGAACAAATTCTTGTTGAGCAATTGTGAGAATTGAGCATAGTTATGAGAATATCTAGGTATGATCATGTATATAGGCATCACGTCCGAGACAAGTAGACCGACTCACCTGCATCTACTACTATTACTCCACTCATCGACCGCTATCCAAAGCATGCATCTAGAGTATTAAGTTAAAACAGAGTAACGCCTTAAGCAAGATGACATGATGTAGAGGGATAAATTCATGCAATATGATAAAAACCCCATCTTGTTATCCTCGATGGCAACAATACAATATGTGCCTTGCTGCCCCTTCACATCCTTTGGGAAAGGACACACAAGATTGAACCCAAAGCTAAGCACTTCTCCCATTGCAAGAACTACCAATCTAGTTGGCCAAACCAAACGGATAATTCAAAGAGACTTGCAAAGATAACCAATCATACATAAAATAATTCAGAGAAGATTCAAATATTGTTCATAGATAAACTTGATCATAAACCCACAATTCATCGGTCTCAACAAACACACCGCAAAAAGAAGATTACATCGAATAGATCTCCACGAGAGAGGGGAGAACATTGTATTGAGATCCAAAAGAGAAGAAGCCATCTAGCTACTAGCTATGGACCCCAAGGTCTGAAGTAAACTACTCACACTTCATCGGAGGGGCTATGGTGATGATGTAGAAGCCCTTCGTGGTGGATGCCCTCCGGTGGAGCTCCTAACAGGCCCCAAGATGGGATCTCGTGGATCTGAGGAAGTTGCGACGGTGGAATTAGGTTTTGGCTCCTGTTACGATCGTTTGGGGAGTGCGTAGGTATATATAGGAGGAAGAATGCGTTGGTGGAGCAACAGGGGCCCACGAGGCAGGCGCGCCTAGGGGGCGCCCCACCCTCGTGACCGCCTCTTTGTTCCTTGGAGTAGGGTCCAAGTCTCTGGATCACGTTCGGTGAGAAAATCACGTTCGAAGGTTTCATTCCGTTTGGACTCCGTTTGATATTCCGTTTCTTGAAACACTTGAAATAGGCAAAAAAACAGCAATTGCAGGTTGGGCCTCCGGTTAATAGGTTAGTCCCAAAAATAATATAAAAGTGGAAAATAAAGCCCAATATAGTCCAAAATAGTAGATAAAGTAGCATGGAGCAATCAAAATTATAGATACGTTGGAGACATATCGGGCATCCCAAGCTTAATTCCTGCTCGTCCTCGAGTAGGTAAATGATAAAAAGAGAATTTTGATGCGGAGTGATACTTTGGCATAATTTCAATGTAAATCTTCTTAATTGTGGTATGAATATTCAGATCCGAAAGATTCAAGACAAAAGTTCATATTGACATAAAAATAATAATACTTCAAGCATACTAACTAAGCAATTATGCCTTCTCAAAATAACATGGCCAAAGAAAGTTATCCCTACAAAATCATATAGTCTGGCTATGCTCCATCTTCCCCACACAAAATATTTAAATCATGCACAACCCCGATGACAAGCCAAGCAATTGTTTCATACTTTAACATTTTCAAAACTTTTTCAATCTTCACGCAATACATGAGCGTGAGCCATGGATATAGCACTATATGTGGGGGAATCATGGTCTCCATCATCCTTTCCTCACTTGGGACAATGCTCTAAAGAATGATGATCATCACACTTTTCTTACAACTCAACAATTACAAATCGATTCTTAGAACAAAGTATGACTCCATATGAATGCCTCCGGCGGTGTACCGGGATATGCAATGAAACAAGAGTGACATGTATGAAATAATTATGAAAGGTGGCTTTGCCACAAATACGATGTCAACTACATGATCATGCTAGCAATATGACAATGATGGAGCGTGTCATAATAAATGGAATGGTGGAAAGTTGCATGGCAATATATCTCGGAATGGCTATGAAAATGCCATGATAGGTAGGTATGGTGGCTGTTTTGAGGAAGATATATGGTGGGTGTATGATACCGGTGAAAAGTGCGCGGTATTAGAGAGGCTAGCAATGGTGGAAGGATGGGAAAAAGTGCGTATAATCCATGGACTCAACATTAGTCATAAAGAACTCATATACTTATTGCAAAAATCTAGAAGTTATCAAAGCAAAGTATTATGCGCATGCTCCTAGGGGGATAGATGGTAGGAAAATACCATCACTCGTCCCCGACCGCCACTCATAAGGAAGACAATCAATAAATAAATCATGCTCCGAGTTCATCACATAACGGTTCACCATACGTGCATGCTACGGGAATCACAAACTTCAACACAAGTATTCTTTAAATTCACAACTACTCAACTAGCATGACTCTAATATCACCATCTTCATATCTCAAAACAATTATCAAGCATCAAACTTTTCTTAGTATTCAACGCACTCAAAAGAAAGTTTCACATATCTTGAATACCAAGTATATTAATATTAAGCAAATTACCATGCTATTAACGACTCTCAAAATAATCTAAGTGAGGCATGAGAGATCAATAGTTTATTTAAAACAAATCCACCACCGTGATCTAAAAGATCTAAGTGAAGCACTAGAGCAGAAATTATCACGCTCAAAAGATATAAGTGAAGCACTATGCGCAAAATTATCAAGCTCAAAAGATATAAGTGAAGCACATAGAGTATTCTATCAAATTCCAATTCATGTATGGCTCTCTCAAAAGGTGTGTACAGCAAGGATGATTGTGGTAAACTAACAAGCAAAGATGCAAATAATACAAGACGCTCCAAGCAAAACACATATCATGTGGTCAATAAAAATATAGCTCCAAGTAAATTACCGATGGAAGTAGACGAAAGAGGGGATGCCTTCCGGGGCATCCCCAAGCTTTGACCTTTTGGTGTCCTTGGATTATCTTGGGGGTGCCATGGGCATCCCCAAGCTTAGGCTCTTGCCACTCCTTGTTCCATAATCCATCAAAATAATTTACCAAAAACTTGAAAACTTCACAACACAAAACTCAATAGAAATCTCGTGAGCTCCGTTAGAGAAAGAAAATAAAAGACTACTTTAAGGTACTGTAATGAACTCATTCTTTATTTATATTGGTGTTAAACTTACTGTATTCCAACTTCTTTATGGATTATAAAATATTTTACTAGCCATAGATTCATCAAAATAAGCAAACAACACACGATAAACAGAATCTGTCAAAAACATAACAGTCTGTAGTAATCTGTAACTAACGCAAACTTCTGGAACTCCAAAAAATCTACCAAAATTAGACGACGTATACAATTTGTTTATTGATCATAAGAAATTGGAATCAGTATTTTATCACGTTCTGGTGATTTTTAATAATTCGGGCACTGAGCGCAAAGTTTCTGGAAATTAAAGCAAGATCAAATAACTATCATCCAAGAAGATCCAATAGGTCTACCTTGGCACAAACACTAATTAAAACATAAAACCACATCTAAACAGAGGCTAGATGGATTATTTATTTCTAAACATAAGCAAAAGCAAAAACTAAAAATAAAATTGGGTTGCCTCCCAACAAGCGCTATCGTTTAACGCCCCTAGCTAGGCATAAAAGCAAGGATAGATTTAAGTATTGCCGTCTTTGGTAGGCAATTCTTCAATGAGGCATCTACCTTCTTTAGAATTTTCTTTATTTCTAGTAATTATCAAATTTTTAGGCAAAAGATCAAAAAATTCATTCATAGCAAATGGTTCCTTAATGATGGCAAAAAGATTGGGATGAACACTTATAGATTTAAGATCCATGATTTCCTTACTAGATGATTCACCCTTATTCTTAGGAACATAAATAAACTTAGTATTTTTAGTAGGCGAACTTGGAGTGTTTTTACGGAAGAAAAGAGGTTCCCAAGTTGGTAATGATACCCTCAAGTTTATCGATTCTAGTGGAATCTAGATTTATTTTCTCATTAACTATGGGTTCCTTTTCTTTAATATTTTTCAAAGTCATTCCTACCTTAGATCCATATTGGGTAATTTGATTGTGGATCTTTTTATCAAGATTTTCAATTGATTCAATGGTAGCAACTTTATTCTCAATAACTTCAAGTCTTTGCATAACATGCTCCAAAGTCAACATAGTTCCATTAACCAAAAGAGGTGGTGAGCCAAATAAATCTATTAAAGCATTATAAGAATCAAAAGTATGGCTACCCAAGAAATTCCCTCCGGTAATGGTATCAAGGATATATCTATACCAAGGATTAGCACCTACGTAAAAATTACGAAGAAGAACTGAAGTAGATTGCTTCCTGGTAGATCTATTTTGAGCATTGCAAATTCTATACCAAGCGTCTTTTAGATTTTCTCCCTCCCTTTGCTTAAAATTTAGAACTTCATTCTCGGGAGATAACGGAGAACATATGAGACTATTCATGACGACAAGTAAGCAAACTAACACACGAGCAAACAAAAGGCAAGCGAGAAAAAGGCAAACGGGAAAAAGGGAAGGACATTGGGAAAGAGAGGGCGAATAAAACGGCAAGGGTGAAGTGGGGGAGAGGAAAACGAGAGGCAAATGGCAAATAATGTAATGCAGGAGATAGGGATTCTGATGGGTACTTGGTATGGTGCTTGACTTTCTCTTGCGTGAGCCTCCCCGACAACGGTGCCAGAAATCCTTCTTGCTACCTCTTGAGCAGTGCGTTGGTTTTTCCCCGAAGAGGAGAGGATGATGCAGCAAAGTAGCGTAAGTATTTCCCTCAGTTTTTGAGAACCAAGGTATCAATCCAGTAGGAGGCCACGCGCGAGAGTCCCTCGTACCTACACAAAGCAAAAGCTCCTCGCAACCAACGCGATTAGGGGTTGTCAATCCCTTCACGGTCACTTACGAGAGTGAGATCTGATAGAGATGATAAATAATATTTTTGGTATAGAGATGCAAAGTGAAAAGTAAAAGGCAAAGTAAAAACAAAGCAAGTATTAAAGTGATGGAGATTGATATGATGAGAATAGACCCGGGGGCCATAGGTTTCACTAGTGGCTTCTCTCAAGAGCATAAGTATTCTACGGTGGGTGAACAAATTACTGTTGAGCAATTGTCAGAAATAAGCATAGTTATGAGAATATCTAGGTATGATCATGTATATAGGCATCACGTCCGAGACAAGTAGACCGACTCTGCCTGCATCTACTACTATTACTCCACTCATCGACCGCTATCCAACATGCATCTAGAGTATTAAGTTAAAACAGAGTAACACCTTAAGCAAGATGACATGATGTAGAGGGATAAATTCATGCAATATGATAAAAACCCCATCTTGTTATCCTCGATGGCAACAATACAATCGTGCCTTGCTGCCCTTTACATCCTTTGGGAAAGGACACCACAAGATTGAACCCAAAGCTAAGCACTTCTCCCATTGCAAGAACTACCAATCTAGTTGGCCAAACCAAGCGGATAATTCAAGAGACTTGCAAAGATAACCAATCATACATAAAAGAATTCAGAGAAGATTCAAATATTGTTCATAGATAAACTTGATCATAAACCCACAATTCATCGGTCTCAACAAACACACCGCAAAAGAAGATTACATCGAATAGATCTCCCCGAGAGGGGGAGAACATTGTATTGAGATCCAAAAAGAGAGAAGAAGCCATCTAGCTACTAGCTATGGACCCGAAGGTCTGAAGTAAACTACTCACACTTCATCGGAGGGGCTATGGTGATGATGTAGAAGCCCTTCGTGGTGGATGCCCCCTCCGGCGGAGCTCCGGAACAGGCCCCAAGATGGGATCTCGTGGATACAGGAAGTTGCGGCGGTGGAATTAGGTTTTTGGCTCCTGTTCTGATCGTTTGGTATATCTAGGAGGAAGGAGTATGTCGGTGGAGCAACAGGGGGCCCATGAGGTAGGCGCGCCCTAGGGGCGCCCCCACCTCGTGACCGCCTCTTTTGTTCCTTGGAGTAGGGTCCAAGTCTCTGGATCACGCTCGGTGAGAAAATCACGTTCGAAGGTTTCATTCCGTTTGGACTCCGTTTGATATTCCGTTTCTTCGAAACACTGAAATAGGCAAAAAGCAGCAATTATGGGTTGGGCCTCCGGTTAATAGGTTAGTCCCAAAAATAATATAAAAGTGGAAAATAAAGCCCAATAGAGTCCAAAACAGTAGATAAAGTAGCATGGAGCAATCAAAAATTATAGATACGTTGGAGACGTATTAGGAGCCCACCACATCTATGATGATACCGGGTTTTGTCACAATTATCGTCATAGAAGTGTCATATGTATGACATAAAAAAAATTCGTTCGGCCCAAAATGTCACGGATGTGTCTTTTTTTTGTAGTGATACCTTCCTATATGCGGTATTTACCTGCCGTTCCAAGTAAATTTGTTTGTGCCAAACTCTAAACCTTCAAATAAACATTCTGTTTTGTATGCTCGAATAGCTCATGTATCAACTAGGGATGTCCTTGTCTTCCATGTTAGGCGGGTTATTCTCACGAGGAGTGGACTCCGCTCCTCATTCACGAGAAAATGGCTGGTCTCCGGGATGCCCAGTCCCATGCTTTAAGCAAACTAAATCAAAATAATTGCAAAAAAACTCCCCCTGGGACTGTTGCTAGTTGGAGACACTCGTTGTTTCGAGCAAGTCATGGATTGATGCTTGTTGGCGGAGGGGGAGTATAAACCTACCATTCTGTTTGGGAACCGCCTATAATGTGTGTATCATGGAAGATATCGCCATCTCTTAGTTGCTATGTTGACAATGAAAGTATGCCGCTCAAAATATTATTTATGTCTATTTCAAAACCGAGCTCTGGCACCTCTACAAATCCACCTTCCCTCTGCGAAGGGCCTATCATTTACTTTCATGTTGAGTCATCACCCTCTTATTAAAAGCACTAATTTGGAGAGTGCAGCTGTCATCTGCATCCATCACTATTAATTCATATTGGCTATGACTATGATTGGATCTCTTTTACCATGAATTACAATGTCTAGTCAGTCCTTGATCTTTAAAGGTGCTCTGCATTTATGTTTTGCGGTCTCAGAAAGGGCTAGCGAGATACCATATTGTTATATCATATTATGATTGTTTTGAGAAAGTGTTGTCATCCGATATTTATTATTATGACTCGCTAGTTGATTATGCCATTGATATGAGTAAACATGAGACCTAAGAATTATTGCAAATGTGGTTAGTTATAATCTTTGCTGAAAACCTGAATGTTGGCTTTGCATATTTACAACAACAAGAGCAAACATAGTTTGTAAAAGTTTTTCGTTTTCTCTTTCAGTTTATCAACTGAATTGCTTGAGGACAAGAAAAGGTTTAAGCTTGGGGGAGTTGATACGTCTCCGTCGTATCTAATTTTCCAAACACTTTTGCCCTTGTTTTGGACTCTAACTTGCATGATGGAACTAACCTGGACTGACGCTGTTTTTAGCAGAATTGCCATGGTGTTATTTATGTGCAGAAACAAACATTCTCGGAATGACCTGAAACTCCACGGATCATCTAGTTAAAAATAATAAAAAATCCTCACCAAAGATGAAGACCAACTGGAGCTCCTCCGGCGCCAACTCCAACTCTATATATTTGCTTTCGGGGAGAAAAAATCAAAAAGAAGAAATCATCGCCTTTTACGATACGGAGCCGCCGCCAAGCCCTAAAACCTCTCGGGAGGGCTGATCTGGAGTCCGTTCGGGGCTCCGGAGAGGGGGATTTGTCGCCGTCGTCGTCATCAACCATCCTCCATCACCAATTTCATGACGCTCACCGCCGTGCGTGAGTAATTCCATCGTAGGCTTGCTGGACGGTGATGGGTTGGATGAGATCTATCATGTAATCGAGTTAGTTTTGTTAGGGTTTGATCCCTAGTATCCACTATGTTACGAGATTGATGTTGCTATGACTTTGCTATGCTTAATGCTTGTCACTAGGGCCCGAGTGCCATGATTTCAGATCTGAACCTATTATGTTTTCATGAATATATGTGTGTTCTTGATCCTATCTTGCAAGTCTATAGTCACATACTATGTGTTATGATCCGGCAACCCCGAAGTGATAATAATCGGGACCACTCCGGTGATGACCATAGTTTGAGGAGTTCATGTATTCACTATGTGCTAATGCTTTGTTCGGTTCTCTATTAAAAGGAGGCCTTAATATCCCTTAGTTTCCATTAGGACCCGCTGCCACGGGAGGGTAGGACAAAAGATTTCATGCAAGTTCTTTTCCATAAGCATGTATTACTATATTGAATACATGCCTACATTACATTGATGAATTGGAGCTAGTTCTGTGTCACCCTATGTTATGATCATTACATGATGAACCGCATCCGGCATAATTATCCATCACCGATCCAATGCCTATGAGCTTTCCATATACTGGTTTACGCTTATTTACTTTCCCGTTGCTACTGTTACAATCACTACAAAACACCAAAAATATTACTTTTGCTTTCATTACTCTTTTGTTACCATTACCACTATTATCATACTACTTTGCTACTAATTACTTTGTTGTTGATATTATGTTGTGTGGATGAATTGTCAACTCAGTTGCTAATACTTGAGAATATTCTTTGGCTCCCCTTGTGTCGAATCAATAAATTTGGGTTGAATACTTTCCCCTCGAAAGCTGTTGCGATCCCCTACACTTGTGGGTTATCGATAGCGCTTAGCCAAATCACGTACATTGCCAAGGTGTTGAAAAGGTTCAACATGGAGAACTCCAAGAAAGGCCTACTCCCCATGTCACCTGGCACAATGCTTTGCAAGAATCAGTGTCCTTGGACTCTCGATAAGCGAGTACAAATGAATGATGTTCCATATGCCTCGCTAGTTGGTTGTATTATGTATGCGATGCTATGTACAAGACCGGACATTTCCTATGCGCTAAGTGTTAGCAGACGGCACCAAAGTGATCCAGGATTGGAACACTGTGTCGCAGTCAAGGGTATTCTTAAGTACCACAGAAGGACCAAGGATTTACTCCTTGTGTACGGAGGTGATGAAGAGCTCATTGTAAGTGGTTACAATGATGCAGGCTTCATGACTGACCCAGATGACTTCAAATCTCAATCAGTCTATGTTTTCATATTGAACGGCGGTGCAGTAGATTGGAAAAGTTCCAAACAAAAGACTGGCAGATTCTACGACGGAGGCGGAATATGTTGCAGCTTCAGAAGCCTCCAAGGAGGCAGTATGGATTATGCAATTTCTTGAAGACCTTGGTGTGGTTCCAAGTTCTCTGGACCCAGTGGAGATCTATTGTGATAATAGTGGCGACGTGGCTCAGGCAAGGGAGCGAAGTTAGCACCATAAGACAAGACATATTGAACGCAAATATAAACTCATTCGACATCATGTCGAAGCGGGTTTAGTGAAGTACACAAAGTTCACACGGATCTGAACGTGTCAGACCCGATGACAAAGCCTCTACCACGAGCAAAGCATGAGCAGCACCAGATAGCCATTGGTGTTAGGGAAGCCATGTAACTGGATTATGACTCTAGTGAAAGTGGGAGTCTGTAGGAGATATGCCCTAGAGGTAGTAATAACAGTTATTTTGTATCTCCAAAGTTTGTAATGAATGTTTGTGTACCATGCTATAACTGCTGTGATTCTCGAGTCTACAATAACACGAGGCTCGGAGAGAAACTCATATGCACGTGTGGTATAATTAATGGTAAAATGTATTCCTAGTCTTGCCTCTAAGACTAGCACAAGTTGCATGATGTTCCTGTTTTCTGATCATGGGCATGGATGTGCTAGCAATTTTCAGGCACAATGTTAGTAGAACACTTGTGTTGAATTGACCCAGATTGATGTTATGCTATGAGATACATTCGTCACAAGTTTATGGTTAATAACACAGAGAAGTTAATGTTTGCATAATTCCTTAGACCATGAGAGTATCAAGTTCCTTCGTGCTTGCTTCGTGAACTTTGGGGTTTGTTAAATGCCATCCGTAAATGGGTGGCTATTACGGCGGCTTACGGGTTCACGGAAAAGTATGACAAGAAACAAGCAAGATTGGAAATTTCTCCTCCGGCGATGGAGAGATATTCTCGGGTCCTCTCGGTGTTACGGTATCCATCATCATCTATCCAGACACAATGTGATTTGATCACAGGGATGCCAACACAGAAACGAGAAAAGAGAACAAAATCGATAACGAGGTAACTGGCATAGTGGACAAGTTGTTGATCCACGGGGATGCAAGTAAATCTCACCTCGAGTATTTGTAACATATCGCGAAGCAACAGGAATAGTGCACGGTAACTAGAGGTTCACTCGAATATTCATTCGTGTGGGTATAGGGGTCAATATGGGTGTCCACGGCTTCGATGTTGATCATTGATCGGAAAGTGTTCCGGGTCATGTCTATACTTCACGAAACCTATAGGGTCACACGCTTAAGGGTCATCTATCTGCTAAATACTAGACAGTGAGTCTGAGACAAAATAAAGCTGAAAGGTTGTTTCAGGATATACCATTAAGTAAAAATGGTTTCGGGACATGCCTGATAATTATTGGAGGGTGCGAGAATCATTTTGGAAACTTTTGGGAATTTTCCGGGATAAAAACCGGAAATGGTCCGGAGATGCCGGAACCAGTTTTGCTGCTTTTCGCAGATGAAAATCACTAATCCGAAATTGTTTCGGAATGCGTTGAAATTATTTTGGTGGGTACTAGAAATGTTCTAAGCCCACATAAATATTTTCAGTTTGAACAGACACTAAAAAATGCCATCGTGAATAGTGAAAATCGGTTTTATGGATATTTTTTGGAAAGTCACCTTTTAGGGCTTTTGTGAAAAGGCTTCTAGAAGGTCTTGGGAGCCAAGGAAGCCCCTCATGGGGGCCCCAAGGGGTGGATGGCCACACATGGTGGTGCTCCATGGAGCTCCACATGGCCTCCCATTTTGCCCATAACACCCTCATGTGTGACCTAATGCATGTGAGTTTTTGGTAATTTGTGGAGGCACCCTACCCCTTGGGTTTCCTATAAATAGGAGGTGAGGTTGGGCTTATCAAAGATCATCCCTTGCTATCATACACATTCCATGCTTTGTCTGGCTCTCTCTCTTCCTCCCATGAAAAGAGTTTCGTAGAGCCGAAAGGTTGTCTAGGTTTCGGCAGGAACTAGTTCTGGACGGTGAAACCCTACCAGATAGCTGACACCGTATGTGTGCAACCCCATAGAGAGGTCGTAGTTTCAATCTCTTGCCCGAGGGGCTGTTCGTGTGTCCTCCCGAAGGGCTGCCCGAGTCCCCGTTCGAGTTTCAAGGGTCCTCCCGAAGGGCTGTCCGCAACATTGTCTGTGGGACTATCCGACCGCCTCCTAAAGGGTTGTCCGACAAGGGAGTACGTCGTCGCGGTTGGGAGGTTTTAAATCCTAGCTTCAGGAATCTGCACCGATGATCTACACCGACTCTTCTTCCGCTATGCTATGAGTCGGTACGGAACAGATCAAACCTTGTATGACATCTCCATAGTGATCCTGGGCGTGCTCGCTGTACCAATTTTTTTTGCTTTCTATTGCATTCCCCTACATCTCTATGGTGCATCTCCAGGGAGTAGGGATGCGAACTGTTGGCCGACATACATGGCGGGGACTGTGGGCATCACTCCTCATCGCGCACCCTCGTGGGGAAGGAGTTCCGCAGCGGATTCTACTGGCCTACGGCGCTCAATGACGCCACTCGGTTGGTAAGATCTTGTGAGGCCTGTCAGTTCCATGCTAAGCAGGTCCACTAGCCCGTTCAGGGCCTCCAGACTATTCCGCTCTCGTGGCCGTTCGTGGTCTAGGGGTTGGACATCCTAGGCCCGTTCCCTCGAGCGCACGGGGGCTACCGCTACCTCTACGTCGCCATCGACAAGTTCACCAAGTGGACGGAAGTGGATGTCGTCCGCACCATCCCAAACGGCTTAGCCGTCAAGTTTGTCAAGGGCCACGTGAGCTGCTTCGGGGTTCCTAACCACATCATCACTAACAACGGCTCTCAGTTCACGAGCAACCTTTTCAAAACATATTGTGCTAAACTTGGAACGCAGATATGCTGTGCTTCGGTGGCACACCCACAGAGCAATGGCGAGGACCTTCAAGAAGAAGCTCGAGGCCCGCGGCAGGGGCTATCTCGATGAGCTCCAGTCCGTGTTGTGGTCCATCCGCACCACCGCCACCAAGCCCATGGGCGAGACTCTGTTCTTCCTCGTCTACGGAGCCGAGGCGCTCCTCCCTCACGAGGTCAAGCATCGCTCCGCGCGGGCCTTGGCATTCGACAAGGCATGCCAAGACGCCTCGCGGGGGATGGGCCTTGTGATGGGGGAGGAACGCCGCTGCCAAACCTCGCTCCATGCAGTGAAGTACCAGCAGGCGCTGCGGCGGTATCACTGCCGTAGCATCCGCTCTAGGACGCTCGAGGTGGGTGATCTCGTCCTGAGGCGGTTGCTCTCCAGGGAAGGGCTTCATAAGCTCTCACCCATGTGGGAGGGCCCGTTCAGGATCGCCCATGTCTCCAGGCCTGGCGCTGCGCGCCTGGAGACGCAGGACAGGGTCCCCATCTAGAACGCCTAGAACATCCAGCACCTCCGGAAGTTCTACCCATGAACAAGGCCCCGCGCCTGTGAAGATCTCCGCTCGTGACACTCTCAGGTAATAATGAGTTGGGGTTGTACATACCCCAGAGTCTCCTGAGTGTCGCCCCTGGGCCTCACAGGGGCTCCCACCCACGTCTTAGTGGAGGCCCCATGCTCTGCGCTGGTGGGAAGACAAGAAGACTAGTCTAGGTGCCGGACGCGGCTGTTCTTTTGCTTGCTTTCTGTAGCTGGTTTGCAACTTCTTGAATGAAATTTGGAGTTTTCTCATCTTTCATTCGCAAGGGTAGGGAAATCTCTTTCTTTTTCTCTCCTCACAGTGTTCGCTCTTTGAAATTTTGCCTTAGGGAGAGTGGCAGTTGCCTGTCGCTCTTCCTCGCGCGTCCCACGCGCGGGGGCTGGGTACGGTGTGTGCACTTGGGCTCGCCCGTGACCACACCCCGCCAAAGCCTTTCTGCCCCAGCCTTTGGCGTCTTAATCCTCGTGGGACGCTCTGAAATGAGCTCGTGGGTATGCGCGTCCTCTTGAGTCTGTGCCTCTGGGCACTGTGACGCGACGTACTAGCCACGACCAACCCATGCTCAGGGGCTTGCGCGAGGTAAGACAAGACACCTCATGAGGTCCTCTAACCCTGCAGCTACACAACGCCTCCTGAGGCTCAACGACTCTCGAGTCTTCAAGAAGGAAGCCCTTGGAAGATGCCCCTGAAACAAGGGGCACGCCCTCGCAGCATGGGAGTCTACTGCGAGCACATCCAGCTAAGTCATCCTAACTACGCCCAGTAGCAGTGCAGATATCACGACACAATATAAAAATAACAAGCATAGCATAATGGCGCAAGCGCCATGGTTCATTACACGCCTCGATAGGGCCTTCTACTCCTTCCTTGATGTAGAAAAAGAAAATGGAAATAGCTACGCGACCACAGCGGCTCGTGAGGCCCGGCTCCAGCAACACTCGGGCTCAATCAGAGTCCTCCTCCAGCTTCACTGGAACGCGATGGTGGCGCGGCTCGTCACCCTCCTCGGTTCAAGCCCGGCGACAAGGAGGCTCGTCATAGTCACCGTTGCTGGTGCTCTCCTCGGAGGAGGAGCCGCCGTCGCTGGAGGCAATGCGACCGTCGTCAAGAGCAAGCTCACCATCTTCGCCGTCATTGTCGCTTTACGGGCAGCACCCCGAGCACTGGCCGCCTTCCTCGAACACCCTGACGTAGAGGGTCGCAACACCGCCGTAGCTGAAATGGAGGGTGGACCTCCCGTACAAGCCCCGCGCACGGGCGAACGACTGCCACCCACAATTCAGGAACACGTTGCCAGTGGCGGTGACTTCAACATCCACCCATGCAGCCTTGCTGCAGCAGCCGTCAGCCTGCAGCCAAAGGCCATCAGCCCCTCCGGTGACGGCCTTTTCGCAAAGAAGCGCGGAAGCTGGAACCAGTCTTGGCTGGCCTCCCGACCACACATTTAATTCCGTGGATGCATCGACTGAATGGGAGCACGGCCGTGGCGGCCGGGCGATCGCTGCGCGCCTTCCCCCGTCGCTAAGGTCGCCCCATCTGCGGCGGCTCCTACCGCGGGAAGAAGCACCACTGGGGCTGCCGAAGGCAACGCCGGGCGTTGAAGGGGCACGCCCGCGCCCCCGAGGGTCCGCTGCCGGAGTCACCGCATGTTTTTGGGGCCGCCCACGGCCTCTCTTGGGCGGTGGCGAGCCTGGCCCTTCCTTGGGGGCCTTCCCCTTCTCCACCGCGGAAAACCTCCTCACCGGTGCCATGGTTGTTTCGACAAGACGGCGGGACAAGAAGGAAGAAGGAGGAGCAAGCAGCGAGAAGACGAAGATGAGCAGGGGGCTCCGCCCCCCTCCATTTATAGCCAAAGGGAGGCCAACCGCCGGCCTCCCACGATCCCCAGTAATGATGATCTTTTTTGCATGCAGCAGGTTGTTGTCAAGTCAAATGGTTGCCGAGGCTGCGTGGGGAAGCGCAGTCACCCACGTCCCATCAAGAGCCACGCATCGACCCAGTCGCAGGCAATTGGGGCCCGCGGCGCTTCGCCCTTGCCCTTTGGCTTCGCTCCGATGCCAAGTCCGAGCGTGCCTTGAGCCCGAGGGCTACTGTCGGCATTCTGGGAACCAGGGTACCCAGACTTGCCTTCCTGCGGCCCATGGTGGGGCTCCATCGATGGCCTGGCACGTCCCATCTTCTACATCAACAAGGAAAGACCCTCGCGAGGGGCCAAGCCTCGCGAGGCGGACGACGCCAAGACCTCCGAAGGGAGCGGCCTCCCTAGGCTGGCTCCTGAGGAGTGGAGATTCCTATGCAGGCGCTTGCCTCATGAGGTTAAGGTGACGTAAGCCATGACGACCAAGGCCATGCGGGCGCCAGCGGGCGTAGTACATCAGGTGTCCTATTTGGTGCTAAGGAGGCAAGCGCAGGCGCGGAGTCCCGAGGAATTAGCCAAAGGTTTCCATTACTGTGCTACAAGACCAAGGCCGCCAGGACGGCAGGACGGAGGTCATTGCCGAGCCCACCATGGCGTCACGAGCAGAAGCTTTGCAGGCGAAGACCACCTTTCATCAGGATAGGATGTACTTCTTGTCCCCTTTCAAATTGGCCGTTGTGGAATCCCTTCCCGCCTACATTTTGCGGAAGAGGACCGAGGCCTCTTTAAATATAGCCTAGCCACCACCATAGGACGGAGAGAACCCGAACCCTCACTAACTCGCACCAACACAAGAACTGACCTCCTGAGGTTGTTCTTTCTTCTGTACTAGTTCATCCTCAGCCCCTCGCGAGGCCAATCCACCCCAAAGCAGGAGTAGGCACTACAGGAATCAGACACTTTGCCGTCTGCCATGCCTGATGGCAAAGGCATGCCTGGCGGACGGCAAAAGGTCCGACTGAATAAGCTACGGCAAATGGTTATTTGTTGTCCGCTGGCGGACGGCAAAGATGAAATGTTCTTTGTCGTCCGCCAGCAAACAACAAAGAGCCTGGACGGCGCACGTGGCAGGTTAGGTCAGTTAGGGAGTTAACGACGTGCTTTGCCGTCAAAGTCCTTTGCATCTTTGCTGTCTGCCAGCAGACGGCAAAGTGCCCATATAGGCCAGCCCATGATGCTGCCACGTGGCATGCTATGTCGTCTGCTGGCTGATGGCAAAGATGCAAAGGTCTTTGCCGTCCGCTAGCAGACGGCAAAGCAACCATATAGGCCAGCCCAGTGCCCCCAGGTTGCAGAGGTAGCTGCCATGTGGCAGCTTTGCTTGCCCTGGTCTAATTATAAGTTTTTGTCATTCGCCAGCAGACAAAGAAAGAGCCTCAGATAGCCCCTATTGTTTCTGTTTTTTCTTAAATTCATTCAATTTCACAGAATTTCACAGATATATATATATATATACACACACATTTGGAGATACATATACACAAGCATACCAACACATGTCCAACAACATATCCAACAACATATCCAACACATATCCAACACATCCAACAACAAGTTTGCAACAACACATATCCAACACATCTCCAACAACAAATTTTGAAGAACATAAAAGAAGCACAAGGAGAAGAGTAGACTCCATGAACGCAAGCTCCTCATCTAAAGCAAATCTGCAAATTAGGAAAGATGAAAGTTAGAAGAAGAAGGAGACTAGCTAGAAGAAAAAGAAGTAAAAGAAGAAGAAGAATTTATCTTCTCTTTCTTAGTCTCCTCTCCTCTTCTTTATCTTCTTCTTCTTCTAACAAAGGTAGGGAAAATTCCATTTTTTAGCTAAGCTAGGTAAAAATGCTAAGTGTGTAGGTCATTTTAGAGCTAAGCTAGGTAAATAGGTCATTTTTTAGCTAACCTAGGTAAAATGGATCATATTGGAGCCAACCTAGGTAAACTTGGTCATTTTTTAGTTAACTAAGCATATTATGCCATTTTTGACATAAGTAAGCTAATTATAGGTCTTTATTGAGCTAACCCAGGTAGCTAAGCATATTAGAGCTAATTTAGCATTTTAGAGCTAACTTAGGTCATTTTGGAGCTAACTTAGGTAAAATTGATCATTTTGGAGCTAATTAGGCTTATTATGTCATTTTTGAGGAAAATAAGCTAACTATATGACATATATGATGTTACCAAGATTGTTATGCCATTTGAAACCTAAGTAAGCTAATTATGCTATTTTTTACATATGTAAGCTAAGTGTACACTACTAGGGAAAAGCCTATACACAGAATCTTACCAGCATCGCTCCTCAAAATACAACGCTATCTTGCTATTTAGGCTGCGGTAGCGTGAACCAAAAAGCAGCCATTGAAAGGAAAATAGCGATGGCGCTTCCACGCCAAACCGCTCTTGCTCTAATTGCCATGACCTGCAACCCAGACTAGTTATAGCGATGGCGCCTATAGTGAACCGCTACTGCTATAGAAGTTAGCAGCAGCGCTTCTAGGAAAATCGCCACTGCTACGATCAGCCCACAAGTTTAGTCCCACCTCGCCTCATAATGTGGTGTTTACCACCTTAAATATGTTACTACGAAACTATCACAACCAGTTGGTCTTCACTTGAACTCTATGTGTAGAATTTGTGGCGCAATATGAGTCCTCTCCGGTTCCTACCAGAGTGGACTCATATTGAGAATTCAGATTGTACACAAAAAGATCATTGATGGCCAATGTATTTTATGCGTGCTTTAGACTTAGCGATGGCGTTTTTCCGTAAAATGCGCTTATAGCTACATTAGCTATAGCGCGGTTCCTAAAGTGCGCTACTGCTAGTTCGACTTAACCCCGCTCAAAATTTCACTAAGTCCTCCTCCCCTGTTCCCCTACTCCTCTATCGCCGCCGCCCGAGCCCGAGCCTGCCCTCACCGCCGCCGCCCGAGGCCGCCCTCAACCTCACCGCTGCCGCCCGCCGCCACTCTCGACCTCACCGTCGCTGCCGCCTCCCCCACCCCCTCTACTCTCTACCTCACCGCGCCGCTCTCGACCTCACCATCGTCCGACGCCATCGAGGTACTCCTCCTTCCGTGCCTCCTCCTCCCACCGCGCCTCCTCCTCCTCCTCCCACCATGCCCTCCTCCCTCACTGCCGGCCCCTCCCTCCTCCTCCTCCGACCGCCCGCTCCCCTCCTCTCTCTCCTCCCTCCCTCCCTTGTCTCTGTTCTTGCAAATCGTAGGTGTTTTGAATAAAATAGAAGTAAGAAAATTTAGGGCAGTATGATTAATAGTAGTTGTAGTTGAACTAGTTTAGTAAGTAAATTAATAAACTAGTTGAACTAGTTGAATTAATAGAACTAATGTATTTTTAGTAAGATAATTAATATAACTAGTTGAACTACTTTATTTTTAGAAAAGAACTAGTTTTTAGTAAGATAATTAATATAACTAGTTGAACCACATATTCTATTTATAGTATGTTTATATTTAGTAAGAACTAGTTGAATTAATAAAACTAGTTGAACATGTCATATTTGTTGTTATTTTTTAGTTTAAGCAATTATTCGGGATGTATTAGTGATAGCTTATACGGTTTTTGCTTTTGCAGAAATCAAGGAGCCCCTCCATCATCCCCGCCGTCGTCCCCGTCACCGACCCCCTCCGACATCAAGGTGAGACCAGCCAAATATCCATGTATATCTTTTGTTGCTCAAATAGGATATGTGGTTGCCAAGTGGCTGTTCATGTTCAGTTTACACCTCCGAGTGGCCTATGTTTTGCCGGAGTGTTGATTAATTTCCGTTCCGGCAAATTTCAGGCGCTCAATATGTCCTTTTTTAGCAAAGGTCATGCCGGATTTTTTCGTGAATTCTGGCATGACTTGTGCTAGAATATGTAGGAAATATCAAGTGGCCTGGATTTTCTCGAAAAATAATGATCTAATTTAGGTTTTTTAGTGCATATATTTAACTGTACAAGTTTAATCTTTGAATTATGAACGTAGGAAATGTCGTACTTTCGACGACTGACAGTCTCCGGGAGTGCGGCTGGTGCCACGACGATCGAAGTATGTGCGGCAGTTCGTTGAGTGGAGGAAGAACGGCGCTTCAAAGATTAAGCTCGAGGAGACCTTCGATGTTGAAACGATGCATAACAACGACAAGAGTTTTTTTTCGTAATTAAGCATGACTTCAACTATTTCAACGTCTAATTTTCATCTTTTACAATTCGACTAGCTTATCCCATGCCATGCAAGACGCTATGTCTTGGAGAGGATGGGTTTTGAAGACCATGAAAATTTTGAAACAAAGAAAATACACCTAAGGACCCATCATGATATGGATTTTGAAGTAAATCTGAACAATGCTCAGAGCGTAACCCATTTTGGTTGCCAAAATTGGGAAGCACTTTGCAAAATGTATGGTTTTTATGCGGGTATGATTGTCACCATGGATCTTGGTGATCCTGACATCGAGCAAGAAAATATGGACATTTGGGTCCTTGTTGATACGCTTCCGATTCTACCGCAATGTGAGTTTCTCAAACATAGTAATTAACTAATTTATATTGTTTATTTAAAAATAGTTGACATCTTATTTCCATTGATGACTTATTTTGAATCTTCAAAGATTGTGCAGAAGATGGTAGACATTACCCACTACTGTGGTGGCTCCGAATTAACTTATAAGGAGAAAAATCATCTGATCGCATTTTGTACTTTCTTTGAGAATTACAATACCTATTATCGAACTCCTCCAAATTATGGTGAATACGTGCCACTAGTGCACGTGTTGCACCACAATAACTTCTATGGAGATACCCTGGTAAGATTTTTTACTATTACGACATCCGTGCATCTTTTGCATACTTCCAAAACTAGTACATCATTGCTAACTACGAAGTTATTACTATGTTTTTCAAAAGAAAATCCCGATGGATTGTGTGCCTCATCTGATGTATTACAATGGTCGCCTTGAAGTTCTGAACATACAGCCAGGTCATCCTATGGATCTCACCTGTGCATATCGGATTTCTAAAACCGGTGAACACATGCTAATCAAAGAATGGAAAAAATGTTTGGACATTCGCAAGGAGGTTTTTGGAAGTAACATTAAGCGAAAGGCAAGAATTGGAGACAGGATAATCTCCATTCTCCATAATGGAGAGTCAGGGGGCTATCTTGTTTTTTGCTATTTTACCTTAGAGAATATAGTAGGTCCTAAGAGAATGTAGTAGGTCCTATGAGGTACAATATGTTTATTATGTGATACAATGTGTTAGAGTTGATGATGAGGAGTACTTGTGATTACGACTAGTGACCAATTTGCTATGTGATGTCTCATTGATGAAAACGATGATCTTGAGGAGGTGTTATATGACAATGATGTATTATGATGATAAGTTGTTAATGATATGATAATGATGATGAAATTTATTATATCATTGGGTGAAAGAATCATGGATTAGTTTCAAGTGGATGTCCATCCACTTGAAACTAGTCCACGGTTGTTTCACCTACTCATTATGATGTAAAAACAGTCTCTAAATTCCTGTTGTATGAAAACTTGTGTAAAGGTGTATGAAATAGAACATGAAATAAAAAAGAAATAAAATACTAAATAATAGTACTAGTGCGGGCAAGGAGGAGCGCTACTATTAATTACCAGCAGCGCCGCTCAGGAGAAGCGCTACAACTAGATCATTTTAGCGATGGCCAGTGCAGTGCGCTCTTGCTAAGCTTTACTATGGCGCCTTATCGATGGCGCTCGGGCCGCGCATCGATAGTCCTAAAACCCGCGCTGCTGCTAGGCTTTTCCCTAGTAGTGGTATGTCATTATTGAGCAAACCTAGGAAACTAAGCATATTAGAGATAACTTAGCATATTAGAGCTGACTTAGGTCATTTTGGAGGAAACAAAGCTAAGTATAGATCATTTTGGAGCTAAGTAAGCTAATTATGTCATTTTGGAGGAAGATTAGCTAAGTCTAGGTCATTATGGTAAGCATTTTGGAGGAAATAAAGCTAAGTCTAGGTCTTTATGCATCTGGTAAGAAAAACACTAGAGAAAACTTACCATCATCACGAAGGTAAAGGGCCGGTCGGGTTTGCGCCGGTGCCAGACGGAGAAGGACCGGTCGGGGTCTGGGTTGCGCCAATGCGAGACGGAGAAGGATCGGTGCTTGTCGGGAGGCATGTTGCACCAAAGATCATTTGCAATGTCTCGTCAGCATGATGCAATTGAAATGTGAATACTAGTAACTAATGACCATTCAAATGAAACTCACCGTGTCCGCTATAGCAATCTGGGGCATCGGCGGAGGGGTCTGACCATTTTTCTCGCACACGGACTGCACATTTTGTTTTCACGAGTCATTCATATTAGTTAGTAATGAAACAAACATTATGTGCATGATTTGGCTAATATGCAGGAGAAACTTACCACAAGGAGCTCGTATAGGGCCCGGTGAGACGCGTGGTTCGGTTCCTCTCTGCCTCCAACAGACTAGTCGTCCTCTCCTCTAGCTCGATCTCCCTCTGCTTAGCCTGCCTATTTGCCTCTGCCAGAAGCTCCTGGGCCCTAGCGTCGATGGCGAGCTCCATTGGCCGTGGTCGAGGCGGTATCTCAGGAAGAGACCTCGCCTGGCGCTTCTTGATCTCCAGGAGACTTCTAGGACAACATATCAGTCCATCCCCAATGGCTACCGAGCCATGTTTCCTCCCCTCACCAGATAGCATCACGAGCTCTGGATCAAAAGGACTCTGGCTCGTGTTGAAGTCATCCCCTTTCGTCGCCTTCCCAAAGTCTCTGTACCTCACGAGCTTGTTGTGGGACGAGATGTTGGTGAAGCTCTCTGGATGATCGAGGTCATCCTCAGAGAATGCCTTGGCCTTCTTGAACGGGGCAGTATGGGCCATGGCATAGAGGTCGTACAGCGGTGGCACGTCCTTCTTGTTGTGTTTCGCCTAAAAGAGATGAATAACATATTAGTTAAGGGCTCAAGCTAGCATGAATAATGAAATCGCATGAATCGTTAAGGGCTCAAACCACATACCAGTGATCCCCATACTCAAGCAGGTTGGAGCTCCCTTGATGGTGTGGTACACCTTGCATTTGGGCATGCTTATCCCTGGCCTTGTTGTGCTCGGCTAGCCATTGGGGATAGCACCACTCATCCACCAATGCCTCCCAACAGTCCATCCTATCCGCACACCATCTCGGGGGCACCTAAGTTAGGCAAAGAGAAATTTAAGCGCTACGCCTACTAATGAAATCAAGGAAACTAAGTACAAGGCCTTCAGAATATGTCAACTTGTGACCATCACTATTGGTCACTGAAAGGTCATTGTTTTTCATTTGCGACCTTTTTTTGACCAAAAACAGATGGTCAAAAGCTGACAGTCGTGAACTGAAAATAACGACCTTCTCTGTCAGAAGGTCGTGGAAGGCCACGACCAAAACAAAATGTCATGGATTCTATGACCTTCTATTTTGGTCGCTAGCTGTCTGCCCAGGCCACGTTGGATCCGACATGGAAAAATTGCGACCAAATGAAAAGGTCATTACTTAGATTCAGCCCTGTCTAGTTTGATGTATATATGGGCCGAGCCCAGTAATTCAGCCCATTTAATATATTATTTTCTGTTAATTTTTATTAGCTACATGGGCCTGGCCCAACAATTCAGCCTTTTTATATTCACAATTCGGCCTTTTTATATTCTAGGTCATGGCCTTTTAATATTCAATTTCTTATTATTTTCGCCCTTTCCTAACGTGTTTTTTCCATTAAATAAATAGCTCCAGTCCAACTTTGTTGGGCCATGGCCAATTTAGGCCCAGTACTATTTTCTGTCATATTCAACCCATATGAAGTAGCATGTACACAATTTTCATAATCTTCATGTCATTTAAAGCAGCATGTACACAGATAATACAACATTTAATTACACAGGAATACATCATCTACACAATTTGCCTTAACTCACTACTACATCACATTGTTCCAACTCGTATTAGCACATCGGATGTGCTCCAGATGCGACAACTTGCCTTCCCATAAGAACACTCCAGTTCTATCTACTCACCCCCATTCACATGCAACATAAGGAGCTAGTGTAGAACGACATCTTAACCACATCCGCAGCACCATAAACTGTTGTAGAGCGAGAAGCTTCAGCAAGGAGGCATAGGCTCCACCCTTGCGTCCGGTGGCACCTGCAGGGAGGGAGAGAGACTGAGAAGCAAGCAAATAAAACACTGAAGTTCAGGGCAACCAAGATCATGCTAGTGATCAACCAAGCAAGCAAATAAATCAGCTAGTAAAAAGCAAATTAGTTTTTCACAACAAAAGGTGGATAAATCAGTTGCCATCTCATAGAAAAAAGTGGATATATCAGTTGCCATCTCACAGCAAAAGGAAAATTAGTTATGCAAGGGACAGAACAAAAAATGTATTTAAAGATCACAATACAATGGCTCAATGCATGAAGCTTTTTCGCTTATGATAGGAGATTATACAAAAAAGAATACAAGATGCCTCTGAACAGGAGCAGAGCAGGTATAGAGCACCTATGTTAATGCTGCCCATACAAGTTATTTAACTCTTAGGTTCATATTAAATTCAAATAATCTGGGACGGTTCAACTAACAAAAATGTGAAGCAAATAGCATCTTGATTCAAAGAATGTGTTCTACATACAAAGAAGAGCAAAGACAGACAGTAAAAATAGTGAGCAAAAACCAAATGAGTTGCTTTAACTCTAACTAATTGGTAACAAATTGACATAATCTGGGACAGTTCAACAGATCAAAATGTGAAGCTAACATCATATGCTCAGCTGACAAATGATGCATATGTAACTCCTCTACATTATACAGTACCACACTAACAGAACTACATCTCTAGACACAAGAACAAAGCGGTACGTTGATGACATGCTAGGCATCAGTTTTAAAAAGCTTGATTTTAGATCATCAACAACCAGAAAGCCTCAGTGGTCTAAATGTTCAGCACACCATCATCATATCACCGACGAAAGGTGACCCGATCGACCCATACACAACAACTAGGGGGAAAACGGGATCAAGCAGAGAGGGAGGCGGGTACCTTCTGGTTGACAAGGTCGAACACCCTCTTGTGCACCCGCATCTCAAACCGATCCCAGGTGTTGGTACCTATTTTAATAAAACAGGATAACATAGTTACACTCTGTTTACTTTCAAATCATCATAAGAAACTACAGCACAGCAAGAGTAGCAGATGACTGATTTGTGATGGGGTGAGTATCAGGTTTAAATAGCTCGATTTTGAAACATCAAATGTATCAGAATAATCATATGAATCATCATTTGCTCAGCCCATCTACCAAGTGCAACTACTTCATCATTCTAGGTAAATTAAGTTGTTAAATGACCAAAACTAGTAGTATGCTACAATCATATGGTACTGGTTAAAAAATGTGACCAGAGGACTACACTTGAACACATCACTTGCAATGCCTACTGGAAGGAGCAAGTGTATAGAAGAAAACAAACATTAGACAGGCTGGCCATCAGTCTTAAAAACCTTGATTTTGTGTTCCTCAAAGAGAATCTCAGGAATATGTTGTTGTAGCATCATCTGACCAGCCAATCCATCATTAACACACGTGCACACACAGAGCAGAGAACGATTTGAAATCAAGTGCAAGAATTGCTGTAGCACATACAACTAGCATGTTACGGTTTGTGGGTGATGGGGAAAATGCATGTGAAGTGCATAAGTAACAGAGGGGTGTGTACAATACACACCATCTTTGACAAAGAAGCAAAACAGTATGTGAATAGAGCATGTCAACTACTGTAAAGCACAATCACTAGCATGGTGGTGAGAGAAGTTTCCAGACGCCAACCATTCTTCTTGCATGTCAAGTACAGTTACTGGTAGTCTGCTACCCTGTAACACATCAAGGGGAACAAACCCCATATGCAGAACCAAATCATGCATGTCAATCATCAATCAATCAATCAAAAATAGAAAGAAAAAAGATGGAGTGATGCATGCATGTGTACCCATGCAGGAGCATACTGCTACTAGCTTAGCTAGGATGGCATGAATGGTGTGCCCTCCTTGTGCAGCTAGGGCGATGAGCTCGTCATGCGTTAAGATGAGAGTTCACTACCAAAAACCCATATGTAAAACAGAATTGCACACATAGAATTAAAGTCAGCGACAGCAGACACGACAACAGACATTGGTTAGTATTTTGACAGCGGCCGGCAGCTTAGTAACGTTGCCGCTTGCTTGTGTTGGTGGATGCGACGGATGCACACACGCAGAGGCGAAGTTGCGGATCAAGCGGCTCTAGTTGCAGCAGAAAAGACAAAGATTACCAGTCATTAGAACCTGATCCCACGCCATTACAATCATATTGGAAGCTAATAACTAGTCAATGCAACATCAAGTCTATTCACTGCTACTTGTAACGCATGGACTAAGGGGTAGGAACCAAACCATGCACGGAGAGATGCGTCGATGGTAACAAACAAGACAGAGAGAGATGACCTTGAGGTCATCAGCAGAAGAAGAATGGTCGGAGGAGTAGTAGCCAGCCTCCGTCGCGAATCTGGAAGCACCAG
The DNA here is from genome assembly GCA_021605145.1 of Aegilops bicornis. Taxonomy (NCBI): domain Eukaryota; kingdom Viridiplantae; phylum Streptophyta; class Magnoliopsida; order Poales; family Poaceae; genus Aegilops; species Aegilops bicornis. The sequence goes on along the minus strand of CM038671.1, from coordinate 181,985,380 downwards.
TCTCGCCATGGCGAATCTGGCGCCGCCTCGATCTAGGGCCTCCCGGCAGGAGAGGGAGAGAAGGTGAGTGGAGGGCGCAACATCAGAGGGCACCGACCGCACGGCTGCGTCGTCGTCATCGTCGACCGCACGGCAATGGACGAAGCAGGCGGAGCCGTGGTGGACCTGCACGCATGTATTGGGAGGGGATGGAGGAAACCGCATTAGCAAAATCGAAACCAAGCAACAAAGAGAGACCATGAGGGGGAGAGAGAGGAAACCCTAACCTTCCATGGCCGTGGCTGCCCTTGTGCGGTAGTGGATCCAGCGCTAGGAGCACATGAAGGGCGGACCTGGGCGCGCCATGGCCGCCGCTCACGTGCAACCCTCTTCCCCCAAAGGGGATCGAGAGGTGGTTCAGTGAGAGAGAGGGGGGAGCCGAGGCCATCCATCTCGGCCTTCTTAGGATAAGGGGAGCCGGAGGAGGTGGGGATCCGACTCAGGGACAGCGATGTTGGGCGGAATCGATGGGGGCGGCGGCGCACGAAGGAGGGCATGGCTAGGGTTTGGACGAGGGGGTGAGAGGAGAGATGCGCTGATCCAGGAGGGGAACCGGGGATGAAAGGGATTAGGGTGAGAGGGGGAGGGGGAAGAGGGCTGCCGTCGGATCCAGGACTATCCAACGGTGTTTGATGCATGATCCGTGTGAGGTCTCATGGACCAATCAGGACGCAATAAAGGCCTTGATGAAGTTATGACCATATAAATAGGTCGTAATTGATAAAAAAAATAAGTCTTTTTACATGAGAAAAGAATTTATTGGAGTAAAAAAAAGTTTGTTGTGAAGAACCTACCAACTCTATGTATCAGACCAAATTTTATATAATTGACCAAATGGTTTCATGTAAAATGCTTTTGATCCACGTCTCGTCAAATTGATAGATTACCGCCGATTAAGCGAGAAGCGGGTCAAATTTGAACTACAGCTTCCTCATAGTTTGTTTTTATTTATTTTCAAAAATCATTTCTAGGTACATAAGTATCTATTTCATCATAGAAACTCCAAAAATTTTGCAGGATTCAACCCCTAGCTATGAATGGTCATACACGTCGTTTTGACCGCATTTTGAAATCGGTATAAGAAATTCAAAAAAATAAAAAAATTAAAACCTTTGCACTGTGTCATTACATGTGACATGCTTTCCATGAAAAATAACAAATTTGGACAACGGCTATTGTCTTAAAAAAATGTTCTCAGAAACGAGCTATCATGTATGAAGATCCATGGCTTTCAAGGCAAATGGACAATGTTATGGCAACATTCATGAAATAGTTTGTTCAAATCATATCATATTTCGCACAAGTTTGCATATTGGAATGACAAACAATGTTGCCGAAGGAAGTTTTCATTTTCTTTGGACGAAAAAATCATTTTCCATTTTCCGAGTGCCCAAAATGAGTTTTTTTGTGAAGGACCTACCAAATAATTGTAACCAAATCAATTTTCTAAAATATTATCCTATATTTAATGCAAAATTGACCAAATGTTTGGGTGTCACAAGCTTTGATCCACCTCTCGTGAAAAATACAAATTTCTACCGATTCAGGTGGAAGCGGGTCAAATTTGAACTGCAGCTGCCTCATAGTTTGCTCTTTATTTTTCCCAAAAAATCATTTTTAGGTACAAAAGTATCTATTTAATTAGAGAAACACCAAAAAAATTCCAAGATTCAACCACTAGCTAGGAACGGTCAAGCCCGTCGTTTTGACCGCATTTTCAAACGGGCATAAAAATTCAAAAAAATCAAAAAATTGGAAAACCTTCGCATTGTGTCATTATATGTGGCCAAGTTACCAGGAAAATAATAAAATTGTAATACGATAATTATTTTAAAAAAGTGTTCTCAGAAACGAGCTATCATGTGTGGAGATCAATGGCTTTCAAGCCAAATGATCAATCTTATGGCCACATTCATGGCATAATTTGTTAAAATGATCTCATATTGTGCACAAGGGTGCATATTAGAATGGAAAACAATGTTGCCTAAGGAAGTTTTCATTTTCTTTGGACGAAAAAATCATTTTCCATTTTCCGAGTGCCCAAAATGAGTTTTTTTGCGAAGGGCCTACCAAATAATTGTTGCAAAATTGGACCAAATTAATTTTCTAAAATACTAGGCCATATTTAATGCACAGTTGACCAAAAATTTGGGTGTCACAAGCTTTGATCCACCTCTCGTGAAAAAGACAATTTTCTGCCGATTCTGCTAGAAGCGGGTCAAATTTGAACTGCAGCTGCCTCATAGTTTGCTCTTTATTTTTCCCAAAAAACAATTTTAGGTACAAAAGTATCTATTTAATCAGAGAAACACCAACATTTTTCCAAGATTCAACCACTAGCTAGGAACGGTCAAGCCCACCATTTTGACCGCATTTTGAAACGGGCATACAAAATTCAAAATAAAATCAAAAATTTGGAAAACCTTCGCATTGTGTCATTATATGTGACCAAGTTACCAAGAAAAATAATAAACTTGTAATGCGCCAATTGTTTTAAAAAAGTGTTCTCAGAAATGAGCTATCATGTGTGAAGATTCATGGCTTCCAACTCAAATGCTCAAACTATGGCCACATTCATGGCATAGTTTGTTTAAATGCTATAATATTGTGCACAAGGGTGCATCTTGGAATGGCAAACAATGTTGCCTAAGGAAGTTTTCATTTTCTTTGGACGAAAAATTCATTATCTATTTTTCGAGTGCCCAAAATGAGTTTTTTTTGTGAAGGACCTACCATATATTTGTTGCAATATTGGACGAAATTATTTTTATAAAATACTAGGCCATATATAATGCAAAATTGACCAAATGGTTCGGTGTCAAAAGTTTCGATCCACCTCTCGTGAAAAAGACAAATTTCTGCCGATTCAGTAGGAAGCGGGTAAAATTTGAACTGCTGCTGCCTCATAGTTTGCTCTTTATTTTTTCCAAAAATCATTTCTCTGTACATAAGTATCTATTTAATCAGATAAACACAAAAAAATTTCCAAGATTCAACCACTAGCTAGGAACGGTCATGCCCGCCGTTTTGACTGCATTTTGAAACGGGCATAAAAAATTCAAAAAAAAACAAAAACCCAAAAAACCTTCGCATTGTGTCATTATATGTGAAGGACCAAAATGAGTTTTTTTGTGAGGGACCTACCATATATTTGTTGCAAATTTGTACCAAATCAATTTTATATAATACTAGGGAATATTTAATGCACAATTGACAAAATGGTTGGGTTTCAAAAGTTTTGATCCACCTCTGGTGAAAAGGACAAATTTCCGCCGATTCAGTAGGAAGCGGGTCAAATTTGAACTACTGCTACCTTATAGTTTGCTCTTTATTTTTTCCAAAAATCATTTCTGGTTACATAAGTATTTATTTAAGCAGAAATACATGGTTTGGTGGCGATCGTCGAGGTTTGGATGGTGGCCTGTGGCCCCAACTCCAAAGCTGCCAGAACTCAAGATGTTCGGCCAAGCGTGGTCACCAAGTGACCTTGGTGTTGACATGCGTTCTCGGAGGCCTAGGCATGTCTAGTGGGTTGGGCACTCCCCAGGTAGGTGCTAGGAAGAAAATGACAACAGAAGAATCTCATGAGGCGATCGAACTATGCTCAAACATGAATTAGCAGCCAAGTGTTTGATTAGCGGTACGGGAAATGCACATGGCCAATGGGCGTGAGTTTTGGCTGAGGATGATCATCTACTAAGAAGACTGTCTTCACAAATGTTCAGCTCAAAAGGAGGATCCTTGGTGGTACTTTCTTTGCAAAGTACCACACTGGGCAGAAATATAAATGTTGAAGCTGGGCTCAAAATAATGAATGCATTGAGCTGAAATTTGGTGGAGGATGGTTATTTGGGCATTGGAAAGCACTGTAGAAAATTAATACTATTTGGACATGCCAAAGTGGTACTTCCTTCACAATGCTCTTCTCTGGACAGAAACTTGGGAAAATTAGTGAGAGAAATTGGATAAATAAAATGAGCTGAAATTTGGTGTAGATAAGTTAAATAGGTATGGTCATGCCCTGGTAGATTTTCAGATCATTTGGGTAAGCCAAGCTAGTACTTACTTCACAAAGCTTCTCTCTAGATAGAAACTTTGGAAATCTTCTGAGGAAGATTTACCAGGAAAATGGAGCTGAATATTATCATGTGTCAATGATTTGGGTATGGAAGAGTGCCCAAAAACTTTGAGGGTAATAGGAGGGGTCTAGATAACACTTGCTTTGCAATGTGCCAATCTGGCCATAAAATAGAAATTGAACCTGGGGGCTCACATAGATGATTTGACTAAGCTGCAATTTGGAGAAGGGTGATAATTTGGGCATATGAAGGAACTGTATAAATTTCATGTCATTTGGGTATATAAAAATGGTACTTCCTTCACAATGCTTCTAGGTGGACAAAAACTTTGGAAATTTGCCGAGGAAGATTTACTCGGCAAATGAAGCTGAATTTTGTCATGAGGCAATGATTTGGATAGGAAAGAGTGCCTAAAAATTTTGAGGGCAATCAAGAATATATAAATAGCACTTCCTTCACAAAGTGTTGTTCTGAACAGAATAGGAAAATGAATATTGTTGAATTATTTTTGAACTAGGCAAGGAAGGATTTCTACATATTTGACGAAGATATGACCCAAAGAATTTATGAGATTTTTTGGGGAATTTTGGGAATGACAGAAATATAGGTTGCTTCACAACCTAGGGCAAAAATTGACACATGGACATGACACATAGGCAAAACTGATGAGGTGGTGTCTAGTCATAGCAATCCACCACAATTTACAAGGTTATGACCATCTATATTGGTTGTGATAAGCTAGAAATAAGGCAGCGGACTAGTGTTGTCTGCTTTATGACCATTTCGTGTAAGGAAATTACGACCTTTCTAACCAAAATGGTCGATATAGTATAAGGTTTGGAGCCCCCCGAATAGCTTTTGATCAATTGGTCTCAAATGGTCATAGATTTATGACCAATTCTTCCAGGGTCACTGGCAGAAGGTCACAAGTTGACATATTTCTTGTAGTGCGGGCAAGGTGACTCACCCCGGGAAGTGGCACCGGCAAAGCACACCAAGCACGTGGTTGGGCCTGCGGACACCACTGTCGTATTTCCAACCCCTGCAGTATGACAAGGCCAACACATTAGATATTAATTTGAAGAAACATGAAGGACAAAGGTTAAAAAAGAGTAAATGCACTTACTTCTCCCCGTTAGGCTCAATCAACCACCTCTGATCGCGGGTCGCCGGCACGACTGGGAGCTTCACACCACCACACTGGTAGACCTTCTTGCCCTGCTCAACCAGCTCGCCCTTGCTAAAACTATCGTCAAACTAGGTCTCCTCACCATTAGCATGGCCACTAATCTTCGGAGTCACGTGGGATGAAGACTCCGGGACCAGAGTCTCATGGGACGAAGACTCCGGGACCGGAGTCTCGTGGGACGAAGACTCTGGGGCCCGAGTCTCATGGGACGAAGGCTCGGTGACCCGAGGCTCGTTGGCCCGAGGGTCGTGGACCGGAGTCCGAGACGGGTCCACCTGAGACGGAGCACTCCGGTGGTCCGGAGAATTAGCTGGGGGTGGCGGCGAGGAAGGCGCAGCAGCCTTCCTACCTCTCCTGCCGCCACGTCCACCTCTAGCTGTACCTCTCTCGTCTTCCCCCGACCTCTCCCGGCCGAAGAAGAAGCGCCACGGTGTGCGCATGTTGTCTACGGCACTCTCAAGAAGGCGCTGGGGTGGAATAACAGCACCCCTCCCAGCACGCGCCGAGGACGCAGGAGGCTCGGAGCGCTCTCGACCCGCGCCCACCATCTGTCAACACCTGCAATGACAAAGAGTAAACAAAATTAGTACAACATAAACATAATAAAAAAATTAAGTGTGTATCATCATCATTAAGTGTGTATCTTCTTCTTCTTCTTCTTCTTCTTCTTCTTCTTCTTCTTCTTCTTCTTCTTCTTCTTCTTCTTCTTCTTCTTCTTCTTCTTCTTCTTCTTCTTCTTCTTCTTCTTCTTCTTCTTCTTCTTCTTCTTCTTCTTCTTCTTCTTCTTCTTCTTCTTCTTCTTCTTCTTCTTCTTCTTCTTCTTCTTCTTCTTCTTCTTCTTCTTCTTCTTCTTCTTCTTCTTCTTCTTCTTCTTCTTCTTCTTCTTCTTCTTCTTCTTCTTCTTCTTCTTCTTCTTCTTCTTCTTCTTCTTCTTCTTCTTCTTCTTCTTCTTCTTCTTCTTCTTCTTCTTCTTCTTCTTCTTCTTCTTCTTCTTCTTCTTCTTCTTCTTCTTCTTCTTCTTCTTCTTCTTCTTCTTCTTCTTCTTCTTCTTCTTCTTCTTCTTCTTCTTCTTCTTCTTCTTCTTCTTCTTCTTCTTCTTCTTCTTCTTCTTCTTCTTCTTCTTCTTCTTCTTCTTCTTCTTCTTCTTCTTCTTCTTCTTCTTCTTCTTCTTCTTCCCCTTCTACATATTCTACTTTACTTCATATTTTTTCACTTACTTTAATTATGACTATTTTACTCAAACCTAACACTAATCTAATATAATATAATCTAATCTAATCCAATCTAGCTAACTACATATCTAATATATCTATTATCTAAAATAGAAAAGAAAAAAAAGAAAGAAAAAACATAATTCCTCTTCTTATTCTTCTTCTTCTTCTTCTTCTTCTTCTTCTTCTTCTTCTTCTTCTTCTTCTTCTTCTTCTTCTTCTTCTTCTTCTTCTTCTTCTTCTTCTTCTTCTTATTTTTCTTCTTCCTTCTTTTCCTTTTTCCTCTTTTCTTCTCATCTTCTCCTCTTTTTCAACATATTCTTCTCCTCCTCATCATCCTCCTCATCTTCTTCTTATTCTCCTTCTTCTTCTTACCCCTTCTACTTATTCTACTTTTCTTCTTCTTTTTTCATCTTTTTTTACTTCCTTTAATTATGACTATTTAACTAATCTAGCTAACTATATAACCTAAACTAATTAAACCTAAACCTAAACTAATTAAACTAAATAACCTAAACTATTAAACCTAAACTATTTCAACTAAATAACCTAAACTAATTAAACTAAATAACGTAAACTAACTAAACCTAAACTAACTAAACTGAAAAAACTTGAACTAAAAAACCTAAACTAAACAGAAAAGAAAAACAGAAAAAAAACTAAATCAACTTCTTTGCTGCATCTAAATCAACTAAAACAGCAAGAAAAAAAGAAAAAAAGTAAAGGGCAGAACCTCACCAGGGGGCGGAGCGGCGGCGGGCGGCGGGGGCCGGCTGGACGGACAGGCGCCGGGCGGTGGGGGCGGAGCGTCACCGTGTGGCGGGACGCTGGGGCGGTGGGCGTCACCGGCGGCGGGGGCGGCTCGAGCACGGGGACGGCGCTGTGAGGGGAGAGAGACAGAGGTGAGAGAAAGAGGATGGTGCGGGCGCGGGCGCTGACCTTTTTTGTTAGGTCAAATCTCTTTGCCGTCTGTTAGAGGACGACAAAGTGCCTGGGTAGTGGGTTGGGCCCAGGGGGAACGACCGTTAGGTGGGCCACTTTCTTTGCCATCCGCTAGCGGACGACAAAAAATCTTTGCCGTCTGCTAGCAGACGGCAAAGAAAGTGGCAGACGGCAAAGAAAGTGGCCATTAAGTTCTTCTCATTAGTGGGCCACCCACCCTCTTTGTCGTTTGCTACCTGACGGCAAAGCTTCTATGTCATCCTCTAGCAGACGGCAAAGAGGTGGCTGACAGCAAACACCCTCTTTATCGTCCGCTCTTTCTTTGCCATCAGCTTTCTGCAAGCTTATGGCAAAGACCTTTTTTGCCGCGAGCTAGCTCACGACAAAGATCCTGATTCCAGTAGTGAGGGTCTTACACCGCAAGGTGGCTCGAACCTGGGTAAACTGTAGTGTCCCTTTCCTTCCCCATTCATCGAGCTAGGATGTAAGAGCGACGAGTAAGTAGGCTGGGGAGATCGAGTTCTTCGCACGCACCCCAGAGTTCGAATCTTTCTTGGGTCCGCGAAGCCCTGAATCCGACACCAGCGCCCTCACTGGTCCAGGCTGGCATCACCATGGGCCATTCTCGGCCGTCCTGGCTGGCATCACCATGAGCCATCCTCGGCCGTCCAGGCTGTCCTACGCCGCTGCCCGCCAAATCAACAGTGAGCGATTTGTGGGGGGGGGGGGGGGAAGCCATGTTCACAGAGGTTGATGCGGCTACGGAGGAATTTGACTGGGGCACCAAAGATGACATCGCCCACTCTACGTCGGCCATGCCCGCCGCCACGACGACACAGCCAACACATCCGAGGCCACCGTCAATAGCGAGGAAAAGTAGACCATGGGAGGTCGACGCCGCTTATGTCTCAGGAAGGCCACCACCACTGTCTTGTCGGGTTACACAGTCGATGACTTGCCCACTTCGCGGGGGCGTAGGCCACCACGACCGTCTTCCCTCAGCCAAAAACCAACTGACGATCCGGTCTTTGCAGAGGCAGAGGCTATTCTTCCCGTCCCGCTGAAGCATTTACCTTCGGTGCTCTCGGCGGTCCGGCGAGATTGTTGCCGGACATGTGGAAGACATGTCGTGAGAAATGGGTTCCGCCGTGGCCGGCGATAGACAAGGTTAGAATAGCCTAGCCTAGTCCGCTATAATTTAGTTGAAATATGTTTGAAGTATAAATGTTTTCGTCCAGTTTATATGAAAATCATCCGGTTTGCATGAATTTCGTCCAGTATATTGAAGTTCGCTTTGAAATGTATGCGGGCAGGGTTGGAAGGACGGCTCCCACATCAGTGTCTATGGATGGATACGTTGTCCGATTTGAGGTGTTTATTTTTGCATGGTAATACATGTTTCATTAATAAAATAAAAATTCAGTTACAAGCAACATAAGCATCGACAGTGCATGACTCAAAAGATAGGATAATCCTATGCAAGAAACAAGTGCATGTCCCTGTCCACAAAGGAAAAGGAGACAGATCACCTCTTCACCCAAGGTCGACACGACTTCATCACTGATCAACAGCTTTACGGACCTCCAAAGTAGTTTTTCTGAAGCAAAACCATTGCTGTTGAAAGAATCAGACTAGGGAAACGTGTCCCAGGACACGCCATCGAACTCCAAAACTGACACCCCCACACGACTACGATGTCGGAGGAGTGTAGAAGTGCGTGCTCTAGCCAATGCAACCAAAAGGCCGATCTGATGGAAGAGACTAGGCAATACATTTATACGTCAACACTCCCCTCATGTGTGGCTCCCTCAGGCCTAACCGTGGACCAAAAGTGGACTGCAAATTTAATTGCGTCAGCCGGATCTTGAACTCAAGACCTCTTGGCTTTGATACCATGTAGAAATGTATGCTCTAGCCAATCCAAGCAAAAGACCGATCTGATAGAAAAGACTAGGAAATACATTTATACGTCAACAAGGAGGAAATCAGAACTATCAGCCTCCAACCACAAACCCAACACAAGATGCACCATCTTCCAGCTGTCACTTGAATAGAGAAACCTCTGCGCGTACTCCTGGACGACAAAACCTCCCTGATCCACCATGACGTCAGAGACAACGCTGCAGCAACGGGCCAGAGAAGATGGAGAAACACACCTGATGGAGTCGCCGCCGCTTCCTCGTCGACACCATCCATGAAGCTTAACGTCGCTGATCTGAAGGATCAGCAAACACATGATGCCATCAACTCCGAGACACCGTCATGAAAGGCACCACTAGTGTGGGAGTGGAGTTGAGGCAGATTTATTCATCCAGGCGCCGCTCCACCACCCCAACTACACCCCACGACCTACATATCCAAACCCTAACTATAGAGCAGAGGAACGGGCCCCCTCCCTCCTGCCGCCGGAGCAGCAGTCGGAGGGAGAGGGGGCCAGCGCCCTGGCCAGTGGAGATCATTGGAAGAAGATCGCCTCCCTAGTCGCCTGGCTCGTGGCGGCTGCTAGGGTAGGGAAAACAGGTGTTTTCATCTTTCTGGTTTCCAGACATAGCTCTTGATTGGAAGTTCAAACCTAGACCATGAATTGGATATGTTCCAACAATGTTTTGTGTAGTGTCATTTTTCTTAGTGATGCTTGTATAATAGTTCTTTTTTGCATGAATTTATGATCTGTACCTATTATCATTTTGCATTGTTCGACACAAGTTGAATTCAGGTTTAGTTTAAAATCCAGATTTTTTGATTATGTAAAACATTAAAGAAACTAAACACATTTGCTGACAAATTGTCAGTGGAGTGAAGATAATCTCAAAAAGTCATAGTCGAGGGGCGTGGCTCGGTCCAATGCACATCGGGATTGCGGCTCTTGGCCTTGCAAATCAGCCACGCTCAAAGTTGTTGTTGATTTCAAAATTTTGTTAAAGATTTCTAACACTATGGAACGGCCCGCTAAGTGCTTGGTTTTCTTTTGTAAGACCCGGCAAGCTGAAAGTCCTATATGACGCTCTCTGCATCGAATTGTCGCTGGTTCACACAAGAAGAACACGCGATTGTTCACGTTGTGCCGGCCCGTTAAGCATTTCAGCGATCCCGGTTTTGGGATAGTTTAAAGGTTCCAGCCATTTTTTCCGGTTTTGGGAACCATCTAGAAGGTTCCTGATCCATTTTTTCTTGTTCTGTTTCTTTTATTTTTTTCCTGTTTCTTTTTTAATTTCTCTCCTTTTTTCTCCTTATCCCTTATTTTTTTATATTATTTTGGTTTTTCTGTTTCTTTTCTTTAATTTCTTATTTTCTTTCATTTTCATTTTTTTCAATTTAATTTTTAAATTTTAAATTTTTTCAGAAATATCAAAAAATGTACACATTTTACAAACTTTGTTCAAAATTTAAAAAATGTTCTTATTCTCAAATTTGGCTAGAAATTTCGAAAATCAAAAGTTTAGGCAAAGTTTAGAATTTTGAATATTGTTTGCTTCTTTTCAAAAAATCTTCAATTTCTTTTAAGAAGGGACCTTCGAAGAATTTCAAAGTTAAAATAAATGCATCCATTTCAACAAAATTGTTTATGTTTTTTTTTTTGCGTTTTCAAAATCTGGTGGGGATTTTCAAATTATCAATTTCAAAATTTTGTTGCCTAAATTAAGAAAATGTTCGCTTTTTCAATATGTATTCCCATGTTCAGTTTTTCTCCAAATTCAAAAATGTTGCATTTTCTAAAAAATATTCAGGATCTTCTAATGTTTGTTGCCAATTCTAGATTTTGTTCTCTAAATTCCAAAAAAAATTGCGTTTTTGAAATAAATATCAGGATTTTCAAATATTTTTTCCAGTATTGAACTTTTTGTTGTAATTTTTTAATTTTAGTCACGTTTGTCATTTTTTTTCAAGTTCCAGTTTTTGCTATAATTTTTTTATTTTGTTCTTTTTTTTCAAGTGTTTAGTTTTGCCTCTGCAATTAGGGCTTTAATTGTCGCACTTTTCATCTGTCACTAGAACTCGACAGGCATAGTGGCTAGCAGCGCACGGGCCACGAGTTCGAATCCCAGCAAGCCTCTACTCCATTTGCAAATCATTTTCACCACACCCCCTGTGGGTCGGCCTAGTTTGCGCGACCCCTCTGCGTCGGGTTCCTATATGACGCAAAATGAGCCATATATGAGGTCCCCTGGTAGGCTGCTTAAATCTTGGTCACTTCTCTAGACTTTCTTTGCATTCCTTTGAATATGGGTAATCAATACAGTGAAGATATTATATCTAAAAAAGTCTAATGCACAATGAACTCTCCAACGTCTATTTTTCTATGATTTAGAAAACTTCTGTTTTTGTGTGTTTCTTTTGAGCAACCTGTTGAATACCAGAATCATTTTTGTAGTAGAAGAAATACTAAAAATCACTATCTTCTCTCTTCGTGTTATTCTTATCCTAAAAACCGACTGAATAAAATCAAACAGCTCAAAATCACAAAATTGTTCACATATTTTTTTTTTGTGTTTTCAAAATTTTATTCCCTAAATTAAAAAAAATCGTGTTTTGAAAATGTATTCCCATGTTCAATTTTTTTTCTCTAAACTCAGAAAATATGGCATTTAAAAAAATGTTTGGGATTTTAAAATATGGGTTCCCATGTTCAAATTTTGTTCTTGATTTCAATTTTTTTTCTCTAAATTCAATATTGTTCACGTTTTTCAAAGGAATTCCATTTTTTTTTCTAATGTTCAACTTTTGTTCGAAATTAAAAAAAGTATTCATAATATTTGAAAATTTAGTCGTGTTTATCAAAAAAATCGCAAGTTCCATTTTTGCTAGAATTTTGGAATTTCTTTCATTCTTTTCACGGTTTAGTTTTGCCGCTGCAACGATGGCTTTAATTGTCACGCTTTACATCTGTCACTGGAACTCAACAGCCGCAGTGGCTAGAAGCACACGCGGCACGGTTTTGGGGAAATTCCTATTGGATGCTCGCTGCGTCACAATGTCGAGCAAACGCACACAGGAGCGAGTGGGATCACATGAACTAGGCCGGCCCAATTACGTGATTCGGTTTTAGGAACCTTCTAGCAGTTCTGCCTGTTTTTATGCATTTTGGGAACCTTCCAGAAGGTTCTCTGAACCGGTTTTTGTCTGTTTTTTCTCCTTGTGTTTTCTTTCTCGGTTTTTTCCCTTTTCTGTTTCTCTTGTATTTTATTTTTTCAACAAATGTTCAGAAATTTAAAAAATGTTCGCATTTTAAGTTTTTGTTCATAAATTTCGAAAAATTTGGAAACTTCAAAAAATGTTCCCATTTAGAAAATTTGTTCGAAATTTTGAAAATGTTCATGTTTTGAAAATTTGATCGCAATTTCAAAAAATGTTTGGAAACTTGAGAAAATGTTCCGGGTTTCTAATTTTGTTCTAGAATTTTTAAATTTCTCACGTTTTGAAAATCCGTTCTGACACTCAAAATAGTACGAGAATTAGAAACTTTTGCATTTTTTCATAAATATAATTTTTTTGGGGAATTTCAATTAATGTTTCAGCCTTCCAAATTTGTTCACAAATTAAACAATCACGTTTTCAAAAAAATTTCGCAAATACAAAAAATGTTCAAGATTTGAAAAAATGTTCGTTATTCTCAAAAAATGTTCAAATTTTCATGTCTTTTCCTGTTTTTGAAAAAATATTCACATTTATAAAAAAAATTGTAAGTTCAAAAAATGTTTATTTATTAAATTTTGTTTCTCTTTCTTCAAAAAATGTTGGTGTTGCTGGCGAAATTTTATTTTTCAAATAAATAATTTGAAAATAATTTCAAATCTATCGCGACTGATAGTTCACATCAACTCGGATGCTATCTTGGACACGAAGTTGCAGGTATTATAGTGGCTAGGGACGTAGTTAGTTGTAGCAAGGTCCTGGGTTCAATCCCTTTTGGGTGCTTATTATATTTCTTGAAATTATCACATGTGTTCCTTCGTACTTGCTCTAAGCTGGGCCGGCCCAGTAGGGTGAACCCCCTGTGCGGCGCGCGTCTGTTGGACGCAGCAAGCGTCACATAGGAGGTCCCCCGGTTTTGGATCCCAGCTAGCGTCAACTCCTTTTGCACATGTACATGATTTTTCACCTCGCGCCCTGTGGGCCGGCCCAGTTTGCGCCACCCCCTTTGTGTTTGGTTCCTATATGACGCAAAATGAGTCGAGGTCTCTCGGTAGGATGCTTAAATCTTGGTCACTTATCCGGACTTTCTGTGCATTTCATTGAATATTGGTAATCTATAAAGTGAAGATATTATATCTAAAAATGTCTAATGCACAATCATCTCTCCAACGTCTATTTTTTCTACGATTTAGCTGTTTTTGTGCGTTTCCTTTTTTCAGCAACCGTTTGAATACCAGCATCATTTTTGTAGTAAAAGAAGTACTAAGAATCACTATCTTCTCTCCTCCTGTTATTCTTATTATCCTGAAAACCCATTGAATAAAATCAAATGGCTCAAAATCACCTACCTAAAGGGTCGCCAAAATAGAAAATATACACCTACACAACCCGGGGAGCAAGCGCATGCGCCTGTCACGCTATAACTGCGCCTCCAAATCTCTCTGGCCATCCTCCAACCTAGCCGGCCCCGACGGGCCGGCCTCGGCCGCCGGCGTCTTGGCGCAGCTGTCGTCGTTGTCCGTCGGCTTGACCACCTCGGCTCGGCACACCGGGCATGTGGTGTGCGCCGTGAGCCACATGTCGACGCACGCCCTGTGGAAGAGGTGCATGCATCTAGGTAGTTGCCTGGCCACCTCGCCGTCGGCCATGGTGCAGAGGCATATCGAGCACTCCCACCGATCACTCTCGTCGGCCGTGTGTCGGTACTCGAACTTGGGCAGCGCGGCGATGGCGTCGTCGCTGAGGCCGGTGGGCCGCTTCTTGACCACCACGGGCGCCCCCGCGCCCGTTGCGGCCCCCACCGTGACCCGGTTCACGGCCCGCCGCATGAGGTAGCACCGTATCATGCAGAGCACGAAGAGGATGATGAGCAGCGTCGCGAATGAGATGCCGAGGACCTCAAGGTAGGACGTTGTGGAGCAGCAGGCCGGGTCGTTGTTGCGGGTGGGGCGGTACGCGTTGGACAGCCGGGAGAGCGCGAAGCAGGACTGGTCGACGGGGAGGCACCCGGTGGTCTGCTCGTGCATGCGCTTGGCCTCGGCCATCGACAGATCGCTCCGAGAAGGATGGGTTCTGCAAGTATCACTATCATTGGCAATTCGCGGTAGTGTGGAGAGGAGCGGAGCGCGAGATAAATAGGTGGGTGTCTTTCTTTGGGGTTTTGCTTTGTGGTGATGGGAGCAGAGCAACCTGCGGCCGGGGGGAGAGAATGAGACGACAGTATTGTGGAAGATGCGCGACCCTTGACAGAATTAGGTTGTTGTGTGAGAGACCACTAGTGCTGCTCTCGATACTCCCTTGTTTTTTTTTTGGTAGCATGGGTTCTCTTCTACCCAAAAAAGTTCACTCAACATAATCAACTTTATTACTCCTAATACTCTTCTTAAAAAATTTACATTTCTCCGTGCAGCACCCAAAAGCATCTTCTCAACAAGTCACGTGGATTTGTTTTATATGTAGCATATATTAAACAATAATATTTCAAATCATGTATTTTTTTCTATTGCCATATTTTTCGGATCCATGCACTCTAAAGAGGCCTATAAGGTTGGAAGCAACAACCATAATAAGGGACTCTTTGATTTGATTTGCAGGATTCTCAAAAATGAGTGCACCACTAGTTCATTAACTCAAATTGATTGCATGTTTTAGACCAACAAGTGAAGAATCCACCAATTTAGGCCATAAACTTGTTAATTCGCTTAAATAATGCCAAAACCGATTCGGTGAAGACCAACCATATGGCTACCACATCAACATTTCTTTGACCACTAGTGAACTAACTATTTTTTAAAGGGTCTATTTACAAATTTGTTGTCTTGTTCTCACAAACCATGCTCTTGGCTTATGGACGATTTTTTAAAGAAAACTTTGCATTGGATTGGGCTCAACCTGGTAATTTGACCCATCGGCGTCCGCGCCCATAGGCACCTGACCCGAATGTGCAGGGTATGGGTGGCCATCTTCACCTATGGGTAAGCTCGATGGGAAACCCTATTATTCGTGCGTAGGGTGTGCGGAAAGGGTTCTGCCCATGGCTACGCCGACCACGTTCTCCCTTGGCGCCATCCCGGACAAGCTACAAAGTGAGTCTCTTTTCTTACTCCCAATTTTGAACCTATCAATTTGGTTTGATGCAGTGGAAACTAATCTATTTCTTTGTGGTCTTGTATAGAAGGATTCACCGGTGTATAGTTTCTCGACGCTACTAGTAGATAGCTCAGTTGTAGATGGAATCGACATGGCAAGTCATCGACTCGAAAAGCAACAGATGGTACCAATGGAATTGAAGAGGAAACTAAAAGAGGAAGCTTACATCCGGTGTATGGAATGAATTTTATAAAGAATTTAATGGTGGTTAATGGCATGCTCATTGCATGTATTGTCAAAAATGGCTAAGCGAACCAAGTAAAGGTGCACTTCACATTTGAACAACCACTTGAAAATTTGTTGTGCTAAGAGCGCACCTGTAGGCCTAAAACAACAGAAGTTTGGGTTGGTGGCTACTAATGGTGGGAAGTAGATCTTGACAACAATGGAGTTTTTGACCAAGAACTTTCTAGGAAAGATCTTGCATTAATGATTAGTATTCCTGAATATCGTTTGTCGATAGTTGACCATTCTATTTTCTGAAAATGGTGTGCTTCACTGCAACCTTTGTTCAAGGTTGTCTCAATAAAGCCATTCAAAAGGATATCTTACTTATGCATGCAACCCAGAAGGAAAAGATGGTGAAATATTAAAAAATATCACGTATCAAGTAGTTGGGACGTCATACTTGTGGACTGCATGCCATCACAATAAAGGCTACATAGTTGTTACTACGCATTTTGTTGATGAATCTTTGAAGCTAAATATTGAGGTAAGTTTTCTTAAAACGAACCTTTTTCTAATCATTGTGGGTCTGAACTCTTTGGTTAATCATTTTGAATTTGAACCTAGATGTCTTCTTATATCTTAGGCTTGTTTATGTACCATGCCCACATAAACCTAAGGTTATATGTCAAGCTCTACATGAATGTCTTGTTGATTGGCATCTAGAGAGGAAGTTATCCATATTTACCCTTGACAATTGCACACATAGTAACAAGGTCATTGATATTTTGATAGATAAGTTGGATACTAAATCCTTATGTTGGAGGTAAGTTTTTGCATATGCGTTGTTATGTACATATACTTAATCTAATTATGAAAGATGAAATGAGTGTCATGGATAAAGGTAAGTCTAGAGGCCACAATAGTGTTGCATTTTCGCAGGTCACGCCTAAAAGTTACAGGAAACATGAAAAGATGACACATGCTCTCAACATTGACTATGGTAAGGTTGTTTCTGGATTGCAAGATTAGGTGAAATTAAACATATAAAATGAAATCCATTGCATTAAATGCTATACTCAGTTTTTTTTTATAAATTAAGCACACATGAACTCCTATTCAACTGTTGCCGAATCAAAGATGATTGGAAATATGTAAAAGAACTCTGTGATAGGCTAAAAGTTTTCTTTGACATCACTACCTATTCTCGGGGACTAAATATGTTACATCAAATCTGTTCTTCCCCAAAGTATCCTATGTTGGAAATATGCCCTAGAGGCAATAATAAAATGGTTATTATTGTATTTCCTTGTTCATGATAATTGTCTATTGTTCATGCTATAATTGTATTAACTGGAAACCGTAATACATGTGTGAATACATAGACCACAACATGTCCCTAGCAAGCCTCTAGTTGACTAGCTCGTTGATCAATAGATGGTTATGGTTTCACGACCATGGACATTGGATGTCATTGATAACGGGATCACATCATTAGGAGAATGATGTGATGGACAAGACCCAATCCTAAGCATAGCACAAGATCGTGTAGTTCGTTTGCTAAGAGCTTTTCTAATGTCTAGTATCATTTCCTTAGACCATGAGATTGTGCAACTCCCGGATACCGTAGGAATGCTTTGGGTGTAACAAACATCACAACGTAACTGGGTGGCTATAAAGGTGCACTATGGTATCTCCGAAAGTGTCATTGGGTTGTACGAATCGAGGCTGGATTTGTCACTCCGTATGACGGAGAGGTATCTCTGGGCCCACTCGGTAATGCATCATCATAATGAGCTCAATGTGACTAATGAGTTAGCCACCGGATCATGCGTTACGGAACGAGTAAAGTGACTTGACGGTAACAAGATTGAATGAGGTATTGGGATATCGACAATCGAATCTCGAGCAAGTAACATACCGATTGACAAAGGGAATTGTATACGGGATTGATTGAATCCCCGACATCGTGGTTCATCCGATGAGATCATCGTGGAACATGTGGGAGCCAATATGGGTATCCAGATCCCGCTATTGGTTATTGGCCGGAGAGGTGTCTCGGTCATGTCTGCATGGTTCCCGAACCCGTAGGGTCTACACACTTAAGGTTCGGTGACGCTAGAGTTGTTATGGGAAATAGTATGTGGTTACCGAAGGTTGTTCAGAGTCCCCAATGAGATCCTGGACGTGACGAGGAACTCCGAAATGGTCGGGAGGTGAAGATTGATATATTGGACGAAGGGTTTTGGAGTCCGGAATTGTTCTGGGAGTACCGGGTGACGACCAGCGTGACCGAAAGGTGTTTCAGAGGCCCCGGCAAGCGTTGGGGGGCCTTATGGGCCAAGGGGAGGGGGCACACCAGCCCACTAAGGGTCTGTGCGCCCCTCCCAACCCCTCTCACGTAACCTAGAGAGGTGGGGGCACCTCCCCTAGGGCAGCCGCCCCTCCCGGCTTGGGGGGCAAGTTTCCTAGGGGTGGGGGCGCCCAAACCCATCTAGGGTTTCCCCTATGGCCGCCACCCCTCCCCTAGGGAACCATAGGGCGCCTCCTCCACCCCCTTCTCCCTATATATAGTGAGGGAGAGAGAGGGCAGCCGCACCCTTCCCCTGGTGCAGCCCTCTCCTCCTCCAACTCCTCCTCCTCCATAGTGCTTGGCGAAGCCCTGCCGGAGAACCACGAGGTCCACCACCACCACACCGTCGTGCTTCCGGAGCTTTCTCTCAACTTCTCCTCTCCCCTTGCTGGATCAAGAAGGAGGAGACGTCCCCGGGCTGTACGTGTGTTGAACGCGGAGGCGCCGTCCGTTCGGCGCTAGATCAAATCTTCCGTGATTTGAATCGCACGCGAGTATGACTCCATCAACCGCGTTCTTGTAACGCTTGCGCTTAGCGATCTTCAAGGGTATGAAGATGCACTCCCTCTCTCTCGTTGCTAGCATCTCCTAGATTGATCTTGCTGACATGTAGGAAAATTTTGAATTATTACTACGTTTCCCAACAGTGGCATCATGAGCTAGGTCTATGCGTAGATTCTATGCACGAGTAGAACACAAAGTAGTTGTGGGCGATGATTTGTTCAATTTGCTTGTTGTTACTAGTCTTATCTTGATTCGGCGACATTGTGGGATGAAGCGGCCTGGACCGACCTTACATGTACACTTACGTGAGACAGGTTCCACCGACTGACATGATGCATAAGGTGGCTAGCGGGTGTTTGTCTCTCCCACTTTAGTCAGATCAGATTCGATGAAGAGGGTCCTTATGAAGGGTAAATAGCAATTGGCATATCACCGTTGTGGCTTTTGCGTAGGTAAGAAATGCTCTTGCTAGAAACCCATAGCAGCCACGTAAAACATGCAACAACAATTAGAGGACGTCTAACTTGTTTTTGCAGGGTATGCTATGTGATGTGATATGGCCAAAAGGATGTGATGAATTATATATATGTGATGTATGAGATTGATCATGTTCTTGTAATAGGAATCATGACTTGCACCTCGATGCGTATGACAACCGGCAGGAGCCATAGGAGTTGTCTTAATTTATTGTATGATCTGCGTGTCAATGAAAAACGCCATGTAATTACTTTACTTTATTGCTAACCGTTAGCCATAGTAGTAGAAGTAATAGTTGGCGAGACAACTTCATGAAGACACGATGATGGAGTTCAGGATGATGGAGATCATGGTGTCATGCCGGTGATGAAGGTGATCATGCCGCGCCTTGAAGATGGAGATCAAAAGGCGCAAGATGATATTGGCCATATCATGTCACTTTATGATTTGCATGTGATGTTTGTCATGTTTACATCTTATTTGCTTAGAACGACGGTAGCATAAATAAGATGATCCCTTGCTAAAATTTCAAGAAAGTGTTCCCCCTAACTGTGCACCGTTGCAAAGGTTCGTTGTTTCGAAGCACCACGTGATGATCGGGTGTGATAGATTCTAACGTTCGCATACAACGGGTGTAAGCCAGATTTACACATGCGAAACACTTAGGTTGACTTGATGAGCCTAGCATGTACAGACATGGCCTCGGAACACAAGAGACCGAAAGGTCAAACATGAGTCGTATAGTAGATACGATCAACATGAAGATGTTCACCGATGATGACTATTCCATCTAACGTGATGATCGGACACGGCCTAGTTGACTCGGATTATGTATCACTTAGATGACTAGAGGGATGTCTATCTAAGTGGGAGTTCATTAAATAATCAGATGAACTTAATTATCATGAACATAGTCAAAAGGTCTTTGCAAATTATGTCGTAGCTTACGCTTTGGTTCTACTGTTTAAGATATGTTCCTAGAGAAAATTTAGTTGAAAGTTGATAGTATAAATTATGCTGACTGGGTCCGTAAACTGAGGATTATCCTCATTGCTGCGTAGAAGGCTTATATTCTTAATGCACCGCTCGGTGTGCTGAACCTCGAGCGTCCTCTGTGGATGTTGCGAACATCTGACATACACGTTTTGATGACTACGTGATAGTTCACTGCGTAATGCTAACGGTTTAGAATTGAGGCGCCAAAGACGTTTTTGAAACGTCGCAGAACATATAAGATGTTCCAAAGACTGGAATTGGGATTTCAGACTAGTGCCCACGTCAAGAGGTATGAGACCTCCGACAAGTTTCTTAGCCTGCAAACTAAGGGAGAAAAGCTCAATCGTTGAGCATGTGCTCAGATTGTCTGAGTACTACAATCACTTGAATCGAGTGTGAGTTAATCTTCTAGATGAGATAGTGATGGTTCTCCTAGGTCACTGCCACCAAGCTACGAGAGCTTCGTGATGAACTATAACATATCAAGGATAGATTTGATGATCCTTGAGCTATTCACGATGTTTGACACCGCGAAAGTAGAAATCAAGTAGGAGCATCAATTATTGATGGTTAGTAAAACCACTAGTTTCAAGAAGGGCAAGGGCAAGAAGGGATACTTCATGAAACGACAAATCGATTCTTTGCTCTGGTGAAGAAGCCCAAGGTTGAACCCAAACCCGAGACTAAGTGCTTCTGTAATAAGGGGAACGGTCACTGAAGCAGATTACCCTAGATACTTGGTAGATGAGAAGGCAGGCAAGGTCGACAGAAGTATATTGGATATACATTATATTAATGTGTACTTTACTAGTACTCCTAGTAGCACCGGGGTATTAGATACCGGTTCGGTTGCTAAGTGTTAGTAACTCGAAATAAAAGGCTACGGAATAAACGGAGACTAGCTAAAGGTGAGATGACGATATGTGTTGGAAGTGTTTCCAAGGTTGATGTAATCATACATCGTACGCTCCCTCTACCATCGGGGTTGGTATTAAACCTAAATAATTGTTATTTGGTGTTTGCATTGAGCATAGACATGATTGGATTATGTTTATCGCAATACGGTTATTCATTTAAGGAGAATAATGGTTACTCTGTTTATTTGAATAATACCTTCAATGGTCTTGCACCTAAAATGAATGGTTTATTGAATCTCGATCCTAGTGATACACATGTTCATGCCAAAAGATATAAAATAGTAATGATAGTACCACATACTTGTGGCACTGCCATTTGAGTCATATTGGTATAAAATGCATGAAGAAGCTCCATGTTGATGGACCTTTGGACTCACTCGTTTTTGAAAAGATTGAGACATGCGAACCATGTCTATTGGTAGATATGCATGAAGAAACTCCATACAGATGGATCGTTTGGACTCACTTGATTTTGAATCACTTGGGACATGCAAATCATACCACATGGGCAAGATGACTGAAATGCCTCGTTTTCAAAGAAGATGGAACAAGAAAGCAACTTGTTGGAAGTAATACATTTTGATGTGTGTAGTCCAACGAGTCTTTGAGGCACATGATGGATATCGTTATGTTCTTACTTCACAGATGATTTGAGTAGATGCTGAGTATATTTACTTGATGAAACACAAGTCTGAATTATTGAAAGGTTTAAGTAATTTCTGAGTGAAGTTGAAGAGCGTCGTGACAAGAGGATAAAATGACTATGATATGATCATAGAGATGAATATCTGAGTTACGAGTTTGGCACACAATTAAGACATTGTGGAAATTGTTTCACAACTAATACCGCCTGGAACACCATAGTGTGATGGTGTGTCCGAACATCATAACTGCACCCTATTGGATATGGTGCATACCATGATGTCTCTTATCGAATTACCACTATCGTTTATGGGTTAGGCATTAGAGACAACAACATTCACTTTAAATAAGGCACCACGCAATTCTGTTGAGACGACACCGTATGAACTATGGTTTAGAGAAACCTAAGCTCTCGTTTCTTAAAAGTTTGGGGCTGCGACGCTTATGTAAAAAAGTTTCAGGCTGATAAGCTCGAACCCAAAACGGATAAATGCATCTTCATAGGACACCCAAAATAGTTGGGTATACCTCCTATTTCAGATCCGGAAGCAAAAGTGATTGTTTCTAGAAACGGGTCCTTTCTCGAGGAAAAGTTTCTCTCGAAAGAATTGAGTGGGAGGATGGTGGAGACTTGATGAGGTTATTGAACCGTCACTTCAACTAGTGTGTAGCAGGGCACAAGAAGTTGTTCTGTGACGCCTACACCAATTGAAGTGGAAGCTTATGATAGTGATCATGAAACTTCGGATCAAGTCACTACCAAACCTCGTAGGTCAACAAGGATGCGTACTACTTCAGAGTGGTACGTAATCCTGTCTTGGAAGTCATGTTCCTAGACAACAATGAACCTACGAGCTATGGAGAAGCGATGGTGGGCCCGGATTCCGACAAATGGCTCGAGGCCATAAAATCCGAGAGGATCCATGTGTGAAAAAAAGTATAGACTTTGTAAGAACTACTTGATGGTCGTAAGGCTATTGGGTACATATGGATTTTAAAAGGAAGACGGACAATGATGGTAAGTATCACCATTAAGAAAGCTCGACTTGTCACTAAGATGTTTTCCGACAAGTTCAAGGAGTTGACTACGATGAGACTTTCTCACTCGTAGCGATGCTAAGAGTCTATTGGAATTATATTAGTAGTTGTTGCATTATTTATGAAATCTTGCAGATAGGATGTCAAAACATTGTTTCCTCGACGATTTTCTTGAGGAAAGGTTGTATGTGATACAACCAGAAGGTTTTGTCAATCCTGAAAGATGCTAACAAGTATGCAAAGCTCCAACAATCCTTCTAAGGACTGGAGTAAGCATCTCGGAGTTGGAATGCACGCTTTGATGAGATGATCAAAGATTTTGGGTTTATACAAAGTTTATGAGAAACTTGTAATTCCAAAGAAGTGAGTGGGAGCACTATAGAATTTTTGATGAGTATATGTTGTTAACATATTGTTGATCAGAAATGATGTAGAATTTCTGGAAAGCCTACAGGGTTATTTGAAAAGTATTTTTCAATGGAAACCCTGTATTAAGCTACTTGAATATTGAGCATCAAGATCTATAAGGATAGATCAAAAACGCTTAATAGTACTTTCAAATGAATACATACCGCGACAAGATTTTGAAGGAGTTCAAAATAGATCAGCCAAGAAGTAGTTCTTGGCTGTGTTACAAGGTGTGAGTATTGAGTAAGACTCAAGACCGGACCACGGCAGAAGAGAGAGAAAGGACGAAGGTCGTCCCCTATGCTTTAGACGTAGGCTCTACAAAGATGCTATCTTTGTGTACCGCACCTGAAGTGTGCCTTGCCATGAGTCAGTCAAGGGGTACAAGAGTGATCCAGGAATGGATCACATGATAGTGGTCAAACTTATCCTTAGTAACTAGTGGATTAAGGAATTTTCTCGATTATGGAGGTGGTAAAAGAGTTCGTCATAAAGGGTTACGTCGATGGAAACTTTGACACTAATCCGGATGAGTCTGAGTAGTAATCTGGATTCGTATAGTAGAGCAGTTATTTAGAATAGCTCCAAGTAGCGTGTGGTAGCTGCATCTACAAGATGACATAGAGATTTGTAAAGCACACACGGATCTGAAAGGTTCAGACCCGTTGACTAATAACCTCTCTCACAAGCGAGATATGAACAAACCCCATGGGTGTTGGATTCATTACAATCACATAGTGATGTGAACTAGATTATTGACTCTAGTGCAAGTGGGAGACTGTTGAAAATATGCCCTAGAGGCAATAATAAAATGATTATTATTGTATTTCCTTGTTCATGATAATTGTCTATTGTTCATGCTATAATTGTATTAACTAGAAACCGTAATACATGTGTGAATACATAGACCACAACATGTCCCTAGCAAGCCTCTAGTTGACTAGCTCGTTGATCAATAGATGGTTATGGTTTCCTGACCATGGACATTGGATGTCATTGATAACGGGATCACATCATTAGGAGAATGATGTGATGGACAAGACCCAATCCTTAGCATAGCACAAGATCGTGTAGTTTGTTTGCTAAGAGCTTTTCTAATGTCAAGTATCATTTCCTTAGACCATGAGATTGTGCAACTCCGGATACCGTAGGAATGCTTTGGGTGTAACAAACGTCACAACGAATCGGGTGGCTATAAAGGTGCACTACGGTATCTCCGAAAGTGTCTGCATTGGGTTGTACGAATCGAGACTGGGATTTGTCACTCCGTATGACGGAGAGGTATCTCTGGGCCCACTCGGTAATGCATCATCATAATGAGCTCAATGTGACTAATAAGTTAGCCACCGGATCATGCATTACGGAACGAGTAAAGTGACTTGCCGGTAACGAGATTGAACGAGGTATTGGGATACCGACGATCGAATCTCGGGCAAGTAACATACCGATTGACAAAGGGAATTGTATACGGGATTGATTGAATCCCCGACATCGTGGTTCATCCGATGAGATCATTGTGGAACATGTGGGAGCCAATATGGGTATCCAGATCCCGCTATTGGTTATTGGCGGAGAGGTGTCTCGGTCATGTTCGCATGGTTCCCGAACCCGTAGGGTCTACACTTAAGGTTCGGTGACGCTAGAGTTGTTATGGGAAATAGTATGTGGTTACCGAAGGTTGTTCGGAGTCCCGGATGAGATCCTGGACGTGACGAGGAACTCCGAAATGGTCGGGAGGTGAAGATCGATATATTGCACGAAGGGTTTTGGAGTCCGGAATTGTTCTGGGAGTACCGGGTGACGACCAGCGTGACCGAAAGGTGTTTCGGAGGCCCCGGCAAGCGTTGGGGGGCCTTATGGGCCAAGGGGAGGGGGCACACCAGCCCACTAAGGGTGCAGGCGCCTCCCAACCCCTCTCACGTAACTGGAGAGGTGGGGCGCCTCCCTAGGGCAGCCGCCCCTCCCGGCTTGGGGGGCAAGTTTCCTAGGGGTGGGGGCGCCTAAACCCATCTAGGGTTTCCCCTATGGCCGCCACCCCTCCCCTAGGGAACCCTAGGGGGCCTCCTCCACCCCTCTTCTCCCTATATATAGTGAGGGAGAGAGAGGGCAGCCGCACCCTTCCCCTGGTGCAGCCCTCTCCTCCTCCAACTCCTCCTCCTCCTCCATAGTGCTTGGCGAAGCCCTGCCGGAAAACCACGAGGTCCACCACCACCACGCCGTCGTGCTGCCGGAGCTTTCCCTCAACTCCTCCTCTCCCCTTGCTGGATCAAGGAGGAGACGTCCCCAGGCTATACGTGTGTTGAACGCGGAGGCGCCGTCCGTTCGGCGCTAGATCAAATCTTCCACGATTTGAATCGCCGCGAGTACGACTCCATCAACCGCTTCTTGTAACACTTCCGCTTAGCTATCTTCAAGGGTATGAAGATGCACTCCCTCTCTCTCTCTCTCGTTGCTAGCATCTCCTAGATTGATATTGGTGACACGTAGGAAAATTTTGAATTATTACTACGTTCCCCAACTATTCGTCTAGCAATACGAAAATGGTCTACTAGTGGGCATGCTCCTTTCCAAAAGATGGCCGAGGAAATGAAGACGAAGTTTGAGAAGTATTGGAAAGATGTCAATGGTGTTATGTCGGTGGCAATAATCCTTGATTTAGGATATAAGTTTCATATGTTGCAGGCTTTATTTGGCTGGCCGCGGTTCTCCGTGAATGCTTGGTGGGTCTCCGATGTATTGTGTGGCTTCGGTGGTGATCTGGCCAGCCTCTCTCAAGGCCCGAGTGTGTGGTTAGTTATTTAGCGGGGGGAGGGGGGAGACCTTGCTGACGGTCGTGAAAAGGGGCAGACGACGGCGTCGCCCACGGGCGTCTTCTCCTTATTGAAGGTGTCATTGAGGTGTTATGCTTGCTTCCCTTCACATGGAAGCTTTGGGGGGAACCCTTGATTCCCTCAGGATCAGACGGATGGCGACATGCATCACACCTCTTGGGGCATTGTTCGAGGAGATTTGTACCGGCTGTAGGGACCGATGGTAGGCGGTGGTCGTCGTTGGTGCTGCTTAGTCGACAAGATTAGGGTTCAATGCAATAGAGGTTCGATTGAGGTATTCATCTGTAGGCAGGTTAGAGAGTTCTGATCTTGTTTGGATCACCTCGTTCCCATGTGACAACCCTCCCTCTCTTTGAGGGGTGTTGTCAGGTGGCGATATGATGACCAATGCTCAAGTTGATGCCTTGCTTGGTTAGATGACGATGATGCTGAAGACCTACTCCGGTTGCTTGAGCTTGCTTGATCTCTGGAGCAAAGTTATTGTTGTTGTGTTGTCTTCTGTGTGTTGTTGTGGTTTGTAGCTATCACATCTGCTCTTCGGAGAATTTGCTGTAGTTGTGCTCTCATCTTAAGGTTTGTAACATCTTCTTAATGAATGAAATGCAAAGCTCATTGCCTTTCGTCATCGTTTTGAATATACTATACATTATTGCAATGTTTGGCTTGCGCGCGGAAGATATAAATTAGCAACACATACAAGTCTAGTAGTCTTGGTTGGTTATTATATCATACAAAGTATCAAAGGGAGAAACAATGGATGTCATGCATCGTGATTTCAGATTTGGCTCTCCATGTGTTTGCCAACTAATCCCTTCAATCCAAAATATGATGTGCAATATTAATTTTGAAATAAGTCAAGGTTTCTTTGCTTGACCAAGTTAATAGCAAAACATATCAGGATCTACGATACTAAAAAAATAAAGTATGAAAATATTTTTTTATCAAGAATCCAGTAATAATGATTTGATATCGTAGGCGTTGATACTTTCTCTATAAACTTAGTCAAAACTATAAAAGGTTGAATTTTTAAAAATTTATACGGCTTAATCTGAACCTGACGGAGTATGATCGATAAAATCATCGGATTTGCTATTTGTCAGATGTCTAAAATTCCTTTTCGCGTCAGTCACTTTCTTCTTCTTCCTTCCCTCTTGGTTGGACTTTCTTTGGAGAGGACACAAGCTCACGGAGAAGAAGTAGCCCCACCATCTATCTTATAGGGTGAAGTAGTGGCCCCATTATCTATCTAGGGGTGGGGGGGGGGGGAGGGGGTTGCAAGGGATCACCGGAGGTTTTCGATGGTGTCGGGCTTAGAGGGATGTCCGAGGTGGTGGCTAGCAACGACGGGCAGGAGGGGCGAGGGGCGACAAGGCGGTGCACAATAGTGCCCGCCTGCCGCGGGTGGTGGAGGCGGGCGGTTAGAGCGGGGTAGGCTGGGCGTTCGAGATCAGGAAGAGGAAGAAGGAGGGAGGAAGCCGATGAACAGTAGCATGATCTAATTTGGACCATTAGATCAAGATCTGACGGTGCCACGGTTTTTTCAGGCACTTGACAAATAGAGCCTCCCTAAATCATATTTCAGCTTTGGTATTTTTCTTTTGGCCTCCCTTAATAATAGTTCCCTTTGGTCAATTGTGCCCAAAGTGAACGAGCTACAAAACTATACATACTACTTCCTTCGTCCGAAAAAACTTGTCCAACCTTGTCCCTCAAATGGATATACTTTTTTTTATAGTAATACGTGTCTCTTTTATATCATAAGGATAATAGTACAAGCCATATACAAACCGACGTGGCAAAACTGAAAAGACAGCAAAACGCTAGCCTTTGCACAAAGGAACAACAGCCAAAAAATAAAATTACAATCTAGACCGAAGAAACCTTTGAACTTGACACCAACACCCGTCACGTGTCTTTGGAACCACCATAGCAGCCACCAAAGGAAAAAACGACAGAACACCTTCACACCTGAGCTTGAAGCGGCTCCATCATTGGTATGCACCTTGTCCCTTAAATGGATATTCGCTCCATTTTAAATGCTATACTACTTTGTGTCATGCATGGCAATAAATAAAGTACTATATGATACTAAT
Source organism: Aegilops bicornis (assembly GCA_021605145.1). Taxonomy (NCBI): domain Eukaryota; kingdom Viridiplantae; phylum Streptophyta; class Magnoliopsida; order Poales; family Poaceae; genus Aegilops; species Aegilops bicornis. The sequence goes on along the minus strand of CM038671.1, from coordinate 181,957,213 downwards.
ATATGATACTATACATTAGAAAGGTAGTATCATACACTAGTATCATATGCATGATACTAGTATATGATACTATACATTAGAAAGGTAGTATCATACACTAGTATCATATGCATGATACTAGTATATGATACTCCCCGTTACAACCAGCCTTAAAGAAGAGAACGACAATGCAAGTCATTCATTCATCATACACCTTGTTCGTGGACCAAATAAACAGAGCAGCAGGGCAGGAACAAATTCATCCCGAATGTTATTGCCGCTCCAGGTCTGCTTCCTGGCCGGAGCGGGGGACGAACGGGCGCTCACCAAGCCGCCCAGGCCGCTCCGGCGTGGTTTCCGATGCCGCTGGCGACGAAGACACCGTCTCCTCGTCCCACATTTCGACAGGCACGACGGAAGCCGACGCGCGCGTAGGCGCGGCCGTTTCGGCCTTGGCGCGGCAGACCGGGCACGACGCGTTGGACATTAGCCATACATCAACGCATCCCTGGTGGAACAGATGTTTGCAGGCCGGGAGCTGCCTCACCGTCTCCCCTTCGTCGAGGGCGCCGAGGCACACGGCGCACTCGGCCGGCGCCGAGTCCGAGCTCTCCCGCAGGTAAGGGAAGGACGGAATAAACGCGATGGTGGTGGCGTCGAGGCCGAGCTTGGGCCGCTGCTGGGCCTGTCCCTCACCTTGCAGCGGCTGCGGCGCACTGTGGCGCGGCGTCCGGGTGCGGCGAAGGTGGAGGAGGCGCAGGCAGAGGAAGACAAGGACGAAGAGGAAGCAGCAGGCGAAGGATGCTACCAAGGCGGCGACCAGCGTCGGGGTGGCGCAGCATGGGGCCACGTCTGCTCCCTGCTTCGAGCCTGTGCTGCCATAGGAGGACATGGTGGCGCGCGGCGCGGAGCAAATATAATGGCTTTGTGAGCACTAGTGAAAACGTAAGCTACCTGCCGGCTACATATGTAGATAGATTCATAGATCAATCTCGGTATGGGATGGAACTAAGGTGTGCTGACTGCTATGTAAAGTGCATCATGTATGACGTCTTCTCTAAATAATGCTCTCAAGTTTCTGCAACACCCGAATTTTAAATAGAAGCATGCAGAATGTCGCGCATAGGATGTCCTTAGCCTTCCCTTTATTATTTCGGTAGAGTACGCAGAGTTCATCTGGTTAAACTGATTTTAGAATTTAGATATTGGGGGCGTTTGACTAGGAGAGTGCATTTTCTACCACGCACGGTATATACCATGCATCGATCTGCCGCTTGATTATTTCAGGATCATTAGGCCATGTACAATGGTGGCATATGGATATATATGCCTCATGACAAAAAGTAATTTGAGGCACCTATATTTATTTTTTCTCCCTAATGCAAGCTATCATTAGTGGGTCCATTAAGAAATAGAAAATAAAGACTCTAGTGCACATGCATCTCTATTTTTCACTCCAACATTTTCAACTTTTGTCACCGGATCATGCTTTTTCTCTTCAAGCACCCGCCTCCTGGAAAGGATCCCGCTTCCCTATCCGAACCTACTTTACGTCGTATCCAATCCTACATGGTATGCGAGGCATCACCTTGAGGCTATGCATTGTACATGCCCTTACTAACCTGCTGTACGTCTTACTTTCTCCACCCCCTTCTGTCACATGGTCAGTTTGTGTGTCAGTTTTTTTTAAAAGTGTCCTTCTGTTTGAATGCCTTCCCCTCGTTGCAACTCTATCCCAGATATTCTCCCATTCTATTTAACGATTTAGATGCTTGATATCTTCTGAAATAAAATTTTGTGTTATATTCTATTTGAACATATGTGTTTATACTGACGAGATATTTTAAACAAGACCTATAGAAAACTCGATGAAACATGGTACATACAGTAGTTTTTACAGTTCGTAAGGCCTCTCCACGTTCCATATTTGAATTTTATAATTTGTGAAAATATATTCAAGAGTGATCTTATTTCAATGTTTTCTTCACAAGGAACATAAAAATGCAAATGTATCATAAATCAAACTGACGGTTCAAAAGATAAAATAAATTTAAATTTTAGAATCATATGAAAAAGAAACCTGAGTGAGCGTAGTACTACTCGTCTCTACTTTTATAAGTGAGAGGAGAGATATTGCAGGTGATAACTACGGAGAAAAGTTGTCAGGAGAAATAGTGACGGATTGATATGACATAAATTAAGTAGAACAAGTGGTCATAAATTCAGGTTAACTAAGCAACACAGTGACCAGATGCATGCAGGGATCCGAATCTCAAAAAAAACCAGTGGCTGATACATGCATGGTATATACCATGCATGGTAGAATGTCTTTTCTCGTTTGACTAGCTGTTTTCTCTTACATGAAACTGTAATCGAACATGACTTTTACACTCAACATGTTGTATACATAGATGCAGCACGTACAGTTTTCTTGTTGCCCAAACACCAACGGCTACAGAGTTGAACTGGTCGAGCACGTGCCTATTTCAACCAGCCTATATGCTTCATTTTATGTGACTTTTTTTTCAAATATAAGGTACTGTGGCCAAACTGCACCCACATAACAAGTTTCGTGACTCACAATGCTTTATTTTACCATGTTTTGATTGACGACCAAACATGTCACGTGGTGACTCCCAATGTCATTTTTACTTGTTTACTGCTTGTAATTTTTTTAATTTGTTAAATTGTGAACTCTTCATTTTTTAGCACAGTACAATCTTAGTCGCTCAGGTACCTGAGCATACGCTCATCCCTATAAACGCACATACACACACCTTATCCTTATGAGAATTTTTAAGAGACTGAGCTGGCATAACATCTTGAGATTGACTAAGTCACCACATGCGCCTCGTAATCGAGGAGAACATCTTCTCCCACTGAACAAACATCATTTTAAAATCTGAAATAAATTCAGAAAAATACGAACACCAATGTAAACTCTTCATAATTTTGCTTTGTTAAGACTTGCACAACAAGGTTTATGATTTAGTTCTAGCTGCTAACCTCCGTTAACAAAAGCTTCCACAACACAAATTAGAAATGACAAGATGTCGAGAAGTTGTTTCCTTGATAGGACCGATGTCACTCTCTCGATCAATCAGTACGTTCATGCATGTGCTATGCCCCACACCATATGGGCTACATTGATGGTGGAGCCTACTACCCCATACCCGGGGCAGGCAAAGTCTGGGAGTACATTGTCACTTATCAAGCGTGACACATGGCTTAGAGCAAATACAATACTGAGGTATAAGTCTTCTTACATGGCACTTTTGTTTATATGGAGGAGAGAGACAAGACAAAAATGAAGGAGTCAGTCTCTACTTGTGCTCCTAGAAAAAACATCTAATGAGAGGAAAGAAATAGGGAGAAAGTGAAAAAAATATAACCTTATAGACAACCTTATAGCCAGCCTTATTCTGTGAGTAGTTAATAATGCTAACTCTTGATGACATGGCATGTTTATATAGCCAGCAACTAGCTATATTAACCATGCTCTTAGAGTGTTCGTCCATGGGATGACGCACTCGTACCTTGTCGACATCAAAGAACGAGGAGTTGGTGGGGGGAGGCAATGGTGCATCCCTTCATTATGTTATCTATGGTACCCATTGGAAGGAGCGTATGTGGTAAGGGGTTATTGTGATTACCCCCGTAATATATAAGAGAGGAACCAGAGCCAAGGAAAGGAGGAAAGCAATCTTATAACAATACACACTTGTCTCTGTAGCAAGAACTAGAATGTAGAGCGTAGGGTATTACACCCCCTCGGTGTCATGAACCTGGATAAACAAAGCCTCATATCTGAAATGATCTAAAGTGTTTGACCCATGTCTGAATCTCTATTAGGGGATCCCCACAATCCTTGATCTCGACAATCACCCATCAACAACATATGTAGTTAAGGTCCAATCATACCGAGCAGGTTGATTGATGTAAAATCGATCTCCACTTCACATAGGTATTGTCAGATTTTCTTTTTGACTGATCTAACCTCACCATTGTTATTTAGTTCAATCATTCCAAACCAACCAATTTTAATCTTTACTTACTAAATTTCAAATATGAGGAGGTTTTTGGTTCCTACAGCAAATATTTACAATGTAAGTGTTGTGCATCTGGAACCAGAACAAGACATCCCTATTCATGTTGCCAATAATGGAGAGTTTAATCTGGCCAAAATTCAATCAGATCCCACACCGAGGAAACAAATTGTTGAGTATGCACAAAAAATTCAACACAGAGTTAGGAAAACATATATATTGAAGGGTCCAACCAAACCAACATTAAAATTTCATAACGTGTACTCAAGAGCATTTTCTCAATCACGGCACTATTAGGAAAGGGTCCAACCAAACCAAGTATCTGACAATAAAACTTGTCCAGTGATCGATCACCCAGGAAAAATATGAAGATGCATAAATGAATTGAATCATGATCGTTACCGAGTCCGAGTAGCAGCAGAAGTAGACGAGTCGGTGTAAATCGTCTTGGAGTCCCTCGAACCGTAGATGAACGATCCCGTGAACCGTCCACGAACGATCTCTCGAACGAAAGACCAAAAGCATTGCCTCTCTACTTGGTTGCAAGCATACGGTCTTCAGGATTCGGCAGCGCTGCACCATCCAGAGCTAATCGTTGCCGAAGAATTAGAGGGAGGAGATTAGAACCACACTAGGCTTCCAATTATGAGGATTAGAGGATCTAGGTCAAGCTCTATTTGATAAACTAGGACCAACTAGAACTAAAATTAGAGAACTAGAGGAGGCTCCAAAACTTGTGTGTCCAAATAGTGCAAAAGCCTCTAGTCTATATAGGTTGAGAGGGGAGGAGGGGGCGCCACACAAGGGGAAGAATTCCCCTCCCGTTGCGCCGGCCCTAGGGGGAGGAGGAATTCCCCCTGTCCAATTCGGCCTCCCCACTTGGGGAAAGGGGGCACCACCCCCTGTTGGGCCTATGTGGCCCAATTCTCCTTCTACCACTTCGCCTTTTAAGGCCCGTTGATATTGAATTAAATATAAAAGCATCCTAAAAATTACTGGAGCCTTCTATTATTAATTTTACATCACTAGAAATATTTTCCACACATATATTATTTATCAGTAATAATTGGTATTGCCTGATAATCTCTGAAGACCTTCTGGTGACCCCGAAACGCTTCCGGTTCCTTTCAGAACTATTTTGAATATTAATGAAATAGTTCAACAAATAAATCCTCGACACTCCCGTCCTACTAACACTCTGAGATCGTGATTACCTTAAGTTTGTTACCCTGTAGGTTTGGTAAAACATAGACATGAATGGAACCCATTCGTTCAATGACCGATAGCGGAACCGTGGACATCCATATCGATCCCTATGATTACATGAATGACATTCGAGTGAATATTTTGTTATCATGTGATGTTCCCTTTGCTTTACGATACTTTATGAAACCCGAGATGCATCGGTATCCTCATGAGTGATACACATGCTAACTATATCGTTATCCTCATTATCGGTTTTGTTCTTCTTTCTTGTTGAGGTGTTCCGGCATCCCCGTGACATAATGACATGCATCTGGCAAAACATTTATGGACGCCATCACACTAAGAGGGCCCTAAGAATATCTCTCCATCGTCGGAGGAGCAAATTCCACTCTTGAGCAATCTAGTCCCCTGTCAAACTTTTCGATGAACCTGTAAGTTATCGTTATGATCACCATGTTACAAATGACTTTTGAGCAATCCAAAAGTCCACCGTATGGTATTGTGATATTCTCATGGTCTAAGGAACTAAAACACATGTTTAACTCTCTGTGTTATAACAATTGATTTCAGACGATATTATCTCAAAGTATAACAAACAAGTTTGGGTCAATTCAATATGATCGTTCTTCTAACGCCATGCGCTCAATGTTGTTTTATGACTATCGTTACACTTAATGATTTCCTAAGATCCGGAAAACATGATCACCAACAATACTTGTCAGTCTTAGAGGCAAGACACTATGAACCTATTCTTTATCGTTTATCATTCCAGACGTGCATATGGGTTTTCCACCGAATCACATATTCTAGGATACAATATTATTGCATGGAATATAAACTCTTAATTATAAAAATGGAAATATAATAGTACAATATTATTGCCTCTAGGGCATATTTCCAACAGGTATACAAAAGTATAACTGGATAAAATATACCGAGTCCGAGGATGCAACCTTTTATTTCTATTGTTGTTTAAGAAACCTGGAAGGGCATAACACTTTGGCGTTGAAGGCTTCACCAAGACATGTTTGAGAGACTGGAAACATGCATATAAGCCTTACCTAAGCATTTTGGTGGTTTGAATAGTTGTTACTTTGTCACAACAATTGTGTTAGGCGTTACGATGATTTCAAAAATCAAAGACAAAGTGTTTCAGCCAAGTTGGCTTGTGCAAGTGAGGAATCACACAGATTATAGAAAATCCACTTGACTTATTCTCTATAAGGATATCAATTAAGATGTGAGAGAAACTTTTGATCGCGGAGAGTATAAGTGCAAGATGACTTCCGTTGACATACGAAAGGACCTTGCAAGGTGTTGTGCAGAGAAGTCACTGAAGTGATTATGGGAAAGCTTGGTGATAAAAAGTTCTTTGTTCTTATTGATAAGTCACGCGATATATCCTAAAATAACAAATGACGTCAATGTTGAGTTTAGCAAGTTTCTTTTATCTTTTGGTTTCATTTATATATTTCAATTCTCCATTCATCCATGATTTATTAATTCATTCTTTTTTTCTATAGGTATGTGAATGAAGGGAAAGTTGTGGAACAATTTCTTTGTCTACACGACATCAAAGATACTACATCGTGGGCACCAAAGTTAGCTCTTGTAATGCATCTTGATCTTTACGGGTTGTCAATTTCAAGGCTATGAGGGCAAGCATACGACGCAGCTTCAAACATGAGGGATGAATTTAATGGTTTGCAAAGATAGATTCTACATGAAAAATCTCATGCTTTCCACGTCCATTGCTTTGCCTGTCGTCTACAATTGATTGTGGTCACTATTGCTAGTTCTTCTTGCTCATATATTCATGTTTTTTTAGTATGGTTGATTGTGACCACGACATGTTCATCTTGCAAGAAGATGGAAGAAACACACAATTCACAGAAATACTTTGGAAAGGCTTGAGATGGGTGAAATATTTACAAAAAGAGGCTTGCATCAACAGACTAGTCTTGCTAGACAAGGGGATACTAGATGGTCTTCACGTCATAGAAGTTTGCTTCGCTTGGACCAGATGTGGGCCTAACTAATAAAAGTTCTTAGCACAGTTGATGCAAAAGGGCGTAATCCGAGGCATGCTGCAGGTTGAATAGAAAAGATGGAGTGCTGCCAATTTGCTTTTGTTTTGAAGCTTATTATGCTAAAGTTGTTTGGTCCAACAAATGAGCTTTCACAACTCCTGCAAAGAAAGGAAACAAATATTGTGCTTGCCCTGGAATTAATTCATGACGTTAAACTCCGGTTGGCTACCATGAGAGATAGTGGTTGGGAGCCTTTTTTATGAGGTCCAAGAATTCTGCAATTCCAAAGGTATTCCAGTGCCCAATATGGATGATGAAATACAGTTTGGGGTCGCTCGAGGCTAGAGGGAAGGACTATCACCAATCTTCATTATTATCGGGTTGGTGATCGTAGTGGTGAGCACTATTTTTGATGATGAAATACAGTTTGGGCCCGTACTGGTGAGCACTATATTTTTTTTTTACTCGTTTAGTCATTTGTGAAGCCAAATAACACAGAGCAAAATAAAATGAACGAAGTGCGGATGCAAGTTAGGATAGCAATCCTGATCGTTTACTCCGACCGAATAAAATGCGTGCTGCCAACAAGCTCTCTGCAATCTGCACATCGAATGACGAACCTGTTGCTACCTAGTACCTACTTCAACAGATCGCGCAATCATATCTAGGAGAGCTGGACTCCCCGGGCAATGACTGCTATTGCCGCTCCAAGTCCGTTTCCTGACCGGAGCGGGAGCCGGAGGCTCGCCCGCCAAACCAGCCAGGCCGCTCCGGCACGGACGGCTCTGACGTCGACGGCGTTTCATCGTCCATCATCTCAATTGGCACGACGGCTGCTGATGCCGCAGCTCTCTCGTGCTGATCGGCGCCCGCGGCCCGCTCGACCTTCCCACGGCAGACCGGGCACGACGCGTTGGACAGGAGCCAGACGTCGACGCACTCCTGGTGGAACAGGTGCTTGCAGCTCGGGAGCTGCCTCACCGTCTCCCCCTCGTCGACCGCGCTGAGGCACACGGCGCACTCGTCCGCCGCCGATGCCGAGCTGTCCCGCCGGTACGGAAAGGACGGGAAGAGCGCGATGGTGGCGGCGTCGAGGCCGTGCTTGGGCTGTGGGGCCTGGGGCTGCCCTTGCAGGGGCTGTGCGCTGTGGCGCCGCGTGCGGCGAAGGTGGAGGAAGCGCAGGCAGAGGAAGATGACGACGAGGAAAAAGCAACATGCGAAGGATGCCGCCAACGCGCTGAGCAGCGTCACTGTGCTGCAGCACGGGGCCACGGCCTCTCCGGGCGGAAACGGCGTGATGTATGAGGACATGGTGGACGAAATGGCTTTAGGAAACCGAAGCTGCAGCTTAGCTATATATGCAGACAGGTTGGTGATCTCAAAATTCAGACTGGTTCTGTTGCAGGGACAGATCATTTAGGTAGGTATGCTGTCATGCTCACTATTTCAGATATACTAGTCCATTAATTTGAGATGATTTTTTTTCAAAACCGAGGCAAAGGATTTGCTTCATACTTCTTCCGTTCCTAAATATAAGTCGTTGGGGGAGTATAAACTAAACTCCCCCAGCGACTTATATTTCGGGACAGAGGTAATATATTAACTAAGAGAGCATAGAGTTTAAATTACACATCCTAAATGAAAAACTGTTACTCTCCTGGTATGATGCTTTCCAATTTCTTTGCCCCGGCGGTAACCCGAAGGATGGCCTCACGCTTAATGTTGTTGAGTAATACTATTAAAGCCATACTCTTTTGTTGAAAGACTCGGGCGTTCATCTCGATCCAAATGATCCATCCAATGAGCATTGCAAGGGAGGCTATGGCTTTTTGGATGGGAGCGCTATTGCTTGATCAGATGAAAATTATATCATGCACACATGTCTCTTTTAAACAAGGCACTGAAATTTATACAGATGGCTCATTTAAGTTGCTGGCTTATTAATATGTGATGATGTCGTGGACATGTCAACGTTTTGCCTAGTATATATTCCACTATATTATCAGAAGTTCTTTAGCTGAACTGGTTTTAAATATTGTCTACCTTATTTTACATCCCAAAACATATTAGATGGCAATGTTTCAATTGATAATAGAGTTGACCTACCAGATAGAGTAAAATATGTTCCAATTGCTTTAAACTAAGCACATCATAGTCCAAGAGCCACGAACTTAGCTTTACTACATTTCTAAATGAAGGGTGAAAGGGCTATATTCTCGTGTTTTCCATTGGAGGCAGAGATGCCTCTTGACTTGAGATATATATCACTTGATATAAACTAATCTCTTTGTCCATAATGATGTGGAATTGCCTGCACGAATGGTCAAACCAGCTTTTGATGTCGTTGTTGTTGACTTTTGATGAGCTCTACTTTATTATACCGGGTGTAGTTACACCCACTTCTCATATACTACCATGTGGTAGTATATATATACTGTACTTTTATTATTTTTAGTATGTTCATATACTATATCTAAGATACTCTATATTGAGTTATATGAAAAAAATTGCAATGAGCTCATAGTTTTATTGTATTTGATTATTTTTAGTATGTTCATATACTGTATCTAAGATACTCCATAGTGAGTTATATGAAAAAAATTGCAAATGAGCTCATAGTTTTATTGTATTTGTGAAGTACGTACATATTTGTACACGAAATGGAGTATGCACAAAATATGGTACATACTACCAAAAAAATAGTATATATACTACCTAAACATTTTTATATACTACATACTACGCGTACATACTCTCTAATATGATACATACTACCTAGAAGATACAAAACAAAAGTGGGAGTAACTACAGCCGGTAGTAGAAACAATTTATCATATATATATATAAATGTTCTGGAAAGTATGTTTTTGATATATCCGTAATACCGGGAAATAATCAAAGACGATCATATCATCAATGAATTTTTCTACTAGTTGACACTTACATAGGAAATACACGCAACATATTATTATTATTTTTTCATGATCTGGACGCTTGGGTATCCGACAAAAACTAATGCATATGCCGCCTGGCAAGGTGGGATGCGATATGTGGATTGAAAAATCTATTAGGGCCTCGAGATGGAGGATCTCGAGATAAAAAAAAGGTGCTTATTGGGAAAATGACTTGTCAAGTTTAAGGGGTTGTTTCGTTTGTGCGCGAGATGGCCCTGCCAATTTAGGGCATGCTAAATAATTGGCGGAGGTTTTGGCTGCCGCCATCTTGCCAAAAAGATGACGCGGAAATGAACTAGCGAAGGTGAGGAGGGTTGGGCGCACGAAAATTTTGGTGTCCATCCAAATAACTGCCAAAGGTGCAGTTACACCAACCCAAACAACCCCTGATTACTTATTGAAGATGAGATTTGGCAAGAGTTGCTCAAAAATAAATATGACCACTCCAAAACGCTCTCTCTCTCTCTCTCTCTCTCCCTCCCTCTCCCTCTCTCTCTCCCTCCCTCCCCCCTCCCACCCTCCCTCTCTCTCGCCAAGCGGACTAACCTGCCTTTTCGGAAGGGTTTGATGGAGTCAAAAAAGATTTTTTTTCCATCAATGAGCTTTTGTAATGGGTAATGGGTTAACCATGCCATTTTGGGGTGTCCAGGGGATGCACCACTAGCTATGAATACCCCAACTAATGTTTCTATTTTTTTTGATTTTGGGTCAGGTAGTGATGAAAATTGGACTCTGGTGGATGATCACTGGGGACAGATGGACTGACTGGTTGCACCTTCTTACTAGGTTGATGAAGGTGAACCTAACAGTTGAATGAGACACCTTTTGTTGGAAGTTACATACTTCTGATCTATTTTCTGGTAAATCCATGCACATGGACCTCATTAATGATGATCAACCTTTCCATCTAAAACTTATTTGGAAATTAAAAGCCCACCTAAAATTAAATCTTTCATGAGGTACTTGGCTACGATAGTGATCTTAAACAAACATAACATGGAAGAAAGTTGGCACCATGAAAGTGCACCTCTGTGACAACATAGCTTAAGGGGCTAATATGTACTTCAGATTATGTCGAAAAGATGCAACTAGGAAGATTTTTGGTGTCCCCAAATTCATCAACGACATGTATGTCAAGGCTAAGGGTATATATTTCATCATTCAACGATCCAAGAACACTTGAATCTACAGGTATGTCATGGTGAGTGGTGATATTTTTCGTGCTATCTGCTTATAAATCAAACTCGGAAACCAACCAAGACTTGTCAACCCTTTCTCCCAATCTCTCACTCTCTTTACTTTGTTCGCAGCCATCGAGCCACATCCATTTGGATCCTCCGATACATTCAGAGAGATAGCTATAGCAAATCCGTAACCAATTCGGGATCTCTGGGTCAACTACATTTGGTACCACCAGAGTCCTTGTACAGTCTTCTGTACTCCACTTGGATACTCGCAAGCACCCTGGTCGGCCATTCCAAATAGTGTTAGGCAACATGCGCAGGGTGAACCAGTACTAGTCAGTGCCTGCGAATGAGTTCGGTTAGACCCTTTGAGCAAGTTGAAAGTTGCCTATATATACCTTCGAGCTGGTCGATTGATAGCTCCAAATTTTACAAAAAATTGTGTTACAATCACATTTTTAGGTCCAGCCTATATATACGACCACCTATCCAATATACACACTCAAGTGCTTCCTTTCATACATCCATTTATGAGAGAGAGAGAGAGAGAGAGTTCCTAGCCTTGTGTTGAGTTCACATGAATACTACTACAACATTCATGTCATACCATCGAATCTCTTGTCTACTCTCTGATTTCAAGCCTAGAATTCAAACAATCAACCTTTGCAATCAAAGTTCATCCCATAAGAGATTGAGTATGGAGGAGGTTATCTTTTGAAGCACGCAAGATATGCATCACCAATCAACCTTATTTTATTACTTTTGGAGGGTGTAAGTCTCGTATATTGGCTAGGTGTGCTTGGGAGTCTTCAAGGTGTGAAGGAACCATGAAGTTTGTGAGGGCAAAGGGATCGCCTAAGATCTACGTTGAGTGAGGCTAGACCTTTGTGGTCATAAGCCATTCTAGAATAGGTTGGTTTTTCTCTCTATGATCCCTTCGTGGGCATAGTCCTATGTGAGCTTAGCAATCGAGATCTTCGGACCACTACTATAGATTGAATTACTACTAACCTCTCATCACTGACTGGCACTAGGCCAGGCGTCACCGATGAAGGTCGGGCATCAATTATGAGCATCACAAGACTAGTCGAGTAGTTAACACTGACCAGTCTAGAAATGACCGGTCAGTGTGAGTTGTTCTTCCACCTCCGACCGGCTTTGCATGGACGAAATTTCATCCAAAACAAGCTTTCATATTTTGCTGGTCCGTGATACTAATTCATCACCAACCTCCTAGTCAGTGGTCTATCATTGGCATGTGTATAAAAGTTAATCAGGCTCTTCGTGTTCCCGCATGATCAACATGCCATCGCCGGTTGCAGCAATCAATGGCTGGCTGCAATTCCACTGCACCTTTCACCATTATCGGTTGCATCTTACAGCGTCGTTGATTGCATGCTTTACCACTACTGGTTGTAGCAGTCAGTGGCTAGCCGCAACTTTCAGCGTCACCGGTCAAAGTTTTTGACATCCTCGACCGCAGGTTCCGCCATGACCAGTTGTAGTAGTGGTTGGTCGCACCTTAAGGGTGGTGTAGCTGCACAACCCTGAAGCACATGAAGGCCCTCATGGCGGAGAGTAGCGATGAGGACGGGGGCTGTTGATGTAACACTCCACATCAAGACTATCAGTCAAGTCAACGTCCAACTAGTTTGACCACATGTCAACGAAACTTGTGCAACCTGGCAGGCACAACACACTAATGACACAACCATCGATTCTCAGCCAATGCCCCGCCTGTCGTGGTTCTAAGTCTGACAGTAATGTAGGGGGTAGGAATGGAGAGGCAAGATCCTAGCTATGGAGTAGTTGTATACGCACGAGTTTTACGAGTTCAGGCCCTTCTCGGAGGAAGTAATAGCCCTACGTCTCGGAGCCCGGAGGCGGTCGACTGGATTATGTGTGTATGAATTACAGGGGTGCGAACCCTTGACACTGAGGAGGGGGTGGCTTATATAGAGTTCGCCAGACCCCTCCGGTCCTCAGTTATGCAGGGTTTAAAGTACATTAAGGTGGGCGTTACTGATAACGCCACCAATACAGTGCCATGATGACCATAAAGACTACTTAATGACCGACCGTTAGCGTGCAGAGTGACTTTAGATCTCCTGGCTGTCGAGTGGCTGGCTTCATGGTCGAGTGTCTTCGAGTCCATCGAGTGGAACACTTCTGAGTCGATTGAAAGGTGGTTTCTTCTAGAGATGCCCTTGGGGAGGGTATCTAGGACATGTCCATGACCCTACCCTAGGTACATAACTTCATCACCGCCCACAAGCCAGGTGCTCTAACCAAATATTATGTTGCCAAAATCATGCTTCCGATTAAATAACAACGCGAGGGACACCACATCACTAATCCGGCAAGCCATGTCGTGGTTTTCACCCGAAGATAAGATCATAAAGTGGGAAGAGGTGCAAGATCTCCTCGGCCAGACCGTCCGTTAGCGTGCTATGATGACCATAAAGGCTACTTAATGACCGACCGTTAGCGTGCGGAGTGACTTTAGATCTCCTGGCTGTCGAGTGGTTGGCTTCATGGTCGAGTGGTTGGCTTCATGGTCGAGTGTCTTCGAGTCCGTCGAGTGGAACACTTCTGAGTCGATTGAAAGGTGATTTCTTCTAGAGATGCCCTTGGGGAGGGTATCTAGGCCAGGTCCATGACCCTACCCTAGGTACATAACTTCATCATTAGCCCCCGAATGGATCGAGGTTTGAGTGGGAAAGGAGTTGAACACACTTCCGACCCATTTTCGTGCTATGAGTATATCTTGCTCTGGATCAATGAACTTAGGTGACGGTACCAACTTCTTTTTCAGTCGCCTTGATCCATTCTTTGTATCCGTCGAGTGAGTTTCTTTACTTGGAGAGCTCCGAGTGACAGAGCGGAGGAGATCTTTCGTCTGACGAGTTGTTTCTGCAGCTCGCGGATTTCGCGGGATTCGAATTTCGGGAAGCGTGCGGGGCGGAGGAGGCCGCAGTAATCGGATGGGATAAGGCAAGGACACATCGATCTCCGTGCCACCTTTTTCGCCATGTATCGCGCGTGCGACTGTTGCGGGATTTGACAGGATCGCCCGGGCCTACAAGTCAGTCACTCGGAAGTAACCTCATATAAGGCGCCGGACGGGGGTTTTTGAACAGTGCGTTCTCATTTCCTCCTCTCTTCCTCAGACTTATCCGCCGCGCTCGCTTCCGTCCCAGTGCCGCTGCCCTGTGCGCGTCTCGCCGGCGACGATGGTGAAAGAGAAGACGGCAGCCCTGGAGCGGGCGAAGAAAGCGACGGCGAAGGCGAAGGGAAAGGCGACCGGTCGGGGCGGATCCTCATCGAGGGCCGGCCTGCCGCAGGGCTGGTTCCAGGGCGACTGGATCCGCTCGACGATTCGTCAAGAAGACCTCGACGACCTGGCCGCTGGAGGACTAATTCCCCAAGGATCGGCGCGGCTTCCGGGAAGGAGTCCGAGCCGCGACCTCGGGAGGGTGAGTGCGTTCTCTTGGCCACCCATGTCGATCATGGGTTTTCCTTGCCCCTCACCCTTTCTTTCGGGATTTCTGAATTTCTTTGGGGCACAACTCCACCACTTCACACCCAACACAATCGTGTACCTCGCTGCTTCGTGTCTTTGTGCGAGAATTTCTTGGGTTGCCCGGCCTCATTGGGGCCTCTTCAAGCACATTTTCACTGTCGCTCCCAGACGGTGAAAAAGGCCAATCCAGTGTGAGAGAACACAAGTGATTCAGATGTGTGGGGTCTTGGGGTTCAGATGAGGGGAAAGTTCTTTTCCAACCATGATCCTTCCGACTCGGTCCGTGGATGGCGATCGACTGGTTTCTTGCAAAAGACCGGTAAGCCTTGAGGCAGTCGACCGGACTCCCTCCTTTTTCCATGGACCAAGTGAGGAAGCCCTCCTCTTTGAAGGTGATCCCGGAAGAGAAGGCGCAGGCTAAGATACCGGTTGATCGTGTTGTCCAGCTTATCCATGACGGGGTGACTGGTATGGATCTTTTGGAGGTCTTCCTTCAGCGACGCATCCAGCCACTTCAAGCTTGAGACCATCCGATGTGGATGTATTCGGGCACTGATGACACCACTCGGATCCACCCGGAGGAGGTCGAGGATGCCACGCTGGAGGGGTGGCTGACGAGCATCACTGGGAACAGGGACAACCCTAGGGGAGCCAGGAGAATTCTTCCACTCGACCAATCCCACGTACCGGATAAGGTTCAACTCTGAATTTTCGACTGTAATTTTAACCATGCAACTATTGATGCTTCGTCGATTGACTTTTGTTACGCTTGTTTTCCGCCAGCTCTTATCGAAGCGTACTCAATGCCCAACGGGAGCAAGAGCAAGACCCGGAAGGGGAGGCGGCGGCGGCGGCGATGGTGAATGGCATTACGACGGAGAGGAGACCGAGGAAAGTGACGACTCAAGTAGCGAAGAAGAAGCCGAGTCACCTCCTCGCAGGGAGAGGCGATCCAAGCTCGACCAAGACCGGCCGAGCGCTCGTGAAAAAGCGATTGCTCAGACTAGCCCGTCTTCAAAGCGCCCTCGGACGTCCTCACCGGCTCCGACTGAAAAAGTGTCAAAGCAGCCCAAATTTGTAGTGCCGAGGCCTCGGAAGGCGTTGCCGAAGATTAAGATTGACATCCCCGTCGCTTCTGCGTGAGTGTCTCCCTTTGTATTCACTCGACGCTCTGTGCTGTTTATTTTTCCCTTGATTTGACCAGATAAACTTTGGAACTAGCAGCGCTGCTACTCGGGACTTGACTTACGAGGATGAGGGCGAGGCAATGGAGGATGCTGATCACCTCCAATCTGGGTACGATTTACGTAGATTCTGTCTTTACTTGGTCGACTCAACTGTAATATATACCATTGGGTGATGCAATTTTGGTGACCGATCTTTGAATAGCTCCCAACATTATTGACCTCCCCGACGATGACGATGAAGAGCCCGAGAGGCCTTTGACGAGGAAAAATAGGAAAACTCCTGCAGACAAGGTGCCACAATCGACGCCGATGGCTGAACTAGTCATTCAGGACGCTGGTGATGCCAATCGTGCTTCTGTTACATTCGTCGTACCACTGTCGAGTGCCCTTCCTTCTTCGTCGATTGTTGAAGCTCCTGCCGATCCACCTTCAGTTTTTGCTACCTATCATGTCCCAGAGGACGAAGTGAATGCTGCCCAGGAAGCCATACGCCAAGCAGGTATTATGATGGAGAAGATGAAGATGGTGCGGGATGTCAGTAAAGCTGCCTATGACGCCAGCTCGGCTCTCCAGAGCAATGTTCAGGTTAGCAGCACGTCGATTGGTTTTCTTGGCTTGCTCTGTTAGGATATGCTACACGAAAACTCTCTTTCCAAGGATCTTTGCATCTGCACACCCACCGGGTGTTTCGACTTGTCCTTGAGTCTATCCATACTTTGAGCTGAATTTTTGTTATTTGAAGTTTTGGACTAGTGGGGGCACGCATAGTGCACCCACTGGGTGTAGTCCCCGAGACTACGGTGGACTGCGGGCAGTCGACTGTAGTCTTGACATTTAATCCCTTCACTCGGTCTGGTCTGGCCATGTCGAGTGTTCATTGAACTAGTGGGGGCACGCTAAGTGCACCCACTGGGTGTAGTCCCCGAGACCGTGGTCGACTGCTGGCAGTCAACTATGGTCTGAAGAACTCATTTGTTGTTGTCTTTCTTCTTCTTTTTTAGATATACACTCGCGCGAAAAGGTCTCGTCAGTGTTCCTTTGAATCGATGGGGGCACGCTAAGTGCACCCACTGGGTGTAGTCCCCGAGACTATGGTGGACTGCGGGCAGTCGACCGTAGTCTTGGTATTTATTGTCTCTGTAAAATAACCCATCCTCTCTGATTGCAGAAATCTTGTGATCTTGGGGATCACTTTGCCGACTTAGAGAAGTAGCAAATTCAACTTAACCTTGACCTGGAGTTGGCCAAGTCGGAGC
Source organism: Aegilops bicornis (assembly GCA_021605145.1). Classification (NCBI taxonomy): domain Eukaryota; kingdom Viridiplantae; phylum Streptophyta; class Magnoliopsida; order Poales; family Poaceae; genus Aegilops; species Aegilops bicornis. The sequence goes on along the minus strand of CM038671.1, from coordinate 181,939,848 downwards.
TGCAGAAGGCCAAAGATGACGCCAATGGTAAGGAAGCTTCGTCGACTGTTTTGTCTTAGACCCGGATTTCACTCTGCTCTTTCTGAACTGAGCATTATTTCTTTTCAGAAAAACTGAACCAGGCTCTGTTAAAGAAGGATCACAATCTGGCTGCTGCACAAAAGAAGGCCGACGACCAAACTGCTCTGGCAGAATAGAAGCTGGCTTCAGTCGGCAAACTGGAGGAGGAGAACGCGAAGATGAAATCTGCTCTGGATGAAGCCAACAAGGAGGTCACCCGCTTGAAGGACAAGGTTAGCTTGAACGAGAAGATGGAAGGCATTGCTCGCAGGAGGGATGATATGGAAAGCTATCTGAGGAGCCTCGCCAAGAAGTTATTCATCAAGCTTGAAGGTACATACCCCATTCCGACTGGTTCATCTTTGTCGACTCGGCATATGAATACTAACTCGTATTTTGACCGCGCATGCAGAGCTTTGCCGAGACTTCGAGGAGGAGATTGGGCGAATCGAACCAAATTTGGACCCTATCAATTCTCCCGTAAAGGACGAAACTGCTATGAACCTGCTCCGACTGGAATCCCGCATCGACGGCGTTGTTGACTACTTGGCTCGACTGAAAGTCGCCACGTCGCGGATCGACACAGCACTTTGGCCAGGGGCAACACTCCAGAACGACCTCGAGTCCCTGATGACTCGACTTAACGAGATCCCTGGTCGAGTGCAGGAGTGGAAGAAGTCTTCTGCTCGGTGCGGTGCTGATGTGGCTCTGTCTTTGGTTCGTGTCCACTGTAAGAGGCGCGAGAAGATAAGCTGGCAGCAATCAAGGTCGCCAACACCAAGAAGCACGATTTCCGATCCTTTATGGAGACTTTCATTGCTACTGCTACTTGGATCGCCGATGGTGTCGACCTGGACGAGTTTGTCGAGCCTGCCAGTCCTCCTCCCGCGGAGTAAACAAACTTTTATGCCTCACCTTAAATTTGCCTCGGAATGCCGAGCGGATTTTGTAACCGCTAAACTCCTTCGGGCTGAGAGCCCGAGTACTTTGATTTGCGGTTTGGAACCTTTAGGATTTATCTGAACTGGTTTTACTTCTGAATATGCTTGCATTAGCCTTCGAGTGCACTGTACTTCACTCGGAATAGTCTTTGTGTTTGAGATGCAGCTCTGAGGTGGAAGATTTGGTTGTCCTGCGCATCATTATCCTTGCAGGAAGGGATGGAGTACGTATGTTGTACTTGTAGCTCCGAAGGAGAAGGTAGCAGTCGACCTGCACCTCGTCGTCCTTGCGGATCGGGATGGAGCGCACGTTGTACTTGTGGCGCAGCTCCGAAGGAGAAGGTAGCAGTCGACCTGCACCACGTCCTATTGCGGATCGGGATGGAGCGCACGTTGTACTTGTGGCGCAGCTCGAAGGAGAAGGTAGCGATCGACCTGCACCTCGTCGTCCTTGCGGATCGGGATGGAGCGCATGTTGTACTTGTGGCGCAGCTCCGAGGGAGAAGGTAGCAGTCGATCTGCACCTCGTCGTCCTTGCGGATCGGGATGGAGCGTACGTTGTACTTGTGGCGTAGCTCCGAAGGAGAAGGTAGCAGTCGACCTGCACCTCGTCGTCCTTGCGGATCGGGATGGAGCGCATGCTGTACTTGTGGCGCAGCTCCGAAGGAGAAGGTAGTAGTCGACCTGCACCTCGTCGTCCTTGCGGATCGGGATGGAGCGTACGTTGTACTTGTGGCATAGCTCCGAAGGAGAAGGTAGCAGTCGACCTGCACCTCGTCGTCCTTACGGATCGGGATGGAGCGCACGTTGTACTTGTGGCGCAGCTCCGAAGGAGAAGGTAGCAGTCGACCTGTACCTCGTCGTCCTTGCGGATCGGTATGTTTTCGAACTTAGGCGAGTGCTGGACTGCAGCTAAGCCTCCGAGTGGGAGGATTGCTCGTCACTCGGTAGGATTTCTCAAACTTAGGCGAGTACTTGGACTGCAGCTAAGCCTCCAAGTGAGAGGATTGCTCTTCACTCGGTAGGATTTCTCAAACTTAGGCGAGTACTTGGACTGCAACTAAGCCCCCGAGTGAGAGCATTGCTCTTCACTCGGTAGGATTTCTCAAACTTAGGCGAGTACTTGGACTGCAGCCAAGCCCCCGAGTGAGAGGATTGCTCTTCACTCGGTAGGATTTCTTAAACTTAGGCGAGTACTTGGATTGCAGCTAAGCCTCCGAGTGAGAGGATTGCTCTTCACTCGGTTGGATTTCTCGAACTTAAGTAGTACTTGGACTGCAGCTAAGCCCCCGAGTGGGAGGATTGCTCGTCACTCGGTAGGATTTCTCAAACTTAGGCGAGTACTTGGACTGCAGCTAAGCCTCCGATTGAGAGGATTGCTCTTCACTCGGTAGGATTTCTCAAACTTAGGCGAGTACTTGGACTGCAGCTAAGCCCCCGAGTGGGAGGCTGGCTCACCACTCGGTAGGATTTCTCAAACTTAGGCGAGTACTTGGACTGCAGCTAAGCCCCCGAGCGGGAGGCTGGCTCACCACTCGGTAGGATTTTTTCAAACTTAGGCGAGTACTTGGACTGCAGCTAAGCCCCCGAGTGGGAGGCTGGCTCACCACTCGGTACGATTTTCAAGTACTTAGGCGAAACGGATTTGCAGCTAAGCCTCCGAGTGAGAGGCTGGCTCACCACTCGGTAGGATTTTCAAGTACTTAGGCGAAATGGATTCGCAGCTAAGCCTCCGAGTGAGAGGCTTGCTCGTCACTCGGTAGGATTTTTTCAAACTTAGGCGAGTACTTGGACTGCAGCTAAGCCCCCGAGTGGGAGGCTGGCTCACCACTCGGTAGGATTTTCAAGTACTTAGGCGAAACGGATTCGCAGCTAAGCCTCCAAGTGAGAGGCTTGCTCGTCACTGGGTAGGATATTTTTACAAACTTAGGCGAAACGGATTCGCAGCTAAGCTACCCACTTGGGGGTTTCTTACGAAAACGAAAGTAACAACAATCACTGGGAAAATTATAACACTCTTGTCTTTAATAAATAAACTACAGAGGTATTTCTTATTACATCTCATCTGAGTGAGTACTTAAGTATAAAAGGGGCAGAGCAGCTCCGCATTCCAAGCTCGAGGCTCATCAATCTGGCGGTCGATGTTGTAAAGATGGTACGCCCCATTGTGGAGAACTCTGGTGACGATGAAGGGGCCTTCCCAAGTGGGAGCGAGCTTGTGTGGTTTCTGTTGATCTACTCGGAGGACCAAGTCTCCTTCTTGGAAGGCTCGACTCTTCACATTTCTGGCATGGAATCGACGCAAGTCTTGATGATAAATAGTCGATCGGATCAGGGCCATCTCTCTTTCCTCTTCTAGGAGGTCGACTGCGTCCTGCCGGGCTTGTTCTGCTTCATCTTCTGAGTAGAGTTCGACTCGGGGTGCGTTGTGAAGCAAGTCACTCGGTAGAACTGCTTCAGCTCCATATACCAGAAAGAATGGAGTTCGCCCAATTGACCGATTAGGTGTGGTCCTCAATCCCCAAAGAACTGATGGAAGTTCGTCGACCCATGCACCTGCAGCCTGCTTGAGATCACGCATCAGTCGGGGTTTCAGCCCTTTGAGAATTAGACCGTTTGCTCTTTCCGCTTGTCCATTCGACTGGGGGTGAGCGACTGAAGCATAGTCCACTCGTGTGCCTTGAGAGGCGCAAAAGGCTTTGAACTTGTAGGAATCGAAGTTTGACCCATTATTAGTGATGATGCTATGTGGAACTCCATATCTGAATATTAACTCTCTGATGAAACTGATAGTAGTGCAAGCATCGAGATTCTTGATAGGCTTAGCTTCAATCCATTTAGTAAACTTGTCGACTGCCACTAGCACGTGAGTGAAGCCGCTCCTGCCAGTTCTCAGTGGTCCAATCATATCCAATCCCCAAACAACGAAGGGCCAGACGAGTGGAATGGTCTTCAAGGCTGACGCGGGTTTGTGTGACATATTGGAGTAGAACTGACATCCTTCACATTTGTCGACTATCTCTTTCGCCATTTCATTTGCTCTTGGCCAGTAAAATCCCGCTCGGTATGCTTTAGCCACAATGGTCCGAGAGGACGCATGATGACCACAGGTCCCCGAGTGGATATCGTCAAGAATTATTTGACCTTCTTCTGGCGTTATACACTTCTGACCGACTCCAGTCGCGCTTTCTCTGTATAACTGTCCCTTTATCACAGTAAAGGCCTTGGATCGACGGATGATCTGTCAAGCCTCCTCTTCATTCTCTGGGAGTTCTTTCCTTAGGATGTACGTGATGTACGGCACAGTCCAGTCGGGAATGATGACCAAGACTTCCATGATCAAGTCGACCACCGCTGGAACCTCAACTTCAGTCGGATCTGCGGCACTTTTTGGTTGTGGAGTCTCTTCGGTGAAAGGATCCTCTTGAAATGATGGTGTGCGGATGTGTTCCAAAAACACATTGCTGGGAATGGCTTCTCTCTTGGAACCTATTTTCGCCAAATCATCAACTGCTTGATTTTTCAGTCGGGGTATGTCATGAAGCTCTAACCCCTCGAATTTCTTCTCTAGCTTTATCACTGCATTGCAGTAACCAGTCATGGCTGGACTTCTGACGTCTCACTCCTTCATCACTTGATTAACCACCAAATCTGAGTCGCCATAGACCATGAGGGACGGACGCCGAGTGAAATGGCCATACGCAACCCATACAAAAGTGCTTCATATTCTGCTTCGTTGTTGGAGGAATCAAAATGAATTTGAAGAACATATCTGAGCTTATCTCCTTGGGGGGAAACTAACACTACCCCAGCACCGGAACCATTCAGCATCTTAGAACCATCAAAGAACATGGTCCAGTGCTCCGAGTGAACTTGAGTCGGCGATTCTTTGTTCAATCCACTCGGCGACGAAATCTGCTATTGCTTGGGACTTGATGGCTTTCTTTGCCTCAAACTTGATATCTAAGGGAAGGAGTTCAATCGCCCATTTTGCCACTCGACCAGTTGCATCTCTGTTGTGCAGAATCTCTGACAATGGAGCGTCGCTAACGATTGTAATGGAATGGTCAGAGAAGTAATGTGCAACCTTCTTCGTGGTCATATAAATCCCATATACAAGCTTCTGGTAATGAGGATATCTTTTCTTTGACGGGGTTAAAACTTCAGAAACATAATATCTTTGGTATTTGAACTTTGAAGGCTTTTCCTTCTTCTTCCCGCTCGACCGTAATTACTGTACTGACAACTTGTCCCGTGGCTGCAATGTAAAGCAGCAAAGGCTCTCTGCTGATTGGGGCAGCAAGCACCGGCTGGGTGGAGAGCAGGGCTTTTAGCTCGCAAACGCTGCATCGCCTTCAGAGTCCACTCGAACTTGTCGACTTCTTCATCGATCGGTAAAGAGGCAATGCCTTTTCACCGAGTCGAGAGATGAATTGACTTAAAGCGGCCAAGCAACCGGTAAGCTTACGGACATCGTGCACACGCAGGGGACGTTTCATTCGGAGTATAGTACCAACTTTTTACGGATTGGCGTCGATTCCTCGTTGAAACGAAAACCGAGTAACTTTCCGCGGGAACTCCGAAATGTGCACTTTGATGGATTAAGCTTGATATCATACCTCCTGAGGTTGGCAAATGTTTCGGCAAGGTCAGTCAGCAGGTCGAAACCCTTCCGTGACTTGACCACAATATCATCCATGTATGCTTCCACATTCCGACTGATTTGAGTGAGCAAACACTTCTGAATCAATTCTCATGAACGTGGCTCCGGCATTCTTGAGGCCGAATGGCATGGTGACACAACAGAAGCACTTGAATGGAGTGATGAAAGCTGTTTTGATCTCGTCGGGTCCATACAGACGGATCTGATGGTAACCGGAATAGGCGTCTAAAAAAGACAGGCGCTCACATCCCGCAGTCGAGTCGACTATTTGGTCGATGCGGGGGAGAGGAAAATGATCTTTCGGGCAGGCCCGATTGATATGTTTGAAGTCAATGCACATGCGAAGTGACTTGTCCTTCTTGGGGACCATGACGACATTGGCGAGCCACTCGGAGTGGTAAATCTCTCGGATAAACTCCGCTGCTAAGAGCCGAGCCACCTCCTCGCCAATGGCCTTTCTCTTCTGGACGGCGGACCGTCGAAGATGTTCTTTGACATATTTCATTTTTGGGTCGACTCGTAGACGGTGCTCAGCCAGCCCCCTGGGAACACCCGGCATGTCAGAAGGCTTCCATGCGAAGATGTCCCAGTTCTCACGGAGGAACTGGATGAGCGCTTCTTCCTATTTGGAGTCGAGTGTTGTTGAGATATGGGTCAGAGCAACATTGGGGTCGGTCGGGTGAATGTGAATCGGCTTTGTCTCACCGGATGACTGAAATGCTGATTCTGTAGCGGGCTTCTTGGCTCACAACAAATCACTCGGTTCTGCAGTTTTCTGGTATTCCTGCAGCTCTACCACTGCCATCTGAGCATCATCAATCTTAGAGCCTTTCTGAAAACACTCTTCTGCTTTCTTCCGATCGTCAGTGACAGTGATCACACCTTTGGGGCCTGGCATCTTCAGTTTAAGGTATACATAACATGTTCGAGCCATGAAACGTGCATACGCCGACCTTCCCAGAATAGCGTGATAAGCACTCTGGAAATCCACGACTTCAAACGTCAATTTTTCTTTGCGGAAATTCTTGGAGTCTCCGGAAACCACACCAAGAGCAATCTGACCGAGTGACTCGGTCTTCTTTCCAGGAATGACTCCATGGAAACTCATGTTGCTGGTACTGAGCCTGGACATCGGAATGCCCATCCCTTTCAACGTCTCTGCATACAGTATATTCAGACCACTGCCACCATCCATCAAAACTTTAGTCAGTCGAGTGCCTTCGACAACTGGGTCGACCACCAAAGCTTGCCTCCCAGGGGTGGCTATGTGCGTCGGGTGGTCAGACTGGTCGAATGTGATGGCAGTCTGAGACCATTTCAAATAACTAGGTGTCACCGGAGCGACCATATTCACCTCTCGGTTGATAACTTTCAATCGATTTTTGCTTTCAACATCAGCAAAAATCATCAGGGTGGAATTGACCTGGGGGTATCCACCATCACTATCTTCCTTGTTCTCAACTTTGTCCGACTCCTTTTCCTTATCCTTGGGTTGTTTCCCTGGGCTGCTGGATTCTGAGCCGACCTTTGTCGAGTGGTATGCTTTGGGTAAATGAGTTTACCCTCTTCATCTTTCTTTGTGTGAATGTGGCATGGCAAGTCCAACACATCATTTCCGTCTTGATCCTTTACTTTCTTGGGGTTCCAAGGCCCTTTAGGCTTCCCCTTAAACTTTCCTTGAGTCACGGCCAAGGCTTCTCCAGGAGCAGCTGGCTCAGCTTTCCGCTTCTGCTTCCGACTGGAGTTCCCTCCTCCGGTTTCATGGGCGACTGACTTGTGCTTGCAACTCCGGAGCCGATCCTCTTCTTCACCATTGGCATACTTGGTGGCAATCTCCATCATTCGACTCAGAGACATGTCTCCGGTTCGACCGAATTTCAGGTTTAGCTCTCTGTACTTAACGCCTTCCTTGAAGGCACAGACTGCCTGGTGATCAGATACATTCTCTACCGTGTGATGCAATGTGATCCATCTCTGGATGTAATCCCTCAAAGTTTCATTTGTCTTACGCATACGATTGCAATTGCATCAACCCCGCTGGTCGCTTGCAGGTCCCTTCAAATTTTCTGACAAACACTCGGGAAAGATCTTCCCAAGTGTAAATGCTACTGGGTGCTAATTGGTTCAGCCACGCTCTGGCCGAGCCCTCCAACATAAGAGGCAGGTGTTTCATGGCCACTTCGTCATTGCCGCCGCCAATCTGAACAGCCACTCGGTAGTCCTCAAGCCAAGTATCAGGTTTGGACACACCAGTGAACTTATCGACTCGGTCGCCAACCTGAAGTTGGGAGGAATCACTGCGGCCCTGATGGCCCTGCTGAAGCACTCTGGTCCTGAGACGTGCACTCTGCTGCTGGTGGGTACATCCCTGTCATGACCTCCTCGGCGAGCCCTATTTCTGTCGACCAAACCATGAATGAGAATGGATCTCGCATCAAAGCCTGGTTCTCTGGGGTCGACTGGAATCCTTCGCCCAGCACTGTGAGGGCGTCTGTCATCCTGCTGTCGAGGCACGTGTGACCCACTCCTTGGGGGAGGGGTGGGCACTCGACGTCGATCATCGCGATCGAATCGGTGATCATACTGCTCACGGTTCCTATACTGATCTCGCCGGTCTTCACGCCCCTCACGCCTCGGAGGCGATCTTGGGCTGTGAGCCGATCGAATCAGATTCTGCAACAACGAATTTCTTGTGGATCCTGTTCGCGACTCGTCTGACTGAATTACGGTCTCCTGCTGCCCGAGTAATGCTCGATTCGTGAGCCGATCGAATCTGTATCTCGCAACAACGGATTTGCTGTGGATCCTGTTCACTTGTTGTGATCTGACTGAATTCTGGTCTCCTGCTGCCCGGAGTAATGCTCGATCCGCAACAAGCCTCTGCCAGCCTCAGACTGGTAAGGCTGAATCGACTCTGCTATACGGGCCGCGGCTGCTAAATTTTGAATCGGAGTTCGATATACCTGAGTTGGTGGTGGAAAGAGTTGACGTCGACTGGATTCTGGAACCCGTTGTCACGCACGCTCATCGAGTACTAGCTGGAGGTTCTCCAGTCGAGTGCGCTCAGCCAAGTTGGCCAAGCACGCATCCTCTAAAGCATGAGCCTCGGGGGTTTCTCCAACAATAGAAGTGTGCAGCGCATCCATGTTCCGGCGGCGAAGTTCTTCCCTCTGCAGTGAAGTGAGGGGCTTGGGGAGATACTCTTCATGGGCATGCGACGGATCGCCTCCGCCGTCGCCTCCGTCGGTACGGGGGAAGCCGGGAGGACTGCGTGGTCCATCGACCATCAGAACCTCCACCGCTGGATCACTGCTGTCGCACTCGGATGCAGTCTCTGCGGAGCCAGTCCAACAGGCCGTAGAGAGATTCGTCGGGCTCGATCGCCGCGACTTGGGGGGTGGCCGACTGGCGAGTCACCGCGTGCCTCACCCGCCGCTGAAGTCTCGACCGACCGGAGAGCTTGCGCCGGCGGGTAACAGGGAGGGACGACGACACAGGGGTCGACCGATACTGGGTCGACGGTTGCCGTAGGAGGACGCCGTGGACGCACGCGCGAAAGTGTGTCGCCCCGCGGATGGGGAGCGCGTCGATGTCCAGTGGAGCCTCCTGAAGCCAAGCGGAGTCATCGGCGATGAACGTGAGCGCGCCGAGACGGATCTCGCGACCCACAACCAAAACTCCGCCTGAAACCATGATGAAGGAGATCGGAAAAATCACAACTTCTCCAATAAGTCGCTAAGACACCTGCCCCAAGGTGGGCGCCAACTATCGTGGTTCTAAGTCTGACAGTAATGTAGGGGGTAGGAATGGAGAGGCAAGATCCTAGCTATGGAGTAGTTGTATACACACGAGTTTTACGAGTTCAGGCCCTTCTCGGAGGAAGTAATAGCCCTCGTCTCGGAGCAGGAGGCGGTCGTTGGATTATGTGTGTATGAATTACAGGGGTGCGAACCCTTGACACTGAGGAGGGGGTGGCTTATATAGAGTTCGCCAGACCCCTCCGGCCCTCGGTTATGCAGGGTTTAAGGTACATTAAGGTCGGGCGTTACTGGTAACGCCACAAATAAAGTGCTATGATGATCATAAAGACTACTTAATGACCGACCGTTAGCGTGCGGAGTGACTTTAGATCTCCTGGCTGTCGAGTGGCTGGCTTCATGGTCGAGTGTCTTCGAGTCCATCGAGTGGAACACTTTTGAGTCGATTGAAAGGTGGTTTCTTCAGAGATGCCCTTGGGGAGGGTATCTAGGACATGTCCATGACCCTACCCTAGGTACATAACTTCATCACCGCCCACAAGCCAGGTGCTCTAACCAAATATTATGTTGCCAAAATCATGCTTCCGATTAAATAACAACGCGAGGGACACCACATCACTAATCCGGCAAGCCATGTCGTGGTTTTCACCCGAAGATAAGATCATAAAGTGGGAAGAGGTGCAAGATCTCCTCGGCCAGACCTCCAACTAGCAAAACAACACCGACAAACATTGACGTCACTTGCATGGACAAAATGTCGAGCGATACTTCCATCCACATAACCGCGCACATATGATGTACATCATCCAAGACACACCCCAAGCCGCATATATAGTACACCTTGGCTTGAGCACCACCAGCATCACCTCCATCTCGGGCATTATGCCCAACCTATAGGCCGATGCTGACGAAGGACACTACCTAGGTCAACACCATGACCAATGCACCTGCCAACTATCGGAGGATCCACATGTGCTCTGCTTGCAGCAGATACCGACATTGAGCAGCCTCCGGGCACACTACCTCCGGTTGGCAAGCTCCTAATCCGAGGGAACCCCCGCAAGATCCATTATAGCTCTCCTAGTTTGCAACACTGGTCCTCATCCACGCATCTGCGCCTCGATAGACTTCAGCCATTGTCACGCCTTATGCTAGTGTCATCGCTTATGCAAGACATGTATATTACAAATTTGCTTGTCCAAAGCCCCTAGTCGGAGAATCAGGATACTTGGGAATACACTTGGAATCTAAGTCCTATTCTTCCATGCAAATGTACATTTTTTATGGGCAACTCTGGAGCTCACCAGTTATTTAAATGGTTGTGGAAATGTGCTAGAATATTAAAGCATAATTTTCTTATGATTGTCGATGCATGGTAGAGTCTACTTAAGAGGAAGGGTTTTTTCATGAATAGTTATGAGTGCATTCTATGTCAAAAAAATACTGATGAAACTCCTATACATCTTTCTTGGAACAGTAAATCTTCTAGTCAATCTTTGATGACTCTTTACTGCCTGGTCGGCAACTCCCCAAACATATTGCTATGGATAATCAATTATTATAGGTTGTTGGAGTATCTAGATGGGGAGACATGGAAATATTTCCAAGAATGTAACCCTCAAAATTGGCTCATGCAGACACAAGTTCAAATAAGATTTAAATTTGCCGGTCAGAGAATGAAAAGAAAACATCCATCTTGCCTCTAGATTCGGATTGCCACATATCTCTAACAGTCCTGAGTGCTACACAATATTGCCTAGAACTAGAATTGGATATAGACTTACTACTTTCCCTTTATATAGTTAGCTTTTTGTGTTTTATTTTTATTTTGTTTCTCCTTGTACATATACTTCTTTTCTGTATTTATAATGAACTACCGTATAATTATTGTACTCCCTCCATACAAATATATAGTGCCTAGTGGCCTACACCAATTTTTTGAGGTTGCATTTAACCATCAATTAGAACAATAATACGTGAGATGCATTTTACAAAACGTATAACGTCAAATTCATCTGTAAAAGAGTTTCCAATGATATAACTTTTATATTATACATCTCATATTATATTACTCTTATCAATGGCAAAAACAACCTTAAAAACCTTATTGGTCCCTACATATTTGGATGGAGGGAGCGCAGTCCTTGGGTAAAAAACATTTAACCCACAATTTTATTCCCACCCCGCCCCTCTGTGAGGTGATTCCGGGGAGCTCCTACGTCACACTAATTGCATCAAATTGGAAGTGGGACACACAACAGTTCGCATCTGGACGGCCCATTGGCACGCACCAAAACAACTTGTGTTTCTACCGCACGTAAGAATCTAAAAATAGTGACGCGGTTAAATATCGAACTCACGATATCAAAGACATGATCACGTGCAGCTAGCAACTCGAACCAGTGCCTGCCAGTGACTAATGGCCAGTGCAAATATTATTTAAGAACGCACTGCAAACTCAGATTTGAAATGTTTTTTTACTTTTTATAATTTATTTTTGAAAATTACAAACAATTATGAAATGCTGAATATTTTTGAAAACACAAACAAATTTCAAAAGTATTTTTGAACAATTTTTGAAATCTATAAATTTTTTAAATATGTGAACAATTTTTTGAATATTCTGATCATTCTTTTTGAAAACATGAACACGATTTGTAAACAACAACATATCTTGAAAGTGTGCACATTTATGAGAACATGAATTTTTTTTTGAACTTGTGAACAATTTTGAAAAACGGTAACATGTCTTAAAATTTTGGAACAAATTTTAGAAACGTGAACATTTCTATACGCCAATAGTTTTTGAATTTTCAAACATTTATTTTAACCAAGAGTATTTTCGTAATTTTGAACAATTTTTGAAAGCACAAACATTTTTGGAAAATATTTAACAAAATTTTAAAATATAATTTTTTCGAAATATGGGAATATTTTTCAAAATTTTAATTTTTTTTGTAATGAGAATAAAAAATTAAATTCTGAGATTTTTCCAAAATATGATTGTTATGGGAAATTTGGAACATTTTTGGGAAAAAGGAGTATTTTCTGAAATTTTGAATAAAATTTGAAATTTGGAACATTTCTAAAAAAAATGTATTTATGAAAGCGAGCAGGCGGCCCTTTTGTGGGCGCCTTGTGCAAAGTTCCGACTATTTTGCAGCAATGTGCAGCGAATAGGGTTTTCCATTCTTCTGTATATGGATTAGTCAACCCTATACAGATTTTACTCTAAACTTTTCAGGAAGTAAATTTTTTTTAGGGTTTTTCAGGAAGTAAATTAACAACATATGAGTTTTTATATGCTCTCCTTTTTTTTACGTGAAAACTTCCGATCTATTCATCAACTGTCAAGGTAGTGCAAAGGACACTAGAAGTAAAAATTACATCCAGTGTCCTCAGACCACCTAGCGATTTACTACAATCTGGAGCGAGCGAAGGCGCCGCCCGTCATCGTCGTCCCTCCCTCGTCGGAGAGGCAAACATTGTTGTAGTAGACAATCGGGAAGTCGTCGCTAAGGCCCCATAGGACCCAAGACCGTAACAAAGAACCGCCGCCGATGAAGAGAACCATAGACCGGAAGGATCCAACCTGCAGACACACAGACGTAGACGAGCGAAGACCGGATCCAGTCGGATCCACCGAAGACAAACGCCGACCGGATCCCATGAGATCCGCCGGAGACAAACCTCCACACGCCTTCCGACGATGCTTGAAACATCACCGGGACGGGGCTAGGCGGGGATGACCTTATTCCATCTTCAAGAAGCCGCCACCGCCTCATCTTCTTGAGTATGGCACAAACCCTAACAAAACTCAGAAAAGCATCTAAAAACGGAGCTCCTCGCCGGCAAGGCCGGATCCACTGCGGCCTCCATGATCCGAGGACCATAGAAGATAAGGCGGACCGGCGGCGCCGGCGAGAGGCAAGGAAACCCTAGATGGGAGTTGGGCGTGGGCAGGAGGAGCTTTCTTATATGCTCTCCTCGAAATACAACAAACAAGCAAAGAAATGGGTGACTTTCGCTCAAACAGAGGTGTTTTGTATGATTGTATCCAACTTGTGCACGCCGTGAACAACGGTCTAACCTACAGTATATGCATCTGCCGCTGTAGCCTTCTTCGAAACTTCGCTGCAATTTAGGAATAGGAAGATCCGGACTGACCTCCTACCCCGATGTTGACCCACGCACGCCCCTTTGCGTATCCCGGAAGCCACCTTGCACGGTCACGATCAAGGTTCCTCCTCCAACGAACAACGCTTGTTGCGGCGGCTCCCTGGCAGAGGATGAGGGGGACGACGACGAAGACTGCGCCGCCACCCCCGCCTTGCCGTTCCCCTTGGGCAGCTCAGCCTCGGCGCGGCAGAGAGGGCAGGTCGTCCTGGAGCGCAGCCACGCGTCGACGCACTCCACGTGGAACGAGTGCCCGCAGTTGGGCAGCTCCCGCACCTTTTCTCCGTCGGCGAGCTCCGACAGGCACACGGCGCAGTCAGCCCCGGCGGTGGCGGCGCCCTCCTTCCGGTACGTGGTGACCGGCAGCGCGGAGAGCGCGGAGGCGTCCAGCCCACGCCGACCGCTAGTTCCGCCGAACGAGTTGATGGACCGCAGGATGCCGGCGGTGAAGCTGCCGCGGCGACGGCGGCCGCCAGACCGCGCCACTAACACGTACAGCAAGAAGCGGATGAGGGTGAAGAAGATGGTGAGCCCGAAAAGGAGGAAGGCGGCCATAAGCAGGACTCGCCCGTTGAAGCTGTAGTTCTGCTGCCGCGGGTACGGAGTCGGGGGCATCTGACGCCGGCGCGCCGGTGAAAGAGGTCCCTGACATGGCAGGATAAAGCTTTCTAGTCTGTACCACAAATCAAGAACCTTAAACGGGAGAAAGGAGAGAGGCAATGGCCGGCATGTTTATAGCAGAACTCAAGCCTGCAAGGGATAATATCTGAGAGCTTAACCTTGGCAACACAGTGCTCAGGTCAGGTCAACTGGTGGTGTCATTGTCAAGCACAGCCGCCCGGAAAAGAAAAAAAGTCACAGCCTATTGATGCGAGGCTGACATATGGATTAACGGGACCATTTGTTAGCAATTGCAATGCCTGCCGCGTGAGAATGCGCGTGCGATCTGGTCGGGACATCGATGTGGATTTTCTTCTGAGAATGGAAGGAAACCATATTTAACGTTACACGAGCTTTCAGTGAACAACACTTTGCTGCCATGTATATTTGTGACACGTACGGAAGGATTAAATTGTAAAAGGCGAAGGTGCGTATGCACTATGAAGAGCCTTCAAGGAATTTTAGCCGCTGAACTTTCCAGAAACCCCGCTGAAATTGCACAGCAACAAGAAATTTCCATGATCCACATGGAGACCGGAAGCTGGAATGGAACGTGGTACGGTCAAAAAACAACGGTCCGTAAAACAGTTCTTTTCATGCAATATGCTATACGACAATGCTATTTTCCTGCCGACTGGTGGTTTGCAACAGGCGCATACGACTCTCGAGCCGCTCGATCCGAATCCAACGTCGCACGTCGTCCGTGGTGCGTGCAGCGCGCGTGGCGATAGCTGTTACCTCGCTTCCCTCTCGATGACAGCGGGTCCCGCGAAACCGTCCGTCTCGCCCAATGCCCACGATCCCCACTCCCCCCCCTCTCCCTCTTCGCCCGCATTACTTCTTCCCCGTCCGCTGCTGCGGTTTGCATTCGAATCCCCTCTCGCTACCCCCCCCCCTCGTCCGCGACGGTTGCTAGTGGTGGCGCGATCCGGTTCGCGGAGGACTGCGTCTAAATCTGCGGTGAGCAACGCATTCCCCATCCTTTTGTCTTCCTATTTTGCACCGCCGGTATCTTCCCGCCGGTCCGCCATTGATTTTTGCTGCACGGAGCCTTCGAATCCGGTGGGTTGTTGTTCCCATTAGGTTAGATTATGTTAGTTTAGGCCGGCTTCTAGTTTCTGAATCGGTGTTGAGGAGCGCATCCCACCCACCCGCCCCCGCTCTGGATTCTTGTTGCTCCGCCGTTGATTTTTGGTGTTCGGACCCTTCGATTCCGGTCGGTTGTTGTTCCCATTATGTTAGATTAGGTTGCCTTCTAGTTCCAGTTGAATATGGCTCGGAAATCTGGTTCAATTTGTGTGAAATTAGTTGGCTGGTGGGTGTGGATAGGTTTTCGTGGTGGTAAGCGTGGTCGGTTCTACTAAGGATTTTTTCCCACACGTTTTGTTGTTCTCCTGTTACTGTTGTGGATGTGGATTTTTAGGACACATGCAATAGTGTTTGGTGTTTATGGATTTTAAGATGTGCATTAGTGGCTGAGGATTTGAAAAGTAACCCTAAGTTTATGTTGGTTCTGTTTGATGCGGTCTGTCTATCGTTTAGGCTTGTGGTGCTCTAATTAGCATGTTTACAATGCTTGATTTTCCTGTGATGTTTTGTTCTGTTTAATTATCATGATGTTTGTATTGAACTTGCCATGACATTGCACTCAAATTACCAGATGTTGAAGCAATCGCTATTGTTGGTGTTGTTTTGTTATGGTTAAATTATCATGATGATGGTATTACACTTACCATTACCATGTTACTATAGTTACCAGTATTTTTCTAGTCTAACTACATGCAGCACAATGCTCATTTCTTATCCAATGGTCTGGTTGTTTTTTGTGTGCTTACCGACATCATTTTTGTGATTATTGATGACCATGTGTCAATGCTAATTTTATCACTGGTAATTTGGTTGTACATCATCAAATTGATGCCGCCTTTCTAACTTACCAATACTATTGTGCCTCATTTATCAGTTACACATGCTTTTATATACCCGTGCCATCTGTTTTGCTATAGTTTAGCAGGTGTGGTGAACCAAGTGCAGTTTGCTTGATTTATTTATCAGCTGTATTATTGCTTTGTCAAACACCAGTTTTATAAATGTTGCTGCTAATTGTGATATCAGTTTTTCACAAGTCATCTAATTGGTTTCATTCGCTTTCTTTTTTGTTCCTACGTGACAGGGACACAATGCCGAGGAAGCGCAAAGGAGATGGTGATGGAATCGATGAGGTTTCTTCGAAAAAGTCGAAACGCCCTCCTCCGCGGAACAGAGCCTCACCCAGTTCGCTTCTTCTAGCATGCAAGGACATGCATGATGATATGGATTTCAGAACCCTTCGGAATATCCAGTGTGACCATCTATTCAACAATCTCAGTGTGTGGTTTGCTGATCTGTACGACCCCGATTCCCGTGAGGTGGTCGTACCAGGGCGAGGCAGGCTTCCGGTTAATGAGGATTACGTGCATCGTGTTATGGGCGTGCCGCGTGGAGGGAAGGATGTCCCTTACAACCTCCCTACTGAAGCTGATATTGAGTTAGGGCTTGAGTTGTTTGGCGAGCTTGGATCTGCCCCTAAAATGACTGATCTTGTTGATCTCATAAAGGGTTCTGAAAATTAAGATGATACTTTCAAGCGTATGTGGCTTTTGCTTGCGGGGAATACAATCATTGCTCCGACCACCTCCAACAAAGTTAGCCCCAGATGGTATGATGTGCTTGTAAGTTGTTATGTAATTCTGCCATTTTCTTTCTTGTGTGCCTGATAACTTTACTATATGTCAGTGTGGTAACTTTCATAGTTTTTGTGGTCCATTCGGTGAACTTCAGTTTCTTTTTGTTTTCAACTTGCAGCGTGACATCGATGGTGTTAAAATCTCAATTGGTCCAAATTTATTGCTAATGAACTACACAAGGTGCTCTTTGAAGCATAAGCCTACCAGGGGTTGCCTTCTCTTCTACAATGTAAGTGACGATGCTTTCCTCTTACCTTTTTTTGTCATTTTTCATCTTTTTGTCATTTTGTGTCAGATTTTGTTCGTGTTTACCATGATGCTTGTATTTTTCTTATCAGCTATTGTACATTCATGCGATTGATCTTTCTAGACTCGGCATCGTATTGCCTAATGGTCATTTTCCCATCAATGTCTGGACGAAGAAGCTGATAACTCTTGTCCTCAACAAGGATGTTCAGGTTGACAAAGTTTCTTTCGGGAAACTACCGGTAATCTATATCTATGTTTTTCAGTTCACACACTACTTTATTTGCATTTTCTTTTCATTGTTTTTGTTGTTACTTATCCGACTTGTCACTACATTTTTTCCGCTTGAAACCTGAGTTTGGCATGAATTTACATGCATTTGGTGGTCTGGAAAGTCTTGACAAGTTTATGCGTGTTCATACCGCCCCAAGCTGCAGTCAGGAGGTGAGCATGTAACCTCATTTTTTGTTTTTTTGTTATTCTATGTTTTTTCATAGGCTGATAACTTATTTGTTGCACTCAATGTGGTGACCCTCCTTTGATGTCAACTTGACACTTTTTACTAACTTGTTTGTTTCCAATGTGTCATATCCTCTATAAAGGATAGTAATTATGTTGCAACCTTGTGATAATTCTTAGTGTAATGCCTTGATAACTTTGTTGCATTCCTGTGATAACTTGATATCATGATAACTTTGGTTGCATTCCTGTGACGATTCTTTTTTTCTAAAGCCTTAGATAACTTAAGTTTTTTGCTGATATCTAACTGTGCTATTTTAGCTTTCTCGTATATTGATCTTCATTTTCATGGTGACTGAATGTTTTTTAAATCATGAATACATTCACGTGTTTACTACAACGACACCACACATTTGTTTGGTATTGTTGATGTGTGTGTGTTTTTTGTGAACTCATGATAACTCTTGTTGCATTTTGGTGATAACTTACTATTTATTTTTATTTTTTTGCATTTTTTCTGTTGAACAGAAATTTGCCAAATCAAATCAGAAAGTTGCTCGGTTCACGTCCGCCATGGCTGGCATACTAGGCGATCTTGTGCAATCATTTACCGCTTTGGATGATGAGGGCCATTCAGATGCATCTCGTCAGCTAGACGCTGGATTGAATGTTCTTTCTTCTGCTGCCCGTACAACGGCAAGGACCACGCGCTCATCGCAAGGCATGCGGTCAGAAAGCCCTAGAAATAATGTTGCTAAAGATTCTAACAATGATGACGAGTACCATGGAGGCAATGATGCTGATTCTGATGCTGACTCCGATCATGATGACGATGGTGATGATATGGATTATCGAGTTGTTCGTTGTCGCCATAATGATCCTTTTGTTGCTTCAGGCAGTGGTACCACGAATGTAGATACGGGCAGCGGTCCAGCCGATGATGACACCACACATCTGGATGATGCAACTGTCAAAGCTCATGAGAACACATGACCAGATGTTGAAGACACGCCTGTCCGCCCTGTCGATGAGAACCTCAATGAGTCTCAGATCATGCTCACTGGCACCTCTCACACAACATCAGTTGGATCAGGTGATGGAGGGCTTAGCCAGCAAGGTCTGACAGACACGCAAGCTGAGACGGCCACTGAATCTTCGGTCAAGCGGTGTGGTTCCAAGCTTCTGAAAAATTGGCTTACCAGAGGCGCAAGAAACTGAGGCTACCATCACCCCTCGTCCAGCTTCACCAACTGTGCCGCTCCGTCCAACCTCACCAGTTGTGCCCCCCGGCCCATCGCAAAGGCCGTCTTCACCAAATGCACTTTCAGCAGCTAAAATTCATTTAGCTGTGAAGAAAGTTGTGGTCCAGGAGCTTGGTATACGTGTGGCTGAAAAGGGAACTGGTGTCGCCGTCCCACTATCCACCATGCGGAAGGAGGCCCCACGCAGGTGAATGCTTTTTCCATTGTCTTTTTATTAATGTTGTGCACGATACAACATGGTAAATCCGATTGTTTGAGTAAGGTAGTTTGGGTAATTTCATGCCGGTAATTAACTTGCTCATACTTCCCTTTGCAGGGCACTGGCAAACAATCTGCTTGCTAAGGATTCAGAGATTGCACCAAGAAAACGTATTCACATTCTTACTTTCGTTTATGTTCGTAGTTCTTTTACTGTTTTCTATACTATTTTCATGTGCACTGAAACTATAGTTATGTTATACACCTACCAACATGCTGGTTATTTTGTTATTTTTGTCTGAATATTGATAACTCAAATATGCCCCCCTGATAATTTAGAGTAACCAATCTTGGTAACTGTTTGTGCTTGTAACATTTGGTTTTTTTTCATGCAGTGCACCTATGAAACAAGTTGCTGCTGCTGCTAAGGGTTCACCAAGTGTATCAGGAAAAAGGTGTTTACATACATTTCTTGTTTGCAGTTATACAAAACAAATTGCTGGTTTTTTTGTTCATATCATTTGATAACTTTATATTTCTAGTCCTTGATAACTTTGTCATTTTTCCCTGGATGTTAGTTACACCTGAAGTATGTGACATCTTTTTTTGTTTGTAACATGTGGTAACTTAGGTTTAACAACATGTGTAATCTCACTACTACTCTTGTGTACCCATATTTCAGTCGTCCAAAAGATAAATCCGCTGTGAAAAAAGTGCAATTCGCCAAGACCAGATCCTCTCCACGACTAAGGGCAACATTGTCGCAGACAACATCATCGGAGACAACAGAAGTTATCCATCTTGATGAATCTCCCATGGCGACATCTCCGTCTGATAAAGCAACAACAGCTAGCAAGGGCGCATCGATCTTGTTCTTGGCGACATCGGTGGTGTTTCGATGACCACAATAGATCAGCTCGTTCTTGGCATAGCTATTCATATCTGTTGTTGAAGATATCGCCAGCGTGGCTGAGGCTGTTGAATGTGAAAATGAAGTCGTTGCCAATGTAGGTCATGATGAAGGTGAAGGTATTTCTGTCTCCCATCACCTTTTTTTTGCTTGTATGTAATGATGATTTATGTTGACGATGTGTTAAATCTTTTTCCGCTGTAGCCGTTCATGTCATTGAAGAAGTTGTGGGAGGTACCCGAGTCAATATGCCTATTGATACGACTACAGTTGGAGGTCAAGAGAATGATGCCCATAATCCTGCGGCCACAGGTTGGTAACTTCACTTTCTTCTGTTGATAACTTGTCTGTTTAAGCCATGATAACTCAAGTTAATGTTCTGACATTAACAAATACAATGTCCACTACATGTTTTCCTGATGCATTTTTCCATTTTTATGTGTTACTTTTGGTGTTTGTTGTAGTAGCTGACCCTGTGTTGGAGTCGAGCACCCCTGGAGCTGGAGAATACGATGGTAATTTTACGCCACCCGGCTGCTCTCTTGGGCTTGATGCCATCTTTGGTGCGAGTCCACAAGTGCCACCATCTACTGAAGCAACTCCAACGGCTCAAGATGCACAAGCATTGGCTCAAGTACCACCTGCAGCACCAGAAGCACCTACGGCGGCTCCATCGGCTCAAGTACCACCTGCAGCACCAGAAGCATCGGCGGCGGCGCCATCTGCTCAAGTACCACCTGCAGCACCAGAAGCATTGGCGGCACAGGGATCATATCAAGTTGGACCTGCAGCACCAGAAGCACCTGCGGTAGCTCCATCGTCTCAAGTACCACCTGCAGCACCAGCTACTGGCCCTGTCGCCGTTCTAGGGCTTGCATCTCCTGTCGCTGCTGGCTCCAAGGGCAAGACAGTGGTGAAAGTTACCAATGCGCAACCGGTTGCTTGGGCTCCGCCACCCAACTCTGGTAAGTGAAGACATTGCGTATTCGCTTTCTGCAGTGAGAGTGATGGATTGACATATGTCAGTGTACATCATTTTTTTGTGGTTTGGTGTGCTCCCGTTATTTATGTGTTTGGAATTTGCTATGCTTTCGTGTGTATGGATGAATGTAAATACTTATATGCTTTATGTGATGTAAATGAACATCTGTGCTTTCAGTACCCGAAATATATATTTCTGTTGTGTCCCCTACAATATTTTGTACGACGCTGGCATAGATGATAACTCCAACCTCTTTCCCCCTGGTAACTTTGTCAGATTTGAAAGCTGATGTTATCCATTACTAAATTTTATCCGTTAGCGTGATACATACATCTCCTATCATTGCCTTTTTATTTTCCTTAATTTGTTGTCATGCTTACAAAATATTACTGCACTGGTAGTAGCAGGTGTGCACTCTTATTCATCTGAAATTTTTTATTATTCCCTCATTTTTTAATTACCCTGATAAGTCTATTTGACACTATCTTGGTAACTTAAATGTTCAAATACTGATAATTTATGAACCATTGACATGATAACTCCAGCCACATATACATGCTTTACCAATTCTGGGCTATACAATTCTTTTTGGTCTTCTTTTTAACACATGTTTTGATGTTATCACACCTGTTCCTCATTATGCACCAGTGCTATCTAATCTGTTCTTTAAAAAGCCCATACCAGTGTGCTGGTAATTCACATTCACATCACCTGGTATTTTCTATAATGTGGGCCTGATAACTTATTGTATATTGTCTCAATTTTTAATACTTGTTTCTTTTCAATATATTATCTTGTTTATTACTACTGTTCATGTCCTCATCGCTCTTTTTTTATTTATGTAGCACCGGAAGGTGGTCGTGTGCAAGTGTATGATGTCGAGATTGACGATGATGAGGTTCTCATGTGGTGGGAAGAATTTGAACATGAAAATCCAGCATTAAAAGGGAAATCTAATGTTCAAATAGGTGATTTTTTTCCTGCTCCATGAACATTGCAACCCTTGCACAAACCCCTTTCTTTGTTTTTCAACTATGGACCACCACTTGATAATTAAAACATGTGGCAGTTGATAAGTTATGACCCATAACTTGATAATTATTTCACCCTTCTGCTGATAACTCATGTTTTCAATGTTTTTTTTTCGACTTTTTGCTTTACTCACGTCCTTGTTACATTATACATCTTAGTTATGTTTTTTCTGTTTTTACCAGACAACCCTCAAAGTCCAACATTTGTTACACCAGAGTTACCACCTCGCATAGAGCATTTAGTACGCAGTTCAACCCCTAAATCCTTTTTTCGGAAAGTTAGAGTCACCCACCCGTCCAAATACCTGCTCCCGCCTTTTGCCACCCTCACACTGACCGAGGATGAAGAGCTTGTTTAGAATGAAGTTATCAAGCATACTACTGATTCTAACTCTAAGATTAAAGAGTATGTTTCCATCCTTTTCTCATTTATTTAACATAAATCATTATTTGTGTGCCATTTTTGAAATGTATTCTTTAAATCTTTTTTTTGTATTTGTAGTGTTAGGGTCATCGACATTGATGGTAGGTGGGTCACCCTCGGTGAGCTTGCCAATTGTGTGAAGG
Source organism: Aegilops bicornis (assembly GCA_021605145.1). Lineage (NCBI taxonomy): Eukaryota > Viridiplantae > Streptophyta > Magnoliopsida > Poales > Poaceae > Aegilops > Aegilops bicornis. The sequence goes on along the minus strand of CM038671.1, from coordinate 181,917,209 downwards.
GAATTAGGCAACTATCAACCAGCATTGCTGAGCTACATGTTCACATTCTCCAAGATAAGGAAACGCATGAGATGTGCTCATCTTCCCTTGGCTACTATCTCATGTATCTGTTGATAGGAGACTTCAATTCCAAGTGTGTATTGAAGTATTTACGATGGGACAAGTTTTACATTCTTAGTCACCAGGATCGGGTATGTTATGTTTCTTTGGATCTGGTATGTTATGTTTGCTTGCACAGTAACTCTGCAGTTAGAGTCTTGGTAACATCATGTTAATATTAGTACTCTTATCTTTTTACCACGACATTGTTTGTTCTTCATGTCATGATAATCTCTATCCTGCATTAATCGGCAACTTTGACCTTTATGCCCCGATAACTTTTTTTTCTAGTTGCCTCCCATGTGAATTTCATGACCATTTGTTATCTTGGTAATTTTGTTTCTTTCTCTCCTTCCATGCTTACTGCCTTTTAATTTTTTGCAGCTGCTATTCCCTACTTTGCAAAAGTTGGGCCTCGGTCCAAATGACGGGCATTGGTATGTGTTGTCACTAAATCTCAGGGCGAAGCGGTTCGAAGTTCTAGATTCATTGTGTGAACAAGATAGTCCTTCTCTTCTTGAGCATTCGACAAGATACATGAATGCTATAAAGAAGGCTTGGTTGATAAATTACAAGGACTCGCATAAGAAGATTCAAGAATATGAACTTGTGTACATTGATGTGTTGAAATACGATAATGGGTTAGTTGTGAATTATTCACTCTCTTTTTAACACCCCACTATATGTTCTTATCCCTGTTTATTGACCCGGTCGCAAACTCTAATTGAACTGATTGTGAGTTGTTTCTTTCATCAAAAATGTTTCAGCATTGATTGCGGATTTTTTGCGTGCATGTATCTTGAGGTGTGGGATGGCAAAAATGTTCCGGCCTTAACTCATGATCAAATTCCAGCTCTCCGGAAAATTTTGACATTGAGGTGGTTAGATCATGATCAAAACAAATGCAAGCAGTGGCGTTATCATACATTCGACATTGGGTGATGAGGTGATAATTGTTTCTGACAGTGTGATAACTTCTACCAAAATGTGCTGATAACTTTTTACATGAATCTGTCATGACAATGTCATGGAGCAAAGTGTTGACATGATGTTTTACTATAGTATACACAGTCCGAAGTCACTGACCAGATGATAAATTCACTACTGTGATTATAATTTGGATCACATTTGGTTTGATAACTGCAATCATCTTCTGGTTGAAGACTGGGATTACTTTATTCTAATTTTTAGAAGTCAAAGCAGGCGTAATTTTTTGTTCATAAGGAATACAATGCAGTGCCGGTAGCCTTCAAAAAATGTAGATATAAAAATTTTGGATTTATAAATCCATGATAATTCCATCATACATTGCTGGTAACTGGCATAATAGGGTACTGATAGCTTGCATAAAATATAGATATACACTTTTTGCATTACAAAGCCATGATAAATCCATGATACAATCTTGATAACTAGAATGTTATGGGGCTTATAGCTTGCACATTATGGTCCATGAAAAGAATGTAGCCACCACCTTCCCTTTTAATAGCACCTTCTTCATTTATCTTGCTAGGGGAGATTTGCATTTGCGTTTGTCATGGTCCAGACTCCCGCAGACACCACATTTCCTTTTTGGCCAGGGTTTTCCAATCTCAAAACCTGACTGCTTCCTTTTTGACTTTGGCCGCCCCTTCGTTGTAGTCTTCGGAGGGTCTAGTATCAACTTTGTGTTTGAGGACGGAGCTGCGTTAGGATGTGGGGGCTGGATGACAAAAGCATGATTGTTTTTGCTAGCATGTATCGTCACACGCACACTTTCCTGCTGCGTGGCAGGGTTACCCTGTCACTGCACACATTAGTGGCTCTTGTTTGCTGTGTGGCTAGGTTCTCCTTGTTTTGCATCGGGGGCGTTCTGGTGCGGTGTGACGGAGTTGTCTTCATTCACCCGCCCCACAGGTATCGAGCAGGGATCCGGCTGTCCTTGAAACGATCCTGTTGCTTCTTCCTTTTCCTTTCTTGCTTTTCTAAGTTGATTGTTCTTCAGGGTTTCAAGCTCCTCCTTGAAATTATACAGGTGTTTGCTTGCCAATCTGGTCCCGTCGTCTGTTAGGCAAGCGTCTTTGGCTGATGCCTTAAATTATTTAAGAATTGACGTGTATCGCATGACGCTTTTCCCCTCCTCTGGCATCGACTTCTTAACTATTGGCTGTTCAAAATCAGGTTGAACAAGATCCTCCTATGGATCCCAGGCCCACCTCTTTAGGATGTACTTTTCAGGTATCTCGTATACCCCAATTTGGTCCATAACTCGTAGTACGTGTGCACACCGTAGTTCATCACGATCAAACTTGCAGCAAGTACACGAGTATGTCTATTCATCCATGTTTGCTTGCACATGGTAGTCCCCGTCTCCATATTTTGGTATTATGCCCCGCACTGAGCTAACCTTGAAAGTACCATCATCCAATGCGTCGCATCTGTAGGCTGATTTCACCTTCATCTCCATCTGGAACTTGCAAAATAGGTTATGTGTGTACAGCCCCCGCACCTGCATCTCTAGCGGGTTCATTGAGTACATTTCGGTTTCTTTGTACACTGTTTCCAACTGCTCTTTTGACATGCTAGCCATCACCTTATCCTGTATCGCAGTGTACTGTTGTGCGAATTTGACCAGTGAGTTGTTTGGGTTGACATACTTCTTGAGCACAGAGTTAAAACCCTCGCTTCTTGCCATGGTCTGCAAGAACGGAAAAAAAATCATGCATATAGTATACTGGGACACAACACTTCCTGTTCTCCCATAGCCATTGGAAATGCTCGTTGTCAGTCTGGCCATACGCTTCCATCATCACCCACCACTTGTGCTCAAACTCCTCAACTGCATTCATAACATAAACATGGTAACATCAAGTATTGAAGGATGGTAACCTTGGTTCAAACATATTGGTAACTAGGAACACCACTGTTGTTGATAATTCTGTCACACACACTTGGTTACTTTAGTTCGAGCATCATGGTAAGTACTTTGCACATAGGATGATTATTTTGTCCATAGAGAATACCACTCTGTGTGTGTAGTACAAGCAACATTTTTAACTAGCAGCAAAAATAGATTCCTATCAATCACCACTAGCTGGTGATTGAAATTTTTTTGTAACTAGTGGGGTGAACAACTGAAATGCGTTCAACAAACATGAACATGATAGGGATAGTACAGAAAATAATTAATGTAGGTAATTTTGTTATAATCCTCTAGTAACTTGTCACCTTATTACATGGTAACTGTTGATATCATGCATGTAAACTCATTTCTTGTGTTTTAAGTTACATGTATACCAGTCAGGCTGTTGTCAACACAATCCTTGAATGCACTGTTTAGTGGCTCATCGTCAGCCATCAGCTTCCCAAGCTTCTCCTGTGCTTTTTCATTATATGCGGTGGCAATTCCGTGTACTATCCCGATGAACACCTCATCAATAGCACTCCTCATTGCAAAATCTTGATCTGTTATTATGTTTTTGGCGCAATTCCACCCATTGCATGCAAGAATGCATTAAACAACCACACAGAGTTACCAGATAGTTCGTTTTGAACAAACCCACGACCAAACTGGATTGACTGCCCATGGTTATTAATGCCAATGAAGGCGCTTGGGGCATCTTGTACATGTTTGTCATGTATGTTGTGTCGAATGAGATGACATCATTGTATCTAGCATATGCCTGCGCGACGCACCATCTATCGAGAACAAATTTTCCACTCATCCTCATCATCAAGCTTTATTCTCCAATGTAAATCTAGAACTTGTGCCTTCATATCTTGGAAGTATGAGATTGTGCTCCCCACATCAGCATGGTGGTACTCCATCCAGAATTTAGCTTCATTTGGTTTGCGATGTCCTTTGTTGTCTATGGTACATCTTTAGGATTCCGTAGAACCATGACATTAGTTGCATCTGTCTTCTTTGTCTCTATGTTGCATCCGTGCAATATCTTCAAGAAGTCCTGCTCATCTTTTGGAATGTTCCTATGTGATGATAGGAACTTTGTCAACGACGGCTTTCTTATTAGAGGGTGGTTGTGGTCGTCGTTGAAGCGGTTGACTCTCCACCACGCATCCGTGTGGGTGATGTAAAGGTGGGCCGGACATCCCGACCTCACAACCTTCCCTCTTTTCCTCTTCTTCACGATGCCTTTTGGGTCCTTCACATCCTCTGTCTCCTCCTTGTTTGTTTTTGGCTTGCCATATTTCCCTAAACGAAGAGGACTCTGCCATAATATCGTCTTTAATTGTTTTTCTGTATTCCAGTCTCATCCCAAACCCAGGTCTGAGTGCATATTGCTTGTAGTGATCATAAGCTTCCTCAAAAGTATCAAATTTCATCGTTTCATCAGGAGGCTTTGGTGTAGAGTATGCCTCGGTGTTTTTGTCTCCCTGTTCAGCATTCTCTCCTCCTGTTTACGGACTCATTGGCTCCTTGTTGAATGATCAAAGAAGCTTTCTCTCCCGCCTATGCTGCTAGTAGTCGGTTCTTTGCTTGTCTCTCGGACCATCGGGTTTCTTCTAGATGTAGCACCTGTAATGTTTTTGAAGTTGTTAATTTGTGTTATGTTTCTGCATGCCAAAACTAGTGGTAACTTGTACTCCAATTGCTTGGTAAAGTTTGCATGCATTAAGATGTTTTTGTAGCTGTAAAGTGAAAGCATGTAGTTCCAATTGTAATACTGATTGCAATGATAATTGTATGCGATAAGAGTGGTAATTCTACCTAATTTCATGGTTACTTTATTTGTGTGCATTAAGCTTGGTGATTGTGAACTGATTCATGGTGAATATGGTAGTTGTAAATAACATAGGTGGTAGTTGCAATTCAAGTATGATGGTAACAAGTCTGTGTATAAAAATGTGGTAGCATGGTAAATGTTTTTACCTTCGTCCATTTTGTTGTTGTTGGCAGAACCAAAGCTTGCCATGTGTGCATATTCACACTATTGGTTTGTCCCCACACCACACATCATGATATCAACATTACCCCCGTTGTCATGCGCCATTTTTTTGTGTTGCAGCACCTGCTAGCACATACAATTGCATCCATCAGTTCCACACTTACAAGCAATTTTGATTATTTTTTCACAACAACTATATTTTTTTCTTTTTCTGCATTGATTACTTCTTTTTTATGACAGGTATCATTTTGGGAGTAACCAGCGTATGGGAGTATGACAGCGCTAGTTCCTATCAAGCTCATTTAATCAACATCATTTCTTTATCAAAAAATTCTGGTGACAACAATGTAAATCAACACATGGTATTCTTGTAGTGTTATAGCACCTTTGGTTATGAGATTTCCTAGTAAATTGTAATGAACTAGCATGATAACTTGTTCAGTAAAAAAGGATCTTTTTTATGTTGAATAAGTGTTAAAGGATGCTGATTACTCAATGCACACACTCTGGTAATCTATATTTAATCGAAATGGCAACTCAGTTATTAATGAGAAATTTCATACATGTAGTTCTAACATGCTTCAAAAAAAGATAGCTTAATAGAGTGATGATGATAACCTATATGGATTTATGATGGTAACTCAATGATGTAATCTGTAGGTAAGAACATGGATCATTTTACCAACTTTTTGGCTGTAATATAGGAAAATTTATCAATCTTTGTTGGTAACCTGACTGAATTTGAATGATAACTCAATTACAACCGAGGAATTACACACATGCAGTAAAGGGCTACCTGTTTATGCATATTTTTGGCTTTCTTATTTAGTTCTTGTTGTTCTTTCCCCATGTTTTTCCCCTTGATTTTATTGGTATGAAATGCAAATGCAGCATGTTTATAGAGGTTGAATCACTTACCTCCTTGCTTTTTTGCATGATTATGGCGGAATTGAGACGAACTGATGTATTTGTCCTAGTAGCATGCGGTAACCCTTGTGATGTTGTTGTGGTAAACCAGGCCCTCTCTCAAATCCTTGTGTTTGGTAGTGTTTTTCGTGGTTTTTTTGGTGGATCAGATATGGGGCGCAGGTCGCCGGCGATGGATGCACGTCGGGGAGAGAGGAGAGAACAGATCGGGGCAGGTGGCTGTTTCTTGCGATGGAAGTAAGAAACTAGGTTTTGGGGTGGTAAGTCACGTGCGTGGGGGGGGGGGGGGAGGTGGGCCAAAGGGGCTGTTTTTTCTGTCTTGGGCCTCATGCGTTGCGTGTGGTGGGCCTCGCGAAAGAAGGCTGGGTCATGGGTGGCTCTGCCGAAGTGGGTCGCACGCGGGAGGGACGCGGTTGTACGATCATGCAGATCTGATGTTTATCGTCCAGTCGACTGGTGGTTAGTCGCGTCCTATATGATATAGTATATGATAAGTAATGTATGCATGGTACTAAAATTACCGGGTGACTAAAGTTAGTTATAAAATGTGTAAACTAAGAAATTATTTCTTGTATATTTTTGCTAAGAGACCATATTCTTAATTCAAAGAAGGTACCCCGCAAAAAAATCAGAGAAGGTAAACCTATTTTTATTTTTATCTTTTCCAATCAACAATTGTCCTATGTGACACTGCATGCAAAGAGACAAATTTTTTTTGAGGGGAACTTCTTGCCACTTTATTTAAACATAGTTTGGAATGTCAACATAAATTACATCTAAGATAACGTCTGGTGGCGAAGCCAACCAAGTCTCGTAATGTTCCTCGCCTACACCTACTTTGGCTAGCTTATGTGCGCAACGTTCCCAGAACGACGAACCCAAGAAACCTTGAAGTCCATCATTGAGTTGAGCATCTCCTTGATATCTTGCACCCAAGGCCCCACAGCAGATAGGTTCTTGGATGGTTGATTGAGCATTTGCACCATCGCCTTACTGTCCATCTCGACATGAGCACGCTGGACTTGAAGCTCGATGGCCATTTCGGCAGCCCTCATACAGCCAGAACCTCCATTGCTTCAGGATCAGCAATAAGCGGGAAGTGATGGCATCCTCTAGCCAAAAAAGCCCCATTATGATCCCGCAGCACCGCCCCTCCTCTCCCTTTCTCTCCATGTCTCGAGACCGCGCCATTGGAGTTGACCTTGATCCATCCGTCGTCTGGGGGGCTCCCACTTCTAAACGATCTTGGGTTCCGGATGCAGCACCCTCGCTTCATGCGCCAACTTCCACTCGGCCAAATGCAAACGTACAGTGGCCAATATTTCATGTGGCGGGGCGATCCTCTTCCCATCTCTTGCGTCATTTCTTGCTAACCACAACCCATACGCCACCTGGACCGTGGTCTCCTTCTCCTCATTAGCCGCACCGGCGAACCAACCAAGCAACCAGGAAGCTAACACGTTCTGGGAGTCAATCTGACTCGGCGGGATCGCCACCAAAACTCCCAACTCTGAACACAACAACTCCCAGAACCGAACTGAATGTTGGCAGGTCTAGAAACGATGCACCCATCATCTCCTCCCGACCACACACAACACAAAAAAGTCCCGGTTTGATCCAAAGTCGAAAGAGCTCAGACCCGACCGCCAGGCCGTTTCGAACCATATGCCACATGTGTATCTTGTCCTTCGCTCGTGCACTAGTTTCCCATAGAGCCAAGTATCCCTTGTTCTTATAAACCGAGCTTGAGGACTCCGACTGTCCAGTCCTTGTCCTGTTCAGCGACATCCTGAGATGATAGTACGATTTGACACTAAAAATACCATTTTTTGTCAGGTTCCAGGCCAGAAAATCGTCAGTAGCAGGCCCTCCTACATCAATCTGCTTGATATCAGTAGCATCGCCAGGAGAAAACATAGCGTCAACTCTGTCCGTGTCCTAGTTAGTTCCATCGGCTATTAACAGGTCTAGTACCTTCGTGACTCCTGAAACAAAAACCTGTCCTAGTGGCTTCATGCTTCCACTTTGTGGGATCCAAGCATCATGGTGTATGTTGATCTTGGCCCCATCTCCTATCCTCCATACAAGTCCTTCTCTAAGAAAATCCCGCCCATGCAATATACTGCGGAAGGTGTATGAACCTGACGATGGGTAAGAAGCAGTCATGATCAAATTATCCGAGAAGTAGTGTGTGTCGGATTTCGGGTTCCGGCAAAACCTTGAGGTTCGAACACTGGGGTGCGCACGAAGATCTCTCTCCCTCTAGCTCACGCCTCACCGCGATCGCAAGGCCTAGCTCGACGAACCCAAAGAACGAGAGACACGAGGTTATACTGGTTCGGGCCACCGATATGGTGTAATACCCTAATCAGGTGTCACTGGTGGAAAAACAGGCTTCCGTCCAGCCCCATAAGTCGCGAAGCTGTAGGAACCGCGACTAATGGGACCTTTAGTCGCGGTTCTGGAGGTGAACCGCGACCAAAGGCCCAGGCCAGGCGCTCGGTGGCGGTGGCGCCACGTGAGGAGTCTTTAGTCGCGGTTTGCCAGACAACCGCGACTAAAGGCCTTCGGGCACCTTTTAGTCACGGTTTGCCGTGCCAACCGCAACTAAAGCCCTCCCCATATATACCCATCCGCAGCCAACACTTAGCCATTTGGAGCCATTCTCTTCACAAGTGGGTGTAGGTTTGCTTTTGGTTCCTCTTATGCACATAAGGTGTTTGATGAAATGCCCCAAGAGCATGAAACAAACATGACATGAAGTGTTGGAGCCACACTCCTCGATCGCGGTTAGCAACTTGATGAACCTTTGATGTGTCATTGATAAAATATGCATGTGTGTAGTTCATTGTTTAATTTATATTGTTTGTAGCTAGTTAGTTTAACAAATGCATGATGGTTAATTATATATTTTATATTATAATAATGCAGATGAATCGGCAATGGATGTACGGTAACCGACTCTCCGGCGAGTTCACTACGGGTTTGAAAGATTTCCTCGTAGTGGCTAATGCGAACAAGCGGGGGTTTTGTTATCTGTCCATGTGTTATCTGTAAGAATCAGAAGGGTTACTCTTCCTCAAGAGATGTTCACATGCATCTGCTTCGGCAAGGTTTCATGCCAAGCTATAATTGTTGGACCAAGCATGGAGAAGGAGGGGTTATAATGGAAGAAGATGAAGAAGGGGATGATTTCATCGATGAAAGCTATCTTGCTCATTTCGGTGATACTTTCATGGAGGATGCTGAAGGTGAAGGGAAGGTGAAGAAGAGGCACGTGATGATCCCGTTGATGATCTTGGTCGGACCATTGCCGATGCGGAGACGCCACTAAACTGAAAAGGAGAGGGAGAATTTGGATCGCATGTTAGAGGATCACGAGAAAGGCGCTGTACCACGGATGCGATGATGGTGCGAAAAGCTGGGCTGCTAATCGGATTTGCTGAAATGGAAGGCAGAGGCAGGTGTAATGACTCGGCATTTGAAAACTTCTTGAAAATGTTGAAGAATATGTTTCCAAAGGATAACGAGTTGCCCGCCAAGACGCACGAAGCAAAGAAGGTTATACGCCCTCTAGGTTTAGAGGTTACGAAGATACATGCATGCATCAACGATTGCATCCTCTACCGCGGTGAATACGAGAATTTGAATGAATGCGGTATGCGCATTGCGTTATAAGATCGTGAGGCGATGACCCCGGTGACGATGTTGAGGGCGAAACCCGGGAAGAGGGTTCTGCCAAGGTGATGTGGTATGCTCCTATAATACCACGGTTGAAACGTCTGCTCAGGAACAAAGAGCATGCCAAGTTGTTGCGATGGCACAAAGAGGACCGTAAGTCGGACGGGGAGTTGAGACACACCGCAGATGGAGCATAATGGAGAAAGATCGACGATGGTTCAAAGATTTTGCGGTGACGCAAGGAACATAAGATTTGCTCTAAATGCGGATGGCATGAATCCTTTTGGAAGCGAGCTCCAGCCATAGCACCTGGCCCGTGACTCTATGCATCTACAACCTTCCTCCTTGGTTGTGCATGAAGCGGAAGTTCATTATGATGCAGTGCTCATCCAAGGTCCGAAGCAACCCGGCAACGACATCGATGTGTACCTAAGGCCATTAGTTGATGAACTTTTACACTGTGGGGTGGTGTCCGTGTGTGGGATGAGCACAAACAAGAGGAATTTGACCTCACGAGCGTTGCTTTTCGTAACCATCAACGATTGTCCTGCTCTTAGTAACCTTTCGGACTGTCAAATAAGGGATACAATGCATGCACGCACCGCTTACATGAGACTGAAAGTGTACATTTGCCAAATTGTAAGAAGAACGTGTACCTTGGGCATCGTCGATTTCTTCCGAAAATTCATCCAAGAAGAAAGAAAGGCAAGCATTACAACGGCAAGGCAGATCACCGGCGAAGCTCGCGGAACGACTGGTGCTGAGGTATTTGATATGGTCAAGGATTTGAAAGTCATCTTTGGAAAGGGTCTGGCGGACAATCAGTTCGAAGGGAGCCGACGAACGCAGCCATGTGGAAGAAGAAATCTATATTCGGGAGCTAGAATATTGGAAAGTCCTAGATGTCCGCTCTGCAATCGACGTGATGCACGTTACGAAGAATATTTGCGTGAACCTCCTAAGCTTCTTGGGCGTGTATGGGAAGACAAATGATACAAAGGAAGCACGGCAGGACCAAAGAACGCGTTTGAAAGACCACGATGACCGCATCCGGAATGGTTTCAAGGTCGTGCCGACTACGCCTCGACCAAAGAAGAGAAGGTCATCTTTTTGAATGCCCGAGCAGTATGAAGGTCCCGTCTGGATTCTCGTCCAATATAAAGGGAATAATAAACATGGCGGAGAAAAAGTTCCAAAACCTGAAGTCTCACGACCGCCACGTGATTATGACGCAATTGCTTCCGATTGCTTTGAGGGGCTCCTGCCGGAAAATGTTCGAGTAGCCATTGTGAAGCTATGTGCATTCCTCAATGCAATCTCTCGGAAGGTAATCAATCCGGAAGTTCTACCACAGTTCTGTAACGATGTGATCCAATGTCTTGTCGGTTTCGAGTTGGTGTTCCGCCATCCTTCTTCAATATTATGACGCACCTCCTGGTTCACCTAGTCGAAGAGATTTTCGTTCTCGGTCCTGTATTTCTACACAATATGTTCCCCTTGAGAGGTTCATGGGAGTATTAAAGAAATATGTTCGTAACCGTGCATAGGCTGAAGGAAGCATCGCCAAGGGCTATGGAAATGAGGAGGTAATTGAGTTTTGTGTTGACTTTGTTCGACCTTAAGCCGATTGGTCTTCCTCGATCGCTGCACGAGGGGAGACTAAGTGGAAAAGGCACGATCGGAATGAAATCAACGATATGTATGGACGGCCATTCTCTGGTGAAGCACACCACCTTTATCTTGACCAATTCCAGCTTGGTGGCTCCGTGCTTTGAGAAACACAAGAATATTTTACGTTCGACAACCCGGGAAGCCCGAATCACGGATTACGAAGGCCCACATGGAGACTTTCGGCAGTTGGTTGAGAAAACATTTAATGAATGACAATGATGTTGTAGATCAGCTGTACATGTTGGCCAAGACACCATCTTCGACTATAACGACTTTCCAAGGGTACGAGATAAATGGGAATACATTTTACACGATCGCCCAAGATAAAAAGAGCACCAACCAAAACAGTGGTGTCCGCTTTGATGCAGCAACCGAGAATGGGCAAGAGGTCACATATTATGGTTACATAGAGGAGATATGGGAACTTGACTATGGACCCTCCTTTAAGGTCCCTTTGTTCCGGTGCAAATGGTTCAAGCTAACGGGAGGTGGGGTAAAGGTGGACCAGCAATACGGAATGACAATGGTGGATTTCAACAATCTTGGTTACCTTGACGAACCATTCGTCCTAGCGAAAGATGTCGCTCAGGTTTTCTATGTGAAGGACATGAGTAGCAAACCGAGGAAACGGAAAGATAAGAAAACGATCAGTACATCATGCGATGATCCAAAGCGCCACATTGTTCTTTCAGGGAAAAGAAACATCGTGGGAGTGGAGGACAAGACAGACATGTCAGAAGATTATAATATGTTTGCTGAAATTCCACCCTTCAAAGTGAACACCGACCCAAGCATTAAGTTAAATGATGAGGATGCTCCATGGATACGGCACAATCGTAAGCAAGCAGGGACACAAGGGAAGAAAAATGATGTGTAATAATTTATTGTACCAAACTTTGTTGAATGGATCATGTGAATTATATTACCCGTGATGTGTTTGGTGTCCATTTTGAATGATTCGAGATACCACTGATGATACATGAAATTTGGAGTGATTTAGTCATACTCCTGCCTAGGCGTATAATATGCATACTCGTAGTCTTCATAGCCGCCGTCGTCGTTGTCCTGGTAGTCGTCGCCTTCTAAGTTGCCGCCGTAAATGCGTCATTCTTTGTAAATCGCTCTTTGTCGTCATTGTCGTCGGTGGCGCTAAATGGCTCGAGCGAGGAGTGCCTTGAGGAGGATATCGCCGCCGTGATGTAGTCCATGACGCTCTGCAGAGTCCGCCATACCACCATAGCCGACGGCCGGCCTCGTGGAAGTTCCTGTGAGGCGACCGTCCTCCTCATACTGGCGGCGCCCTCTCACGCCGATTGATGAAGAAGGCGTCCCAAGTATGATGGTTATCGGGATGCCGGCCGGGGATTCATCCGCTGCTCCGGCGTGAGGTCGAGGTAGTAGTGGTTCGTGATGGCCGCCCGCGATACCACGAGGGACGGGAGGGACCGGCACGCCACGGCGCTTAGGCTCCAGCCGGTGGGGACGCGGTAGCCCGGTGGACAAGGGTAGTTCGAGGTGCAAAGCTCCTCCACCTGCTGGTAGGTTAGAGTGGGTGCGGTGGAAGCCATGAGAGAGTGATGAGAGATTGTAGAGATGTGATAATGCTGGCCAAGCCGGGCTACATATATGTAGTGAGAAATGGCGGAAAAATGGGAGCGGGAAGACAGGAGGCGGGAAGAAAGTGGCGGGAAGAAAGAGGCGGGAAGACAGGGAAGAAATGGCGGGAAGAAGAGGAATCGAGCTGGTCATCTAACCTTTAGTCCCGGCTGGTTGGTGCAACCGGGACTAAAGGTTAGACAGACGCGTGGGTAGCGCCTGACACGCCTGTCCGGAGGAACAAGACAAAAGCGAAGCGGCGCCGTGCCTATAAAAGGAGCATCGACACGCCAAGATAGAGGCGTGAAGAAATGGCGAAGACATAGGCGGAAAGAAAGAACAAAGGGAAGACTGGCCGGGAAGAACTTGTGGGAAGACAGAGGCGGCCGGGAAGAACTTCTCTGAATTTTTGATATATTATTTGTATTTTTAGAATTTTGAAATGAATTAGTTCTATTTTTCTGAATTTTTGATATATTATTTGTATTTTTAACATATTGAATTGAATTAGTTTTATTTTTGACATATTATTTGTATTTGCCTCGTAGGGTTTGGAGACGGTTCGTAGATACAAAGGACGTAGAACTTTATATGCAACTCAAAATACAGCAAAAAACAACTCAAAAATAAATAAAACAAATAAAAAAGCAAAAAAAAATAAGAAAATAAAAAAGCCCTCCTACTGGGCCAAAGCGGCCTGCATACGACTAGAAACTCAACCTTTGTTGGGCCAGGATGCAGGCCCGCAAAGGCCGAGTAGGCCCACATGGCAGCAATGAATTGGTAGGCCCAAGAGGGCACCTTAGGAGAGGAGGCTCGAGAGAGCTACCGACTGGGCTTATAAACCAGTGCGGTAGCCCTTCGACTAGCGAGGTGGGACTAAACCGCCAAAAAATCCTTTAGTCGCGGTTAGGCGGCGACCCGCGACTAAAGGGTACCTTTAATCGCGGGTCTCGTGCCAACCGCGACTAAAGGGGGGGCGGAGCATAAAAACCGCCAAAAAACCCTTTAGTCGCGGTTGGGCAGGCGACCAGCGACTAAAGGTACCTTTTAGTCGCTGGGTCTCGCCGCCAACCGCAACTAAAGGTGGGGCTATAGATATGAGCGGGGATTCTCGTCTTCTCCGATTCACTTTGTTCGTCTCTGCCAGCGCCCTCGACGCCGCCCGCCGTCGCCCTCGCCCTCGACACCGCCAGTCTTGCCGCCTCGCTTCGCCGCCCTCAACCCCACGCGACCTTCCTTCCTCTCCGATCATTCCTTCCGATCACCGCCGCCGCCGCCCTCCCGTCCGTGGCGCTGGCTGGTCCCCAGCCTGGCGCCCGTCCCAACACCGCCTCCCGTCATGCCCGGACCGCTGCTCATTGGACTGCCTCACCTCGCCTCTCCGTCCCCTCCCGCGGTGCCCGCACCTCCTCGATCCGTCTTTGGAACGAGGCATGACCCCTTGGCGCTCCGTGCCGGCGCCCGTTCAGTGCCGCTGCCGCTGCGGCTCACGCCCTCGGCTGCCTCGTCACCGCCGCCTCTCCGCCTCTCCTCGACACCATGGCGCTTCGAGGCCGATGCCGCTTCATCGCCGCCGCTGTCACCCGCCGCTGCCGGGCCTCGCCCGTTCCAGCCGGCCTCTGCCTTCAGCTTTCAGGCCGGGCTAGACCTACGACCGAGCAACCCCATGGCCATGCGCCTCGCCACACCTCCCCGTCGCGCTCGCTGGCGCCCAGCCATACGATCGCCTTGTCGCGGGCTTGGCTGGCCTCGCCGGCGCCCATGCCTGCAACGCCCTTGCGCCCGTTAACCCACGTGGCCTCCTAGGCCACTTACCTGGGCCCCCTGTTAAAAAAAAAAGAACAAAAAGAAATATGTATAAATAAAAATTAAAAATGATAATAATTAAAAGTAATTAATTAATTAATTAACTTAATTAATCCTGTTAATTAACCTAATTAACTTATTAACTAATTAAACTGTTAATTAGTGTTAGTCAATGACAACCGGGACCCATGTGCTAGTTTGACCAGTCAAAGCAGATTGTTGACAGACCTTGACATCGCCCGGCGTACTGCATCGACACATCCATGTACATCACGTTGCTGTGCAAGTCTACTTCGCACCATCGCCGAGCGCCCATGCATGCCATCCCGGCGTTGATCCAAAATCGATGGACCAAAGCAAAATCTCGAATCGCCCCGAGCAAAATCAGTGGACTTTGAGAAAACGCGATGAGCAACAACGGTCAACGGCCAGCTAGTATGCACTAGTACTATAGATTCCAAAGGAGGGATTAGGAGCAACATCGTCCCGATGGGGAGCAATGCAACTAGTAGTAGTAGTCGATCTAAATCCTCGTTGGCAATTGGAAACCGTTTCCAATCATTAGGAGCAACAGACGCTACTCGTATTTTTTTACCAAACATTGACAAATGTTTAATTGCTTGCAAAGTTTCTTCACAAAATGACATTCGTGAAGACGTGGTTGTCTGTTGTCATCGCCTCCCTCTCCGTGTGTGTTGTCCTCGCCTCCCTCTCCATGACGCCGTCGTCTGCCGCCCCGTCTCGCGCTCTACCGCGACACCCTCTCCCACCCCTTCCTCGCCGGCCCCCTCCTTTTGCCACCGCCACCGCCACCGCCCCCCTTCTTCACTTAATTAATTTGTTTTTACTACATGTTTTCAGGACTGACATAATGGCGGACGATAGAGCTGACCCGATTATGGACAACTATGATCCGGACGGTGAAGCACATATGTTCGGCATCATAAACGGCGATATTCTATATGTGCCGACCGGAGAAGAAGAAGATGATATCTCTTCTTATCTGAACCTTGACGGTGAAGATGAAGGCGCCGTCGGCAAGATGATGCCGAACAAACGTCGATAAACGACGATCTTCAAATGGAAGTAGCAACCACCTCCGGCGCCGAGGTATATATATACATTGAGCCTCGGTGATACAAACTAACTGATTTGAATAAATATGTGTGTACTAACGCGCGACTCTCTTTCTTATTTTAGCCCTCGGCGGATCGTCGAAACAATCGAGTACGTCGTCAAAGCGTGGGCGCAACCAAGACGATGAAACAAGGAGAAACATGCACCATCGAGGTTGTCGACAAGGCAACCGCAGGCGGCTGGAGCCCCGCAAGAACGCCACCAAGTTTGTCAGCCAATGCGGAGCCATTGTTAGAGACAACGTCTCGATCACCGTCCATGAGTGGAATGAGCCAAAGAAGGCACGAATTGATGGTTTCACTTTTGTCGATAAGAGAACAAAAAAAGATTGCTTCAAGAAGCTTATGGAACATTTCGTTCTACCTCTGGAATACAACAAATTCGATGAGGAGGGTAACAAGATTGAGGAAAACAAGGAGAGGAGGAGGCTAGTCAAACAGTTCGCTCTTCATAAGATGGCCGACGCATTCCGGAAATTCAAGCAAAATCTAGCCCATGACTTCGTCAAGCAGAACAAGACTCCGGATTTCAAAGGACAATATGAGAAACTGAAACATGATTGGCCAGAATTTGTGAAGCAAAAGAAATCGGAGCAGTTCATTCAAATATCGAAAAAAATAAGGAAAATGCGGCTAAGAAGGAGTACAATCATGTTATGGGGCCAGGAGGGTATCGCATTTGGGTGCCTAGGTTGGAGAAGATGGAGAAACGAGCTGAGGCGCGAGGAATCCGTCCAGTGCGGAGGGATGGGACCCAAGGGCCAAAAGCTGGTGAAATGCGGGCATGGGGAACGCTGAACCGGAGGCGGGGAGTGTGTTTACCGGGGCAAATTAATTAAACCCACCCAAGCCCTTATTGACGCAATGAAGGATGCTCAACAGGGGAAGATCAAGTTCAACAGAGAGAACGGCAGCCGACAAAAGCCCTCGGGAATCCTGAACACGGAGGGCGATGTACGAGGCATGGGGCACATTCCGTGGAAAATAGGGTTCCCCGAGCGATGACCCGCACGGTTCTGAAGCCGTAAGAGAAAGATGGATCGGGAATCAGATGTTGTGGCGCGGTTGGCATCGGAAATGGATGTGATGAAGAAAACCATGAGTGTACTAGTAGCGAAAGAGATGCAGCTCGGGTGCAGCATGAAGATCATCCGGCGGATCTCGGAAGCCAGGCGGAGAAGCAGCGTGGCTTCCACGGAGGCCCCACCGGCTGGTGCGGATGCACCGACGATCGAAATTACTGCACGGAGCCTCTGGTGGTGAAATTACTGCACCGGAGCCTCACGGTGGTGAAATTACTGCACCGGAGCCTCCTCGCTACCCGTGGGCGATATAAAGGAGATGAAAGAATGTCATCTGTATTATCCTATCGGGAACATGTCCATGAAGGTAGCCATCGGCAGTGCTTTACCATGTTTACCTCGAGCACTCCACCACAACAACCCCATTCAAGATGGCTATGCTCGTGTCACGGTGGAGGACATAGTCCAAGGGTTTGAGGACCTGGAGATTGACATTGCTACACGAAGGGAGAAAAGACTTGGAGATGTCAAGCGCCATTTCATTCTATGGCAAAAGAAGTTTATCAAGTTTCGAGCGAGGCGCCAAGGACAACAAGTCCACCCCCTATGGTGGTGGTGGTGGCGGTGGCGGTGGTGGTGGTGGTGGTGGTGGTGGCGGTTCACCTACACCTCCGTCACGTCGACCGACGCCGCCCCGATCCTAACGTCCGGCGGGTGATCAGCCGCCCCGATCCTCGTCCGGCGGGTGATCGACGCCGCCCCCAATCCACCTCCGACAAAGAAGCGAAGCAGTCTGGATTATTAACCCGGACCCTTATGTACCTAAGACCACAAAGGTACCGGAGCCATCATGAAGCCTCTCCCCACAAGGCCTTGGGAACGTAGTGCCGAGGAAGTCGACGCGGCTGCTGATTTGGAGAAATGGAAGGCGGACTGCAAGAAGAAAAGAGAGCCCGAGCCCAAGCCGGTATTTTCGATGAGCAAAAGAAGTGGGCTAAGTCATTTTGAGCACACCGTCCCAAGCCGAAGAATCTGCCTAACGACTATGCACGTGAACTTCACAGCAGGCACTCATGTTCAAGGAGAACAAAGTGCGGGAGTAGGCCGAAAGTAAAATATGAGGGATACAAGTTGACCAGCTCGGGGAACAAAGTAAACAATCGATTGACCCGCTTATAGTGGAAGCCTTCTCGTCCGGATGCCCCGAGATCATACAAGCTGCGACAAAGACATGGATTGACTGTAACGAGTGCCGAGAACAAGCGGCCAACTTAGGTATTACTCTTCGTGAACTGTTAGGCCTTGATGAGGCGCCCGATGAAGGAGGTAGTAATTACATATGTCAAGAATGGGCCTCTCGTCGAGCCTGCTTGCAGAAAAGGATCTACCTCCACAAATGAAAGGTCTGCTGAAATGGTACAAGGGTTACATAAAAATAAAAACGCCAAAGAATATATTTATGCGGAAGTTAGACATGAGCATCACTTCAAACATTACTATGTACAAATTGAACTGAGTGAATTGTTCCAGCTTTTCAATCTGCGAGCTCGACAAATCTATCATCGGTTGCTACGTTACGTAAGTGATTTATTAATTTCTACCCCATCTCGTTCATATTGCCTGCACTATATATATGTCCTAACTATATTGTTGTGTCCGCTATTATACATGCAGAATGAAGATTAAGGAATGCAGAGTAAGGAACATCCATGATGTTGGGTTCATTGACCCACACATCGTTAATGGACATGTGTTGGAGCATCACCCCGCCGACGTGGAGGCAGACTGTGGCAGTTTCTTACAAAGCAGGAACTCAAAAGTGATATTCTATTTCCTTACCATTTTGGGTGAGTGTTTCTGTCTTGAGCACATTCTCTTTTGTTTACTCCATGCATGGTATGTGGCTGGCTAATCGATGAGTTATGCATGACGTACTGTGCATGTATCGTGTCCGCAGGTTCCACTGGATTCTGCTAGTAATTAAAGTTAACACCTCAGAATGTCTCGTCCACGACTCTCTAAATATGGATCCAAAGCTTTGAGGCGGCATGAGAAGAATGCTGCAGAAGTAATTATTTTCATTCATTTGCGCTCTATATCGATCGGCCTATTTCGTTCATTTCCTAATATCAAGTAACTAATATCTCTCTTGTTCATTTAATTTTCTTTGCCTCGTAGGGTTTGGAGACGGTTCGTAGATACAAAGGTCGGTGAATTCAAAAAGAGCTAGAATTCAAAAGGTCAAAGCCTAAGAATCTGGGGATATTCAGCCACCGGAGACCAATCTATGTGGATACTATGTTCGTGAGATGATCCGAGATACACCTCTGGCGGGTTCCGAGTGATACCAATGCTCGGAGGAATAACCTCCGGATGATGCTTAGTCGAGAAGCTCGCTTCCGACCACTTCAAGAGGAACTAGCTGGATGGTTCGGAAGGGAAGTCCTCCATCCTAAAGGAGAACACTATTACGAGGACGTAGAACTTTATATGCATTAAATCATGTATGGAAACTTGTTCAAAATTGTATATGGTCATCCGATGATATTGAATATATATTGTATATTCCTCTTGAATTCTTTTGGTTCTAATTTCAAATTTATTTGAAATTGTACATTCATATGCATGTATGTAGTACCGTAGAATATATGAAACTCCTTCAAAATTAAAATAAAGCACAAAAGAAATAAAACAATACAAATTAAGCAGAAAACAGGTTTAGGGGGGCTAAAACCCTAAACCTGTGGCGGCCTTTAGTCGCGGTTGGCGGAAGAACCGCATGACTAAAGGTCCTCCGCCTGACGGCCGCTGGCGCCCACGTGGACGGGCCGTTAGTCGCGGTACTTAAGCAGACGCGACTAAAGGCGGGGGGCTTTAGTCTCGCTTATTTGGTAGCGGTTGCGCAACCGCGACTAATGGCGATTGCGAACCGCGACCAAAGGCCTTTTTCCACCGGTGTGTGGTGTGGTGGATTGCCTCTTGGGCTGAGGATGAGCGATTACAAGGGAAGAACAACCTCACGGGAGAGGTGTTCTTGTGCTTGGTGAGCTTGTGAGGATGGGGATGATCTGAATGATCTCCCTTTGCTAGGATGGTGGCTAGCCTTATTTATAGAGGCCCTAGTCCTCTTCCCAAATATTGAGCGGGAAGGGATGCCACAACGGCCAAATTTGAAGGGAGATAACTAGTACAAGTTATCCTGAATAAAGGTGGTCTTCGCCTGCCAAAGCTTCTGGTGGTGACGCCATCTTGGGCTCCACGGTGACCTCTGCCCTGCTGTCCTGCTGGTCTTGGTCTCGTTGCACCGATATAGAAAGCTTTGCCTGATGCCCCGGGACTCCTCGCCCGCGCTTGCCTCTTTAGCACCAGAGAGGAAACGAGGACACTCCGCGCGCTGGCGCCCGCCTGGCCTTGGTCATCATGGCTTATGTCATAAGAACCTCGTGAAGTACCCTTTGCCTTGATCTCTCCGCCCCTCGCAAGCCAGCCTGGTGAGGCCGCCCACGAGGAGGTCTTGTGTCATCCGCCTCGCCATGCTTGGCCCCTCGCGAGGGTCTTGAGTGTTTGCTGGTGAAGATGGGCCATACAGGGCCGCTAGTGGAGCCACGCCGTGGGCTGCAGGCAGGCAAGTCTGGGGCCCCCTGTTCCCAGGATGCCAACAGTAGCCCCCGGGCCCAAGGCGCGCTCGGACTTGGCTTCGAGGCGAAGCCAAAGGGCAAGTGCGGAGCGCCGCGGGCCCCAACAGCCTGCGGCCTCGCTTGACGCGTGGCGATTGATTGGACGTGGGTGTCTCCACTTCCCCACGCTGCGTCGACAACTGCCCGACTTGACTAGTCCCTGCTACATGCAGAGAAAAATCATCATTACCTGTGATCGTGGGGATCGCCGGTTGGCCTTCTCCCGCTATAAATGAGGAGGGGACGGAGTCCCCGCCGCTCATCTCTTCCTGCTCCGCTTGCTTCTTCTTCCTTGCTTCATTGCTAGTAGCGACTCCCATGGCACCGATACGGAGGTTCTTGGCAGCAGAGAAAGGGAAAACTCCCCGCGACGAGCCCGGGCCACTTCCGCTGAAGAAGAGGCCGACCCACCGCCGCGACGTAGTCGTGAGGCCGGAGGTGTCGAGGCCTTGGTGTGAGTGGCCTCCTCCCGGGTACCCGCTGCCTCTGTACGCCCAAGCTGAAGGCTCTGGAGGAACAGGCGACGAGCGCCGCCACTCGCGCCGTGGCCATGGCCGCCGCGTCGCGGTGACGCACGCCGTTGCGCCAGGAGCCCACTCCGTGGACTCCTCGCGCGAACTCGTGATGTGGGCGGCGATGCCACCACACACTTGGATTCGCTTCCTGTAGTTTTTCTCCGCCGAGATGCCGCTGAGGGCCCCCCTCGAGCTTTGGCTGCAGCACGCCGACTGCGACGGCCCGGCGACTGGAGCGGAAGTTGAAACCGTCTCCCCAGGCAAGATCTTCATGACCCGTGGCTGGGGTGAGGTTGCTCGGGTCTGCTGTGCGGAAGGCGCCCCCGCCATCCACTTTGAGTACGATGGCGCCTCCACCATGTTCTTCAAGGTCTTCGACACAGAAGGCCGCCGCTTGGAGTGCTGCCCAGGAGAGGGTCGTCGGGACGGCACTGCGGCAGGAGCCAGGCCTATCGCGGGACTCGCCAGCGGTTCCTCCAGCAGTAGCAGCGGCGCTTGGGAGTCCAGCGACTCTCCTGAGCCCTATGAGACCCCGGTGACGAGCGACGACAGCTACGCGCCCCCGAGCTCTTGCCACGCTCGGATCAAGGCCGCAGCGTCTGGCCGCCGCCGTCGCTGATCTGGATGGGGTTGGCGCCGACCCCCCGTGGCCCATTGTTGGTGATGGCGTCGGCCGCGCTGGCGCATGTAGATAGGGCTCTTAGAAACTCCCTTCTTTTGTTCCCTGTGAGGAATCGAGATGGACCCCGCGGGGGCGTGTAAAGGGTCTGTAATGTCTTCTGTTCTTATTATCTTTGTTATGAAAATTTGTGAGTGTGTGTCCTATTTCGGCTCAGTCTTCCCTTTCCGACCCAACGGCGGCTTGGTGCTCTACGCTGATAGGTCCCGGTCCCCAGGCAGGCCGCAGCCTTCGCTGGTATGACAGGTCGCGATGCCGTGGTCAAGGCCATGAGGTGAGCGGCCCGAGGTCCAGTAAGAGCTCCTGAGGCGCGATGCTCAAGAGGTCCCCTTTAGTGCACAAGCAACCACTGAGAGGTAGGAAAGGGAGGCGACGTCGCCGTAACAGGGCGGCACAAGTGAGAATTCTATGCCGTAGTGCTTGGTCGATCCGGGCGCGAAACTTATCTTGGCAGTCCAGAGCCGGTTCCTTGTGTTGCACCTGACTCGCGCGTAGACGGCCGTAATGGAGCCAGGTTAGGCCCCTGCGAGCCACCCCCTCTTCTCCACGCTCTTCTGTGTGCTCTGCGTCCTCAGGTCCCGGCCCCCGAGCAAGCTCAGCTGCCGCTGGTATGCCAGGTCGCGATGCCGTGGTCAAGGCCAGGGGGTGAGGGCTGGAGAGCCAGTAAGAGCTCCTGAGTCGCGATGCTCAGGAGCTCCCCTTTTAACGCGCAAGCGAATCGCATGGGAGAAGAGGGAGCCCATGGTACCGCCTACTGTCGTCCTCGAGAGGTCCCTGCAGGTTAGCGCGAGGAGGGACACAGATTGCCACTACGATTGTCGGTCTGCCACTGGTCGCTCCACAAGGGGATGAAGGCATTGAGGGCCTGGTGAGGTGACGTGCGCGGGGCGTGCCGCGAGTCAGAGCTCGACCGCTCAGATTTGTCGATGTTGCAGGGACGGACACGAGCACAAGCGCTATGTCAGCGTGAGTAGCTCCTGTGGTGAGTGGTAATCAAGCAAGCAATAAATGCAAGAATGATACATGCCACCGGGTCGGACCCGAGCGGCCTGGGGATGATGCAGCCCGAGGGGCACCCCCAGCAGAGTAAGCTAAAGACACGAAAGGATACATGCCGCAGGGAAGGGCCCATGCGGCCTGGGAATGATGCAGCCCGGGGGGCGCTCCCAGCGAAATAAACTTGGAAAATGTCACATGGTTCCGTTGTCGAAGGGATGTTGGGGTAGCTGAAGATGCATGGCGAAGGGGTTGCTCCTCATGAGCCACCGGGGCCCTGAGCCTTGGGAGGCTCTGGGGGTCCAGGCGGTCCCTTGAGGATCGTCTCCATCTCCGCCAGGACCGCGTGATGCTTGGCCTCTTGGGTCGCCAGGACGCTCTGCAGGTTGCGCTGGTAGGCGGCTGCCATGCTCGGCAGGCCGAATGGCATGCGAACATAGCTGTGGGGTGGGCCCTCGCAATGTCCCACGCGCGAAGGCCAGAAGAGCTCCTGAGATGCGGCCCTGTTGAGCCCTGAGATGTCAATGCAGACACGCAGCCCGCCATCCTCGCCTGTATGGGGAGCCGCGCCAAGTGGGCGGCGGTCGCCGCGCATGGCCCTTGCATCCTGCAGCTTCTGAGTGGTCTTGGCGATGAACTCCTGAGTGCCGGGCGCTCCTCGCCCGGTGTCCTCCCGAGGGAAACGTGCCGCAAAGCACGCCTCCACGTGGTGCCCGAGCGCCTCCCTCGTGATGTTGGCTAGGTCTGAGGCCCTCCAGAAGAGAGCCCCCGAGCCTTGCCCGAGGAGGGCACCGGGCGCACATTCCTATGCGAGAGAGGGAGGTGCCCCAGGCGCGGGCGCCGATCCTGATATGGCCACGCTAGAGGCGCCGCTCCCCTGAGGCCCTGTGCGGAGTAGTTGCTTCTTCTTCTTGGGGATGGCCTCAGGAGGGTACTGTGCACCATGGTTGTCGGGGTCTTCGATTGCTGCGGCTTGGAAGGCGCGCTCGAGGGAGCACACCGCATTTCTTACTTCGTAGGGGACTGTGATGATCCCACCGCTTCCTGGCATCTTGAGGACGTTGTAGCCGTGGTGGGTCACTGCCATGAACTTGGCCAGGGCCGGATACCCGAGGATGGCATTGTACGGCAGACGGATGTGAGCGACGTCGAAGTCAATGAGCTCAGTGCGTTAGTTGTCGCGCTGTCCGAAGGTGACAGGGAGGCAGACCTGCCCTATCAGGGTGGTGGAGCCGTCGGTTACTCCTGAGAAAGGCTTGGTGGGCTGAAGCTGATCTTATGGCACTTGCAGGCCGTCGAATGTCTCAACGGACAGGACATTGAGCCCTGCGCCGCCGTCAACGAGGGTATTGGTGACTTGTACGTTGCTGATGACGGGTGAGCAGAGCATCGGGAGGGCGCCAGTAGTGGCCGCATACTTGAGCTGGTCCGTCGAGCTGAAAGTGATGGCGCACTTGGACCACCTGAGCGGGCGCGTGGCCTCGAGCCTGGGAAGGGCTTCGTTCACCTTGCTAGCAAACTGCTTGAAGATATGCTGAGAGGCTGGGGCTTGAGGTCTAGCCAAGATGCAGGCGATAGCACGCGGTTCCTGGAAGCCCCCAGTCCCCTCGTCCTGATGGTGGCCGTCGTTCCTTCTTGGTGGTGGCGGCAGCGGAGGAAGACCAGCGTTGCCCTAAGGGCGGTCCTCGCGAGGTGGATCCCTCCAGGCGCCCTCAGGAGGCTGGTCCTGCCAGCGGTCCTCGCGAGGTCGGTTGTGCCACTCCTGGCGGGGGCCACGATCGTCCCAGCGTCATCCGCCTTGTCCTCCTCCTCGGCCGTAGCCCCGGTCGTTGCGCTCAGGGCGTCGACCGAAGCATCCATCTCGAATAGCCCTGAGCTCTTGACAATCGTTGGTGTTGTGGTTGTGTACGTTGTGGAAGGCGCAGAATGGCCTGCTGCTTTTGAACGACTCGGGATGGTCCCGGCCACGCTTCATATCCGGCTCCGCCACGATCACGGCTACTCCCTTGCGCTTCACGTCCTTGGCCTTTGCTTTCTTCTCCTGCAGGTCAGTAGCTGGGAGCTCAAGGAGGGAAAGGCGCCCCTCCTTAGCTCTTGCGCACTTTGTCGCCAGGTTGAACAGCTCCAAAGTCGTGCATAGCTCCTCGTGGATGGTGATGACCCACAAGTGTCGGGGATCTATCGTAGTCCTTTCGATAAGTAAGAGTGTCGAACCCAACGAGGAGCAGAATGAAATGATAAGCGGTTTTCAGTAAGGTATTCTCTGCAAGCACTGAAATTATCGGTAACAAATAATTTTGTGATAAGGTAATTTGTAACGGGTAACAAGTAACAATTGTAAATAAAGTGCAGCAAGATGGCCCAATCCTTTTTGTAGCAAAGGACAAGCCTGGACAAACTCTTATATAGAGAAAAGCGCTCCAGAGGACACATGGGAATTATCGTCAAGCTAGTTTTCGTCACGTTCATATGATTCACGTTCGGTACTTTGATAATTTGATATGTGGGTGGACCCGTGCTTGGGTGCTGTCCTTACTTGGACAAGCATCCCACTTATGATTAACTCCTATTGCAAGCATCCGCAACTACAAAAGAAGTATTAAGGTAAACCTAACCATAGCATGAAACATATGGATCCAAATCAGCCCCTTACGAAGCAACGCATAAACTAGGGTTTAAGCTTCTGTCTCTCTAGCAACCCATCATCTACTTATTACTTCCCAATGCCTTCCTCTAGGCCCAAACAATGGTGAAGTGTCATGTAGTCGACGTTCACATAACACCACTAGAGGAAAGACAACATACATCTCATCAAAATATCGAACGAATACCAAATTCACACGACAACTAATAGCAAGACTTCTCCCATGTCCTCGGGAACAAACGTAACTACTCACAAATCATATTCATGTTCATAATCAGAGGGGTATTAATATGCATAATGGATCTAAACATATGATCTTCCACCAAATAAACCAACTAGCATCAACTACAAGGAGTAATCAACACTACTAGCAACCCACAGGTACCAATATGAGGCTTTGGGACAAAGATTGGATACAAGAGATGAACTAGGGTGTGAGAGGAGACGGTGCTGGTGAAGATGTAGATGGAGATTGACCCCCTCCCGATGAGAGTATCGTTGGTGATGACGATGGCGAATATTTCCCCCTCCCGGAGGGAAGTTTCCCCGGCAGAACAGCTCTGCCGGAGCCCTAGATTGGTTCCGCCTCGTGGTGGCGGAGTTTCTTCCCGAAAGCTTGCTTATGATTTTTTTCTCAGATGAAAGACTTCACATAGCAGAAGATGGGCACCGGAGGTCTACCAGAGGGCCCATGAGGCAGGGGGCGCACCTCCCACCCTCATGGCCAGGGTGTGGCCCCCTGTGGTAGTTTCTTTGCTCAGTATTTTTTATAAATTCCAAAAATGATTTCCGTGAAGTTTCATGACTTTTGGATTTGTGCAGAATAGGTCTCTAATATTTTCTCCTTTTCTAGCGCAGAATTCCAGCTGTCGGCATTCTCCCTCTTCATGCAAACCTTGTAAAATAAGAGAGAATAGGCATAAGTATTGTGACATAATGTGTAATAATAGCCCATAATGCAATAAATATAAATATAAAAGCATGATGCAAAATGGACGTATCAACTCCCCCAAGCTTAGACCTCGCTTGTCCTCAAGCGGAAGCCGATAACGATAAATATGTCCACATGTTTAGATATAGAGGTGTCGATAAAATCAAGTACGGACATGAGGGCATCATGATCATTCTTATAACAGCAACATAAATAGATATTGTCATATTATTTCTTATGCTAAAGTAACAATCTATCCACCATGTCAAGTATGAATCAGAAACTTCATTGAGAACTAACAAACTATAATCTCAGTCATTGAAGAAATTGCAATTTATCATAACATCAGAAAGAGTCAATATAAGAGCTTTTCAGCAAGTCCACATACTCAACTATCATTTAGTCTTTCACAATTGCTAACACTCACGCAATACTTATGGGTATGGAGTTTTAATCGGACATAGAGAAAGATAGGGGCTTATAGTGTCGCCTCCCAACCTTTTACCTCAAGGGTAATGTCAACAATAATGATTCATGTTAACTTATATCCAATTGGATATATATATATATATATATATATATATATATATATATATATATATATATATATATATCAGGATCTTTCCTACACAATGTGCTTGCCGAAGGATAAAATGTAAAAAGGAAAGGTGAAGATCACCATGACTCTTGCATAAGGGTAAGAGATAAAAGTAAAAGATATGCCCTTCGCAGAGGGAAGCAGAGGTTGTCATGCGCTTTCATGGTTGGATGCACAAAATCTTAATGCAAAAGAACGTCACTTTATATTGCCACTTGTGATGTGGACCTTTATTATGCAGTCCGTTGCTTTTATTTCTTCCACATCACAAGATCGTATAAAGCTTATTTTCTCCACACTAATAAATCATACATATTTAGAGAGCAATTTTTATTGCTTGCACCGATGACAACTTACTTGAAGGATCTTACTCAATCCATAGGTAGATATGGTGGACTCTCATGGCAAAACTGGGTTTAAGGGTATTTGGAAGCACAAGTAGTATCTCTACTTGGTGCAAAGAATTTGGCTAGCATGAGGGAGAAAGGCAAGCTCAACATGTTGGATGATCCATAACAATATACTTTATTTCAGATGTAAGAAAACATAACCCATTATGTTGTCTTCCTTGTCCAACATCAACTCTTTAGCATGTCATATTTTAATGAGTGCTCACAATCATAAAAGATGTCCAAGATAGTATATTTATATACGAAACCTCTCTTTCTTTATTACTTCCTATTAATTGCAACGATGACCAAAACTATGTTTGTCAACTCTCAACAACTTTTAATCATCATACTATTTATATGTGAAGTGATTACTCTCCATAAGATCAATATGATATCTTTGTTTCTTTTTATTCTTTCTTTTTGTTTTATTCCCTCAGGATCATAGCAAAATAATCAAGCCCTTGACTCAACACTAATCTTTTTTATATATAGCTCACTGACTCGATTACATAGAGGGATCATAAGGCAAAACTCTAAACTAAATCATACTAAAACTTTATTCTACTAGACCAAGATATTACTAAAAGGATCGAACTAAGAAAAACGGTAAAGATAGGAGTGTGATGGTGATACTATACCGGGCACCTCCCCCAAGCTTGGCAGTTGCCAAGGGGAGTGCCCATACCCATGTGATTATGTTTCTTTCTTCGGAGGTGGTGATGTGGATAATTGTGCCTTCAACTTCTTCATATTATAATTGAGAAGAGCAATTTCCTCCTTTAAATCATCGACCTCCGACTCCAACTTCAAGATCTTGTCACATAAATCTCCTTTGCTTTTACGCGAAAGCGAAGGAATAGATCGATTGTTAGATAGTTTAGCCCTCTTAGGGAGACTAGACTTCTTGAACTTCACGTGCATATCCCCAGGTTGAGGTAAAGGGAGATCCTCCTCCTCCGAGCTTGAATCGTTGATCCTCATTAGATGAGCATCCTCCTCCTCATCCGTAGTTCGACCACAAGGAGATAGATCCCCATAGGTCTTTGGGTCGGCAATGAGGTGTGGGACATAGCTCTCTCCGTCGGAGTCTTGAGACGACATCTTGCTCCAAATCTGCTACAGAAACAGCTCAAAACAAAAACAGAGGATATTTGCGTGGTACGGTGGTCAAACCCTTCGGGAGATTATATAGTGAATTTTTACAGACCAAAAGAATTATCGTGCAAGAAAACGGAGTCCGGAGAGCGCACGAGGTGCCCACGAGGCAGGGGGGCGCGCCCAGGGGGGTAGGGCGCGCCTCCAACCCTCGTGGAAGCCTCGTGTCCTTCCCGGACTGCTTCTTATTTTCCTATTTTCTTAAATATTCCAAAACGGAGAAGAACTGTTTTGGAGTCGGTTTACATACCGTACCACATACCTATTCCTTTTCGGAGTCTGAAACGTTCTGGAAGGTGTCCCTTATGTATTCTTCCGGGGTTACGGTTTCAATAACATTAGTTTCAACATTTATAGGATTATCTGAGATATAATGTTTGATTCTTTGACCGTTCACCACCTTTGGATTTGTGCATTCGAAGTTGTTGATTTTTATGGCATGGAACGATAGACCTCCTCGATAACGTAAGGACCTTCCCATTTAGAGAGAAGTTTTCCTGCAAAAAATCTTAAACGAGAGTTGAATAGTAACACATAATCACCTACATTAAACTCATGCTTTTGTATCCTTTTGTCATGCCATTTTTGACTTTTTCTTTAAACAACTTGGCATTCTCATAGGCTTGGGTTCTCCATTCATCAAGTGAGCTAATGTCAAATGACCTCTTCTCACCGGTAAGTTTGAAATCATAATTGAGCTCTTTAATGGCTCAATATGCCTTATGTTCTAGTTCAAGAGGTAAATGACATGCTTTTTCATAAACCATTTTGTACGGAGACATACCCATAGGATTTTTATATGCAGTTCTATAGGCCCATAATGCATCATCAAGTTTCTTGGACCAATTCTTTCTAGATCTATTAATAGTCTTTTGTAAAATTTATTTAAGCTCTCTATTGCTCAATTCTACTTGACCACTAGACTGTGGGTGATATGGAGATGCAATTCTATGATTAACATAATACTTAGCAAGCATTTTACGAAAGGCACCATGAATAAAATGTGAACCACCATCAGTCATTAAATATCTAGGGACTCCAATCCTCGGAAAAATAACTTCTTTAAGAATCTTAATAGAGGTGTTATGATCAGCACTACTAGTTGGAATAGCTTCTACCCACTTAGTAGCGTAATCAACAACAACTAAAATATGTGTATACCCATTAGAGGAAGGAAAAATAATCGAAGCCCCAAACATCAAATGGTTCAATAACAAGTGAATAATTCATAGGCATTTCCTGACGTTTACTAATGTTACCGATTCTTTGACATTCATCACAAGATAAGACGAACTTACGGGCATCCTTGAAGAGAGTAGGCCAATAAAAACTGGATTGGAATACCTTATACACAGTTCTATCTCCAGCGTGGTGTCCTCCATTAGCTTCGGAGTGACACTTGTGTAGGATCTATTCCTGTTCATGCTCGGGTATACAACGTCTAATAACACCATCTACTCCTTCTTTATAAAGGTGTGGGTCATCCCAGAAGTAATGTCTTAAATCATATAAAAACTTTTTCTTTTGCTGGTATGTGAAACTAGGTGGTATAAATTTAGCAACAATGTAATTAGCATAATCAGCATACCATGGAGCAGTACGAGAAGCATTTATGAAAGCTAATTGTTCATCAGGAAATCTATCATCAATAGGTAATGGGTCATCAAGAACATTCTCTAACTTAGACAAGTTGTCTGCAACAGGGTTCTCAGCTCCCTTTCTATCAATAATATGCAAATCAAATTCTTGTAGCAAGAGAACCCATCTAATAAGTCTAGGTTTAGCATCTTTATTTCCCATAAGGTATTTAATAGCAGCATGATCAGTGTGAATAGTTACTTTAGAATCAACAATATAAGGTCTGAACTTATCACAGGCAAAAACAACTGCTAAAAATTCTTTTTCAGTAGTAGCATAATTTATCTGGGCATTGTCTAGAGTTTTACTAGCATATTGAATAACATTTAATTTCTTATCAACTCTTTTCCCTAGAACAACACCTACATCATAATCACTAGCATCACACATAATTTCAAAGGGTAAATTCCAATCGGTAATTTGAACAATAGGTGCAAAAATCAACGCTTTCTTAAGTATTTCAAATGATTCTACACAATCATCATCAAAGACAAAAGGGATATCTTTTTGTATTAGATTAGTCAGAGGCCGAGAAATTTTTGAGAAGTCCTTAATGAACCTCCTATAAAAACCGGCATGATCCAGAAAACTTCTTATACCTTTGAAGTCCTTGGGACACGACATCTTTTCAATAGCATCAACTTTAGCTTTGTCAACTCCAATACCTCTTTCAGAAATTTTATGCCCCAAGACAATACCTTCATTAACCATAAAGTGGCACTTCTCCCAATTCAAGACAAGGCTAGTTTCTTCACATCTCTGCAAAACTCGATCAAGGTTGCTCAAGCAATCATCAAAAGAGGATCCATAAACGGAGAAATCGTCCATGAAAACCTCACAAATCTTTTCACAAAAATCAGAGAATATAGCCATCATGCATCTTTGAAAGGTAGCAGGTGCATTAAATAAACCAAAAGGCATACGTCTATAAGCAAAAGTACCGAAAGGGCAAGTAAAAGTGGACTTTGCTTGATCATCAGCTGACACATGTATTTGAGAGAAACCAGAGTAACCATCTAGAAAGCAAAAATGTGTAGGTTTGGATAATCTTTCTAGCATTTTATCAATGAAAGGCAAAGGGTAATGATCTTTTTAGTAGCTTTATTTAATTTGCTAAAATCAATTACCATCCTATAACCTGTAATAATTCTTTGTGGAATCAATTCATCTTTATCATTAGGAACGACAGTAATACCTCCCTTCTTAGGGACACAATGGACAGGACTTACCCACTGACTATCAGCAACGGGATAAATTATACCTGCTTCAAGGAGCTTTAATATTTCCTTTCTTACCACTTCTTTCATCTTAGGATTCAGCCGTCGTTGGTGATCAATAACTGGTTTGGCGTCTTTCTCCAAATTTATTTTGTGTTGACATAGAGTGGGACTAATGCCCTTAAGATCATCAAGAGTATATCCAATAGCAGCGCTGTTCTTCTTCATAGTTTTCAATAATTTCTCTTCCTCCTTCTCTGAAAGGTTAGCACTAATAATAACAGGATATATCTTCTTTTCATCTAGATAAGCATATTTAAGAGTATCGGGTAATGGTTTAAGCTCAAACACGGGATCACCCTTGGGTGGAGGAGGATCCCCTAGGATTTCAATAGGCAAGTTGTGTTTCAGAATAGGTCCCTGTTTAAAGAATACTTCATCTATTTCCCTTCTTTCATTCATAAACATACCCTTTTCATGGTCGAGCAAATATTGTTCTAAAGGATCATTAGGAGGCACAACAATATAAGCAAGACCAATAATTTCATCTTTACTAGGCAATTCCTCATCACGGGGTTGTCTACGAAATTTGGAAAAATTAAACTCATGAGACATTGTCATCCAAGCCAATAGTAACAACATCCTTTTCGCAGTCTATCCTAGCATTGACAGTATTCAAGAAGGGTCTACCAAATATAATGGGACAAAAGCTATCTTGTGGGGAACCAAGAACAAGCAAATCAGCAGGATATTTAACTTTCCCACACAAGACTTCAATATCTCTAACAATCCCAATCGGTGAAATAGTATCTCTATTGGAAAGCTTAATGGTAACATCAATTTCTTCTATCTTAGCAGGTGCAATATCATGCATAATTTCTTTGTATAAGGAATGAGGTATTGCACTAGCACTAGCACCCATATCACACAACCCATGATAACAATGATCTCCTATTTTAACAGAAATAACGGGCATGCCTACAACAGGTCTATGTTTATCTTTAGCACCAGGTTTAGCAATTCTAGCAGTCTCATTGCAGAAGTAAATAACATGCCCATCGATATTATCAGCCAAGAGATCTTTAACCATAGAAATATTAGGTTCAACTTTAACTTGCTCAGAGGGTTTGTGTGTCCTAATATTACTTTTGTTGACTACAGTTGAAGCTTTAGCATGATCCTTTATTCTAACAGGGAAAGGTGGTTTCTCAACATAAGCAGTAGGAACAATAGGATCATTATAAGTGATAGTCTTTTCTTCAACTTTAAAAGGTGCAACTACTTTTACTTCTATGGGAGGATTATATTTAAACCACTTCTCCTTAAGATCAACATGAGTAGCAAAGGATTCACAGAAAGAAGCTACTATCTCAGAGTCAAGTCCATATTTAGTGCTAAACTTACGGAAAACATCAGTATCCATAAAAGATTTAACACAATCAAACTTAGGTATCATACCTGACTCCTTACCTTTGTCGAGATCCTCAGAGTTGCGTTTAATTCTCTCCAATAAATCCCATTTGAATTCAATAGTCTTCATCATAAAGGAGCCAGTACAAGAAGTATCGAGCATGGAGCGATTGTTGTCAGAAAGCCGAGCATAAAATTTTTGAATAATCATTTCTCTTGAGAGCTCATGATTGGGGCATGAATATAACATTGATTTAGCCTCCCCCAAGCTTGAGTGATTCTTTCTCCTTATAATTACGATCACGATGAACAAGATGCATAGGATAAAACTTCCGTTGAAATTCCAATTTCAATCGTTTGTAGTCCCATGATCGCATATCATCACATAGCCTATACCATGTCAATGCATCTCCTGTAACGCCCCGGATTCGATGTGCCAGGTGTTTGCCAGTTATTCGCCGTTGTTGCCATGTCATGTGCTTGCGTGTCTCTCTTTGCCATGTCATCATCTGCATTTCATATCATGTCATCATGTGCATTTCATTTTGCATACGTGTTCGTCTCATGCATCCGAGCTTTTTCCCCGTTGTCCGTTTTCCAATCCGGCGCTCCTATGCTTCCCGGCGCCCCCTTTTACCTCTTTTCGTGTGCGGGTGTTAAACGGTCTCGGAATGGACCGAGGTTTGTCAAGCGGCCTTGGTATAGCACCGGTGAGACCGCTGTCAAGTTTCGGATCATTTGGCGGTCGTTTGGTACTCCAACGGTTAGCAAGGGTAACCGCAAAGCCTCTTTTGTATTGCAGCCCAACACCCTTTTCTAAGTGGCCCAAAACCCACCAAACTCCCCTCCATGCTCTCCGTCGTTCGATCACGATCGCGTGGCCGAAAACCGCACCTCATTTGGAGTCTCCTAGCTCCCTCTACCTATATATATGTGCCTCCCCCTGAAATTCGCGGTCCAATCCACCCCTAACCCCAGCCTTCGTCCTCCTCCCGCAGCCGGACGCGTCCGTACCGCGCCGGACATGTCCGCCGCTCCCCTCCACGTCGTCCGGCCAATGGCAGGCCGCCACCTCAGCATCGCCGCCCCCCTCCTCCAATCCCACGCCGCCACGTGGGCTCCCGCCGCCGCCCGCCGAGGCCGCCGGCCGCCAGCGGACCAGCGAGGCCCGTCCGCCCGCCGCCCTACGGCCGCGCGCCTCCGCCTCCAGCGCCCGGCGCCGTCGTCAGTGCTTCATCGTCGGCGAAGCTCCGCCACAGCCTTGGCCGCCGCCCGCTTCGCGTCGGCCGCCGGACGCCGCCGCGTCCGGCCGCCCGGCCCTCGCCGCCTTCCTCCGCCCGGTCGCCTCCTCGCCCGGCCACTTGGCCCCGATCGCCGCCATGGTCTCCCTCGGGAGCAAAACTCCTCCGTGACCCTCGCCGCCGCCCGGCGGCGACCTCCACCCCGAGCCGGCGGCCTCTTCCCCGTCGCCCGGCCCTCTCCGGCCACCGGCGCCTTGATCCGGCGAGATCCGCCGCCGCCTCGGTCCCCGTGCCATTCGGTTGACTTTCCCCCCTCCAATTTTCATCTAAGTCCCGTAATCTGCAGTAATTTTGTTGCATTTTCGTTGCATCATAACTATGTCATTATTGCGCCGTTTTGCGCGTATAATATGTCAAAATGTTCGCCTCGAAGAGTGGATCATTTCATCTCATTGTATCATTTTCATTTGAGCTCATCTTGATGCCCGAAATGCTGTTAGAAGAGTGCGATGTGATGTTAGTTTCAGATTCTTATCAGAACATGCACTTTTGTCATTTTTGCCATGATTGATGTGTGCATCCTATGAATTTGAGTCCTACATGTGTTTTGTAATATGCCATGCCACCTTTCCAGGGGTGTATGACATGTATTTTTGTGATCTCTGTGGTGACTAGCACAAGCATGCAAACTAGGTGTCTTGTTGTTGCTGATTTCAGCCCTGTTTTGCTGTTATTTTTATGCCATGTTAACTTGATGCTACCGAGCGATCTATGCATATTTTGAGATACTTCAGTAAGGATGTTTTGTTCTACATGTCTTGCTCTATTCATCCGTGCCCTTGTTTGCAATTAAGGAGTGCTCTAGCTTGAGTCAATCGAGCTCTACTTTTGCTATAAAATGTTTCCTGGCAGGTTGTTTACATGTTATTCAATTTTTTCAAGGTTGTTGTAGTTGATCCGTGTATGCTATGATGTTGTTCTTGCCATGTATAGCTTCTATGCCATGTCTTATTGCTGTGAATTTCCTTGCCATACTATGTATTTCTTTATGGTGAGTGGTTCAAGCTCACCAACATGCCTACTCATTGTTGTTCCTGCCATGTTTGAATCTGTAATATAACTTGCCATGTTTACATGGGTGCCATCATATTTTCTGAGCCTTTTTGGCTCATGGTCACTGAAGGACTTTTGTTCTATGCTTTGAGCAGATTCATGCCATGCCTTTGGTCGCCATGATGAGTTCCTGTAACATGTCGTTTCATAGCTCTAAACATTGCAACCTGATGTTATTTCTGCCAAAGTCTGAAACTGTTATTAATTGCAATCTTGCCATGTCATTTTGAGCATGTTCTAGTTGTTTCTGGAGATAGCTCAGTGTTCATGTTTTGTAATGCTTTACCTGTACATCATGCCCATGCCTTTTTTTATTTTGTTGAGATGCTGTAACATGTTGTTTTGATGCTTGCAATATGCCTAGTTGCTGTTTTGGACAGTTTGTTGTCTTGTATAGGGTGTATGTGTTGAACCGTTGCTCCGTTTTGAGAGTGCTCTATATGGAACTTGCTTGATTTTGCATGTAGTTTCATATTATCATGTTGCATCCATGTTTTGAGAGTGTTTGCTTGATGTTTGTATGCATTTTGCATCAATGCCATGTTTATCTTGTTATGCTCATATCTTCTAGGCCGTAGCTCCGAATTAAATGAACTTTATATGTAACTTGACTAGAATTTCGTGTAGATCGTCGTGGTGCATCTTAACTTGCTGTTTAACAACTTGAACATAAGGTTTATTCAGATCTGGACCAATTTCGAAATTTGCATATGAGGACTTACCGGAATTGTTCTATGTTGTTTCCGGCCTCATTTAAACTTGCTTTGATGTGTTGCTCTTATTTGCATCATCTCTTGCCATGAGTAGCCTCATCTAGATTTGTCATTCATCATGCTTGTTGTGCATCATGTCTTGTTCATGTGTGGTGTGTTTACTATGTTGTGTGCTTCTTCTTGTTAGTTCCCGTTTGCTTTGCGATCGTGAGGATTCGCTTCGTCTCACGCTTGGTTCGGCTTCATCCTCGTCTTCTTCATGGACTCGTACTTCTTCCTTGCGGGATTTCAGGCAAGATGACCGCTACCCTGGATCTCACTACTATCATTGCTATGCTAGTTGCTTCGTTCTATCGCTATGCTGCGCTACCTATTACCTGTTTATCAAGCCATCCCAAATTGCCATGAACCTCTAACCTTTGTCACCTTTCCTAGCAAACCATTGTTTGGCTATGTTACCGCTTTGCTCAGCCCCTCTTATAGCGTTGTTAGTTGCAGGTGAAGATGAAGTTTGTTCCTTGATGGACCATGGAGATGTTGTTCCTTGTTGGAACATGTTTACTTGTTGGGATATCACAATATAGCTTATATTATTAATGCATCTATATACTTGGAAAAGGGTGGAAGGCTCGGCCTTATGCCTGGTGTTTTGTTCCACTCTTGCCGCCCTAGTTTCCGTCATATCGGTATTATGTTCCGGATTTTGCGTCCCTAACGCGGTCGGGTGATTTATGGGACCCCTTGACAGTTCGCTTTGAATAAGACTCCTCCAAAGAAGGCCCAACATTGGTCTTACCATTTGCCTCACCTATGCCCTTTTATTTCCCTTGGGTTTTCCGGAGCCCGAGGGTCATCTTTATTTTAGCCCCCGGCCAGTTCTCCTTCGAAAGTGCGGGTCCAAACCGGCGATGTCCGGCGCCTGGCAATCAGGGTCTATGCCAACCCGACGTCTTGCTCATTCGGTGTGCCACGAGAACGAGTGCGTGCGACTCCTATCGGGATTTGTCGGCACATCCGGGCGGCTTTGCTGGTCTTGTTTTATTGCCGTCGAAATGTCTTGTAGCCGGATTCCGAGACCGATCGGGTCTTCCCGGGAGAAGGAATATCCTTCGTTGATCGCGAGAGCTTATCATGGGCTAAGTTGGGACACCCTGCGCAGGGTATAAACTTTCGAGAGCCGTGCCCGCGGTTATGTGGCAGATGGAAATTTGTTAATATCCGGTTGTAGTAAACTTGAAGCAAACTCTTCTAAAATACACCAACCGAGTGCGTAACCGTGAGTGTCTCTTTTCGGGGTTGATTGAGAGGAGAACACGGTTTCTGGGTTATGTCTAACGTAAGTAAGAGTTCAGGATCACTTCTTGATCATTACTAGTTGGCGACCGTTCCTTTGTTTCTCTTCTCGCTCTCAGTTGCGTATGTTAGCCACCATATCATGCTTAGTCGCTGCTGCAACCTCACCACTTTACCCCTTCTTTTCCCTTTAAGCTTTGCTAGTCTTGATACCCATGGTAATGGGATTCTTTGAGTCCTCGTGGCTCACAGATTACTACACCACCAGTTGCAGGTACAGGTTTTGCGATGATCTTGACGCCGAGAGCGATGTTTGCTTGTGTTGGAGTTCTTCTTCCGCTTCTTCTTCGATCGGGGATAGGTTCTGTGTCGGCAGCCTGGGCTAAAGGTGGTGGATGTCGTTTGAGTTCCTGTTTATGTTTCATCCGTAGTCGGATGTTGTTTTCTTGTATATGATGTTGATGTATTCTTGCGGCATTTGTGCCTTATGTATGTATCCCCACTATTATGTAATGTTGATGTAATGATATCCACCTTGCAAAAACGTTTCAATATGCGGGTCTATCCTTGGTGGGACCTTCGAGTTCCTTTTGGATAGGGTCGCATATTGGGCGTGACATCTCCCTTCAAAGATAAAGGGAAAACCTTCTTCTTGATAACATCATCGAGCATACCTGCAAGCTTAAATAATCCACAAACTTCATCCACATAGATTAGGTGTAAATCGGGATGCAATGTTCCATCTCCTGCAAAAGGAGTAGCTAGCAGTTTCTCTATCATACCCAAAGGAATTTCAAAGTAGACATTTTTAGTAGGTTCAGTTGGTTGGGGAGCAACTATTTTCTCTACTGGTTGGGGTGAAGATACCCCGAACAAGCCCCTCAAAGGATTACTTTCCATAGTAACAAGTGACAGTAAATTTCAGCACACTATATAAATTTTTCCTTACCAAATTCCACTTACCAAAGGCGCTTCACTCCCCGGCAACGGCACCAGAAAAGAGTCTTGATGACCCACAAGTGTAGGGGATCTATCGTAGTCCTTTCGATAAGTAAGAGTGTCGAACCCAACGAGGAGCAGAAGGAAATGATAAGCAATTTTCAGTAAGGTATTGTCTGCAAGCACTGAAATTATCGGTAACAGATAGTTTTGTGATAAGGTAATTTGTAACGGGTAACAAGTAACAAGTGTAAATAAAGTTCAGCAAGATGGCCCAATCCTTTTTGTAGCAAAGGACAAGCCTGGACAAACTCTTATATAGAGAAAAGCGCTCCCGAGGACACATGGGAATTATCGTCAAGCTAGTTTTCATCATGTTCATTTGATTCGCGTTCGGTACTTTGATAATTTGATATGTGGGTGGACCGCTGCTTGGGTGCTGTCCTTACTTGGATAAGAATCCCACTTATGATTAACTCCTATTGCAAGCATCCGCAACTACAAATGAAGTATTAAGGTAAACCTAACCATAGCATGAAACATATGGATCCAAATCAGCCCCTTACGAAGCAACACATAAACTAGGGTTTAAGCTTCTGTCACTTGAGCAACCCATCATCTACTTATTACTTCCCAATGCCTTCCTATTGGCCCAAACTATGGTGAAGTGTCATGTAGTCGACATTCACATAACACCACTAGAGGAAAGACGACATACATCGTATCAAAATATCGAACGAATACAAAATTCACATGACTACTAATCGCAAGTCTTCTCCCATGTCCTCAGGAACAAACGTAACTACTCAGAAATCATATTTATGTTCATAATTAGAGGGGTATTAATATGCATAATGGATCTGAACATATGATCTTCCACCAAATAAACCAACTAGCATCAACTACAAGGAGTAATCAACACTACTAGCAACCCACAGGTACCAATCTGAGGCTTTGGGACAAAGATTGGATACAAGAGATGAACTAGGGTGTGAGAGGAGATGGTGTTGGTGAAGATGTTGATGGAGATTGACCCCCTCCCGATGAGAGGATCGTTGGTGATGACGATGGCGATGATTTCCCCCTCCCGGAGGGAAGTTTCCCTGGCAGAACAGCTCTGCCGGAGCCCTAGATTGGTTCCGCCAAGGTTCCGCCTCGTGGCGGCGGAGTTTCTTGCCGAAAGCTTGGTTATGATTTTTTCTCGGATGATAGACTATATATTCCAGAAGATGGGCACCAGAGGCCTGCTAGGGGGTCCACGAGGCAGGGGGCGCGCCCAGGGGGGTAGGGCGCGCCTCCCACCCTCATGGCCAGGGTATGGCCCCCCTCTAGTAGTTTCTTCGCTCAGTATTTTTTATAAATTCGAAAAATGACTTCCCTGAAGTTTCAGGACTTTTGGAGTTGTGCAGAATAGGTCTCTAATATTTGCTCCTTTTCCAGCCCAGAATTCCAAATTTGCCGCATTCTCCTCTTCATGCAAACCTTGTAAAATAAGAGAGAATAGGCATAAGTATTGTGACATAATGTGTAATAACAGCCAATAATGCAATAAATATCAATATAAAAGCATGATGCAAAATGGACGTATTAGATGGCGAGCTCCTCTTCATCTTGATGTCGCGGACACCATCAGAAAACACCAACATGATGGCCTCGTCCGTCACCTTGGGAATCTTGAGGTGAACGTTGTTGAAGCACTAGATGTACTTGTGCAGGGTCTCCCCTGGCTGCTGCTTGATACGACATAGGTCACCCGCAGCCGGAGGGCGGTCGCGAGTGCCCTGGAAGTTGGCAACGAAGTGGTTGCACATCTCGCCCCAGGAGGGGATCTAGCCCGGGGGCAGGTTCAGGAGCCACGAGCGAGCACCATGCTTGAGAGCCATGGGGAACCAGTTCGCCATGAATTTTTCGTCGTCGTTGGCCGCCTCGATGCTCAGATCGTAGAGCCACAATAACTCCACAAGGGCAAGGGTGCCGTCGTAGCGAGGGGGCAGGTCTGGCTTGAACTTGTCCGGTCAGGCGACGCTACGCAGCTCAGGAGTGAAGGCGCGACAGCCTGCCGTGGCCACCGGGGCCCTTTGCTGATGCAGAGCCTGCCCTTGATGCCCGCGCACCGCCACTGCAGGCGACACACAGTCTTGTCACGGTGGCGCTGGAAGCGCGGGAGCATTCTCTTGCGGCCAGGAACTTCTTGGTAGCTTCCTTCTTCTCGCGCGGGCACCCGACGCGATGGGTCACGCCGGGGGGCCGCGCGCCTTGGTGCCAGAGCGCCGTCTTGGTGCAGAGGTGGTGGAGGCGCTCCGTGAGCCACGTCGCCCGCAGGTGGCGGAGGGCGAGGTAGCGAGAGGGAGGGCGCGGGGGAGCCCCCAACAGCGCTGACGAGCTTGGCGATGCGGTCCAACCAGTCCTCGTAGAGGTCATCGATGGGGTGATAGCGCAGGAGCTCGCGCGCCATGAGCAGCGCGGCCTGTGCGTCTGTAGGTGCACAACGTGCGTGGGACGATGAGCCGGCCGGAGTCAAAGATGAAGCTTGCTGCTCGTTCCCGGTCGGGCCGGTGACGGCGTTCGTGGTGGGCGACGGGGAGGCCTGCCGACAGGAGCTGTCTGAGCGACGCGTGCGGCGATGGCGGCCTGGCGCTCAGCGCGGGCTCGACGAGCGTCCGCCGTGGATGCGGCGAAGCGATGGGACGTGGATCGACGGAAAGAAGGCTTCAGCGCACCCCTACCTGGCGTGCCAAATGTTGGATTTCGGGTTCCGGCAAAACCCTTGGGGTTCGAACACGGGGGTGCGCACGAAGATCTATCTCCCTCTAACTCACGCCCTCACCACGATCGCAAGGCCTAGCTCGACGAACCGAAAGAACGAGAGACACGAGGTTTATACTAGTTCGGGCCACCGATGTGGTGTAATACCCTACTCCAGTGTGGTGTGGTGGATTGACTCTTGGGCTAAGGATGAACAGTTACAAGGGAAGAACAGCCTCCTGAGGAGAGGTGTTCTTGGGCTTGGTGAGCTTGTGAGGATGGGGATGATCTGAATGATCTCCCTTTGCTAGAATGGTGGCTTGCCCTATTTATAGAGGCTCTGGTCCTCTTCCCAAATATTGAGCGGGAAGGGATGCCACAACGGCCAAATTCGAAGGGAGACAACTAGTACAAGTTATCCTGACTAAAGGTGGTCTTCGCCTGCCAAAGGCTCTGGTGGTGACGCCGTCTTGGGCTCCACGGTGACCTCCGTCCTGCTGTCCTGCTGGTCTTGGTCTCATTGCACCGATATGGAAAGCTTTGCCTGATGCCTCGAGACTCCTCGCCTGCGCTTGCCTCTTTAGCACCAGAGAGGAAACGAGGACACTCCGCGCGCTGGCGCCCGCCTGGCCTTGGTCGTCATGGCTTACGTCATAGGAACCTCGAGAGGTACCGTTTGCCTTGATCTCTCCGCCCCTCACAAGCCAGCCTAGTGAGGCCACCCCCGAGGAGGTATTTTGTCGTCCGCCTTGCGAGGCTTGGCCACTGGCGAGGGTCTTGAGTGTTTGCTGGTGAAGATGGGCCATACAGGGCCACTAGTGGAGCCACGCCATGGGCCGTAGGCAGGCAAGTCTGGGGACCCCCGTTCCCAGGACGCCGACAGTGTGCCTTGAGCACCCTCGCACACAGAGAATATGGGACTTGCAAGATGCGCCAAGCCTGCTTAGCCAGCAAAGCTTGGTTGAATGCCTCTGGGTCACGAAAGCCCATTCCTCCCTCTCGTTTGCTAGCACACATTTTCTGCCACGCAATCCAATGAACCATCCTTTCACCATTCATTGCGCCCCACCAGAATTTCAAGGAGATCGAAGTCAGGTTCCGATAGATCTTCTTTGAGAGGTGAAAACAACTCATGGTGTGGGTCGGCGTCGATTGGAGTCCATATTTTATAAGGACTTCTCTCGCTGCTATAGACAACCCTTGCCCCTTCCATCCACTAACTTTTCCTTTGGAGCTCTCTGTAACATGCTTAAACGTACCATCTTTGGATCTCCCAACCTGTGTTGGTAGGCCTAGGTAACGCTCACTTAGAGCTTCAGACTGAATACCAATGATTTGCTTGATTTGCTCCTTTGACTCCTCCTGACTTCCTTTCCCAAAGAAAATTGAGGACTTTTGCAAGTTAACTTTCTGCCCTGAAGCCTTTTCATATTTGATCATAATCTCTTTCAATGTGTCCATGCTCTCCGTAGTCCCCTCGAGGAAGACATTACTATCGTCCGTGAACAAAAGGTGGGTTACATGGGGGCCAGTGCTCTCGAATGAAACACCCTTAATTGTTTTGTCCTCCTGGGCCTTCTTGAGAAGTGCAGAGAATCCCTCCACACAGAATAAGCACGACAAGCATACCGTCACGACATCACATTTGGGCTCGCGTTGTGTGCAAAGGTGTGGCCACTAGTAGCATAAAAACATGATGTCTGAGTCACAGTTTCCTAAGCAAAATGTATTTCAATTTATCAATTAATTAAACATAGTATGCTAAACTTAAACAAATAGAACGCCGATAATGCGCGTACGTTCAGCTTGGAGACACCCCAGCCCGAACGAATCATTCATGCTGGAAGGGTCGCTTGAACAAACAAACTCATTCGGTAAAAGTACCCCTCTAGCTCAAACGATCCCACATCACACAAACTTGTCGCTAGCGATCTGGCTCCTCCCCTCCAGCGAACCATCCCCAAATGGGACAAAGCCCAGAAACGCCATTGCCTTCAAGAATTAAAAATACAAAGAATTACAATATTGAAGGCCCAAAACTGTTTTAGTCCCAAAAAAAGAAAAAACACAAAAATGATCAAAAATGCACTGGACCAAGAAAAACACTACCTGAAAAAAATCCAGGAACAAAAAGTTGCCATCCTTTAATGAACAAAACTACCATATAATCATGAAAAAGGTATATGACATCAAGTTTCATGATTTTCCATGATGTTCATGCACGCTTCATGAAAAATGAGTGTGGAAATTTTGCCATGATATTATGAAGAAACAAAGAAAGCACAAAAAATGGCCGTATAAGATAGAACAAAAAAGATTTGCACAAAAATTGCCATTGTGCATGTATAGAATTTTTTTGAGCAGTGCCATGTCAATGGATCGAAATTTCTTAACTTTGCCATCTTTCAATACACAAATGTACTTGCCTTTTCCTTGCACACAACCGACAAAAAGTAAAAACGGGGACAAAAGTGCCATGGCACAATTAAAAGTTTGCCATGGTATACTCGATGAATTTGGCGTAGAATATAAAAATAAATTAGCCCTGGTAAAAAAACAGAGAAACAACATATAAATGAGAAAATGGGTTGCTATTAAATGAGAAAACATGTAGATTTAAAAGTTTTTGCCATAGGCCATAGTAATGTTTTATGGAAAATGTTCTATCTATCATGGAAAACTTAGCAAACAAAAAGGTTTACGCTTGTAATTGTTTTTGCCATGTTATCAAGTATGAATTTGCCATGGTACTTGGATTAAACTTGCCATGATCCGTAAGTTAACTTTGCCATGGTCCATAAAAAAGTTTGCCATGTTAGTAGGAGATAGAATATGATCTACATTAAAAGAAAATGGTGGTAAACTATTTGAAAGATGGCAAGTTTGCCATGATTTAAAAACTTTGATAAGTTGCCATGTTTTAGTGATTTTATCATGGCAATTTTAGAGATGTCTAAAAACATGGCAAATTTAGACATTATACTTGAGTTGAACTTGCCATGTAAAGTCTATAAAGAAAAAAATCATTTATGTAAAATAATTTGGTCGTGGTACGACAAAAGAATTTGTCCATGGTACTTGAATTAAACTTTCCTTGGTCTATCAATTAATTATGCTATGGTCCATATACTAAGTTTGCCATGTTAGAGAAATAAAAACTAACGTACATTTGAAGAAAAATGGTGGAAAACTATTTGAAGGATGGCAAGCTTGCCATGTTTTAGAAACTTTCAGAAATTGCCATGTTTTAGAGAAGAGAAATTTAAATCTGCCATGTGCCAATGGTCCCAAATTTACCATGCTAGTACATGTTTACTTGTCGTGGCAAAAACACACCACAGTTCCGCAAACCTATATCTACATTTTCTCTAGTTTGGTGGTAACTTGTCTTTGTTCCCATGGTAGAACACATGTTTAGATCAGAGAAGCATAACTAATTTAATTTTTCTATGTTAATGAAAGGTGAAAATAAATAGTAAAACTTGACATGGCAATTAAAGTTAAATGTTGCCATGGGGATTTAGGTAAATTTTCCTTGTTAATGAAGGTGGAATAAATAGTAAAACTTGCCATGGCAATAAAAGTTGAATATTGCCATGGGGATTTAGGTAAATTTGCCATGTTAATAAAGATAAATTTGACATGGCAAATAAAATAGTAAAACTTGCCATGGCAGTAAAAGTTAAATATTGCCATGGGGGTTTACGTAAATTCGCAATGTTAATAAAGGTCAAATTAATTGTAAAACTTGCCGCCATTTGGTGTTGTTTTTGACAATGTAAAGAATTACCATGGCAAAATGCAATGGTTTACAAAGCAAAGTGTAAAAATGTGTCGACGCGTAAAAAATGGTACATGTGACATGTTGAGATATGGCAAAAAAAACTGTACAAGTTGTTTTTAAACAAAAAAGATGGCAATTTTGCCGTGGCAAACAAAAATGGGAGACATGGCAACATTCCAGTGGAAAAT
Organism: Aegilops bicornis; assembly: GCA_021605145.1. Classification (NCBI taxonomy): domain Eukaryota; kingdom Viridiplantae; phylum Streptophyta; class Magnoliopsida; order Poales; family Poaceae; genus Aegilops; species Aegilops bicornis. The sequence goes on along the minus strand of CM038671.1, from coordinate 181,872,514 downwards.
TAGACTCACATCAAGCTACTGGTTAGCGATGGTAGCACCTGCACGACCCCAAAGACGATCAGCGGCGTGGAAGATAGACCTACCAACACCACACTCGCAGCACGATCAACCACAAAAAATGACACACCTTAAATTTGCCTTCCCGGGGACACAAAACTAACCATGCAAAAAAGGCACGATTCGTTCACTACACGTTGAACAACCCCTAACCCCCGAGACACACTACTGGTGACAAAAAATGTTGTGATAGCTCCAAATGAGAACTAAACTTACTGTACAAATATCCAGTTATATATCAAGGATGCAAATGTTTGTGTGTTCTGTAAAATAGCATGGTAATTTATCTAAAATGTTTGATTGTTTTTATCTGTCTAAATATCAGCATGGCTACTTTGTACATGATACAATCTTTGAGCATGGAAAAAATTATTATAATTCTATGATGGAATTGCCATGCTGTTTATGAATTATTTGCCATGGTGTCTGAAATTAAATTGCCATGGCAATAAATGAAATTTGGATTGCATGTATATTGTTATCTTACCATGTGCACATAGCCACATACTACATCTACTTGGTTAGCCAATTGAACTCTACATGGTAAGCAACAAGTGACAATTCTACTCACAAGGCAGCGCCAATCGTGCGTGGCTGCGTGTAGTAGGTGTGACAAAGGGGACTAGCCAGAATATCACCTTGAACCCCAAGAAAAAAATGGGATCAGCAAGCTCTTCTCCTAGCTTGGAGATTAGAGCCAACAGCCAGGCCGACTGATTGAAGTTCACATGGCCGTCTGGTTGGAGTTCAGAGCAATTCGCCTGCTTCGAGTACAGATCCAGAGTCGTCGAACGGGACGAGCAACACGGCAGGCAAAGCACCTGACCATGCGGGATACACACGCCCAGCAATGGAGAACTCTGGTGGCTCGTGGTCCTGCTGCCGCTGACCCCCACGCCCTATCTACAACCTTCGCGCGGTTCTGAACACAGCTCTGATACGTCTCCAACGTATCTATAATTTTTTATTGTTCCATGCTATTATATTATCTGTTTTGGATGTTTTATATGCATTAATATGCTATTTTATATTATTTTTGGGACTAACCTATTAACCTCGGGCCCAGTGTCAGTTCCTGTTTTTTCCCTGTTTTTGAGTTTCGCAGAAAAGGAATACCAAACGGAGTCCAAACGGAATGAAACCTTCGTGGTGATTTTTCTTGGGCCAAAAGAAAAACAGGATACTTGGAGATGAAGTCAGAGGAGCCACACGGCGGCCACAAGGACGGAGAGCACGCCCAGGGGGTAGGGCATTCCCCCCACCCTTGTGGGCCCCTCGTGCGCCTCATGACCTAATTCTTTCGCCTATATATTCTCAAATATCCCAAACCACCAGAGGCATCCACGAAAACACTTTTCCACCGCCGCAACCTTCTGTACCTGTGAGATCCCATCTAGGGAACTTTTCCGGCACCCTGCCGGAGGGGGATTGGATCACGGAGGGCTTCTACATCAACACTATTGCCCTTTCGATGAAGCGTGAGTAGTTTACCACAGACCTACGGGTCCATAGCTAGTAGCTAGATGGCTTATTCTCTCTCTTTTATTCTCAATACCATGTTCTCTTCGATGTTCTTGGAGATCTATTCGATGTAATACTTTTTTGCGGTGTGTTTGCCGAGATCCGATGAATTGTGGATTTATAATCAGCTTATCTATGAATATTATTTGAATCCTCTCTTAATTATTTTATGCATGATTTGATATCTTTGTAATTATCTTCAAACTATCGGTTTGGTTTGGCCAACTAGATTGGTTTTTCTTGCATTGGTAGAAGTGCTTAATTTGGGGTTCAATCTTTCGGTGTCCTTTCCCAGTGACAGTAGGGGCAGCAAGGCAGGTATTGTATTGTTGCCATCGATGATAAAAAGATGGGGTTTTCATCATATTGCTTGAGTTAATTCCTCTACATCATGTCATCTTACTTAATGCGTTACTCCGTTCTTTACGAACTTAATACTCTAGATGCATGGTTGATAGCGGTCGATGTGTGGAGTAATAGTAGTAGATGTAGAATTGTTTCGGTCTACTTGACACGGAGGTGATGCTTATATTCATGATCATTGCCTTAGATATCGTCATAACTTTGTGCTTTTCTATCAATTGCTCGACAGTAATTTGTTCACCCACCGTATTATTTGCTATCTTGAGAGAAGCCTCTAGTGAAACTTATGGCCCCCGGGTCTATTTTCCATCATATAGGTTTCTGATCTACTATTTTGCAATCTTTTACCTTACGATCTATAAACCAAAAATACCAATATATTTACTTTATCGTTTATCTATCTCTATCAGATCTCACTTTTGCAAGTAACCGTGAAGGGATTGACAACCCCTTTATCGCGTTGGGTGCAAGTTGTTTGATTGTTTGTGCAGGTATTCGGTGATTTGTACGTTGTCTCCTACTAGATTGATACCTTGGTTCTCAAACTGAGGGAAATACTTATCTCTACTTTGTTGCATCACCCTTTCCTCTTCAAGGGAAAAACCAATGCAAGCTCAAGAAGTAGCAGGAAGAATTTCTAGCCCGTTGCCGGGGAGATCTACGCCAAGTCAAGCCATACCAAGTACCCATCATAAACTCTCATCTCTTGCATTACATTATTCGTAATTCGCCTCTCGTCTTCCTCTCCCCCACTTCTATAACGATTTTCGAAAATATTTGCCTTTTCTCCGCCCCTCTTCTGTTTGTCTTCTTCGCTTTCTTTTTGTGTGCTCGTGTGTTGGATTGCTTGCTTTGTCATGATGGCTCAAGAGAATACAAAATTGTGTGACTTTTCCAACACAAATAATAATTATTTTATTAGTACTCTGATTTGCTCCCGCCACTAGTGCGGAATCTTATGAAATTAATGCCGCTTTGCTGAATCTTGTTATAAAAGATCAATTTTCTGGCCTTCCTAATGAAGATGCCACTTCCCATCTAAACAATTTTGTTGATTTGTGTGATATGCAAAAGAAAAAATATGTGGATAATGTTAGGACCCCGATCCTAAGTCACACCGATCTAGGATGTAACACATCATATCACTTTGTGGCCTCACACACGGAATTCCCACGGGTGCCACCTTACCTGGTGATACGTCTCCAACGTATCTATAATTTATGAAGTACTCATGCTATTATATTATCCATCTTGGATGTTTTATGGGCTTTACTATGCACTTTTATATTATTTTTGGGACTAACATATTGACCCAGAGCCCAGTGCCAGTTCCTGTTTTTCCCTTGTTTCAGTGCTTCGAAGAAAAGGAATATCAAACAGAGTCGAAACGGAATGAAACCTTCTGGAGAAGTTATTTTTGGAAGGAAAGCAACCTGATAGACTTGGAGTGCATGTCAGGAAAGAAACAAGGGAGCCACGAGGTAGGGGGGCGCGCCCACCCCCCAAGGGCACGCCCTCCACCCTCGTGGGCCCCTCGTGGCTCCCTTGACGTATTTCTTTCTCCTATATATACCAATATACCCTAAAACCATCCGGGAACATAATAGATCGGGAGTTCCGCCGCCGCAAGCCTCTGTAGCCACCAAAAACCAATCGGGACCCTGCTCCCAAGACTCGTCAAGGGGGGAACCCTCACTGGTGGCCATCTTCATCATCCCGTTGCTCTCCATGACGAGGAGGGAGTAGTTCACCCTCGGGGCTGAGGGTATGTACCAGTAGCTATGTGTTTGATCTCTCTCTCTCTCTCTCTCTCTCTCTCTCTCGTGTTATTGATTTGGCACGATCTTCATGTATCGCGAGCTTTGCTATTATAGTTGGATCTTATGTTACTTCTCCTCCTCTACTCTCTTGTAATGGATTGAGTTTTCCCTTTCAATTAATCTTATCGGATTGAGTCTTTAATGATTTGAGAGCACTTGATGTATGTCTTGCCATGCGTATCTGTGGTGACAATGGGATATCACGTGATTCACTTGATGTATGTTTTGGTGATCAACTTGCGGGTTCCGCCCATGAACTTATGCATAGGGGTTGGCACACGTTTTCGCCTTGATTCTCGGTAGAAACTTTGGGGCACTATTTGAGGTTCTATGTGTTGGTTGAATAGATGAATCTGAGATTGTGTGATGCATATCGTATAGTCATACCCACGGATACTTGAGGTGACATTGGAGTATCTAGGTGACATTATGGTTTTGGTTGATTTGTGTCTTAAGGTGTTGTTCTAGTACGAACTCTAGGGCTGTTTGTGACACTTATAGGAATAGCCCAACGGATTGATTGCAAAGAATAACTTTGAGGTGGTTTCGTACCCTACCATAATCTCTTCGTTTGTTCTCCACTATTAGTGACTTTGGAGTGACTCTTTGTTGCATGTTGAGGTGTAGTTATATGATCCAATTATGTTATTATTGTTGAGAGAACTTGCACTAGTGAAAGTATGAACCCTAGGCCTTGTTTCCTAGCATTGCAATACCGTTTACGCTCACTTTTATCAATAGTTACCTTGCTGTTTTAATATTTTCAGATTACAAAAACCTATATCTACCATCCATATTGCACTTGTATCACCATCTCTTCACCAAACTAGTGCACCTATACAATTTACCATTGTATTGGGTGTGTTGGGGACACAAGAGACTCTTTGTTATTTGGTTGCAGGGTTGCTTGAGAGAGACCATCTTCATCCTGCGCCTCCCACGGATGATAAACCTTAGGTCATCCACTTGAGGTAAATTTGCTACTGTCCTACAAACCCCTGCACTTGGAGGCCTAACAACGTCTACAAGAAGAAGGTTGCATAGTAGACATCAAGCTCTTTTCTGGCGCCGTTGCCGGGGAGGTGAGTGCTTGAAGGTATATCTTTATATCTTGCAATCGAATCTTTTTGTTTCTTGTTTTAGCACTAGTTTAGTTTATAAAAGAAAACTACAAAAAATGGAATTGATTTTGTCTCACACGCTTCACCTTTTTTATATCTTTCGTGAGTATGATAGAAAGGAAAATTTTGCCAAAGTGTTAGAAGAAGAATGCATTAGAATGTTTGGCACTAAATCTTTGAATGATTAGAATGATTGCAATGTTGTTAGTATGAACTCCTTGAATATCCATGGTACTAATGATGATTGCACTAGTTATGATGAAAATGTCTCCTATAAACATGTCAATTTTTGTGGAGTACATTGGGTTTGCGAGTACACACCAAATAGGGAAGGTAGATATTGCAAGAGGCATAAGCATTTAGAAACTAAATGGTTGCAAGAAAGGCTAGATGCGTGTGCTGAAAATTTAAACTTTATTAGCCATACTTGTGAACTTTGCAATGAACGTGATCATTTCAGTACCCAATGCAAATTGTTTCATGATTGTATCGTGTCCAAAAATTGTGATGACTTGATTTCCCTTGCACATCATAATGAACTTAGTTTGCTCTTGGGTTATGAAGAAATGAAACGTATAACTAAGGATATTCCAAAATTTGCCCTTGATAGAGTTCTTCATTTTGATCTAGAGGAAATTTATATGTATTGCACGGTGAATTGCATTGAAAATCCTTATATTGCCAATTACATAAAGAAAAGAAAACAAATAAAAGATGAAGAGAATACTAACGAGAGGGAAGAGACTTCCCAATATTCTCCTATTATTTCTTATGATGAATCAGGTAACGAGGAGGAGCCTTCTATTCGACCAATCTCATTAATAAGGAGCTCCAAAAAGAGAATTGAACCCACACATGAGGTGAAGAAGAAGAAAAGAAAAAGTAAGAGGGGTAAAAAGATATCTCTCCCAAATAAATTTGCTCCTATTATTGTTGTGCCTCATGAAAATGAATCAAAAATAATTGCGGAAGATGATGCACTTGATGATGATGTCGTTATGCCTATTGCTTGTTGCAATGATTATGATTGGGAAGATAATGATACTTCTTATGATCTTGAAAACCTTTTTGGCACTTGCTTGGAAGAATATGATCATTGCTATACTATTGGTGTTATCCATACTATTAATGATGAGAGTGATTATGCTTATGATATGAAAAGGCCCAAGCTTGGGGAAGCTATGTTTGATGAGGATGACATATTTGAGAATATATTTGCTGAAATTAATGTTTGTCCCAAGCTTGGGGATGCTATGTTTAATAATGATGATATTTTTAGCCTCCCAAGTTTTTATATGCAAAGTTGTTATGATGATAGCATGCCTTCTACCTATGATAATTATATTGATGAAAGTCGGTTTGGAAGAGTGTCAACTTTAGGTAGTGATCCCACAATATTGGAGGATTTTGAATCTTATTGTGATAATTATGAAAGTGGATTTGGAGAGGTCATGACTTTATTTAGTGATGTATCCACTATTTCGGAAGAGGTTTCAATCGATTATGATGAGAACAAAGTTACTACTTATGATGATTATTGTGATGAAACTTATGCTATAAAAAGTAGTGATGATTATACTTATAAAACTTGTCATGATTATGATTACCCTTTTCTGAACATTACTTATTTAATGTGGAAACAATTTATAGTATTCAATTTTCTTATGATACTCCCATTATTCCGAATGAGAAGAATTTTGCTTATGTGGAGAGTAATAAAATTTATATTCTCGTAGATCATGAAAAGAATGCTTTAGGTGCTAGTTATATTGTTGAATTCATTCATGATGCTACTGAAAATTATTATGAGAGAGGATCATATGCTTCTACATATTGCAATAATATCAAGTTTCCTCTCTATGTGTTGAAAATCTTGAAGATTTGCTTGTTTTGCCTTCCTATGCAAGTTAATTATTGTTCCCATAAATTGTTTGCTCACAAAATCCCTATGCATAGGAAGTGGGTTAAACTTAAATGTTCTAGTAATATTCTTCATGATGCTCTCTTTATGTTTCAATTCTTATCTTTTATGTGAGCATCATTGAAATCATCATGCCTAGCTAGGGGCGTTAAACGTTAGCGCTTGTTGGGAGGCAACCCAATTTTATTTTAGTTTCTTACTTTTTGGTTCTGTTTAGGAATAAATAATCCATATATCTTCTTTTTAGATGTGGTTTTGTGTTTAATTTAGTGTTTGTGCCAAGTAGAACCTTTGGGAAGACTTGGTTGAAGTCTTTATGATCATGCTGTAAAAAAAAGAAACTTTAGCGCTCACGAGATTAGCTAAAACGTTTTACTGGAGAGTGATATTTAGTTGATTCTTTTTTCAGATGATTACTAGACAAATTCCTCAGGTCCACCAATTTATTTTAGAATTTTTGGAGTTCCATAAGTTTGCGCTAGTTATAGATTACTACAGACTGTTCTGTTTTTGACAGATTCTGTTTTTCGTGTGTTGTTTGCTTATTTTGATGAATCTATGGCTAGTAAAATAGTTTATAAACCATAGAGAAGTTGGAATACAGTAGTTTTAACACCAATATAAATAAAGAATGAGTTCATTAAAGTACCATGAAGTGGTGTTTTGTGTTCTTTCGCTAACGGAGCTCACGAGATTTCTGTTAAGTTTTGTGTTGTGAAGTTTTCAAGTTTTGGGTAAAGATTCGATGGACTATGGAATAAGGAGTGGCAAGAGCCTAAGATCGTGGATGCCCAAGGCACCCCAAGGTAATATTCAAGGATAACCAAGCGTCTAAGCTTGGGGATGCCCCGGATGGCATCCCCTCTTTCGTCTTCGTTCATCGGTAACTTTACTTGGAGCTATATTTTTATTCACCACATGATATGTGTTTTGCTTGGAGCGTCATTTTATTTTCTTTAGCTTTGCTTGATGTTTGAATAAAATACCAAGATCTGAAAGTCTTAAATGTTAGAGAGTCTTCACATAGCTACATAATTATTTAACTACTCATTGATCTTCACTTATATCTTTTTGGAGTAGTTTGTCATTTACTCGTGTGCTTCACTTATATCCTATGAGTAAATGGTTGAATGATTTGAATGTCATAAATCTGAAATTATATATGTTTCATATGCCTTTCCCATAGGGAGTAATGCCTTCACATATAAGAAGTAGAGGTGGTAAATTTATTGAAGGTTAGCAAACATTGTATTGGTCACTTGAACAATTCATGAAAGAATATTGAAGGAAGGGAGGTTTCACATATAAATATACTATCTTGGACATCTTCTATGATTGTGATCCCCATTAATTATTTTCAAACCTGAGAAAATTAGTTGAAGTTGGACAAGGAAGACAACATAATGAGTTATGCTTGGGTATATTTGTATACGTTATATTGTTTTGGATCCTCTAACATGTGGTGCTTGCTATTTAGAATCCTTTGCTAGCCAAAATATCTGTACTAGGCGGGAATACTGCTTGTGCATCCAAATCCCTTGAACCAAGTTTTTTCCATGAGTGTCCACCATATCTACCTATATGCGGTATTTACCTGCCGTTCCAAGTAAATTTGCATGTGCCAAACTCTAAACCTTCAAATAATGATCTGTTTTGTATGCCCGAATCGCTCATGTAGCGACTACGGGTTAGTAGTATCTTCCATGCTAGGTGGGTTATTCTCACGATGAGTGGACCCCGCTCATCATTCACGAGAAAATGGCTGGTAACTGGGATGCCCAATCCCATGATCAAAATATCGAAATCAAATAAAAAATAATTGCAAACAAAACTCCCCCTGGATTGATGTTAGTTGGAGGCACCCGTTGTTTCGGGCAAGCCATGGATTGATGATTGTTGGTGGAGGGGGAGTAAAAATCTTTACCTTTCTGTTTGGGAACCGCCTATAATGTATGTAGTATGAAGATATTGGGAACTCTTGGTCGTTATGTTGACAATGAAAGCATACCTCTCAAAATTATTTTCATCTCTGTTTTTGCTTCAAGCTCTGGCACCTCTGCAAATCCCTGCTTCTCTCTGCGAAGGGCCTATCTTTTACTTTTATGCAAGAGTCAGTAGTATTCCTTCTCATTCCAACCTACTCTTTAGTTTGCAAGCATCATGTGATGGAAAGATCTAAGCATATATGGCCATTCAAATACATTTGAGCATGAATTATTACTGTTGACATTACCCTTGAGGAAAAAGGTTGGGAGGCGAAACATTAAGACCCTATCTTTCTCTGTGTTCGATGAATACTATTTGTTCTAAAAATATGCTTTGAGTGGTAGTAATCATTGAAGACTAAAAATGATAGTTGAGTATGTGAAGTTTGCTGAATCAAAGCTCTGACATAGAATCTTCCTGAAAATAAGATGAATTGCAATTGTTGGATGACTGAGAACATAGTTTGTTAGTTTTCAAGAAAGTTTATGATCTATACTTTAACATGTGAATAGTTTGTTACTTGATCATGCAAAGTTCTATGAGTTGAGCTACTGTTATGACATATAATGATGCTAGACAAGGCGATTGAAATTATCATTGATCAAACTTATGCACCTGCTAGAATTCACACTTCATAATTATTTCTTTTATCATTTACCTACTCAAGGACGAGCAGGAATTAAGCTTGGGGATGCTGATACGTCTCCAACATATCTATAATTTATGAAGTATTCATGCTATTATATTATCCATCTTGGATGTTTTATGGGCTTTACTATGCACTTCTATATTATTTTGGGACTAACCTATTGACCCAGAGCCCAAAGTGTCAGCCTCGCTTTTTTCCCTTGTTTTAGTGTTTCGAAGAAAAGGAATATCAAATAGAATCGAAACGGAATGAAACCTTCTGGAGAAGTTATTTTTGGAAGGAAAGCAACCTGATAGACTTGGAGTGCACGTCAGGAAAGAAACGAGGGAGCCACGAGGTAGGGGGCGCGCCCACCCCCCTAGGACGCACCCTCCACCCTCGTGGGCCCCTCATGGCTCCCCTGACGTATTTCTTCCTCCTATATATACCAATATACCCTAAAACCATCGGGGAACATAACAGATCGGGAGTTCCGCCGCCGCAAGCCTCTGTAGCCACCAAAAACCAACCAGGTCCCTGTTCCGGCACCCTACCAAAGGGGGGAATCCTCACCGGTGGCCATCTTCATCATCCCGGCGCTCTCCATGACGAGGAGGGAGTAGTTCACCCTCGGGGCTGAGGGTATGTACCAGTAACTATGTGTTTGATCTCTCTCTCTCTCTCTCTCTCTCTCTCTTGTTCTTGATTTGGCACGATCTTGATGAATCGCGAGCTTTGCTATTATAGTTGGATATTATGTTGCTTCTCCTCCTCTACTCTCTTGTAATGGATTGAGTTTTCCCTTTGAAGTAATCTTATGGGATTGAGTCTTTAATGATTTGAGAGCACTTGATGTATGTCTTGCCGTGTGTATCTGTGGTGACAATGGGATATCATGTGATTCACTTGATGTATGTTTTGGTGATCAACTTGCGGGTTCCGCCCATGAACTTATGCATAGGGGTTGGCACACGTTTTCGTCTTGATTCTCCGGTAGAGACTTTGGGGCACTCTTTGAGGTTCTATGTGTTGGTTGAATAGATGAATCTGAGATTGTGTGATGCATATCGTATAATCATACCCACGGATGCTTGAGGTGACATTGGAGTATCTAGGTGACATTAGGGTTTTGGTTGATTTGTGTCTTAAGGTGTTATTCTAGTACGAACTCTAGGGCTGTTTGTGACACTTATAGGAATAGCCCAATGGATTGATTGAAAAGAATAACTTTGAGGTGGTTTCGCATCTACCATAATCTCTTCGTTTGTTCTCCACTATTAGTGACTTTGGAGTGGCTCTTTATTGCATGTTGAGGGATAGTTATATGATCCAATTATGTTATTATTGTTGAGAGAACTTGCACTAGTGAAAGTACGAACCCTATTCCTTGTTTCCTAGCATTGCAATACCATTTACGCTCACTTTTATCATTAGTTACCTTGCTGTTTTTATATTTTCAGATTACAAAAACCTATATCTACCATCCATATTGCACTTGTATCACCATCTCTTCGCCAAACTAGTGCACCTATACAATTTACCATTGTATTGGGTGTGTTGGGGGCACAAGAGACTCTTTGTTATTTGGTTGCAGGGTTGCTTGAGAGAGACCATCTTCATCCTACGCCTCCTAGGGATTGATAAACCTTAGGTCATCCACTTGAGGGAAATTTGCTACTGTCCTACAAACCCCTGCACTTGGAGGCCCAACAACGTCTACAAGAAGAAGGTTGCATAGTAGACGTCACCTGGTCGGGGATTGTTTGCGCCTTTTGGCTCACGTATATGATAGTGTCTCTAGCATCCATATGACAGAGAACCCAGCCGACATGACTAGTCGTAAACCTAAGGTGGTACTAACTTACAGGGACAGGCATACATGACCCAACAACGAACGTGTCGATCATCAACATATGAACCCAAGTCGTAGCAAGCTACAAGGACTTAAAGGAACAAGGCGTGACATTTCCCCGAAGGGACGGACACAGGAATGAGCCGGCCAGCCTAAGTGTTTCGGAGTAGTAGCAAGCTACCATGGCTCAATGGAAGCACTAGGAGACATTTCCCCATAAGAGAGGCTACCAAGAATAAACAACTAGGTTGTCGGATCCCACACATACCAAGCATTTCAAAATCATACACACAATATGCTCGATATGTTTAAATACAACATGGCATCGCAACAAAACTCTACGACTCAAAGTATTTATTCATTAGGCTCCGAGGAACCAGATATTACAAATATGGGTCTGATGACCCAACATTCAAGTCATACAAGCAATAAGCACATGCGGAAGCGTAACTTGTCTGAGTACAGACAACTGCAAATGAAAAAGGTTGAGAAGCCTGACTATCTACAAGACCCTGCCGAGGGCACAAGACCGTAGCTGAGGTAACAAGCTAGACGTCGAAGTCCACGCGGAACTACTAGTGAGAATGAAGACTCTCTGCAAAAACGTAAATTAAGCAAACGTGAGTACAAATGTACCCAGCAAGACTTACATAAGAACTAGCTACATATGCATCAATATCATTAACTGCAGCAAGTCAGCTCTGACTCAGTGGCTATCCTGAACTACGTCTGCAAGTAACTCTTTTGGGGTGGTGCACACGAGTCCACATATTCACCAAATCAATACACCACTATGGATCCACTCCTGTCTCCCTACGAGAACGCCATCCATAGCACTCACGCTTATCTTGCGCATTTTATAGTATCCACTTTCACTTGTCTATGAACTATATAAGCAATCAAGTAGTCCTTTACCGCGGACGCGGCTATTCGAATAGATGTTGTTCCTGTAGGGGTGTACTTCTTCACACACGCTCTCGCCACTTACCGCCATGTACACATCATGTATCTCGGCAACCTTCAAGCGGAAGCCTGGAGAGGGTGTCGGCCACGACCTGACTAACCACACAAGTCCCTAGTCCAGTTTTATCGCCTATTCAGGTTCCATCCACAAGGAGTCCGACCGAGGTTTCCACTATGGCCCCGAACGATGTGTGCAGGGTTCCCGGGTCACCAAACGGGCGACTCGGTACACCGAGCCTGAAGGAAATATGCCCTAGAGGCAATAATAAAGTTGTTATTTATATTTCCTATATCATGATAAATGTTTATTATTCATGCTAGAATTGTATTAACGTGAAACTTAGTATATGTGTGAATACATAGACAAAACAGAGTGTCCCTAGTATGCCTCTACTTGACTAGCTCGTTAATCAAAGATGGTTAAATTTCCTGACCATAGACATGTGTTGTCATTTGATGAACGGGATCACATCATTAGAGAATGATGTGATTGACAAGACCCATCTGTTAGCTTAGCACTACAATCGTTTAGTTTATTGCTATTACTTTCTTCATGACTTATACATGTTCCTCTGACTATGAGATTATGCAACTCCCGAATACCGAAGGAACACTTAGTGTGCTATCAAATGTCACAATGTAACTGTGTGATTATAAAGATGCTCTACAGGTGTCTCCGATGGTGTTTATTGAGTTGTCATAGATCAAGATTAGGTTTTGTCACTCCGATTGTCGGAGAGGTATCTCTGGGCCCTCTCGGTAATGCACATCACTATAAGCCTTGCAAGCAATGTGACTAATGAGTTAGTTATGGGATGATGCATTACGAAAGAAGTAAAGAGACTTGCCGGTAACGAGATTGAACTAGGTATGATGATACCTACGATCGAATCTCGGGCAAGTAACATACCGATGACAAAGGGAACAACGTATGTTGTTATGCAGTCTAACCGATAAAGATCTTTATAGAATATGTAGGAACCAATATGAGCATCCAGGTTCTGCTCTTGGTTATTGACCGGAGATGAGTCTCAGTCATGTCTACATAGTTCTCGAACCCGTAGGGTCCGCACGCTTAACGTTCGATGACGATTGGTATTTTGAGTTTATGTGTTTTGATGTACCGAAGGTTGTTTGGAGTCCCGGATGTGATCACGTACATGACAAGGAGTCTCAAAATGGTCTAGACATGAATATTGGAAGGTTATGTTTGGACACCGGAATAGTTTCGGATGAGTTCGGGCATTTTCGGAGTACCGGGGGGTTACCGGAACCCCCCGGGGAGTTAATGGGCCTTGATGGGCCATAGTGGACGAGAGGAGGAGGCGGCCAGGTGTGGCGCGCGCCCCCTAGGCCCAATCCGAATTGGGGTAGGGTTTGGGGGGCGGCCCCCCTTTTCCTTTTCTCCCTCTTCCCTTCCTTCCCCCTCCTAGTTGGACTAGGAAAGGGGGGAAACCTACTCCTAGTAGGAGTGGGAACCCCCCCTTGGGGCGCACCCTAGGAGGCCGGCCCTCCCCCTCCTCCACTCCTTTATATACGGGGGAGGGGGGCACCCCATATACACACAAGTTGATTTCTTAGCCGTGTGCGGTGCCCCCCTCCATAGTTTTCCACCTCGGTCATATTGTCATAGTGCTTGGCGAAGCCCTGCATCGGTAACTTCATCATCACCATCACTACGCCGTCGTGCTCATGAAACTCTCCCTCAGCCTCAGCTGGATCTAGAGTTTGAGGGACGTCACTGAGCTGAACGTGTGCAGATCGTGGAGGTGCCGTGCGTTTGATACTTGATCGGTTGGATCGCGAAGATGTTCGACTACATCAACCGCATTACTTAACGCTTCCGCTTTCGGTCTACGAGGGTACTACTACCTCTTGAGCATGTGTTGGTTTTCCCTTGAAGAGGAAAGGGTGATGCAGCAAAGTAGGGTAAGTATTTCCCTCAGTTTTTGAGAACCAAGGTATCAATCGAGTAGGAGACTACATGCAAATCGCCTAGTACCTGCACAAACAATCAAGAACCTTGCAACCAACACGATAAAAGGGGTTGTCAATCCCTTCACGACCACTTGCAAAAGTGAGATCTGATAAAGATAATAAGATAAATATTTTTTGTATTTTTGTTGTATAGATTGGAAAGTAAAGATTGCAAAATAAACGGCGATAGAAATTGGCAAGTTGATGGGAACTTATATGATGTAAAATAGACCCGAGGGCCGTAGGTTTCACTAGTGGCTTCTCTCATGATAGCATATATTACGATGGGTGAACAAATTAATGCAAATCAATTGATAGAAAAGCGCATAGTTATGAGAATATCTAGGCATGCTCATGAACATAGGCATCACGTCCGTGTCAAGTAGACCGAAACGATTCTGCATCTACTACTGTTACTCCACACATGGACCGCTATCTAGCATGCATCTAGAGTATTAAGTTCATAAGAACAGAGTAACGCATTAGGCAAGATGACATGATGTAGAGGGATAAACTCAAGCAATATGATATAAACCCCATCTTTTTATCCTCAATGGCGACAATACAATACGTGCCTTGCTGCCCCTGCTGTCACCGGGAAAGGACACTGCAAGATTGAACCCAAAGCTAAGCACTTCTCCCATTGCAAGAAAGATCAATCTAGTAGGCCAAACTAAACCGATAATTCGAAGAGACTTGCAAAGATATCAAATCATGCATATAAGAATTCAGAGAAGAACCAAATATTTTTCATAGATAATCTTGATCATAAACCCACAATTCATCGGATCTCGGCAAACACACCGCAAAAAGTATTACATCGAATAGATCTCCAAGAACATCGAGGAGAACTTTGTATTGAGAACCAAAGAGAGAGAAGAAGCCATCTAGCTAATAACTATGGACCCAAAGGTCTGTGGTAAACTACTCACACATCATCGGAGAGGCTATGGTGTTGATGTACAAGCCCTCCATGATTGAATCCCCCTCCGACAGATCGCCGGAAAAGGCCCCAAGATGGGATCTCACGGGTACAGAAGGTTGCGGCGGTGGAAAAGTAGTTTGGTGGCTCTCCTGGATGTTTTAAGGGTATAAGAGTATATATAGGCGAAAGAAGTACTTTCGTGGAGCTACGAGGGGCCCACAAGGGTGGGGGTGTGCCTACCCCCTGGGCGCGCCCTCCTGCCTCGTGTCTGCCTCATTGCGTCTCTGACTTCCACTCCAAGTCTCCTAGATCGCATTTGTTCCAAGAAAGATCCTCGCGAAGGTTTCATTCCATTTGGATTCCGTTTGATATTCCTTTTCTGCGAAACACTGAAATAGGCAAAAAAACAGCAACTGGCACTGGGCCTCGGTTAATAGGTTAGTCCCAAAAATAATATAAAAGAGCATATTAAAGCCCATTAAACATCCAAAACAGATAATATAATAGCATGGAACGGTAAAAAATTATAGATACGTTGGAGGCGTATCAGCTTCCCCAAGCTTAATTCCTGCTCGTCCTCGAGTAGGTAAATGATAAAAACAGATTATTGACTCTAGAGCAAGTGGGAGACTGAAGGAAATATGCCCTAGAGGCAATAATAAAGTTGTTATTTATATTTCCTTATATCATGATAAATGTTTATTATTCATGCTAGAATTGTATTAACCGGAAACTTAGTACATGTGTGAATACATAGACAAAACAGAGTGTCCATAGTATGCCTCTACTTGACTAGCTCGTTAATCGAAGATGGTTAAGTTTGTTGACCATAGACATGTGTTGTCATTTGATGAACGGGATCACATCATTAGAGAATGATGTGATGGACAAGACCCATCTGTTTGCTTAGCACTATGATCATTTAGTTTACTGCTATTGCTTTCTTCATGACTTATACATGTTCCTCTGACTATGAGATTATGCAACTCCCGAATACCGGAGGAAGACTTAGTGTGCTATCAAACGTCACAACATAAATGGGTGATTATAAAGATGCTCTACAGGTGTCTCCGATGGTGTTTGTTGAGTTGACATCGATCGAAATTAGGATTTGTCACTCCATTTGTCAGAGAGATATCTCTGGGCCCTCTCGGTAATGCACATCACTATAAGCCTTGCAAGCAATGTGACTAATGAGTTAGTTATGGGATGATGCATTACGGAACGAGTAAAGAGACTTGCCGGTAACGACATTGAACTAGGTATGATGATACCGACGATCGAATCTCGGGCAAGTAACATACCGATGACAAAGGGAACAACGTATGTTGTTATGCGGTTTGACCGATAAAGATCTTCATAGAATATGTAGGAACCAATATGACCATCCAGGTTCCGCTATTGGTTATTTACCGGAGATGAGTCTCGGTCATGTCTACATAGTTCTCGAACCCGTAGGGTCCGCACGCTTACCGTTCGATGACGATCGGTATTATGAGTTTATGTGTTTTGATGTACCGAAGGTTGTTCGGAGTCCCGGATGTGATCACGGACATGACGAGGAGTCTCGAGATGGTCAAAAATGAAGATTTATGTATTGGAAGGTTATGTTTGGACACCGGAATAGCTTCGGATGAGTTCAGGCATTTTCCGGAGTACCGGGGGGTTACCGGAACCCCCCGGGGAGTTAATGGGCCTTGATGGGCCATAGTGGAAGAGAGGAGGAGGCGGCCATGTGTGGCAGCACGCGCCCCCTAGGCCCAATCCAAATTGGGGTAGGTTTTGGGGGGAGGGGTCGGCCCCCTTTTCCTTCGCTCCCTCTTCCCTTCCTTCCCCCTCCTAGTTGGACTAGGAAAGGGGGGAAACCTACTCCTAGTAGAAGTAGGAATCCCCCCTTGGGGCGCACCCTAGGAGGCCGGCCCTCCCCCTCCTCCACTCCTTTACATACGGGGGAGGGGGCACCCCATAGACACACAAGTTGATTTCTTAGCCGTGTGCGGTGCCCCCCTCCACAGTTTTCCACCTCTGTCATATTGTCGTAGTGCTTAGGTGATGCCCTGCGTCGGTTTCATCATCACCGTCACCACGCCGTCATGCTGACAAAACTCTCCCTCGGCCTCAGCTGGATCTAGAGTTCGAGGGATGTCACCGCGCTGAACGTGTGCAGATCGCGGAGGTGTCGTGCCTTCGTTACTTGATCGGTTGGATCGCGAAGACGTTCGACTACATCAACCGCGTTATTTAACGCTTCCGCTTTTGGTCTACGAGGGTACATGAAGACACTCTCCCCACTCGTTGCTATCCTTCTCCTAGATAGATCTTGCGTGATCGTAGGAAAGTTTTTGAAATACTACATTCCCCAACAGGGCCACGTGCGTACCGCATCACAGTCCACCCCTCGGGTCAGCGCTGCACACAGCCTCCAGCATACTACAAACACCAGAAAGTACTTGCAACTCCTGGACAGAGGCCAGGGGCAGTTAATAAGTCTAGAGGGTCCATTGGTTTCGGGCCCAACGCGTGGTAGTAGTTGATACGTCTCCAACGTATCTATATTTTTTTATTGTTCCATGTTGTTTTATTATCAATCTTGGATGTATTATAATCATTTTATAGTCATTTTATATCATTTTTTGGTACTAACCTATTGACATAGTGCCAAGTGCCAGTTACTGTTTTTCCATGTTTTTTACATCGCAGGAAATCAATATCAGATGAAGTCCAAATGCCACGGAACTCCACGATGATTTTTTATGGGCCAGGAGGAAGGAAATGGGACCTGGTTGCACCTGGGGGGTGCCTCGAGAGGGGCACAACCCACCAGGGTGCGCCAGGAGGCCCAGGCGCGCCCTGGTGGGTTGTGCCCACCTCGGGTGTCCCCCGGACCGCCTCTTTGCTCTATAAATACCCCAAAATACCAAAAACCTAGGGTGTCGATGAAATATTCATCCAGATGCCGCAGAGTCCAGAACCACCAGATCCAATCTAGACACCATCTCGGATGGGGTTCACCACCTCCATTGGTGCCTTTCCGATGATGCGTGAGTAGTTCCATGTAGACCTTCAGGTCCGTAGTTAGTATCTAGATGGCTTTCTCTCTCTCATTGAATTCTCAATACAATGGTCTCTTGGAGATCCATATGATGTAACTTTTTTGCACTGTGTTTGTTGGGATCTGATGAACTTTGAGTTTATTATCAGTCATATCTTTTTATATCCATGAAAGTTATTTGAGTTTCTTTGATCTCTTATATGCATGATATCTTATATACTCGTATTTCTTCTCCTATATTTGGTTTTGTTTGGCCAACTTGATCTATTTATCTTGCAATGGAAAGAGGTGCCCGGTAGTGGGTTCGATCTCATGATTGCTTGATCCTAGTGACAGAAAGGGAATCGACACGTATGTATCGTTTCTACTAAGGATAAAAAGACGAGATCTATATCTACCGCCATAGATAAACGGATCTTGTCTACATCATGTCATCGTTCTTATTGAATTACTCTGTTTTTCCATGAACTTAATACACTAGATGCATGCTGGATAGCGCTCAATGTGTGGAGTAATAGTAGTAGATGCAGGCAGGAGTTGGTCTACTAATCTTGGACGTGATGCCTATGTAATGATCATCGCCTGGATATAGTCATAATTATTTGAGGTTCTATCAATTGCCCAACAGTAATTTGTTTACCCACCGTTTGCTATTTTTCTCGAGAGAAGCCACTAGTGAAACCTACGCCCCCCGGGTCTTCTTTCTCATATATTTGCTTGTGATCTTTTTCCTTTGCACTTTTATTCAGATCTATTAAACAGAAAATACAAAAATACTTTGCTGCACTTTATTTTATTTGCGATATATTATTTTGATTATTACAACTTTCTCCCGTCCACGCACCGTTTCTGGCGCCGTACCCCAAAAAGGGATTGACAACCCCTTTAACACGTTGGGTTGTGAGGTGTTGTTATTTGTGT
This sequence comes from Aegilops bicornis, assembly GCA_021605145.1. Classification (NCBI taxonomy): domain Eukaryota; kingdom Viridiplantae; phylum Streptophyta; class Magnoliopsida; order Poales; family Poaceae; genus Aegilops; species Aegilops bicornis. The sequence goes on along the minus strand of CM038671.1, from coordinate 181,853,407 downwards.
GCAGGGGCTGTTTACATTGTGTTGCTTGGTTCTCTTACAGGTTCGATAACCTTGGTTTCATATCTGAGGGAGATACCTACGCCGTTGTGCTGCATCATCCCTTCCTCTTTGGGGAAATACTGACGTAGCTTCAAGCGACATCAAAAGGAATTTCTGGCACCGTTGCCGGGGAGGATCTTCAACATATACCAGGTTCCTAATCACAAATCTCACCTCCTCGCAATTTACATTATTTTCCATTTGCCACTCGTTTTCATCTCCCCCACTTCACAAATTTGTCGTTTTATTCACCTTCTTTTTTGTTCGCCTTTTTTTGTCAGATCTCTTGTTTGCTTGTGTGACCATGTGTCTTCTATTTTCTTGCATCTTCACTTGATAAAAATCTATTGATATGGATCCTCATCCACTAGCTAATCTTGTTAAGAGATCTAATTATGTTGAACCAGTTGTAGTGATGTGAGTGCACTTGATTATCTCTATGAAGCTTTGCTTGAAATTCGTGAATCTGAAAATTGTGATGAAGAAATCTGTGATGTGATTCATGATAACTCCTTGAATGAAAAGCATAATTGCAATGATTTCACTATAAATTCTATTAATGTCAATTGTTTTAATACTATGCAAAATCCCAAGCTTGGGGATGCTAATTTTGCTATGTCCACTACTTGTTGCAATGATCATGATTGGGGTGATTCTTCTTATGATCTTGAAAATTTATTTAAGCCTCATGATGAATATGTTTGGAATCATATTGAAAGTGGGTTTGGAAGAGTGTCAACTTTAGGTAAAAGTAATTCCACATATTTGGAGAGTGTTCAATCTTACAATTTTTTTATGAAAGTGGGTTTGGAGAGGTCATGACTTTAGTTGGTGTTAATCCCACTATCTTGGAAGATTATAAAACTCTTATGCATGTGGATCATGAAGAGAAAATTTTATATAATAGCTATATTGTTGAATTTGATCATGATCCTACATGTAATTATTATGAGAGAGGAAAATATGGTCGTAGAAATTTTCATGTTACTAAGTTACCTCTTGTTATGTTGAGATTGCTATTGTTTCTTTCTTCTTCCTTGCATACGCTAGTTTTTGCTTCTCTTGATAATTTGTTTACCTATAAAACTCCTATGCATAGGAAGTATGTTATACTTAGATGTGTGTGTCACATGTTTCATGATGCTCTCTTTGTGTTTCAATTATTATCTATCGTGTGAGCATCGTTGAAATCTTATGCCCAGCTAGGGGCGTAAAACTATAGCGCTTGTTGGGAGGCAACCCAATGAATAAAATTTATTTTTGCTTTTTGATTTCTATTTTTGAGTCTTAGCACAATTATGCTACAGTTATGATTGTATTTTTTGTGTTTTAATTAGTGTTTGTGCCAAGTAGAACCAATAGATCTTCTTGGGTGATAGTTGTTTGATCTTGCTGAAAAAGACAGAAAATTTGTGCTCACAAAAATAATTTTAAAAATTCACCAGAACGCGATAAAATGCAAATTATTTTGGAGGAAGATCAATACGCAAATTATCTAGGTTTTCCTAGTTTTTCAGGATTTTTTGAGTTCCAGAAGTATTCGAACAAATCAGATTGCTACAGACTGTTCTGTTTTGACAGATTCTGTTTTCTTTGTGTTGTGTGCTTATTTTGATGGCTCTATGGTTTTCTTTGATGAGTTTTTGCCATAGAAAAGTTGGAATAAAGTATATATAATACAAAAACAAAATAATAATTGGTTTGACACAACACTTATAGTAGTGATTTATTTTTCTTATACTAACGGATCTCCCGAAGGTTTTGTTGACTTTTGTGTGATTGAAGTTTTCAAGTTTTGGGTTATCTTACGATGGATGAAGAAAGGATGTAAGAGCCTAGGCTTGGGGATTCCCTGGAATCCCAAGCTATTATCCAAGAATGAGCAACCAACTAAGCTTGGGGATGCCCCCGAGTGGCATCCCCGCTTTCTTCCAACAACTATCGGTATTTACTCGAGGCTATATTTTTACTCGTCACATGATATGTGTTTTGCTTGGAGTGTCTTGTATAATACGTTTCTTTGATTCTTTTATTTTGTGTTTTAAGTCATCAATCCTTGTTGGACACACCAATTTGAGAGAGCCAAAATGATATCATGACTTGTTAGAATTGCTCTCTATGTTTCACTTAAATCTTTTATGAGCTAGGACTTGCTCCAGTGCTTCACTTATATCTTTTTAAGCACGGTGTGCTTTGTTATTTTTGAAGAAATTCTCTCTTGCTTCACTTAAATTTATTTGAGAGTTAGTAAAATTTTGAAGAAATTCTCTCTTGCTTCACTTAAATTATTTTGAGAGAAAGAAAATTTGTTATGCTCATGATCTTCACTTATATTTGTTTGAGCTTATGAAAAGCAACACATGAAAATTAGTCCCAAAGTGATAGATATCCAAGAAGGGTAAAGAAAAAAAAATGTCATGAAGATCATTGGACAAAACAAACTTGATTCTTAGTAATAGTTTTGAAATATGATGATATGATGTGTGAGTTATGTTGATGAGTAATTGTGCTCTAGTAAGAATATTGGTCTTAAGGTTTGTGATTCCCTATGCATGCACGAAAGTCAATAATCATGCAGTGAAAATTATATCCTACTTGTGGTGCATTATTCGGTGTTAATTATGCTTAATGCTTGCTTATGAGATTATTCGTTTCTTGGTTGGTAGCTTCCCAATCTTTTGCTAGCCTTCATTTTGCACTAAGTATGATCTCTACTTGTGCATCCAAAATCCTTTAAACCAGTTTTGCCACATGAGTCCACTATATCTACCTATATGCAGTATTCTTTTGCCGTTCTAAGCAAATTTGCATGTGCCATCTCTAATTTTCAAAATAAACTTCTCTTTTGTGTGTTTGTTTCGCTCGCGGAATGGTAACGGGTGGCTAATATTTTCCATGCTGGATGTGTTATTCTCAAGATGAGTGTCTATTCACTTGTCATTGCACGAGAGTAAGGCAAAGGTCTTAGGGATGCGCAGTCCCGAAATGCAAAAATGAATTTACTTTATGTTGTCAAATAATAAATTCCTTGGAAAGTGTTGGTATGGAGGGCACCCGTGGATACGGTTAGCCATGGAAAGTGAAAGAACGGTCGAAAAAGGAATAAACTTTATTTTCTGTTTCAGAACCGCCTATGGCATATCTAGCATGGAAAGTGTTGGGAACTCTAAGTGGTTTTCGTTGGTGGGATGGATACACCTCCCAAAATGTTTTTATCTCTAATCTTTCGCTTTGAGCTCTGGCACCTCTACAAATCCCTTCTTCCCTCTGCGAAGGGCCTTTCTTTTACTTTATGCAATTGTCGGATGTGGGGTTTCGGCAAACCCTTAAGGTTCAAACACTGGGGTGCGCGCGAAGTCTTTCCCTCCTACCGGTCTAAGCCCTAGCTCGCTAAGATCTCGTGGACGAACTCGACGATCTCACAACACAAAGAGACGCGGGATTTATACTGGTTCGGGCCACCGTTGTGGTGTAATACCCTACTCCAGTGTGGTGGTGGTGGATTGCCTCCTGGGCTGATGATGAACAGTACAGAGGGAAGAACAGCCTCTTGAGGTTGAGGTGTTCTTGTGTTTGGTGACTTAGCGGGTGAGAGCTAGGTGAACTGCCCTCTCAGATCAGATGGGATCCAGCCGAGATGAGATGCCCCTACTGTGGTGGCTAGCTCTACTTATATAGGCTCTCGTCCTCTTCCCAAATATTGAGCGGGAAGGGAGCCAACAGAGGCGGGCAAATTTGAAGGGGGCAGCTAGTACAAGCTACCCTGACAAAAGTGGTCTTCACCTGTGAAAGGCTCTGGTGCTGACGCCGTCTTGGGCTCCACGATGACCTCCGTCTTGCCGTCCTCCTGGTCTTGGTCTCGTTGCATCGATATAGCAACCTTTGCCTGATGCCTCGGTACTCCTCGCCTGCACATGCTTCCTTAGCACCAAAGGGGAAACAAGGACACTGTGCACGCTGGCGCCCGCCTGGTGTCGATCGTCATGGCTCACGTCACGAGAGCCTCGTGAGGTTTGCCCTGCCTTGATATCTCTGCTCCTCGTGAGCCTGCCTGACTAGGCCACTCCTGAGGAGGTCTTGCGTCATCCGTCTCGCGAGGCTTGGCCCCTCGTGACGGTCTTGGATGCCTTGTTGATGAAGATGGGCCATACGGCCTGCTGGCTTAGCCACGCCGTAGGCCGCAGGCAGGCAAGTCTGGGGACCCCCGTTCCCAGAACGCCGATAGTAGCCCCCGGGCCCAAGGTGCGCTCGGGCTTGGCTTCGCGGCGAAGCCAAGGGTCAAGTACGGAGCACCGCGGGCCCCAAAATCCTGTGGCCTCGGTTGACGCATGGCAGTTGATTGGACGTGGGCATCTCCGCTTCCCCACGCTGCCTCGGCAACTGCTTGAACTGACAAAAAGCTGGCACAGGCAGCACTTGCCTTCATTGCTTCTTCCTCGCCTTGCTCCAGATCCCCTTTCTTGCTCCTCGCCACCGCTACCTCCAGATCCTCTCCTGCATCCGCAATCCATGGCTCCATGCAAGGTCAAGACTTCCTCAGCACCGGCTTGGTATGAGCCGGCCCTCGAGGCGCCCACCGTCATGGAGAAGAGCCTCGCCTCCGTGCGCCTGCTGACGGCGGTCGAGAGCAATGAGTGGGGGGAGACCAAGATCCAGCCTGCCTCCGACGTGCCGGAGCCCGAAGAAAGCACCTTCTTCCCCTTCTTCTCGAGCAGTGTCGCTGTCGGGTTGGTTCCTCCCTTCTCTGATTTCTTTTATGAAGTCCTCGACCACTACGTGCTGTAGGCATTGCATCTTCATCCCAACTCTGTCCTCCTCCTGTCCATCTTCGCCTACTACTGTGAGGCGTACCTGGGCGTGATGCCGTCCATGGCGCTCCTGCGCCATTTATTCTTCCTCCATGTCAGCGAGGCGCACGTCTCCGGATGCACTAATTTCGTCGCATGCGGCAAGGCCAACTTGATCTCAAGCACCGGGAAGAGGGCCGACAACATTCGATCCAAATGGGTCATGATGGATGCCAAGCGTGCCGATTCGCGCCTGGTGTTGCCAACGGCGGCGCCCTCTTCCAACGGGGGGTGGCCCAAGGCGGAGCTTGCCGATGAGCGGGCGTCGCTAGTGTTGGGGCAGATGATGACCGACTTGAAGCCGGGCAACGCGAGGGCGACCAAGGTGACGGGGGTCATGCTCCTGTGGGAGTTCTTGACGCTGCGAGTTGCCCCGCTCCAGGCGCGCGCACGCCCCATGTGGGAGCTTAAAGAAGAGGGAAACAAGACCCGCCTGAGGCCGGGTCCCCTGCCTGACAATGAATTGGCCGCCGTTTTGTGCCTCATAGTTGGGGACAACCAGGAGTACCCACCAAGCGCCTTCGCCCCCCTGTTCCAACGCAGGGACCGGGATGAATTCATAGCCTCTAGGCTGACCTTTGACGCGCGTGGGCTGGTGCCGCCGGCGCTCCCGGGAGCCCCCGCGGCACCGAAGCCGGTGGAGGTGTCTTCTGACGAGTCCCGCGGGGAAGGGGAAGAGGAGGTGGACTCGGAGAAGACTCTGGAAGAGGTGGGGGAGACTTCCCCTCTGAGCAAGGCAGAGATCCTCCGCGCCCTTCTTAACGATGCCGAGGCCGACGCCCGCCAAGGGGAGAGGGAGCAGCCCCTCATCCCGATGAGGGGTAGGTCGTCGTTGGTGGCTCGCGATGCCGCCTCCATTATGACACCTCCTGGGGCTGGCTCCGGCTCTGCCTCCGCACCGCCTGGCACCGCCGGAGCCCGAACACCTGCTCCTCAGGTCCCAATGCTGTCAGGATTCAAGCTCCCCAAGCGGAAGTATGTTGCGGTGGATCAATAAGTGTCTTAAGCTTCGCCTTGTCCCTATTTGTACTCATCATTTCCTGATGCTCTCCCTTGGTTGATCAGGCCGACATCTTCGGCGAAGAAGAGGAAAGAGGATACGGTGGCCGTGCCTCCCTCCGCAGAGAAAGGAGGCAGCAACGCTCGCGTCTCCCCAGCCCGGTCGTCTTCGCGGGGCCAAGAGGAACATCGACGCGTGGAATCAGCCCCCATGGCCCCGCTGGCTCCGGAGGCGCCGGCGCTTTGCGTGGCTGATGAGGTCCCAACTGCTCCGGAACCCGCGATCTCCCAGGCCCTGGTGACGATGTCGCCTCCTCCCACTGCTGCACCTCCACTCCCAGGTTCTTCTGCTCCTGCTGCTGTTCTGGAACATGCTCTTTCGGAGATGACCCAGCTGCAGGCGGATCTCCTGGGCACGGACCCACGCCTTGTGGCCGGGCGCCTGGAGCTGGCCTCAGGCTGGCTCCACTCCGACTTGGCGGTTCGCGCGGCGCTGGGCCAGGCTGCTGCGGCTTTTGAGAAGGAGAAGCAGAGTGCCGCCAACACCGCAGCCAATCGTGAGATGGTGATGAAAGACCCCAGGGTCGCCCGTGACCGCTGCCGGGTGCTAGAGGGCGAGTGGCAGAGCCTGCACGACAAGCATGTCGAAGAAGCACGCTGCCACCAAGCGAATGAGGAGGAGATGAAGGCCCGGGAGGACGCCCTCAAGAACCGTGATGCTAAGCTGGCGGAGTTGGGGAGGACGCAGGCCGCTGAGCGCAACAGGTTGGAAGAGCTGGAGCGGAAGGCAAAGACGAGGGAGGCTGATCTCGACGCCAAGGCGCGAGTCCTGACCGAAGACCGCGCGGCTTTTGCCGACCTCGAGAAGAGATCTCGCGAGGCACTGAAGACGCTCTACGAGCACGGCCTGGAGAAGTCGCTGGCCACTGATGAGGACGGCCCCACCCGGCTGCTTCCTCTCTTGGTGAAGGCGCTCGAGGAAGTCGTTGATGGCATTGGTCCCATGGTGGAGGCGGAAGCTCGCGTCCTGTCTTCAGCTGCATTGACCCGCGTCTTCAGCCACCTGCACCTTCGCGACCCCAACGCTTGTCTTGACGAGCTGCTGGAGCCTGTGGCTGACGATCGATACGAGGCCGCCGCCGCAGTCGTGCAAGGTCAAGTGGAGGCCTTGCTGAAGAAGTTCCGCGGCTTTGTCTCCGCTCCTCTGTCCGGCGATGTCGCCGATCCAGCAGCTGGTGGTGGAGGTGAAGACAACGTCGCTCACGAAGCAGCACCTTCCGCAGGTGATGGCGGTGCCCGGGAGTGACCTGCGGCTATTTTCCCGTTTTGTTCCTGCAACATGCATTAGGCCTCATGGAGGCGTTCAGACTTTTCATTTGATATCGTGAGGACAATGTGTTTGTAATATTTTCTTCGAGATTTTGCGATTTCCTTCCTATTTGCTTTGCGTTCTGCATCGGCAGAGCCCGGCCCCGCGCATACCTCAGCCGCCATTGGGCCGACCGGAGACCAGGACGGACCAAGGAGTGAGGGCTACGTGACCAGTTAGGCTCTGAGTCGCGATGCTCAGAGTCCCCTTGACGCGCATAAACAACTTATAGGGAGAGTTCGCGAGGATAGATTAATGTTCTACTCGGCAGAGCCCGGCCCCGCGCATAACTCAACCGCCATTGGGCCAACCGGAGACCAGGACGGACCAAGGAGTGAGGGGCTACGTGACCAGTTAGGATCCTGAGTCGCGACGCCCAGGTCCAGGAGACCTGGTTGGGTGGCGTGCGCTTGGGTGTGACCCGAGCGCAGCCCCTGTGCCCAGCCCCCTCGCGTGGCTCTCCCGAGGGGAGGCGTTGCGGTGAGGCTGGACACTGAGCCCTGGGCTCCCTGAGGTTGGTACGATCATGGGGCCGCCCTCAGTTGTTTATCACCAGCGCAGAGCATAGTGCTTCCGCTTGTGCACGAGCATAGCCGCTCCTTGGCAGTGTCGATGGCCAGCGCGGAGCATGGTGCTTCCACTTGTGCGTGGGATGGGGGCCTCCTCCGGGAGGAGCCCCCGGGGCGTGTACAACCCCGCCCTGACATGTGGCTTGCACGGCAGGGCTGCGAGGTGTATCTGGGCACTCGTGAGCCAGCGCGGGACTCACGAGGCCCTACCTCAATGCGGGTTGCGCCTGGTCTTGAGTCTTGGTGACTGTGTGTTCCTGCAAGGCGGTTAGATGCAAGCACTCTATGTCCTCAGGTCCCGACCCTCGAGTGAGCTCAGCCGCCGCTGGTATGCCAGGTCGCGATGTCATGGTCAAGGCTAGGGGGTGAGGGCTGGAGATCCAGTAAGAGCTCATGAGTCGCGATGCTCAGGAGCCCCCCTTTTAACGCGCAAGCGAATTGCATAGGATGAACAGACCCGTGGCGGGCGGCGATCGAGCGGGCGATAGCCGTGGGCAGGCTAAGCATGGAAAGCAGATCAGCTTAGGTAAATGCAGGAAGAAACATGCCATTGGGTCCGGCCCGAGCGGCTTGGGGATGATGCAGCCCGAGGGGCGCCCTCAGCAAGGTAAGCTAAAGACATAAGCAAAGGGATACATGCCACAGGGACGGACCCATGTGGCCTGGGAATGATGCAGCACGAGGGGCGCTCCCAGCTAAACGAGCTTGGAAGATGTCACTTGGTTCTGTAGACGAAGTAGAGTTGGTGCAGCTGAAGGCGTGCGTCGAAGGAGTGGCTCTTCATGAGCCACCGGAGCCCTGAGCCTCGGGAGGCTCTAGGGGCTCGGGAGGTTCCCTGAAGACCGTCTCCATTTCCTCCAGGACGATGTGGTACCTGGCCTCCTGAGCCGCCAGGACACGCCGCATGTTGCGGTGATAGGCTGACGCCACGCTCGGCAAGCTGAAGGGCATGCGAACGTAACTGTGTGGCGGGCCCTCGCAGCAGCCCACACGCGAAGGCCAGAAGCGCTCCTGAGATGCGGCCCTGTTGAGCCCGGGGACATCGATGCCGACACGCAGCCCAGCATCCTCGCCAGGATGGGGAGCTGCGCCTCGTGAGCGGCTGTCGCCGCGCATGGCTCTTGCATCTTGCAGTTCCTGGGTGGTCCTGGCGATGAACTCCTGAGTGGTGGGCACTCCTTGCCCTGTGTTCTCCTGAGGGACACGTGCCGCGAAGCACGCCTCCAAGTGGTGCCCAAACGCATCCCTCGTGAGGTTCGCAAGGTCTGCGGCCCTCCAGAAGAGAGCACCCGAGCCCTGTCCGAGGAGGGCGCCGGGCGCGCCTTCCTATGTGATGGAGGGAGGCGCCCCTGGGACGGACGTTGATCCTGATGAGGCTCCTGTCGCGTCGCCATCCTCCTGAGGTCCTGCGCGGCGCATCTGCTTCTTCTTGGGGATGGCCTCCGGAGGGCCCTCACTCCTGTTGTCGGGATCGTTGATTGCTGCATCCTGGAAGGCGTGCTCAAGGGAGCACACCGCATCTCTTTCTTCACATGGGACCGTGATGATTCCTCCACTTCTCGGCATTGGACGTTGTAGCCGTGGTGGGTGACCGCCATGAACTTGGCCAGGGCCGGATACCCGAGGATGGCGTTGTACGGCAGGCGGATGTGCGCGACGTCGAAGTCGATGAGCTCGGTGCGGTAATTCTTGCGCTCTCCAAAGGTGACAGGCAGGCGGACCTGCCCTATCGGTGTGGTGGAACCGTCGGTCACTCATGAGAAAGGTTTGGTAGGCTGGAGCTGCTCATACGGCACTTGGAGGTTGTCGAACGTGTCGATGGACAGGACGATGAGTCCTGTGCTGCCGTCGATGAGGGTCTTGGTAACCTACACATTGCTGATGACTGGGGAGCACAACATAGGGAGGGCGCCGACGGTGGCTGCGCACTTGAGCTGATCTGCCGAGTTGAAGGTGATGGCACATTGGGACCACTTGAGCGGGCGCGTGGCCTCGAGCTTGGGTAGCACCGCGTTCACCTTGCGAGCGAACTATTTGAAGATGCGCTGAGAGGCTGGGGCCTGGGCGCCGCCCAAGATGCATGCGATTGCACGCGGCTCCTGAAAGCCCACAGCCCCCTCGTCCTGATGGTGGTCGTCGTTCCTTCTTGGTGGCGGCAGCGGGGGAAGACCGGCGTTGCCCTGGGGGCGATCCTCACGAGGCGGGTCCCTCCAGGCGCGCTCGAGTGGATGGTCCTGCCAACGGTCCTCACGAGGCCTGCCGGGCCATTCATGGCGCGGGCCACGGTCGTCCCAGCGTCCGCCTCCACGTCCTCCTCCATGGCCGTAGCCCCGGTCGCTGCGCTCGGGGCGTCGATCGAAGCGTCCTTCTCGTATGGCTCTGAGCTCTTGAAAGTCGCTGGTGTTGTGGGTCTTCAGGTTGTGGAAGGCGCAGAACGGTCGGCTGTTCTTGGATGACTCGGGCTGATCTCTGCCCGCTTGGTGTCGGGCTCCACTTCTAGCACTTCTGCTTCCTTGCGCTTCACGTCCTTGGCCTTGGCCTTCTTCTCCTCTGCTCCTGCAGCTGGCAGCTCGAGGAGAGAGAGGCGCCCCTCCTCAGCTCTTGCGCACTTGGTCTCCAGGTTGAACAGCTCCTGAGATGTGCAGAGCTCCTCGTGGATAGCGAGCTCTTCCTTCATCTTGACGTCACGGACGCCGTCGGAGAACGCGGAGATGATGGCCTCGTCCGTTACCTTGGGGATCTTCAGGTGGGTGTTGTTGAAGCGCTGGATGTACTTCTAGAGGGTCTCTCCTGGTTGTTGCTTGATGCGGCACATGTCGCCCGCGGCCGGCGGGCGGTCGCGAGTGCCCTGGAAGTTGGCGACAAAGCGGTCGCGCATCTCGTCCCAGGAGGAGATCGAGCTGTGCTGCATGTTCAGGAGCCAGGAGCGGGCTCCATCCTTGAGAGCCATGGGAAACCAGTTCGCCATGACTTTCAAATCGCCGTTGGCCGCTTCGATGCTCAGCTCATAGAGTTGCAGGAACTCCGCGGGGTCGGCGGTGCCATCGTAGCGAGGAGGCAGATCCGGCTTGAACTTGCCTGGCCAGGCGACGCTGCGCAGCTCGGGGGTGAAGGTGCGACAGCCGGCCGTGGTTGCTGGAGCCCGCTTCGGAGGTGGATCTTGGTCTTGATGAGGTCCGCGTGGCGCCACCGCGGGCGGTGCGGGGTCATGACGAGGCGGCGCGGGAAGCGCGGGTGCAGCTTCTCGCGGCCGCGGGATTTCTTGGCAGCTTCTCTCTTCACGCGCGGGCGCCGGGCGCGGCGGATCACGCCGTGGGGCCGCACGCCTTGGTGCCAAGGCACCGTCTTGGAGTTGAGGCGGCGGAGGTGCGCCATGAGCCTCGTCGCCCGTGGCTGGTTGAGGGGGAGGCAGTGAGTAGGACGGCACCGGAGAGCCCCCTGCGGCACGGACGAGCTCGGCGACGCGGTCGAGCCACTCCTCATAGACATTGTCGACGGGGCGGTAGCGCAAGAGCTCGTTCGCCGCGATGAGCGTGGCCCGTGCCTCCATGGGAGCGCGGTGCGCGTGAGACGAAGAACCGGCAGGGGTAAGTGATGGAGTAGCGGTGCGGCCGTTCTGCCGCACCGAGGGATGCAGCGAGGACGCCTGCTGCTCGTTCGCCATGGGGCCGACGGCAGCGTTGGCGGCGGGAGACGGAGAACGACGAGGTGGCCCGCCTACGGGAGCCGTCTGAGCGACGCGGGCGGAGAGGGCAGCCCGACGCTCAGCTCGAGCACGGCGAGCGTCCGCCATGGAAACGATGGAGCGATGGAGCAACGAACTGATGGAAGGGAAACTACGGCGCACCCCTACCTGGCGCGCCAAATGTTGGATGTGGCGTTCCGGCAAACCCTTAAGGTTCGAACACTGAGGTGCGCGCAAAGTCTTTCCCTCCTACCGATCTACGCTCTAGCTCGCTAAGATCTCGCGAACGAACTCGACGAACTCGCAACACAGAAAAACACGAGGTTTATACTGGTTCGGGCCACCGTTGTGGTGTAATACCCTACTCCAGTGTGGTGGTGGTGGATTGCCTCTTGGGCTGATGATGAACAGTACAAGGGAAGAACAGCCTCCTGAGGTTGAGGTGTTCTTGTGCGTATGAACTTGTGGCGTGAGGATTCGATCAGCTCAGGCCTGCTTGAGTTGCCTCTACTGTGGTGGCTAGCTCTACTTATATAGGCCCTGGTCCTCTTCCCAAATATCGAGCGGGAAGGGAGCCAACAACGGCGGGCAAATTTGAAGGGGGACAGCTAGTACAAGCTATCCTCGACAAAAGCGGTCTTCGCTGCGAAAAGCTACGGGTGACGCCGTCTTGGGCTCCACGATGACCTCCGCCTTTCTGTCCTCCTGGTCTTGGTCTCGTTGCACCAATATGTCAACCTTTTCCTGATGCCTCGGTACTCTTCGCCTGCGCTGGCCTCCTTAGCACCAAAGAGGAAATAGGGGCACAGACGCCTTTGGCGCCCGCTTGGCACCCGCCTGGTACTGTTCGTCATGGCTCACGTCACGAGAGCCTCATGAGGTTTGCCTCGCCTTGTTATCTCTGCTCCTCGTGAGCCTGCTTGGCTAGGCCACTCCAGAGGAGGTCTTGCATCGTCCGCCTCGCGAGGCTTAGACCCTCACGAGGGTCTTGGGTGTCTTGTTGACGAAGATGGGCCGTACGGCCTACTGCTTGGCCACGTTGTGGGCCGCAAGCAGGCAAGTGTGGGGACCCCCGTTCCCAGAACGCCGACAACCGGAGCACGGCTCCGTGCGGGATTGCGTTGTGGTGCATGGCAGGAGCTTCGGCGGTGGGGTTAGTCATCTGGAAGGCTACTGAGCACGATGACACGCGAGGGAGCCGCTGTTTCGAGCTCTTGCCACGATGGCACCATGGCCAGTGGCGGGGAGCTTTCGGGCGCGATGGCTAGCAGGGCTACGGCACGGGAGAAGCGATGGGGAGAGAGGGAAAAGGACGATGAGTTCACGTCGGTTCCGAAGAGGTGGACAACAAGATTGAGGGAGGCCAGGCAGCGACGTGCGGGCGGCGGCGATCTCGGATGACCGAGGAGGAAGAAGGCAGCGTTGGGGATGAGGCAGAGCTCCTGGCGCTGCGTGACTCGGTGGAGAGGAAGATGACGTCATGGTAGAGCTCGGGGATAGCGCGGAGAGGCGAGGTGGTGGCTGTGGCTGCGGCGGCTAGCGAGCGGCGGCGACGAGCGCACTCGGGTGCGCTGCAGGGAGAGAGCAGAGGAGGGAAGGGAAGGAGTGGATAGGTTAGAGGGGTCGGGGCGGTTGTGTGGCGTGTCTAGCTAGCCTCCAGCGTCGGCTGAAGCAGGAGGTGGCACAGGCGCGTGCCGGCACGCGACGTTTGACTAGCGGGAGCTGGACGACGGCTGGTAGCGCCAGGTGGTGGGATGGGCTGGCTACAGGGGTTTGGCAAGGTAAGTGGGCTGCCAGGTAAACTCTCTCTCTCCTTTCTATTGTTTTCTGTTTTCTATTTTCTGCAATTGTTTGGCTTTATTAAAAATGCCAGAGCATTTTCAAAAATCCTGAAAATATTTGTGGGCACTGCTTGGATTATTTCCAACAGCCCTCGTTTATTTTCAAGATTATTTGGAGATTTAAAATTATTTATAGCATTTAAATGTCCAAGAACAAATACTGTATGATTTAATTCAATAACCCAGAGTGTCCTAGAAAAGTGTGCACCGTTTTTTGGAAGAGGTTCCAGACCATATCAAAAATGACGAACATTTATGAAGGGCATTTCAGGTTCATTGAAAATATTTTAGGTTGAACCTATTTGAATTACTTTGGTGCTAAGGTTTGGACAATCCCCATTTAAACTTTAAATGGAATTTAAACATTATGCATGGATGCCACTCACTGATGCAACTAATTACAAAGCAGAATTATAGGGCTGTGATAGATAGTGATATTGTTAAATTGAAGCTATTTATGTTCTCGCTTCGAGATCGTGCTAAAACTTGGTTTTCATCTTTGCCTAAAAATAGTATTGATTCATGGAATAAGTGTGTCGGTGTACAAAAGTAGGGGCACTCCTTTTTACCCCTTTACTTGTGCACGGGCAGTCGGAGCCACGCCCACGGCCACACTAAGCAGGGTAGAAGAGGGAAGCCAGAGCACAAGGCAACCAAAGAAACGCCAAGACCAAGAGACACAAAGAGCATAAGGGCGAGGTGGGATCCCCTGGCAAGGTCCTTGCTGGGGCAGCCTCCGCAACCCTAGCAAGAGCCTTGCCGGGGCAACTTGCCCGATGCCAGCGGAGCGCGCCACCCTTGAGTCAAGGGTTCCAACGCCCTCAACCACATTGGAGCCAAGGCTTGGGAGGCACCTCCGTGGTGGCATGTAGATCTTTGGGAAGATCAGAAGCATACAAGATCAGATGAGGACCAGAAGACGACGATCCTCGGCGGGATCCTAGCCGAGGAAATCCACGAGACCCCCGGCAAGATCCTTGCCGGAGACGACCACGACGTCGTGGCAAGACCTTTGCCGGGGCCTGGCAAGGCCCTTGCCGAAGTCATCTGCGAAGCCCCAACCAGGCCCGCGTCTGCCAAGACTCCACCGCCGTTCCCACAACAGCTGCTAGTCCAACCAGCCGGGCAGGCACCTGCGTGGCAACATGCGGCTCCCAGGCCAGCTCAGCAAGCACCTACGTGGTGGCATGCAAATCTTCATGAAGACCCTACCACCATGCCACCTCACCAGCCTGCCAGCCTACGTGGCGCGGCATGCCTCGTTGGCCTAGACGCGTGTTGGAGCAAGACGGAGCGGCGACGGACGGGACGGGCCTCGCTGCCGTCCTTGATAAAGTAACGGGACACCTAAGGGGCGCAGTTAATGCGCCTTGTCCTGTAATGACAACCGATAAGCTTGTGTACTGTGCACCTTTCCACCTCCTGTGTGCCACTGTGGCAACCCCTTTTGTCTATAAAAGGAGGCCCGAGGTGACCAGGAGGAGGATTAGGATCTTTTGGGCTAGACACGCACCATAGCTAGTTCAAGAACTCAAGAACACTCAAATACATACACCAAAGCCGGACTAGGGGTTTACGCATCCCCGCGGCCCGAACCTGGGTAAACGATCCTTGTGCTGGCTCCTGGACCTGATCTTTGCACAACCCCGTGCCCGCCAACCGTAGAAGGGATCCCAGTGATCCCATAGGTGTCGTTTCCACCGACATCATTGGCGCCCCAGGTAGGGGGCGCAGTTGTGAGAATTTGGTCTAGCAGCTAGTTTAGCAGTTTTTCATCGCCATGGCTCCCAAGAAGAAGACGATCATGGCGATCGGTTCGTCGAGAACCGAACGTCCATACTAGTGCGGGTGAGTGGCGAGGCGGTCGCGGGCGGAAGCTGGGGCGCGGCCCGCGAACACCCGCATCGCTCCGGCAGGCAAAGCCGGGCGAGCGGCGTCATTCGTGCGCGATACGACGGCCCGCACGCCGCCTAATCCAGAGACGGAGCCCTTGCGGCGACTTCCAAGATGCCCACACCGGCGCCCACGACGCGCTCCTCCTAGGTTATGCGCGATGAGCAGCGTCGCCACGCTGGTGAACCTGGGCGCCGCCATGGAAAGAGTCATGTGCCTCGTTCGCGGGACATAGAAGACCAGCATGCACGCCGAGGCATCGGCGGAAATGGCGCACAGCCGCAAGGCCGTGATAGAGCTCCTTCTAACGTGGTTAGAAGTCGGAGCGCCTCACGGTCCACGCAGCTTTCGCCGCCACCAACGCTAGCAGAAGCCTTGGAGCGCGCGCAGTTGCTCCTCGATTTTTCTCCAGCTACGGAAAAACTCGACGAGTGGAGAGCCACCATCCGAAGCCTCGTCGACGTGGCCAACAAAGATGAGCCGCGGCCAGTGGGGCCCTCGGGCTGGCGCTCCGTCGAGCCACCTCATGCCAGTGGTGGCAAGACTGGAGGTGCTGCGGCCACGGTGCACTCTCCTCCCCCACGCCAGCCACCGCAGGTGTCGATCCGTCGTGATGACGCTGGTGATAATATATCCATAGCGTCGTCCGACCCATGGACCCACCGCGATCAGCGCCAGTGAGCCCATGAATACGCTCGAACCACCATCGAGCGCCAGCGCGACGCGCGCCACCAGTCAGATAGGTGGGCGGGGCCCACTACAGACCACCCGGCTCCAGGAGGCCCTGGCGGCCTACCTTACGAGGTGGGTTGCCCAACCTTTACCCGTGAGCTGCGGCAGTTCCAGTGGCCCTCCCACCGCACGTTCAAGCCTGACGTCTGCGAGAAGTACAACAGCAAGACCCATCCGTCGGAGTTCCTCAGCATCTACACCATCGCTATGCAAGCTGCTGGGGCCCGCGATGACAAGGTGCTCGCTTATTACTTCCCGTTGGCACTTAAACCCAATATCATGTCATGGTTGATGCACTTGCCGGCGAACTCCATTTCTTCTTGGTCGGATCTGTGTCATGAATTCGTTGGTGCCTTCACTGGAGGCCACCAAGCTCATGGCCAGGCAAGCGATTTGCATATCATTCCCCAGAAGGAAGGTGAAAACCTGCGCAAGTATATACAGAGATTTAGCCGGGTGCAGTACAACATCCCAGATGTTCATCCCGCCGTCGTGATCAGTGCATTCCATCAGAATGTGCGCAACCGCAAGATGCGTGAAGAGCCGGCGATGAACAAGGTCAAGGATGTGACCGAACTTTATGTTCTGGCCGATAGATGCGCTCGAGCTGAAGAGGGAAGGAAGTACCCCGGCGAGGACGCCAGCGCGGAAACCGACTCTACAGACGAAGACACCACCGCCCCTATGATAAAGGGCCGACATCGCAACAGGAAGCGCAAGGGCAAGACCGCGCTTGCCGTCGAGGGATCCGACGACACTGGCACTGCCAAGAAGGCCAAGGCAGACGACCCCTGCAAGGAGATTGCCGGGTGCGCCGCTTGCCGGGCCTTGGCGGCTGCCGACAAGCCAGGAGGCTCCGACAAGCAGTTTGCAAGATCCACCGCACCAAGGGCCACGATCTCCAGAACTGCCGGCAAGTTGAGCTGCTTGCTGAAAAGCAAAAAGCCAAGTATGAGAGGTGGGACAAGGAGAAGGGTCGGGATGGTGCCGAAGGATCCGGCAAGAAGCGTGGTGGCCAAGGAGGCCGCCGCGGCAAGGATAACCAGCAAGAGAGGCTCGCTCGGGGCCGTGACAAGAAGCAGGAAGACGATGATCATGACGAGGATGACGAGTCCGGCGAGCATGAGTTCCAGAAAGCTACGGAGGCCATGTGCGTCGATGGTGGAGCCTCGCTGGATACTTCTCAGTGCCTGCTCAAGCTGTGGGTGTGTGGGATCACAGCAGCGGATCCGTCATTCGATGCTCAGAAGCCGCTGAAGTGGTCCAGCACGCCTATCATCTTTGACACCAAGGACTACACTGATCGCGAAACTGCGGTCGGGTGTTCGCCGTTGTTGGTTTGACCAACGATACGCAACCTCAAGGTGACCAAGATGCTGGTTGACGGCGGGGCCGGTCTGAACTTGATCTCGCCCGTTGTGATCAAAAGGCTGCAAATTCCTGATGGAGACCTCGAGGAGACGGGCACGTTTCAAGGGGTCAACCCGGGAAGGAGCCAGCCGAAGGGTAAGGTCACGCTGCCTGTGACGTTTGGAGGCAAGTTGAACTACAGGACGGAGAGGATTGTCTTTGATGTAGTCGAGACCCCCATGCCCTACAACGGGATCCTCGGCCGCCCGGCACTAGCCAAGTTCATGGCGGCGTCGCATTACGCCTACAACATGCTGAAGATGCCTGGGCCGATGACCATCATCACCGCCCCCTCCGACAAAAAGGACACGCTGATCTGCGCTCTACCGGGAAGCAGTTGCAGCGATTGCCGCCAAGGCACTTGCTCCTGCTGCTGAAGCCCCGTGAAGGAAGAAGACCGGCAAGACCCCTCGCACCCACTCTGGCAAGCGCACCTCTTCGGAGTGTAGTTCTCCCGTCGAGGACGTGCCAGAGAGCTCCATTGGCAAGAGCAAGAAATCCAGAGCTACACCACCAGAGACCAAGAAGATGTCCGTCAAGGAGGATGGCACGGGAGGGGCTTTCACCATAAGCTCCACCCTCGATAGCAAATAGAAAGGCGTGCTCGTCACCTTCCTACGGCTGAATGTCGATGTGTTTACATGGCAAGCATCCGACATCCCCGGTGTTCCCAGGGAGGTGATTGAGCACCATCTTGCTGTCTGCCCTCTTGCGCGGCCTGTCAAGCAGAAGGTCAGGAAGCAGGCTCTAGAACGACAAGAGTTCATCACAGAGGAGATCAGGAAGTTGGAAGCGGCAGGTCTGGTGAGAGGGGTACTCCATCCGACGTGGTTGGACAATCTGGTAGTGGTGCGCAAGGCAAATGGGAAGTGGAGACTGTCTATTGATTACACAGATATCAATAAGGTCTGCCCAAAGGACCCTTTCCCATTACCGCGCATCGACCAGATTGTTGACACCACGGCCGGGTGTGACTTTTTATCGTTCCTTGATGCTTACTCGGGATACCACCAGATCTTCATTGTCGGATTTTGGGTTCCGGCAGACCCTTGAGGTTCGAACACTGGGGTGCACGCGGAGATCTTTCCCCTACCAGCTCACGCGTTGATGGTTTGCGAGGGATCTAAGCTACAAACGATGAACAACACAGAGACACGAGGTTTATACTGGTTCGGGGCACCGTTGTGGTGTAATACCCTACTCCAGTGTGTGGTTGGGTGGATTGCCTCTGGGGCTGATGATGAACAGTACAAAGGGAGCACAGCCTCGCGAGGGGTGTTCTTGAGCTGGTGCGATGAACTGCTCGGGTGAGTTCAGTCGCCTCTCTCTCTCTCTATGCGTGATCTCGATCCTTGATCCTCTTCTTTCTTCTTACTGTGGTGGCTAGTCCTATTTATAGAGGGAGGCCCTGGGCCTCTTCCCAAATAATGAGCGGGAAGGGCGCCAACAATTGTCCATTTTGAAGGGGAACATCTAGTACACTTATCCTGACTAAAGTTGGTCTTCTGCTGCCAAAGGCTCTGACGGTGACACCGTCCTGCGCTCCACGATGACCTCCGTCCTGCCGCTCTGCTGGTCTTGGTCTTGTTGCAGCGAAGCGGGTTGCACCCTTTTGCCTCGATGCCCTTCGGCCCGTGCTTTGCCTCCTTTGCACCAAAGGGGAAACAAGGACATCTGCTGGCCGGTGCCCGCCTCGGTGCCCGCCTCGGTCTTGATCGTCATGGCTTGCGCCACGGGGCACCTCGTGAGGTACCCCGCCTTGATCTCTCCGCCTCCTCGTGAGCCCGCCTCGACGAGGCTGCTCCCGAGGAAGGTTCCTGTCATCCGCCCCGCGAGGCTTGGCCCCTCGCGAGGGTCTTGAGCTTGAGCTGATGAAGCTGGGCCGCGCTGGGCCCCCACTTGAGCTACGCCGCAGGCCGCAGGCAGGCAAGTCTGGGGACCCCCGTTCCCAGAGCCCCGATAGTAGCCCCCGGGACCAAGGCGCGCCCGGACTTGGCTTAGCAGAGAAACAAAGGGGCAAGTGCGAAGCACCGCGGGCCCCAACAGCCTGCGGCCTTGGGCGTCGCGTCACGATTGATTGGTCGCGGGCGTCTCCGCTTCCCATAACGCTTCGGCAACTGCACGACTTGACGAGTCCCTACATGCAGAAATGGGTCATGATTACCTGTGATCGTGGAGGCCGACGATTGGCCTCCTCCGGCTATAAGTACGGAACGGCGCGAGACCTTGCAGTCCATCTCTTCTTGCTATTCCTTCTTCTCCATCCTTGCCCTTGCTCCACATTGCGAAAATGGCTCCGATCCGCCGGTTTTCTGCAGAAGAGAAGGGAAAGGCCCCCCGAGAGGGTCCCGACCCGCTTCCGCCAAAGAAACGGCTAGTCCTCTGCCGCCGAGATGAGGGCGCCGCAGGAGGTGTCGAGGCCTGCACGAGCGGCCACCGCCAGGGTTCCCGCTGCCCTTGTACGCCCGCATTGAGGGCCCTGGAGGAGTAGACACCGAGCGCCATGGACGACGCCGCCGTCGGCGCCGACGGGTCACGGCGGTGCGCGTCGTTCCACCTGGAGTCCATGCCGAGGGCTCCTCCCGAGAGCTTGTGCCGCACGCCACCATGCCTCCTCAATCTTGGGTTCGCCTTCCTCCCTCCTTCGCCTTCGAGATCCCGCAGAGGGGCTCTCTGGAGCTCTGGTTGCAGCACGCTGGCTGCAGCAACCCTGCGACTGGAGCGGAGGTTGCGGTTGTCGCTCCGGCCAAGGTCTACATGACCCGAGGCTGGGGCGAGATCGCCCGGGTTTGTCGGACAAGGGGCGCCCTCGTGATCCACCTAGAATACGATGGCGCCTCCTTGATGTTCTTCAAGGTTTTCGACACGGAAGGACGCCGGTTGGAATGCTGCCCCGAGAAGGGCGGTCGGGGCGTCGTCGTGGCGAGGACTAGGCCCGCCAGTCGCCCCCTCGGCAGCTCCTCGGGTAGCAGTTAAAGGGGCCGGAGGGTCCAGCGCCTCCGCCGAGCTTCTGGCGACTCCGGAGATGAGCAACGACAGCTACGAGCCCCCGAGCTCGCGCCGCACTCGGAGCCGGGCGGCCGCTTCAGGCTACCGGCGCCGGTGATCTGGATGGGGTTGGCGCTGGCGTATGGCGGCCCACTGTTGATGATGGCGTCTCCTGCGGAGGCACGCGTAGTCGGCGTTCCTTAGGATTAGCACCTTTTATTTCCTGCAAGGAATCGATGTAGCACCCCGCGGGGGTATGTAAGGCGCTGGCCATGTTTTTTGTGAATATTATGTCCTTATGATGAATCGGTGTGAGATGCTTGTTCCGCCCCAGCTCAGCTCCCCCTTTCTTGCCTCACGAGGGCTTGGTGCTCATACGACAGTCCCGTCCCTGTGTAGGCTTCACCGCCACCGGTATGACAGGTCGTGATGCCGTGGGTCAAGGCCAGGAGGTGAGCGGCCCGAGGTCCAGTAAGAGCCCCTGAGTCGCGATGCTCAGGAGGTCCCCTTTAGCGCTCAAGCAGCCTTCGCTGGGCAAGAAAGGTAGGCAGCTTTGCCGCGACAGAGCACCAATAGGCGAGGGTTTAGCACTGAGTCGGATCAGTTTTTGCGTGACTTATCTTGCGGGTTTGGAGCGGCGCTCGATGAGGTACCATGTCTGCGCGACGACAACTGAGGCGTTGCTGGGTTGGGCCCTCACGAGCTTCTTCTCTCTCCCCGCGCTTTCCTTAATGCTCTACGTCCTCAGGTCCCGGCCCTCGAGCGAGCTCAGCCACCGCTGGTATGACAGGTCGCGATGCCGTGGGTCAAGGCCAGGGGGTGAGGGCTGGAGAGCCAGTAAGAGCCCATGAGTCGCGATGCTCGGGTACCCCCCCTTTTAACGTGCATGCGGATCACGCCAGAGAGGAGGAGAGAAGGCTTGCGATGTCACCAGCGTTACTCCTGGAGCAGGTCCTGTGTACCAATTACGAGGGGAAACAAGGTTCATTGTTACGGTTGCCAGCCAACCATTGGTCGCTCCGAGGGAGCGATCGGGGGCACTGAGGGCTTGGTGAGGTGGCGCCATGGGCTGCCGCGCCGTGAGCTCAGCCACTCAGATTTATCGGCGTTGCAGGGACGGACCTGCGCGCAAGTGCCGTGCCTCGAGCGAAAGGCTCCAAAGGTAGGTGTCAATCGAGCAAAGCGACAGGTCAAGCATGTTATGTATGAATAAGCAAATCCATCTAGATAGGTGCGGAGAAAGCATATGCCACTGGGTCTGGCCCAAGCAGCTTGGGGATAATGCAGCCCGAGGGGCGCCCCCAACAAGGCAAGTAAAGAACATAAGCAAAACGGATACATGCCACAGGGACGGACCCACGCAGCCTGGGAATGATGTAGCCCAAGGGCGCCCTAATAAAACGAAACTTGGAAAGGTGTCACCTGATATGGTCGGAGATGGCGGGATGTTGAGGTAGCGGACGACGCGTGATGAGGGAGCCGGCCCTCACGAGCCCTCCGGACCTGGAGCCTCGGGAGGCTCCGGGGGCACGGGGGGTTCCTCGAGAGCCATCTCCATCTCTGCCAGGATCGCGCGCTTCTTCACCTTCTGAGCCTCCAGAGCGCACCTCAACAGGCGCTCCTGGGCGGCAACCGCGTTCGGCAGGCCGAAAGGCATGCGAACGTAGCTGTGAGGTGGACCCTCGCAACGTCCCACGCGTGAGGGCCAAAGGCGCTCCTGAGACGCGGCCTAGTTGAGCCCTGGTATGTCGATGCAGATTCACATCCCAGCATCCTCGCCTAGACTCTTGACTCCTGTAGCTCCTGGATGTTCCTCGTGATGAACTCCTGAGGGTTTGGCCCTCCTTGCCTTATACCTTCCTGAGGGAAACGTGCCTTGAAGCACGCCTCCAAGTGGTGCCCAAGCGCCTCCCTCGTGACCCCGGCTAGGTTGGTGGCTCGCCATGAAAGAGCCCCCGAGCCCCGCCTGAGGAGGGCGCTGTCGGTGTTCTGGGAACGGGGGTACCCAGACTTGCCTGCTTGCGGCCTGCGGCGTGGCTCAACGGGTGGCCCAGTATGGCCCATCTTCATCAACACAAGCTCAAGACCCTTGCGAGGGGCCAAGCCTCGCGGGGCGGACGACAAAAAGCTTCCTCAGGCGCGGCCTCGTCAGCCTGGCTCGCGAGGAGGCGGAGAGATCAAGGCGGGGTACCTCACGAGGTGCCCAT
Source organism: Aegilops bicornis (assembly GCA_021605145.1). NCBI lineage: Eukaryota > Viridiplantae > Streptophyta > Magnoliopsida > Poales > Poaceae > Aegilops > Aegilops bicornis. Next base: position 181,830,828 of record CM038671.1, on the reverse strand, counting down.
GACGCAAGCCATGACGACCAAGGGCGCCAGGCGGGCGCCAGCCCACGCAGTGTCCTCATTTCCCCTTTGGTGCAAAGGAGGCAAGCGTAGGCCATGGGTATCAAGCAAAGGCAACCATTTCGGTGCAACAGGACCAAGACGAGCAGAACGGCAGGAAGGAGGTGATCGTGGATCCCTAGCCAGCGTCACCGTCAGAGTCTTTGGCAGGCGAGGACCGACTTTAGTCAGGATAAGTGTACTAGATGTTCCCCTTCAAAATGGCCAATTGTTGGCGCCCTTCCCGCTCAATATTTGGGACGAGGCCCAGGGCCTCCCACTATAAATATGACTAGCCACCCACAGAGTTGGGGGGGCACCAAAAAGACAGGCTAGAGAGAGAGAGAGAGAGAGAGAGAGAGAGAGAGAGAGAGAGAGAGAGAGAGAAGCGACTGAACTCCCCCTAGCAGTTCATCGCACCAGCTCAAGAACAGCCCCTCGCGAGGCTATGCTTCCTTGTACTGTTCATCATCAGCCCCAGAGGCAATCCACCACACCACACACTGGAGTAGGGTATTACACCACAATAGTGGCCCGAACCAGTATAAACTTCATGTCCCTTGTGTTGTTCTTTGTGTAGTTTAGATCCTTGCGAGGCGACGAGACGTAGGTAGGTTGGAGGTGCTATCTCCGCGTGCACCCCAGAGTTCGAACCTAGAAGGTCTGCCGGAAACCGAAATCCAACATTTGGCGCGCCAGGTAGGGGTGCGCCGGAGCTTTCCCTTCCACCGACCCGCTCTCCGCCAACATCGCGATTCGCCCTATGATGAGCAACGCGTGCGCCGCTCCGTCGCCAGCCAGCCGCCATAGGGGCCGGGCTCCGAGCCTTGGCCCCAGCCTTGCGGCAGGTGCGGTGGCCGAACAAGTTCAAGCCGGAGATGCCACCGCGCTACAACGGCACGACCGATCCGCTAGCCTTCCTGTTGGCGTACGAGGGGGCTGTCCTCGAAGCCGGGGCGACGATAGGGTCATGGCTAACTGGTTTCCCATGGCCCTCACCAGCGCCCTGCGCATGTGGCTGCTCCACCTGCCAGCGGCTTCCGTGGCCTCTTGGGGGGAGCTGCTTGGCCTCTTCCTCGCTCAGCACGCTGCACCGGTGCCCCCGGTCATCGCAGCTCTCCTGGGCGGCTCGCAGGCGCCACCTTCAGGCCACCACATCAAGCCATTCATCCGCCCGGATCGGGCGGCCGCTCACAAGCAAAGATGGGGCTCCTCCGGGTCGGTCGGCGCCCAAGGCTGGTCTGGCCTTCAGCTCGGATGATCACCCCTCCAACTCAGCCTGCTCAGGCGCGCTCCCAATGCTGTGCACCCCCACCATCTACCAGGTGGCCGTCACCAGGACTCTCATCGACGGTGGCGCAGGCCTTAGCGTGCTCTCGGTCGAAGCCTTCAGCCTCCTCCATGTACCGCCAGAGCGGCTTCAGCCCAGCAGGCCTTTCTTAGGCGTTGGAGGCGGTTCCGCCGGCTCCCTGGGGTAGATCCGTCTTCCGGTGACCTTCGGCACCTACGAAAACTTCCGCACGAAGTTAATCGACTTCGACATCGGCCCCATCGGCCTCCCATACAACGCCATCCTCAGCTACCCAGCACTAGCCCAGTTCATGGCCGCGACTCATCCAGCGTACAACCTCATGAAGATGCCCGGGAGCAGCGGCGTCCTCACCGTATCCGGAGACACCGGGGATGCGTTGCAAGTGCTCAAGCTCGTCTCCAAGACTGCGGTGGCGGCGCAGCCCGCCGACCCAGACGCCCCTGAGCCCAAGGGGGCTGCACCGGCCAAGAAGAAGCAGCTATTCACCCAAGACAAGGCAAAAACCAAGCAGATACTGGTCGACGAGGACGGATCCACTAATGCCACCTTCACCATAGGTGCCAACCTCGAGCCCGAAAGCAGAGGAGGCCCCGATCAAGTTCCTACACCAACAAAAAGGTGTTCGCATGGGAACTGATCACCGGCAGGGTTCCAAGGGCGAATTGAGCACCACCTCAACGTTTGCCCCAACTTGCGCCCCATAAAGCAGAAAGCGAGACGGCAGTCCACTGAGAAGCAGGCTTTCATCATCCAAGAGACCCGCAAGCTAGAGGCGGCAGGGGTCATTCGCGAGGTCCGATACCCAGATTGGTTGGCTAACCCGGTTGTCGTGCCAAAGAAAGGGGGGAAGGAACGCATGTGTGTCGACTTCACCAACCTCAACAAAGCCTGCCCGCAGGATCCATTCCCGCCCCCTCGTATCGATCAGAACGACGACTCCACCGCCGAGAGCGACCAGTTATGAATCCAGGATGCCTTCTCTGGCTATCACCAGATCAAGATGGCGATAGAAGACGTGGAGAAAACGGCTTTCCTGACCCCGTGTGGAGTATACTGTTACACATGCATGCCGTTCGGGCTCCGCAACGCAGGTGCGAACTTTCAGCGGCTGATGCACATCGCCTTGGTTCGGCAGCTCGGGAGGAATGTTGAGGCTTACGTCGATGACATTGTGGTGAAGTCTCGGGAGGCAAAAACCCTGATACAAGACCTGGAGGAAACCTTCGTGAGCTTCAACGAAGTGTACCTGTGGCTCAACCCGGAGAAGTGTGTGTTTGGAGTCCCCTCGGGCAAGCTCCTGGGCTTCCTCGTGTCCCACCGGGGCATCGAGGCCAACCCAGAAAAGGTCAAAGCAGTCGAGGACATGAGCCCGCCGAAGACCCTCAGAGAGATGCAGAAGCTCACTGGGCGCGTGACCGCACTAGGACGCTTCATCTCCAAGTTGGGGGAACGAGCGCTGCCCTTCTTCAAGCTGATGAAGAAAAAGGGACCCTTTGAATGGACTAAAGAGGCCGACATGGCGTTCCAGGATCTCAAAAGGTACTTAACCAACCCTCCGGTAATGGTGGCTCCGCGCCCTCAAGAGCCCCTGGTACTCTACCTTGCAGCCACCCCCTACTCTGCCAGTGCAGCCCTGGTGGCGGTTAGGGAGGAGCGCCGGACCAAAGCCGCGGCAGCTGCCCGGGTCGAGGCGAAGCAGGATCAAAGGGGCCTCACAGAGACCACTACCACAGCCGAGAAGGATCAGCCGCCGCAGGGAAGTGCACTCGAACAGAAGAGGCCCTCCTCTGGCGATCACCACTGGGGCTCCATCGCCAGAGGCGCCACGGCCTCCGGAGGACGATAGCAGCACCAGCACTCCCAAACTCGTCGAACACCCAGTGTACTTCGTCATCACAGTGTTGCGGGACTCGAGGGCGCGGTACCCCATGCCCCAGAAACTCCTCCTCGCGCTATTGGTAGCCTCGCGCAAGCTGCGACACTATTTTCAAGGCCATCCCATCAAGGTCGTCTTAGCGTACCCCTTGGAAAGGGTGCTCAGGAGCCCCAACTCGGCTGGAAGGGTCGCCGAGTTGAACATCGAGCTGCAAGCGTTTCGGCTAGAATTCGGCACAACCAGAGTCATCAAGGGGGCCGCGCTAGCGGACTTCGTGGCGGAATGGGTGGAGACGCCGGGCCTCAAGGCTGATGAGGATCGATCCCTCTTCCCGGGAAGCGAGGCACCGGACGGTTGGGTCATGTACTTCGACGGGGCGTTCTCCCGACACGGCGCGGGGGATGGCGCAGTGCTTATATATCCCACTCAAGACAAGCTCTACTACGCTGCAACTCGCTTTCCAAAGACGGGGAAAAGGTCTCCAACAACATAGCAGAATACGAGGGCCTGATAGCAGGCCTGAAAGCCGCAGTCGCCCTGGGGGTGAAGCGCCTTACCATCAAGGGTGATTAACAACTCCTCATCAACTTCTCCAACAAAGTATACAAGCCGAGGGATGAGCACATGGAAGCCTACCTCGCGGAGGTCCGCAGGATGGAGAAGCGATTCACGGGACCTGGAGTTGCAGCATGTGCCTCGCGGCACCAATCAAGAGGCTGATGACATCGCCAAATGGGCATCCAGGCGACTACCTCAGGAACCTGGCGTCTTCGAGGAGCGGCTCCTCAAGCCCTTGGCGACGCCATCGCTGTCAAGCACAGTGCAACCTCGGGAAGAGCTCCCCCAGCCACCTGCCTCGGGAGCCCCAGTCTGCGGCCCGGCCTCAGGAGCGCGTCTGCTCCTGGCGCTGGAGCCTCAGGAGGGGTGCTGGATCACAGAGCTCAGGAGTTACCTGACGCAAGGGACCTTGCTAGAAAAGGAGGAGGAAGCGGAGCGTGTGGCGCGGCAGACCACGGCATACTGCATCATGGATGGAGAGCTCTACCGGAAACGACCGAATGATGTGTCCCTACGTTGCATTTCCAGGGAGCAAGGGAGGGAGCTGCTGGCAGACATACACGGTGGATACTGTGGGCATCATTCGTCATCATGGACCCTCATTGGCAAGGCATTCCACAGCGGGTTCTATTGGCCCACGGCGCTCAATGATGCCGTGGAACTGGTGAAAGCTTGAGAGGCCTGCCAATTCAATGCCAAGCAGATCCATCAGCCGGCGGGAGGCCTGGAAACTATACCCCTCTCCTGGCCATTCGCGGTCTGGGGGCTGGATATCCTGGGCCCGTTCCCTCGGGCGCCGGGAGGCTATCGCTACCTCTACGTCGCCGTGGACAAGTTCACCAAGTGGGCTAAAGTGGAGGCCGTCCGCACCATCCCCGCAGGTTCCACGGTCAAGTTCATCAAGGGCATCGTGAGCCGGTTCGGGACCGACAACGGTTCGCAGTTCACCAGTAACCTCTTCAAAACATACTGTGCTAACCTTGGGATGCAGGTATGCTACGCTTCAGTAGCACACCCGCGGAACAACGGTCAGGCCGAGCGGGCCAACGCAGAGGTCCTGAGGGGCCTCAAAACCAGGATGTTCAAGAAGAAGCTGGAAGCCTGTGGCAGGGGCTGGCACGATGAGCTTCAATCTGTGTTGTGGTCCATCCGCACGACCACGACCAAGCCGACTGGCGAGACCCCGTTCTTCCTGGTTTATGGAGCTGAAGCGGTCCTCCCTCACGAGGTCAGACGTTGTTCCGCACGGGTCCTGGCATTCGACGAGGTGCAGCAGGACGCCATGCGGGGGACGGACCTCGTGCTGGGGGAGGAGCATCGTCGATAAGCCGTGCTACGAGCAGCAAGGTACCAACAAGCACTGCGGCGATACCACTGCCGCAACATTCGCCCTAGGACTCTTGAGGTAGGGGACATCGTGCTCAGACGGGTTCTCTCCAGGGAGGGATTGCATAAGCTCTCTCCATGTGGGAGGGCCCGTTCAAGGTTGTTCATGTTTCCAGGCCCGGCTCCGCGCGCTTGGAAACTTTGGAGGGGGTGCCTGTCCAGAACGCGTGGAACATCCAGCATCTCCGAAGGTTTTACCCCTGAAAAGGCCCGGTGCCTGTGAAGAAGGCGAATGCCTGTGAAGTTGTTGCGTTTCGGAAAAGGCCCGGTGCCTGTGAAGAAGGCGAATGCCTGTGAAGTTGTTGCGTTTCAGAAAAGGCCCGGTGCCTGTGAAGAAGGCGAATGCCTGTGAAGTTGTTGCGTTTCGGAAAAGGCCCGGTGCCTGTGAAGAAGGCGAATGCATGTGAAGTTGTTGCGTTTCGAAAAAGGCCCGGTGCCTGTGAAGAAGGCGAATGCCTGTGAAGTTGTTGTGTTTCGAAAAAGGCCCGGAGTCTGTGAAGAAGGCCAACGCCTGTGAAGCTCATTTTTCCCGAGAAAGGCCCGGAGCCTGTGAAGAAGGCCAATGCCTGTGAAGCTCGCCGCCCGTGACACTCTCACGTAATAATGAGTGGGGCTGTACACGCCTGAGTCTCAGAGCGCTGCCTCAGCCCTGGGGCTCCCGCCCACGCCCAGTGGCAGCACTTAGCTCCGCGATGGTGAGAAGACGCCGAAGACTAGATTAGGTGCCGGACGCGGCTTTTTCCTTTGCTTTCTGCAGTTGGCTTGTTCGTTCCTATTCGAAATTTTATTTGAAGTTGTTGCCATCCTTGGCTTGAAACTCTTTGCCTTTTTCGTTCTCTTGCCTCGATTTCTCTCGCGCAAGTCTCGCGAGGGAGTAGCGCGGGCACCATCGCGAGTGTTTTCTGCCCTAGTCGTTTGAAGCTTTCCTATCCGGGCCCACTACGGGAGCACCCCTCCCAGTCCGAGCCCCACGGGCATCGCGACACGGACATAGGGCCTAGGTCGGTCGCCTCCACAGCAGAGGCTGGAAGTTACCCCTCCCGACTAATCTTTGCAGGACATGAAGCGTTCGATGGGGCGTCGGCCTCGGGAGGCGAAGACTACGACAAGTCCCCCCAAGCTAAGTAAATCCTGCACGCGGGCATGTGGCACGAAAGCACAGCACAGAAATAGCGGAAACAACATGATAATTAACAGCAACAATTCAGCACGCCCCCACGGGGCCCTACACTACTTGATCTTTGCGCAGGGAAGGGGAATGGCAAAATAGGCACGACTTTCTCGGCGCCAACTCGCAGCGGAGGCTCGCACTGCCTCCGGAGCTCAGTCAGACTCCACTAAGCGCTTCACCGAGGTGCGACGGCGGGCTGGCCCGCTACCTCCCTCCAGGCGGGCGCGACGGCACGGGGGCTGGTCGCGGCCACCGCTGGAGGAGCTGCTGTCCGAAGGGGAGCCGCCGAAGCTCGATGAGCCCCGAGCACCGCCGACCACGCGCCTGCTGTCGTCTTCATCCCGATCAACGCCGGGGCTGGGTCCGCGGCCGCGGTCATCGTCTTCGGGGCAGCACCCGGCATGGCGACCGTCTTCTCCGAACACCCTCACATAGAGGGTGGCGTCGCCGTCGAACTTGAAGTGCAGGGTGCACCGCCGGCTCAGGCCGCACGCGCGGGCAAACGTTTGTCAGTCGTGGGTCAGGGCCACACTCCCGGAAACGGAGACCTCCAGCGAAGCCCAGGAGGCCCTGCTGCAATAACCGTCCGCTTGAAGCCAGAGGCTACCCGGAGCGCCGGCCAGAAGTTCACTCAGAAAGAAGCGGGGAAGCTGGAGCCAGGTGCTGGTCGGCTCCACCGACCACACGACAAACTCCGGCAGCACCTCTGCCGAGTGGAAGCGCCTCAGGAGGTCGCCATGGTCGTAGCGCCGCCTTCGTCAACGACCTGGCGCCCATCGCCGCGCAGGAGATCGCCTCAACGGCCTGGGAGCCACAGGGTGCTTGCGAGGACGGCCTCGACCGCGCTTGGCCGGGGGAGAGTCAGGCTCCACCTGGCGGGCCTTTCCCTTCTCCGCGGCCGAGAACCTCTTCGACGGAGCCATGGAGAAGAAGGAGAAGCAAGAAGAGATGTACTGGAAGGGCTCACGCCGTTCCGTACTTATAGCCGGAGGAGGCCAGTCGTCGGCCTCCGCGATCGCAGGTAATCGTGACCCGTTTCTGCATGCAGGGATTTGTCAAGTCATGCGGTTGCCGAGGCAACGTGGGGAAGTGGAGACGCCCACAACCAACCAATCGCCACGCGGCGCTTGAGGCTGCAGGCTGTTGGGGCCCGCGGCGCTTCGCACTTGCCCTTTCGCTTCTCTGCTAAGCCAAGTCCAGGCGCGCCTTGGGCCCGGGGGCTACTGTCGACGTTCTGGGAATGGGGGTACCCAGACTTGCCTGCCTGCGGCCTGCAGCGTGCCTCAAGGGGTGGACCAGTACGGCCCATCTTCATCAACACAAGCTCAAGACCCTCGCGAGGGGCCAAGCCTCGCGGGGTGGATGATAGAAAGCTTCCTCGGGCGCGGCCTCGTCAGGCTGGCTCGCGAGGAGGCGGAGAGATCAAGGCGGGGTACCTCACGAGGTGCCCATGATGCAAGCCATGATGACCAAGGGCGCCAAGGTGAGCGCCACCCAGAAGTTGTCCTCATTTCCCCTTTGGTGCAAAGGAGGCAAGCGCAGGCCATGGGTATCAAGCAAAGGCAACCATTTCGGTGCAACAGGACCAAGACCAGCAGAACGGCAGGAAGGGGGTCATCGTGGAGCCCAAGCCGGCGTCACCGTCAGAGTCTTTGGCAGGCGAGGACCAACTTTAGTTAGGATAAGTGTACTAGATGTTCCCCTTCAAAATGGCCAATTGTTGGCGCCCTTCCCGCTCAATATTTGGGACGAGGCCCAGGGCCTCCCACTATAAATAGGACTAGCCACCCACAGAGTAGGGGGGGGGGACACCAAAAAGACAGGCAAGAGAGAGAGAGAGAAGCGACTGAACTCCCCCTAGCAGTTCATCGCACCAGCTCAAGAACAGCCCCTCGCGAGGCTATTCTTCCTTGTACTGTTCATCATCAGCCCCAGAGGCAATCCACCACAACACACACTGGAGTAGGGTATTACACCACAATGATGGCCCGAACCAGTATAAACCTCGTGTCCCTTGTGTTGTTCTTTGTGTAGTTTAGATCCTTGCGAGGTGACAAGACATAAGTAGGTTGGAGGTGCGATCTCCGCGTGCACCACAGAGTTCGAACCTAGAGGGTCTGCCGGAACCCGAAATCCGACAGGCGCCGGGCGCGCCTTCCTATGCGACAGAGGGTGGCGCCCCTTGAACGGGCGCGGGTCCTGTTGCCACGCCTTCGGAGGTGCCTATTCCATGATGGCTTGGACCAGGTGAAGCCTTCTTCTTCTTGGGGATCGCCTCGGGAAGTCTCCCGCTCCTATGATCTGGGTCTTCGACTGCTGCGGCTTGGAAGACACGCTCAAGAGAGCACACTGCGTCCCTCTCCTCACAAGGCACTGTGATGACTCCTCCGCTTCCTGGCATCTTGAGGACATTGTAGCCATGGTGAGTCACCGCCATGAACTTGGCCAAAGCTGGGTATTCGAGGATGGCCTTGTATGGTAGGCGAATGTGGGCGACGTCGAAGTCGATGAGCTCGGTGCGGTAGTTGTTGCACTGTCCAAAGGTGATGGGAAAACGAACTTTCCCTATCGGGACGGTGGAGCCATCGGTGACTCCCGAGAAAGGCTTGGTCGGCTGAAGCTGATCGTATGGCACTTGGAGATCATTCAATGTCTCGACAGATAGGACATTGAGTCCTGCTCCACCGTTGATGAGGGTCCTGGTGACTTGCACGTTGCTGATGACTAGTGAGCAAAGCATGGGGAGGACTCCGGCTGTTGCCGCGCACTTGAGCTGATCCGCCGAGCTGAACATGATAGCGCACGACGACCACCTGAGAAGGCGAGTGGCCTCTGGCTTGGGGAGGACTGCATTCACCTCGCGAGAAAACTGCTTGAAGATGCGCTGAGAGGCTGGGGCCTGAGCACCACCTAAGGTGCAAGCGATCGCGCGTGGCTCCTGGAAGCCACCAGCCCCCTCGTCCTGATGATTGTCTTCGTACCTCCTTGGCGGCTGCCGCAGAGGTGGGAGCCCTGCGTTGCCTTGAGGGCGTCTTCACGAGGCTGGTCTCTCCAACCTCCCTCGCGAGGCTGGTCCTGCAGGCGGTCCTCGCGAGGTTTGTCACGCCATCCCTGGCGAGGGCCTCGGTCTTCCCAGCGTCCTGCGCCTCTTCCTCCTCCTTGGACGTAGCCCCGATCATTGCGCTCGAGGCGTCGGCCGATACGCCCTTCTCACATGGCCCTGAGCTCCTGGCATTCGTTGGTGTTGTGGGTGTGGAGGTCGTGGTACACTTAGTACCGGCTGCCCTTGGATGACTCGGGCTGATTCATGCCTCGCTTGGTGTCTGGTTCTGCCGCGAGCACGGCAGCCTCCTTGCACTTCACGTCCTTGGCCTTGGGCTTCTTCTCTTCTGGATCGGCAGCCAGAAGCTCGAGAAGGGAGAGGCGCCCTTCCTCAGCCCTGGCGCATTTGGTCGCCAAGTTGAACAGCTCCAGGGATGTGCACAGGACTTCATGCATTACTAGCTCCTCCTTCATCTTGACGTCGCGCGCGCCATCGGAGAAGGCTGGGATGATGGCTTCCTCAGTCACCTTGGGGATTTTGAGGCGGGCGTTGTTGAAGCGCTGGATGTACTTCTGCAGGGTCTCTCCTGGCAGCTTCTTGATGCAGCGCATGTCGCTCACGGCCAGAGGCCGGTCGCGAGTGCCTTGGAAGTTGGCAATGAAGCGGGTGCGCATCTCGTTCCAGGAGGAGATCGTGCCGGGAGCCAGGTTCGAGCTCTGTCCTTGAGCACCATGGGGAACCAATTCACCATGACCTTTTTGTCCCCGTTGGCGGCTTCGATGCCCAGCTCGTAGAGCTGAAGGAACTCCGCAGGGTCGGCGGTGCCGTCGTAGCGAGGAGGCAGGTCTGGCTTGAACTTGTCGGGCCACGCGACGTTACGTAGCTCGTCAGTGAAGGCGCGGCAGCCTGCAGTGGATACCGGGGCTCTCTGCTGATGTGGAGCTTGCTCTTGGGGGTTCCCGCGCACCGCTGCCTGGAGCAACACGGGGTTTGACGTGGTGGCACTGGAGCGCGGTCACGGCGCTCCGGGGTTAGGAGCACGCGAGCACCTTCTTGGGGACGAGGGATCTCCTGGCAGCTCCTTTCTTGTTGCGCGGGCACCGGTCGTGGAGGGTCTCGGCCCGAAGCCACGCGCCTTGGAGCCAGGGCGCCTTCTTGGGGAGGAGGTGGTGGGGGCACCTCCGGCTCCCTGCCTCCCGCGCGGGGTGAAGGGCGAGGCAGCATGAGGGACGGCGCGGGGAGCCCCCTGCGGCGCGGACGAGCTCGGCGACGCGGTCGAGCCACTCCTCGTAGACGTCATCGACAGGGCGGTAGCGCAGGAGCTCGTTTGCCGCGATGAGCGCGGCTCGAGCCTCCATGGGAGCGCGGTGTGCGCGGGACGAAGAACCAGCCGGGGCGAGCGAAGGAGTTGCAATGCGGCACTGATGGATGCAGGGACGCAGCCAGCTGCTCGTTCCCCGCCGGGCCGGTGGCGGCGTTGGCGGCAGGCGACGGGGAACGACGCGGGTGTCCGCCAACGGGAGCCGTCTGGGCGACTCGAGCGAAGCGAGCTCGGCGAGCGTCAGCCATGGACACGACGAAAGATCACACGCGACCAGCGGAAGAATGATTCTGGCGCACCCCTACCTGGCGCGCCAAATTTCGGATTTTGGGTTCTGGCAGACCCTTGAGGTTCGAACACTGGGGTGCGCGCGGAGATCTTTCCCATAGCAGCTCACGCGTTGATGGTTTGCGAGGGATCTAAGCTACGAACGATGAACAACACAGAGACACGAGGTTTATACTGGTTCGTGCCACCGTTGTGGTGTAATACCCTACTCCAGTGTGTGGTTGGGTGGATTGCCTCTGGGGCTGATGATGAACAGTACAAAGGGAGAACAGCCTCGCGAGGGGTGTTCTTGAGCTGGTGCGATGAACTGCTCGGGTGAGTTCAGTCGCCTCTCTCTCTCTCTATGCGTGATCTCGATCCTTGATCCTCTTCTTTCTTCTTACTGTGGTGGCTAATCCTATTTATAGAGGGAGGCCCTGGGCCTCTTCCCAAATAATGAGCGGGAAGGGCGCCAACAATTGTCCATTTTGAAGGGGAACATCTAGTACACTTATCCTGACTAAAGTTGGTCTTCTGCTGCCAAAGGCTCTGACGGTGACACCGTCCTGGGCTCCACGATGACCTCCGTCCTGCCGCTCTGCTGGTCTTGGTCTTGTTGCATCAAAGCGGTAACATTTGCCTGATGCCCTGGCCTGTGCTTGCCTCCTTTGCACCAAAGGGGAAACGAGGACACTGCGCGGGCTGGCGGCCGCCTGGCGCCCGCCTTGTCTTGATTGTCATGGCTTGCGTCATGGGGCACCCTCGTGAGGCACCCTACCTTGATCTCTCCGCCTCCTCGTGAGCCTGCCTGACGAGGCTGCTCCTGAGGAAGGTTCCTGTCGTCCGCCCCGTGAGGCTTGGCCCCTCGCGAGGGTCTTGAGCTTGAGCTGATGAAGTTGGGCCGCGCTGGGCCCCCACTTGAGCCACGCCGCAAGCTGCAGGCAGGCAAGTCTGGGGACCCCCGTTCCCATAACGCCGACATTCATGACGAAAGAAGACGAAGAGAAGACAGCATTCATCACCCCATGTGGTACATATTGTTTCCTACGAATGCCTTTCGGGTTGAAGAGTGCTAGCTCAATGTTTGCAAGAGCAGTCCAAATTGGTTTTGAGCCCCAGCTACATAGAAATATAGAAGCTTATATGGATGACATAGTGGTCAAAACCAAGGACAGGGAAACACTCATACAAGACTTTGAAGAGACGTTTGCAAACCTGCGCAAGATCAACCTCAAGTTGAACCCTGAGAAGTGTGTCTTCGGCGTTCCGTCTAGCAAACTTCTCGGGTTCTTTGTGTCACAGCGTGGGATCGAGGCAAACCCAGACAAGATCAAGGCTATCGAGCAAATTGAGGCACCCAAGTGGATCAAGGATGTGCGTCGGCTCACGGGCTGCGTTGCCTCCATGAGCCGATTCATCTCCAAGTCTGCCGAGCGTGCCCTTCCCTTTTTCAAAATCTTGAAAAAGGTGGGACTAATGGAATGGACTCCAGAGGCCGAAGCAACACTACAGGATTTAAAGAAATACCTCTCCTCTACGCCGATACTAGTTGCGCCTAAACCACAAGAGCCATTGCTGCTATATCTAGCGGCAACGAATCAAGTGGTCAGCACCGCGCTAGTGGTATAGAGGAAGGTCGATGAAGAGGCAGTGGCAATGGGAGGACTGGCGGATGGCGAGCCAGCCCCCCCCCCCTCGGCAGGGCCTGGTGCCGGAAAGGCAAGGCCCCGGGCAGAGCCTGACGCCATTAGGTTGGGGCCCGCGCAACCAAATGAGATGGTGCAGAAGAAGAAAATGATGCAGCACCCGGTTTACTTCGTCAGCTCCCTCTTGCAAGGGGCTAGGTCAAGGTACTCCGGTGTGCAGAAATTGCTCTTCGGCCTCCTTATGGTCTCGAGGAAGCTGCGTCATTACTTCCAAGCCCACGAAATCACCGCCGTCACCCGCCTCCCATTGCAATGGATATCGTGCATAACCAGACGCTGGCCCCGGGAGGATCGTGGAGTGGGCCTTGGAACTGTCGAGCTTTGGTTTGAAGTTTGAAAGTACTTCGACAATCCAGAGCAGAGTCTTGGCAAAGTTCATTGCGGAGTGGACCTCAACGCCCGATGATTAGATCCAGGAGACCACTCTCCCCGGCAAGGAAACAAGTCGCAACTGGATTATGTACTTTAACGGGGCTTTCTCGCTGCAAGGCATCGGTGCTGGTGTGCTGCTCGTGGTACCCACTGGAGAGCACCTCAAGTATGTAGTCCAGATGCACTTTCCTAGAGAGATGTCGACAAACAACACTGCTGAGTACGAGGGGTTGCTTGCCGGTCTCAGGATCGCGGCAGACCTCGGGATCAAGAAGCTCATCGTCAGGGGTGATTCGCAGCTTGTCGTCAAACAAGTTAACAAAGACTATCAAAGCCCGTTGATGGAGGCCTACGTGAATGAGGTGAGGAAGCTGGAGGAGCATTTTGATGGTATACAAGCGGAGCATGTTCCCCGAGTGGAGAACGACACGGCCGATTACCTGTCAAAGCGCGCTGCACTCAAACTACCTGTGGATCCAGGTACTTTTGTGCTTTGGTTAACTCAACCATCCGTTGAACCATCGCCAGAGCAGAACAAGAGAAGGAAGTTATGCCCCGGCAAGTACTTTCCCGCCGAGCTCCCAGGAGCCGCCGGCAAGGACATTGCCGTGGACATCGAGCCTGCCATGGGGCCACAGACTCCCGCAGGGCATCAAGCCCTGGCCGTAGAGACAGCCGCTCCCATGGCAGAGGAAATGCCTTTAGTCCTTGCTGTCGAGCCCCGGACTCCGGCATGGGCACATCATACTGTCCGATTCCTCCAAATCGGGGAACTCCCTGACGAGCAGGAAGAAGCAGAAAAAGTAGCCTGTCAGTCTTCCCTGTATCAGTTCATCGACGACTAGAGCTATTGGCAGAGGTACACGGAGGCATATGTGGTTCCCACATAGGGTCGAGGGCCCTTGCCGGCAAGGCATTCCGGAAAAGTTTCTTCTGGCCCACTACCCTCCAGGATGCAACGACACTAGTCACCAAGTGTGAAGCATGTCAGTTCCATTCGAAGAAGCTTCATCAACCAGCCCAAGCCCTTCAAACAATTCCTCTCTCCTGGCCATTTTTGGTCTGGGGGCTCGACATACTGGGCCCTTTCCCCCGCGCTGTCGGGGGCTTTGAGTACTTGTATGTTGCAATCGACAAGTTCACAAAGTGGCCGGAGGAGGAAGCAGTGAGGAAGGTGACAGTGCAGTCAGCCGTCAAGTTCTTCAAGGGGCTAGTCTACCATTTTGGTGTGCCAAACAGAGTCATCATCGACAACGGCACGTAGTTCACAAGCCACACCTTCATGCAATACATCCAAGATCTCGGCAGCAAGGTCTGTTTCGCTTCCGTGGCACACCCACGGAGCAACGGCCAGGCGGAGAGGGAAAATGCTGAAGTACTGCGAGGCCTAAGGACAAAGACTTTTGACAGGCTGCACAAGAGCGGAAGGTGCTGGATTGATCAGTTGCCGGTGGTTCTTTGGTCAATCAGAACGACGCCAAATCGAGCCACCGGCCAGACACCCTTTGCCTTGGTATACGGGGCAGAAGCAGTTCTCCCCACGGAACTCACATACAGGTCACCTCGAGTGCTCGCTTATGACGAGCTTGAACAAGAGCAATTGCGGCAAGATGACGCAATGCTCCTTGAGGAAGATCTTCTTCGGGCGGCTGTGAGAGCAGCCGCAACCAGCAAGCCTTGCGCCGCTACCATAGCCGCAAGGTTCATGCCCGAAGCTTTGAGGAAGGCGACCTTGTTCTTCGGCGCTTTCAATCGGCCAAGTATTCCAACAAGTTGACGCCAAAGTGGGAAGGCCCTTATCGGGTAATACGAGTCACTAGGCCTGGCGTAGTCCGCCTAGAGACCGAACATGCTATTCCAGTGAGCAACTCCTGGAACATCGAACATCTTCGCAAGTTTTACCCATAAGGCGCGGTTGTCGGGCCCCCCAGCAAACTACCTTTTGTACAAGCCTTGCCAGTGAGGCATGTAACCCTCTGTACAAAGCCAGGCACAGACCCTGAGCATAAATAAATGAAGCGCTGGCGCCCTAAGTTTTAGCATGCATGCTAGGTCAAGTCTCTCCCTCGGTTAGGGTTGATAGTGCTTAGCGGCGACTAACCCCTAGCATAGAGGTCGAGTGTGCGTCTCTCTGTTCCTTTCCGTCCTCTTTGGTTCACAGGATACATGGACGTTTCTGCTGAGCTGTCTGGAAGAAAGAGAACAAGCCGGCACTCCGGCCCCGGCAACCCGAGGTTGCCGGGGGCTGCCGACGCAAGAAGCCAACAACGGCAAGCCAAGGCTGTCGGGGGCTGCAGATCCAAATAAGTCTTTTATCCCCTATTGTGCATTCCCGTATGAAGTTGGGATGTATGAAACCTCATTTTATTCCTAGGCCACCGTGCTCCTCCTTCTTTCTGTACCCAAGAACTATTCCCTGGGTCGGAACTGGGTCGCAGTCGCGGTGACAAGGAAATAAATGAAGGGCCTGACTCTACTTTGCCCCTGCCTCCTCCAAGAGCGTGAGAATGGTCGAACGAAGTAAGGGGACGGCAAGGCCTGTTGTCGGGCGGCAATGCTTATCTTAAAAATAACAAGGATTCACTCCTTGGCATGGGCCTCGCACGCACAAAGAACCCGGCAAGCACCCTTTTTCATTAAAAACGTCTCGTACAGGTATTCTATACGGAATGAAAAACATGAGCAAGGGGATTACAAGTTTTAAATCTAACAAGTGCCCGCAGGCTTACAAACTAAAAAGAGATAAGATGCCCATAATCCCTTTCTTGTCCCTGTCCTCAGAAGATGGAACAAGATAGCGGGAGGGCAAAAAGAGCGCCTAGGCGCGGTACGAGCAGCAGAAGACACCAGGAGAGCATCCCGATGCCGGGAGAGGAGCCGGAAGATGAGGCAGCGGGCCGACAATACGTGATGAAGGCGTTGGTGCCCGCGTACTCCAACTTGACGACCCGCCTTATTCGTCTTCTCCGGCCCTCCTACGCCAGCCGCCCAAGGGGCAGCGAGGAACGCGCCGATGGAGAGCTTGACGAGGAAGGCCCTCGGCAGGGCGCGCGGCTGAGGAAGGGGCGACGCAGTCAGTCGGAGTCTAGGTTGGCGTCGCCCCGCTCGACGCCCTCGTCGTTGTTGTCGCTGTCCTCCTCGTCACTCCCGCTTGAGGAAGAGTCTTCATCATCGGAGGAGCTCTCCACGTAGCACTTTAGGTGAGTTCCAAGGTCCCCGAAGACCTTGACAGAGAGCAGGACGTTCTCCATTAATTCGAAGTAGAGAACGAGCCCCGCCGTCAGGCTGTGGACACGAGCAAAAGTCTTGCATCCACGACGAAGGTACATGACATGAGGAGCGGGAAAGTCGACGTCGACCCGCGTGCCGCCATTCCCGCAGCCCCTCATATGCAACCTGAGGGTCTGTGGCGGGTCGAGCTCCATCTCCCGAGCGAATGGGGTGGGGAGACGAAGATGACAACGCGGCGGCCGGCGCAGCTTGATGAAGTACTCACGGGGCTGGTCCCCGACGTGGCCCTCCATTGGGGGAGGCATCGCCGGCGGAGGCAAGGCCGGTGCGCCGCCCCGCTCCCCTCTTCCCCGAGCGCCACGTCGACCTCGGCCTCGCCCCCTCCCCCTTCCTCTCATGGCCGGCTCCACCGCCGCAAGCTCTTGGGAAGGAGGGACGCGCTGTTGAGCAGAGACCCTCGCCGCCACCGTCGAAGGGCCGGCGCCTCCTCTCGCCATGGCAGATGGAAGGAAGGAGACGAGGTGGAAGGAGATGGATGATGATAGAATGTGGAATGCCACCCCCTCCCCGCCTTTTTATAAAGAGACGAGATCGGTGCTCGGCCGCCCCACTCAACCAATCCGGTTGTCGGGGACGCAGGGAATCAGGACCGACCCGCTGCTCCAATCAGCGGCGGCCCGGTTTCCTGCCTCCACTGCCTACCACCTTAGAGGAATGGGGGACACGTGGCGGGCAAGCGGAAATCGAGGGGACAGGTGAGGCGACCGTTCCCCACTCCGTGATCGTGGGGCGCGGACGCCTTGAAGACCATGACCCGAGTCCACTCAGTAAATGAGTCGCGCCTCTGCATCTTCCTCTTTTTTATGGGGAAGGCGCGAGCCACTTCTTTACTACGATGTGACGCATGAGGGCAGCGCACACCTCATGCATGCCCCCCACGTCACGCACAACCCTCCATGACGCACATTCAACGCGGGTCGCGGGGAAGCACAAGCAAGCGAAGAAGTTACTGCGATAAAAATCATGCCCCGCCTGCCCGCGCACCGTTTTGGGCCCGGCCCAACAACGTGTTGCGCTTGTGTGTGGCCCAGGCCCGGGGGCTCTAGTCGGTGTACAAAAGTAGGGGCACTCCTTTTTACCCCTTTACTCGTGCACGGGCAGTCAAAGCCACGCCCACGGCCACACTAAGCAGGGCAGAAGAGGGAAGCCGGAGCACAAGGCAACCAAAGCAACGCCAAGACCAAGAGACACAAAGAGCAGCATGGCGAGGTGGGATCCCCCGCCAAGGTCCTTGCCGGGGCGGCCTCCGCAACCCTGGCAAGAGCCTTGCGGGGGCAACTTGCCCGATGCCAGCGGAGCGCGCCACCCTTGAGTCAAGGGTTCCAACGCCCTCAACCACATTGGAGCAAGGGCTCGGGAGGCACCTCCGTGGTGGCATGCAGATCTTTGTGAAGATCAGAAGCATACAAGATCAGATGAGGACCAGAATATGATGATCCTTGGCGGGATCCTAGCCGAGGAAATCTACGAGACCCCCGGCAAGATCCTTGCCGAGGACGACCACGACGTCGCGGCAAGACCCTTGCCGGGGCCCCGACAAGGCCCTTGCCAAAGTCATCTGCGAAGCCGCAACCAGACCCGGGTCTGCCAAGACTCCACCGCCATTCCCATAACAGCTGCTAGCCCAACCAGCCGGGCAGGCACCTGCGTGGCAACATGCGGCTTCCAAGCCAGCTCAGCAAGCACCTACGTGGTGGCATGCAAAACATCATGAAGACCCTACCACCACGCCACCTCAGCAGCCTGCCAACCTATGTGACGCAGCATGCCTCGTTGGCCTGGACGCGTGTTGGAGCAAGACGGAGCGGCGACGGACGGGACGGGCCTCGTTGCCGTCCCCGATAAAGTAACGGGACACCTAAGGGGTGCATTTAATGCGCCTTGTCCCGTAATGACAAGCGATAAGCTTGTGTACTGTGCACCTTTCCACCTCCTGTGTGCCACTGTGGCAACCCCTTTTATCTATAAAGGAGGCCCGAGGCGACCAGGAGGAGGATTCAGATCTTTTGGGCTAGACACGCAGCGTAGCTAGTTCAAGAACTCAAGAACACTCAAATACATACACCAAAGCAGGACTAGGGTTTTACGCATCCTCGCGGCCCAAACCTAGGTAAACGATCCTTGTGCTGGCTCCTGGACCTGCTCTTTGCACAACCCCGCGCCCGCCAACCGTAGAAGGGATCCGAGTGATCCCATAGGTGTCGTTTCCACCGACAAAGTGTAAAGATGCTTTTATTTCCAAGTATTTTCCTCCCGCTATAATCATCTCCCTTAGGAACGAGATTATGAATTTTAAGCAACTTGATCATGAACATGTTGCACAATCTTGGGAGAGGATGAAATTGATGATACGAAATTGCCCTACTCATGGTTTGAATTTGTGGATGATTATACAAAAAAATATGTCGGGTTGAATTTTGCTTCTAGAAATCTTTTAGAATCGGCCGCAGAGGTACTTTTATGGCAATTACTTTAGGAGAAGCTACTAAACTCCTAGATAATATTATGGTTAATTATTCTCAATGGCATACCGAAAGATCTTCCACTAATAAAAAGTGCATGCGATTGAAGAGATTAATGTTTTCAGTGGAAGGAGGATGAGCTTATGAAATTATTTGCTAGCGAGAGTGCTTCTATTGATCCTAATGATATGCCTTTGTCTACTTTGATTGAAAATAATAATGAATCTATGGATGTGAATTTTGTTGGTAGGAACAATTTTGGTAATAACGCGTATAGAGGTAATTTTAATTCTAGGCCGTTTCCTAGTAATTCCTCTAATAATTAGGGTAATTCCTGCAACAATTCTTATGGAAATTATAATAAGATGCCCTCTGATATTGATAATAGTGTTAAAGAATTTATGAATTTGCAAAAGAATTTCAATGCTTTGATTGAAGAAAAATTGCTTAAGATTGATGATTTCGCTAGGAACGTTGATAGAATTTCTCTTGATGTTGATTCTTTGAAACTTAGATCTATTCTACCCAAGCATCATATTAATGCATCTCTCAAAGCTATGAGAATTTCCATTGATGAGTGCAAAGAAAGAACCGCTAAGATGCGTGCTAAACGAGATTGGTTTGTAAAAACGTGTTCTTCTAGTTTCCTTGAAAATAATGATGAAGATCTTAAAGTGATTGATGTGACTCCTATTGAATCTTTGTTTTCCAATATAAATCTTGATAAAGATGGGACTGGAGATGATTCAACTTTAGTTAAAAAGCGTCCCGATGATTTGGAGTTTTTAGGTCTTGATGCAAAAATTGATAAAAGTGGGATTGGAGAGGTAAAAATTTAAGTAGCAATGAATGCACTCTTTTGGATTTCAAGAAATTTAATTATGATAATTGTTCTTCAATAGATTGTATTTCCTTGTTGCAATCCATGTTGAATTCTCCTCATGCTTATAATCAAAACAAAGCTTTTACTAAATATATCGTTGATGCTATGATGCAATCTTTTGAAGAAAAGCTTGAATTGGAAGTTTCTATCCCTAAAAAACTTTATGATGAGTGGGAACCTACTATTAAGATTAAGATTAAAGATTATGAGTGACATGCTTTGTGTGATTTGAGTGCTAGTGTTTCCACGATTCCAAAAACTGTATGTGATGTTCTAGGTTCCGTGAATTTGATGATTGTTCTTTAAATTTTCATCTTACGGATTCCACTATTAAGAAACCCATGGGAAGGATTAATGATGTTCTTATTGTTGCAAATAGGAATTATGTGCCCGTAGATTTCATTCTTCTTGATATAGATTGAAATCCTACATGTCCTATTATTCTTGGTAGACCTTTCCTTAGAACGATCGGTGCAATTATTGATATGGAAGCAGGAAACATTAGATTTAAATTTCCGTGAAGGAAGGGCATGGAACACTTTCCAAGAAAGAAAATTAAATTTGACAATACCTAGATCTATTCGTGTTTTTATGCCTAGCTAAGGGCGTCAAACAATAGCGCTTGTTGGGAGGCAACCCAATTTTTTTTCTTTTTAGGTTCTGTTTTGCAATAAATAATTCATCTAGCCTCTGTTTAGATGTGGTTTTGTGTTTTAATTAGTGTTTTTGCCAAGTAAGACCTTTGGGATAGCTTACGATGATAGTTGATTTGATCTTGCTGAAAAACAGAAACTTTTACGCTCAGGAAAACAATTCTCATTTTTTACAGAAGCGTGCTTTTGATTTGATTATTTTTGCAGAAGATCAATAAATAAATTTCTTAGGTCCTCCTAATTTTTCAGAATTTTTGGAGTTACAGAAGTATTTGAGAGTTACACATTACAACAGACTTTTCTGTTTTTGACAGATTCTGATTTCTTTGTGTTGTTTGCTTATTTTGATGAATCTATGGGTAGTATCGGGGGTATGTGATACGTCTCCAACGTATCTATAATTTTTTTATCGTTCCATGCTATTATATTATCTGTTTGGATGTTTAATGGGCTTTAATATGCTCTTTTATATTATTTTTGGGACTAACCTATTAGACGGAGGCCCAGTGGTAGTTGCTGTTTTTTGCCTATTTCAGTGCTTCGCAGAAAAGGAATATCAAATGGGTCGAAACCTTCGTGAGGATCTTTCTTGGAACAAACGCAATCCAGGAGACTTGGAGTGGAAGTCAGAGACGCAACGAGGCGGCCACGAGGCAGGAGGGAGCGCCCAGGGGGGTAGCCCCCCCACCCTCGTGGGCCCCTCATAGCTCCACCAACCTACTTCTTTAGCCTATATATACTCTTATACCCTGAAAACATCCAGGGGAGCCACGAAACCACTTTTACACCGCCGCAACCTTCTATTCGTGAGATCCCATCTTGGGGCCTTTTCCCATGATCCGGGAGGGGATTCGATCACAAAGGGCTTCTACATCAACACCATAGCCTCTCCGATGATGTGTGAGTAGTTTACCACAGACCTTCGGGTCCATAGTTATTAGCTAGATGGCTTCTTCTCTCTCTTTGGTACTCAATACAAAGTTCACCTCGATGTTCTTGGAGATCTATTCGATGTAATACTTTTTGCGGTGTTATTGTCGAGATCCGATGAATTGTGGGTTTATGATCAAGATTATCTATGAACAATATTTGGTTCTTCTCTGAATTTTTATATGCATGATTTGAGATCTTTGCAAGTCTCTTCGAAATATCGGTTTAGATTGGCATACTAGATTGATCTTTCTTGCAACGGGAGAAGTGCTTAGCTTTTGGCTCAATCTTGCGGTGTCCTTTCCTAGTGACAGCAGGGGCAACAAGGCACATATTGTATTGTTGCCATCAAGGATAAAAAGAGGGGGTGACGGTGTCCTGGACTAGGGGGTACTCACCACGTCGTCCCCCAATCGGTTAGATTGGGCCGAGGACCCCCAGGGCCGCATACTCATGGGCCAGTCCGGACAGGTGCCGCATACAAGGAAGATTCCACAAGACTTGGTGATCAAGACAAGGACTCCTACCCTAATCGGGCGATTCGGGTTAGGACTCTTGTTATCCTAGGCCTCTGGTGCATTATATAAACCAGGGCCAGGCTAGTCGACAGATATACAATATACAACAATCATACCATAGGCAAGCTTTTAGGGTTTAGCCTCTTTGATCTCGTGGTAGATCCACTCTTGTAACACACATCATCAATATTAATCAAGCAGGACGTAGGGTTTTACCTCCATCAAGAGGGCCCGAACCTGGGTAAAACATCGTGTCCCTTGTCTCCTGTTACCATCCGCCTAGACGCATACCGGGACCCCCTACCCGAGATCCGCCGGTTTTGACACCGACATTGGTGCTTTCATTGAGAGTTCCTCTGTGTGTCCGTCAAAAGGTCGATGGCTCGCCTGCAGATCAACTGCGACTTCGGCATCTTCGTCACCAGCTCGACTGGACACCTTGGTTCGACCAAGGACTGCGCCCTACCTCCGATCGTCATGATCGGGTGAGGGCCTTCATCAACATCAACAACGATCTCTATCAAGATTATGGAGGAAGCATCCAGGGAGCCCGGGGGCTCAACGTCAACATTGCCCTCGGGCGACCGTGCTGTTTTTCTGGACAGCGAACTTGCATCCGCCGTCACCGCCTCCTCGAGCGTCGCTTTGACGATTGCTTCGGTGGAATTGTGCGGAATTGAGTCTACAACAACCCTGGAAAATTTCGTCGAGTTCCGATGGAGGAATCTCTGGCAATCTCCGATATACCGGAGCCGCATTGAATCTGGACGAGAATCCGGACGAGTTTAGGGCGTGGTGTCCAGCTTCTAGCTCGGATTTCCTTTGGAAGATCCAACCGTTGATCGGCTGCGGAATTCCTATATATACCACCCCTCAAAATTTCAGCTCGATCCGACCGTCCAAACTCCGGGAACCTTCAGATTAGTGCATCACTTTTTGGATCTGTTTTCTGCGCGAAAACGAATCCGACCCGAGTTCGTCTTTTTTATGAACAGGATTTTGGACATCCTTTTTGAAGGAAGTTTTGTATGGGGTATTGTGTTTTGTTTCTGAACACATCCCACTAACTTTAAGATCTTTTGAACATGATCTTCAACATCATGCTGGTGTCAAACCAGTCCGACAATATTGCTCCACGGCCGCCGACTGCGCTTAGACACGTCGTCACTTTGTTGAGCCGAGCTTAACTTCTTCGGATCATCATCTCGGCAAGCCGAACAAGAGTCTGGCATCACGAAGGATAAATCATCACCAACATTGCCGCCCCATGGATTACATGGAGCGGGCATACCGGCATCGCCGCACGGTCGCTTCATCAAGCCGGCATCGACCACGTCACGACCTGCATCGGCACGGCTGCACTATTGTTTCTTCAAGCTGGTGTCCATCAGGCCGACCTACTTCGACATCTCGGCTGGACCGGGGGCTTCGCCATCTCTTCATCAACCTACCCCGGACACTTCAGCGTCACTAGCCGACCAGACAATGAGTGCGTGGATCGAGTCCCAATTTTGGGAATCACCTTCCTCCGGATTGCTACAACAAATAAACCAGGTGCTATTAATCCTAGTATTTTTTGCTTGTTTGGGTTCATTTTTTCCAACGAATTATTACTCTGGTTTGTCCATCATATGTACGCAGGTCTATCAAATGGTGGCCGCATTAACGATGGATGCATGGTGGGTCGGTCAGTTTCCGTACATAGTCCGGCGAACGCCGCATCCGGAACTCGAATCGACCTGTGAATTCAGGCCTTGCCATGCCTTTACCGCATCACGCCGCCGCCCTGCATCGACATTGACTTCGGCGCCAGGCCATATTTCTTTTATTACTCACTTTGCATAAATTATATATTATGCAACAAATTTTTTTATTACTATTATCTCTGGTTTGCACTATTTTTGTGCACAGGGAAATGATCCAGCCGGACTATATCCTTTGACGTCACCTCGGCTGGACGGGGGGCCTCGTCAACACTTCATTACCCCATGCCAGGGACTTCGGCATCACTCTGCCGTCCTGCATTGACCGTGCTATGTCACCACTTCACAGTGCCGAGCTCTTTGCTCCGCCACCTCGGGACCAGCTTGGGGGATGGAACCTTGTCCCGCATCAAGCTCGGACCGCATCGTCAATACCGAACACATTAACCAGCTAAGTTGCCTTCATGCTCAAAGTTTTAAATTTCTAACTTGTGTTTGGTTCGACCAAGAATTATACTTTTTTGGAAAGAAGTTGCTTGTACAAATTTTCCTTGTCGAAACTTTGTTCGCACACACTTGACGCGCTACCCGCGCTCATTATACCTGGGGGCTTCTTTAACAGAAGCTTATTAATTCGGGCTTTATGCCCAACACATGTGTCACACTTCCGCATGTACCTTTTATTCACCATTATATGCATGGATATGACTTAAGTTTTGGCCAAGCTGGGTTGCCTGGCTCCTGTGCTTACCCCTACGTTCCCGCTTGTTCGGCTAGGTGGTAAAGGGAGCACCTCTGCGATTGTTACTGCCGGGTCAGCCAGATGTGTACCTCAGACTAGGTGAAGCCGAAAGCTAGCGTTCTTAAGGGAATACTCGGTTGGTGAACTAAAAGATGATTTCTTACCTATTTATTTACCTGCCCCCAGATGTTTTTCTGCTCTTTTCGCAGTCCGGACATGCACTTTAGGGCGTGCCTCCTGTGGAAAGGAACCCCTAACGGAACTATTCTCCCGGAAGATGTTTCTTACTAACCATGTAATATAACATAACTAGTTGGGCACTTGTCCGATAAAGCACTAATGACCCCTACGCCTGGTCTCCAAGCATGCCCGGTTTTTATAACCGCTGAGGGTATTCGGACACACTCAGGACTATTGGGTCCAGAGGTTGAAGCGAAAAGGTGCCTTACGACAAACGATCTACAATCCGGCTAGAAGGCATTTTACATGTCACCTTACATTATATAGTCAACTTTTACCCAAGTCACTTGGGGGCTCTTATGTTTATTTGAGCCGTTTTATAATAAGTGTTTTTCTTCTTAGTCGTTGCAGAGTTTTTATTATTATTCATCACTCCTTTTTTCGACACGAGTGTGCGGTCACTAGCCGGGGAGCCTAATTTCTCTCTCAAAACCGCTAGAGTTTAGTTTTCTAAACTGGCCTAATGAGAAGTACTCCGCCTTCGGGATGGGAGACTGAAGCCGTAGGCTGACCCGCTTGAAGTCTTGAGATAGGATGTGTCATGTTAAAGCACGACAGAAGCAATTGTTTTTCTAAAGTCCAATTTTCGGATTGGCATCGAACACTTGATCTTTTTCGGACGTCATGTTTTTACTGACGTTTTTTTGGTTTTCCAAGCTTTTGTCACTTTTGAACTATTTGTGTGTTTTCAGCACAAGTCTCGCAGTGCAACGCCGGACACCTTTAGAGATTAGGCCAAAAAAATATCGGATATTTTTATATATGCATCAGTTTTGAATTGTGTCTTGGTCAATAGTTGGGTTGCCCGGCTCCCGCTTGCCTCCTATGTTCCGCTTTGTTCGGCTAGGTGTGCAAAGGGAGAACCACTGCGATTGTGCTTCCAGCTCGCATGGTCAAGCACCTCAGCGGAGAAAGCTGAAAAGTGACTGTCACAATAGGTGTAAACTGGTCAGCGATCCGATGACTACATTAAATGAAGGGCCATTCATAAAATTGGCCGAAGTGTTTCCGGCTTGACCTCGACTGTCGCCGAACACTACTGGGGGCTAGTAACTGCCCCCCCAAACTAAATCCTCAATATTTTGCTCTTACATTGGAGCTGAGGTTTCATGATCATGCTTAGCATGACAACCCAAAGAAAGGAACCGATAGCGGGACTATTTTCTTTGGAAGACATTTCTTACATTAAGCAGTAATATAACATATCTCTCTGCGTACCTTTGTTTATAAAACCGTATGGCCAGATTGCCTTGTTTGTCGTGAAATCTTTGCCCTCATAAAGGCTTTATAAAGTAGGATAAACACTCCTCGCCATCTTGGCCGAGGAGGTTGAAGTCGATGGTCGGTCAACAAAGTTTTGTACAATGCGGATCCGAGCATTAATGACATAAAGTACTTGGATACATTGAGTCATTACACATAATTTGTGATTTTACTATGGATATCGATCCTTAATTCGGCCTCCCGTGCCCGCATTAAGGCTCGAGGGCTACTGGGCTTCGGGCTTATTATTTACAAATATTATAGGGGCACATCGAACCCCTGATCTGGTATTGCCACCCGACCAGTGTCTCGGGGGCTACTGCATTGCCTGTCCAATGCAGAAAATTTCAAGTGTAATACAATCTCCGAGGAGATTTTGATCCTCGGGTTGGTCGGCCGCACCCAACCCGAGTCTTGAGGACTGAGCACGCCGCTTTTTGTGTCCCGGAGTATTCTGCTGAGCTAGGACTTGATCCTCAGACCGATTTTGCAAATCAACCTGAGTCTCAGCAGCTACGGGGATCAGCGGTCTTATGTCATCCTTCATGGGCATCTCGGGTTTTAGACCGATACACACCTTGAGGGCTACTGGCCATGTATCTAGGTAGAGAAAAAATTGCATCAATCAAATATATTGACAAAAATCGACCCACATTTGGGGTGGTGCACCACCTCGGAAGCAGTCCGGCATAAAGCTCGGGCGCTAGTGGCTGGCTCCATAGAGGGCATTTCCGGCATTAAGCTCGGCTAAACTCCTTCAAACTTCTTTGAACCAAGGTGATTTACGACACCTCGGATACAGTCCAGCGTTGGAGCTCGGACACATAGTCCAGCGTTGGAGCTCGGATACAGTCCGGCGTTGGAGCTCGGATACATTCCGGCGTTAAAACTGGGAAGCGGTCCGGCGTTGGTGCTCGACTGCAAAAGATACCTCGAATGCAGTCCGGCGTTGGAGCTCGGACGCAAGAGGACGCTGCCGCCCGGGAATAACTTCAAACCCGAGGTGTGGCATAAAAATAACAAGGCATTGATAAAGGCCGGAAACTTAAAGGGGCTCCTCGGATACTCGACGTATAAACTCGCCGAATGCATTTCGGCGATCCTCAAGATCGAAGATGAGAAGATTTGTTGAACCAGTTTTCAAGACCGGCAACCGAAGATGAAGAACAGTTCGGAAGAATCGAGGAGCGTCCCTAACTTGAAGACCGGTTCAGAGGGCTACTGACGGTGTCCTGGACTAGGGGGTACTCACCACGTCGTCCCCCAATCGGTTAGATTGGGCCGAGAACCCCCAGGGCCGCATACTCATGGGCGATCCGGACAGGTGCCGCATACAAGGAAGATTCCACAAGACTTGGTGATCAAGACAAGGACTCCTCCCCCACCGGCGATTCGGCTAGGGACTCTTGTTATCCTAGGCCTCTGGTGCATTATATAAACCAGGGCCGTGCTAGTCGATGATATACAATATACAACAATCATACCATAGGCTAGCTTCTAGGGTTTAGCCTCTTTGATCTCGTGGTAGATCCACTCTTGTAACACACATCATCAATATTAATCAAGCAGGGGCGTAGGGTTTTACCTCCATCAAGAGGGCCCGAACCTGGGTAAAACATCGTGTCCTTTGTCTCCTGTTACCATCCGCCTAGACGCACAGTTCGGGACCCCCTACCCGAGATCCGCCGGTTTTGACACGGACAGGGGGTTTATATCATATTACTTGAGTTTATCCCTCTACATCATGTCATCTTGCCAAATGCGTTACTCTGTTCTTATGAACTTAATACTCTAGATGCATGCTGGATCACGGTCTATGTGTGGAGTAATAGTAGTAGATGCAAAATCGTTTCTGTTTACTTGACATGGACGTGATGCCTATGTTCATGATCATGCCTATATATTCTCATAACTATGCGCTTCTCTATCAATTGCTCGGCAGTAATTTATTCACCCACCGTAATGTATGCTATCATGAGAGAAGCCACTAGCGAAACCTATATCCCCCGGGTCTACTTTACATCACAAAAGTTTCTGATCTATAATTCTAGTTTGCTATTTATTTATTTTGGAATCTTTACTTTCCAATCTATACAACAAAAATACCAAAAATATTTATCTTATTATCTTTATCAGATCTCACTTTTGCAAGTGGCCTGAAGGGATTGACAACCCCTTTATCGTGTTGGTTGCAAGGTTCTTGATTGTTTGTGCCGGTACTAGGCGACTTGCGTGTAGTCTCCAACTGGATTGATACCTTGGTTCTCAAAAACTGAGGGAAATACTTACGCTACTTTGCTGCATCACCCTTTCCTCTTCAAGGGAAAACCAACGCATGCTCAAGAGGTAGCAGGAAGTATTTCTAGCGCCGTTGCCGGGGAGATCTACGCTCAAGTCAAGACATACCAAGTACCCATCACAAAATCTTATCCCTCGCATTACATTATTTGCCATTTGCCTCTCATTTTCCTCTCCCCCACTTCACCCTTGCCGTTTTATTCGCCCTTTTCCGTTCGTCTCTTTTCGCTTGCTTCTTGTGTGCTTGTGTGTTGGATTGATTTTTTGTCACAATGTCTCTAGATAATACTAAATTATGTGAATTTTCCAATACCAACAACAGTGATTTTATTAGAATTCCGATTGCTCCTATTACCGATGCTGAATCTTGTGAAATTAATGCTTCTTTGTTGAATCTTGTCATGAAAGATCAATTTTCTGGCCTTCCTAGTGAAGATGCCACTACCCATCTAAACAACTTTGTTGATTTGTGCGATATGCAAAAGAAGAAAGATGTGGATAATGATATTGTTAAATTTAAGCTATTTCCGTTTTCGCTTAGAGATCGTGCTAAAACTTGGTTCTCTTCTTTGCCTAAACATAGTATTGATTCATGGAATAAGTGCAAAGATGCTTTTATCTCTAAGTATTTTCCTCCCGCTTAAGATCATCTCTCTTAGAAATGATATTATGAATTTTAAGCAACTTGATCATGAGCATGTTGCACAAGCTTGGGAGAGGATGAAATTAATGATACGTAATTGCCCTACACATGGTTTGAATCTATGGATGATTATACAAAAATTTTATGCCGGATTGAATTTTGCTTCTAGAAATCTTTGAGATTCGGCCACAGGAGGCACTTTTATGGAAATCACTTTAGGAGAAGCTACTAAACTCCTAGATAATATTATGGTTAATTATTCTCAATGGCACACCGAAAGATCCACTAGTAAAAAGGTTCTGCGATAGAAGAGATTAATGTTTTGAGTGGAAAGATGGACGGACTTATGAAATTGTTTGCTAATAAAGGTGTTTCTTCTGATCCTAATGATATGCCTTTGTATACTTTGATTGAGAACAATAATTAATCTATGGATGTGAATTTTGTTGGTAGGAACAACTTTGGTAATAACGTGTATAGAGGAAACTTTCCCTAGTAATTCCTCTAATAATTATTGTAATTCCTACAACAACTCTTATGGAAATTTTAATAAGATGCCCTCTGATTTTGAGACTAGTGTTAAAGAATTTATGAATTCGCAAAAGAATTTCAACACTTTGCTTGAAGAAAAATTGCCTAAGGTTGATGAGTTGGCTAGGAACGTGGATAGAATTTATCTTGATGTTGATTCTTTGAAACTTAGATCTATTCCACCTAAGCATGATATCAATGAGTCTCTCAAAGCCATGAGAATTTCCATTGATGAGTGCAAAGAAAGGACCGCTAGGATGCATGCTAAAAAGGATTGCTTTGTGAAAGCGTGTTCCTCTAGTTTTCATGATAATAATGATGAAGATCTAAAAGTGGTTGATGTGTCTCCTATTAAATCTTTGTTTTCCAATATGAATCTTGATAAAGATGGGATTGGATATGAGTCAACTTTAGTTAAAAGGCGTCCCAATGATTCGGAGGTTTTAGATCTTGATGCTAAAATTAATAGAAGTGGGATTGAAGAGGTCAAAACTTTACATAGAAATGAACACACTATTTTGCATTTCAAGGAATTTAATTATGATAATTGCTGTTTGATAGATTGTATTTCCTTGTTGCAATCCATGTTAAATTCTCCTCATGCTTATGATCAAAATAAAGCTTTTACTAAACATATCGTTGATGCTTTAATGCAATCCTATGAAGAAAAGCTTGAATTAGAAGTTTCTGTTCCTAGAAAACTTTATGATGAGTGGGAACCTACTATTTAAATTAAGATTAAGTATCATGAATGCTATGCTTTATGTGATTTGGTTGCTAGTGTTTCCACGATTCCCAAAACTTTGTGTGATGTGTTAGGTTTCCGTGAATTTGATGATTGTTCTTTAAATTTGCACCTTGTGGATTCCACCATTAAGAAACCTATGGGAAGGATTAATGATGTTCTTATTGTTGCAAATAGGAATTATGTGCCCGTAGATTTCATTCTTCTTGATATAGATTGCAATATTACATGTCCTATTATTCTTGGTAGACCTTTCCTTAGAACGATTGGTGCAATTATTGACATGAAAGAAGGAAATGTTAGATTCCAATTTCCGTTAAGGAATGGCATGGAACACTTTCCTAGAAAGAAAATTAAATTACCTTATGAATCTATTATGATAGCCACATATGGATTGCATACCAAAGATGATAATACCTACATCTATCCTTGCTTTATGCCTAGCTAGGGGCGTTAAACGATTGGGAGGCAACCCAATTTTATTTTTGTTCCTTGATTTTTGTTCCTATTTAGTAATAAATAACTCATCTATCCTCTGTTTATATGTGGTTTTATGTTTTAATTAGTGTTTGTTCCAAGTAGAACCTTTGGGAAGACTTGGGTGAAGTCTTTGCGATCTTTCTGTAAAAACCAGAAGCTTTAGCTCTCACGAGATTAGCTGCCATTTTTTATTGGAGAGTGCTTTTAGGTTGATTCTTTTTTCAGATGATTAATAGATAAATTCCTCACATACAGCAATTTATTTCAGAATTTTTGGATTTCGAGAAGTATTCGTTTGATACAGATTACTAGAGACTATTTTGTTTTTGACAGATTCTGTTTTTCATGTGTTGTTTGCTTATTTTGATGAATCTATGGCTAGTATTGGGGGGTATGAACCATAGAGAAGTTGGAATATAGTAGGTTTAACACCAATATTAATAAATAATTAGTTCATTACAGTACCTTAAAGTCGTGGTTTGTTTTCTTACACTAACGGAGCTCATGAGATTTTCTGTTTAAGTTTTGCGTTGTGAAGTTTTCAAGTTTTTGGGTAAAGATTTGATGGATTTTGGAATAAAGAGTGGCAAGAGCCTAAGCTTGGGGATGCCCAAGGCACCCCAAGGTAAAATTCAAGGACAACCAAAATCCTAAGCTTGGGGATGCCTCGGAAGGCATCCCCTCTTTCGTCTTCGTCTGTCGGTAACTTTACTTGAGGATATATTTTTATTCACCACATGATATGTGTTTTGCTTGCAGAGTCTTGTATGATTTGAGTCTTTGCTTTTTAGTTTACAACAATCATCTTTTCTGTACACACCTTTTGGAGAGACACACATGAATTGGAATTTATTAGAATACTCTATGTGCTTCACTTATATCTTTTGAGCTAGATAATTTTGCTCTAGTGCTTCGCTTATATCTTTTAGAGCACGGTGGTGGTTTTATTTTATAGAAATTATTGATCTCTCATGCTTCACTTATATTATTTTGAGAGTCTTTTATAACAGCATGGTAATTTTATTTGGCTATAAAATTAGTCCTAATATGATAGGCATCCAAGATGGGTATAATAAAAACTTTCATATAGAGTGCATTAAATACTATGAGAAGTTGGATACTTGATAATTTTTTTGAGATATAAAGATGGTATTATTAGAGTCGTGCTAGTTGAGTAATTGTGAAATTGAGAAATACTTGTGTTGGGGTTTGCAAGTCCCGTAGCATGCACGTATGGTAACTGCTAGTGACAAATTTGAAGCATGAGGTGTTCTTTGATTGCTTTCCTTATGAGTGGCGGTCGGGGACGAGATATGGTATTTTCCTACCAATCTATCCCCCTAGGAGCATGCGCGTAGTGCTTTGGGTTTGATGACTTGTAGATTTTTGCAATAAGTATGTGAGTTCTTTATGACTAATGTTGAGTCCATGGATTATACGCACTCTCACCCTTCCATCATAGCTAGCCTCTTCGATACCGTGCATTTCCCTTTCTCACTTCGAGAGTTGGTGCAAACTTCGCCGGTGCATCCAAACCCCGTGATATTATACGCTCTATCACACATAAGCCTCCTTATATGTTCCTCAAAACAGCCACCATACCTACCTATTATGGCATTTCCATAGCCATTCCGAGATATATTGCCATGCAACTTTCCACCGTTCCGTTTATTATGACACGCTTCATCATTGTCATATTGCTTTGTAAGATCATGTAGTTGACATCGTATTGGTGGCAAGGCCACCATTCATTTTTCATACATGTCACTCTTGATTCATTGCATATCCCGGTACACCGCCGGAGGCATTCACATAGATTCATATTTTGTTCTAAGTATCGAGTTGTAATTCTTGAGTTGTAAGTAAATAAAAGTGTGATGATCTTCATTATTAGAGCTTTGTCCCATGTGAGGAAAGGATGATGGAGACTGTGATTCCCCCATAAGTCGGGATGAGACTCTGGACAAAAATAATAATAAAAGAAGCCAAAGAAGCTCACCAAAAAAATGAGAGAAAAAGAGAGAAGGGACAATGTTACTATCCTTTTTCCACACTTGTGCTTCAAAGTAGCACCATGATCTTCATGATAGAGAGTCTCTTATTTTTTTTCACTTACATATACTAGTGGGAATTTTTCATTATAGAACTTGGCTTGTATATTCCAATGATGGGCTTCCTCAAAATACCCTAGGTCTTCGAGAGCAAGCGAGTTGGATGCACACCCACTTCGTTTCTTTTGTTGAGCTTTCATAAATTTATAGCTCTAGTGCATCTGTTGCATGGCAATCCTTACTCCTCGCATTGACATCAATTGATGGGCATCTCATAGCCCGTTGATTAGCCGCGCCGATGTGAGACTTTCTCCTTTTTTGTCTTCTCCACACAACCTCCATCATCATATTCTATTCCACCCATAGTGCTATGTCCATGGCTCGCGCTCATATATTGCGTGAAAGTTGAAAGAGTTTGAGAATACTAAAGAATGAA
The DNA here is from genome assembly GCA_021605145.1 of Aegilops bicornis. Classification (NCBI taxonomy): domain Eukaryota; kingdom Viridiplantae; phylum Streptophyta; class Magnoliopsida; order Poales; family Poaceae; genus Aegilops; species Aegilops bicornis. The sequence goes on along the minus strand of CM038671.1, from coordinate 181,797,911 downwards.
ACAATTGCTTGGCTTGTCATTGGGGTTGTGCATGATGAGAGCATTTTGTGTGACGAAAATGAAGCATGGCCAAACTATATGATTTTGTAGGGATGAGCTTTCGTTGCCTATGTTATTTTGAGAAGACATAATTTCTTGGTTAGTATGCTTGAAGTATTATTATTTTTATGTCAGTATTAAACTTTTGTCTTGAATCTTTCGGGTCTGAACATTCATGCCACGATAAAGAAAATTACATTGAAAATTATGTTAGGTAGCATTCCACATCAAAAATTCTATTTTTATCATTTACCTACTCGAGGACGTGCAAGAATTAAGCTTGGGGATGCTGATACGTCTCCAACGTATCTATATTTTTTTATCATTCCATGCTATTATATTATCTGTTTTGGATGTTTAATGGGATTTAATATGCTCTTTTATATTATTTTTGGGACTAACGTATTAACCGGAGGCCCAATGCCAGTTGTTATTTTTTGCCTATTTCAGTATTTCGCAGAAAAGGAATATCAAACGGAATCCAAACAGAGCGAAACCTTCGCGAGGATCTTTCTTGGAGCAAACGCAATCCAAGAGACTTGGAGTGGAAGTCAGAGACGCAACGAGGCGGCCATGAGGCAGGAGGGCGCACCCAGGGGGTAGGCGCGCCCCCCACCCTCGTGGGCCCCTCGTAGCTCCACCGACCTACTTCTTTCGCCTATATATACTCTTATACCCTGAAAACATCCAGGGGAGCCACGAAACCACTTTTCCACCGCCGCAACCTTCTGTACCCGTGAGATCCCATCTTTGGGCCTTTTCCGGCGATCTGCCGGAGGGGGATTCGATCACGGAGGGCTTCTACATCAATGCCATAGCCTCTTCGATGATGTGTGAGTAGTTTACCACAGACCTTCGGGTCCATAGTTATTAGCTAGATGGCTTCTTCTCTCTGTTTGGTTCTCAATACAAAGTTCTCCTCGATGTTCTTGGAGATCTATTCGATGTAATACTTTTTGCGGTGTGTTTGTCGAGATCCGATGAATTGTGGGTTTATGATTAATATTATCTATGAACAATATTTTGTTCTTCTCTGAATTCTTATATGCATGATTTGATATCTTTTCAAGTCTCTTTGAATTATCGGTTTAGTTTGGCCTACTAGATTGATCTTTCTTGTAATGGGAGAAGTGCTTAGCTTTGGGTTCAATCTTGCGGTGTCCTTTCCCAAAGGATGTTAGGGCAGCAAGGCACGTATTGTATTGTTGCCATCGAGGATAAAAAGATGGGGTTTATATCATATTGCTTGAGTTTATCCCTCTACATCATGTCATCTTGCCTAATGTGTTACTCTGTTCTTATGAACTTAATACTCTAGATGCATGCTGGATAGCGGTCGATGTGTGGAGTTATAGTAGTAGATGCAGAATCGTTTTGGTCTACTTGACACAGACGTGATGCCTATGTTCATGATCATGCCTAGATATTGTCATAACTATGCGCTTTTCTATCAATTGCTCGGTAGTAATTTGTTCACCCACCGTAATATATGCTATCATGAGAGAAGCCACTAGTGAAACCTATGGCCCCCGGGTCTACTTTACATCATAAAATTTTCCGATCTATAATTCTAGTTTGCTATTTATTTATTTTGCAATCTTTACTTTCCAATCTATACAACAAAAATACCAAAAATATTTATCTTATTATCTTTATCAGATCTCACGTTTGCTACTGGCCGTGAAGGGATTGACAACCCCTTTATCGCATTGGTTGCAAGGTTCTTGATTGTTTGTGCAGGTACTAGGAGACTTGCATGTAGTCTCCTACTGGATTGATACCTTGGTTTTCAAAAACTGAGAGAAATACTTACGCTACTTTGCTGCATCACCCTTTCCGGTTCTCAAAAACTGAGGGAAATACTTACACTACTTTGCTACATCACCCTTTCCTCTTCAAGGGTAAACCACCGCATGCTCAAGAGGTAGCAGTATGAACCATGGAAAGTTGTAGTACAGTAGATTTTACACCAATATAAATAAAGAATGAGTTCGAAACAGTACCAAAAGTGGTGATCTTTTTATACTAACGGAGCATATGAGATTTTCTGTTGAGTTTTGTGTTGTGAAGTTTTCATGTTTTGGGTAAGGATTTCATGGATTATGGAATAAGGAGTGGCAAGAGCCTAAGCTTGGGGATGCCTAAGGCACCCCAAGGTAATATCAAGGAAAACCAAGAGCCTAAGCTTGGGGATACCCCGGAAGGCATCCCCTCTTTCATCTTCGTCTATCGGTAACTTTACTTGAGGACATATTTTTATTCACGACATGATATGTGTTTTGCTTGGAGCATCTTGTATGATTTGAGTCTTTGGTTTTTAGTTTGCCACGATCATCCTTGCTGTACACACCTTTTGAGAGAGACACACATGAATCGTGATTTATTAGAAGACTATATGTGATTCACTTATATCTTTTGAGCTAGGCAATTTTGCTCTGGTGCTTCACTTATATCTTTTTAGAGCACTGCGGTGGTTTTATTTTGTAGAACTTTTTGGACTCTCATGCTTCACTTATATTATTTTGAGTCTTTAAACAACATGGTAATTGCGTTGGTTATAAATTTAGCCCTAATATGATAGGCATCCAAGAGGATATAATAAAAACTTTCATATAAAGTGCATAGAATACTATGAGAAGTTTGATTCCTTATGATTGTTTTGAGATATAAAGATGGTGATATTAGAGTCATGCTAGTGAGTAATTGTGAATTTGAGAAATACTTGTGTTAAAGTTTGTGATTCCCGTAGCATGCACGTATGGTGAACCGTTATGTAACGAAGTAGGAGCATGATTTATTTATTGATTGTCTTCCTTATGAGTGGCGGTCAGGGAGAAGCGATGGTCTTTTCCTACCAATCTATCCCCCTAGGAGCATGCGCGTAGTACTTCATTTCGATAACTAATAGATTTTTGCAACAAGTATGTGAGTTCTTTATTACTAATGTTGAGTCCATGGATTATACGCACTCTCACCCTTCCGCCATTGCTGGCCTCTTTAGTGCCGCACAACTTTCACCGGTACCATAAACCCCCCATATACCTTCCTCAAAACAGCCACCATACCTTCCTATTATGGCATTTCCATAGCCATTCCGAGATATATTGCCATGCAACTTTCCACCGTTCCGTTTATTATGACACGTCCCATCATTATCATATTGCTTTGCATGATCATGTAGTTGACATCGTATTTGTGGCAAAGCCACTGTTCATAATTCTTTCATACGTGTCGGGCCTTTGATTCATTGCACATCCCGTACATCACGGAGGCATTCATATAGAGTCATATTTTGTTCTAAGTATTGAGTTGTAATTCTTGAGTTGTAAGTAAATAAAAGTGTGATGATTTTCATTATTAGAGCATTGTCCCATGTACCTCGCAAAAAAAAGAGCATTGTCCCATGTGAGAAAAGGATGATGGGGACTATGATTCCCCCATAAGTCGGGATGAGACTCCGGATGAAAAAAAAGAGGCCAAGAAATGAGAGAAGGCCCAAATAAAGAAATGAGAGAAAAAAGAGAAGGGACAATGTTACTATACTTTTACCACACTTGTGCTTCAAAGTAGCACCATGATCTTCATGATAGAGAGTCTCCTATGTTGTCACTTTCATATACTAGTGAGAATCTTTCATTATAGAACTTGGCTTGTATATTCCAATGATGGGCTTCCTCAAATTGCCCTAGGTCTTCGTGAGCAAGCGAGTTGGATGCACACCCACTTAGTTATTTTTGAGCTTTCATAAACTTATAGCTCTTGTGCATCCGTTGCATGGCAATCCCTAGTCACTCACATTGATATCTATTGATGGACATCTCCATAGCCCATTGATATGCCTAGTTGATGTGAGATTATATCCTTCTTTTTGTCTTCTCCACAACCACCTTCTATTCCACCTGTAGTGTTATGTCCATGGCTCACGCTCATGTATTGCGTGAAAGTTGAAAAAGTTGGAGAACATCAAAAGTATGAAACAATTGCTTGGCTTTTCATCGGGGTTGTGCATTATTTGAATATTTTGTGTGATGAAGATGGAGCATAGACAGACTATATGATTTTGTAGGGATAAGCCTTCTTTGGCCATGTTATTTTGAGAAGACATAATTTCCTTGTTAGTATGCTTGAAGTATTATTGTTTTTATGTCAATATTAAACTTTTGCTTTGAATCTTATGGATCTAAACATTCATGCCACAATAAAGAGAATTACATGAATAAATATGTTAGGTAGCATTCCATATAAAAAGTTCTGTTTTTATCATTTACCTACTCGAGGATGCTTGATACGTCTCCAACGTATCTATAATTTTTGCTTGTTCCACGCTATTATATTATCTGTTTTGGACGTTTTATATGCATTAATATGCTATTTTATATTATTTTTGGGACTAACCTATTAACCTAGGGCCTAGTGCCAGTTCCTGTTTTTCCCTATTTTTGAGTTTCGCAGAAAAGGAATACCAAACAGAGTCCAAATGGAATGAAACCTTCGCGATGATTTTTGTTGGACCAAAAGAAAGCCAGGAGACTTGGAGATGAAGTCGGAGGAGCCACGAGGCGGCCACACGGACGGAGGGCGCGCCCAGGGGGTAGGGCGCGCCCCCACCCTTGTGGGCCCCTCGTGCACCTCTTGACCTAATTCTTTCGCCTATATATTCCCAAATATCCCCAAACCACCAGAGGCATCCACGAAAACACTTTTCCATCGCCGCAACCTTCTGTACCCGTGAGATCCCATCTTGCGACATTTTCCGGCACCCTGCCGGATGGGGATTCGATCACGAAGGGCTTCTACATCAACTTTATTGCCCTTTCGATGAAGTGTGAGTAGTTTACCACAGACCTACGGGTCCATAGCTAGTAGCTAGATGGCTTCTTCTCTCTCTTTGATTCTCAATACCATGTTTCCTCGATGTTCTTCGAGATCTATTTGATGTAATACTTTTTTGCGGTGTGTTTTCCGAGATCCGATGAATTGTGGGTTTGATCAGCTTATCGATGAATATTATTTGAATCTTCTCTGAATTCTTTTATGCATAATTTGATATCTTTGTAATTCTCTTCGAACTATCGGTTTGGTTTGGCCAACTAGATTGGGTTTTCTTGCAATGGGAGAAGTGCTTAGCTTTGGGTTCAATCTTGCGGTGTCCTTTTCCACTGACAGTAGGGGCAGCAAGGCATTTATTGTATTGTTGCCATCGAGGATAAAAATATGGGGTTTTCATCATATTGCTTGAGTTAATTCCTCTACATCATGTCATCTTACTTAATGCGTTACTCCGTTCTTTATGAACTTAATACTCTAGATGCATGGTGGATAGTGGTCGATGTGTGGAGTAATAGTAGTAGATGCAGAATCATTTCGGTCTACTTGACACGGACATGAAGCCTATATTCATGATCATTGCCTCAGATATCATCATAACTTTGCGATTTTCTATCAATTTCTCGGCAGTAATTTGTTCACCCATCGTATTATTTGCTATCTTGAGAGAAGCCTCTAGTGAAACATATGGCCCCCGGGTCTATTTTCCATCATATAAGTTTATGATCTATTATTTTGCAATCTTTCACTTTCCGATCTATAAACCAAAAATACCAAAAATCGTTTTCTATCTCTATCAGATCTCACTTTTGCAAGTAACCGTGAAGGGATTGACAACCCCTTTATCTTGTTGGGTGCAAGTTGTTTGATTGTTTGTGCAGGTATTCCGTGATTTGTGCGTTATCTCCTACTGGATTGATACCTTGGTTCTCAAACGGAGGGAAATACTTATCTCTACTTTGCTACATCACCCTTTCCTATTCAAGGGAAAAACCAATGCAACCTCAAGAAGTAGCAAGCTCCCGTCCATGGCTAGCTCCTACTGCAGGTCCTCCCCGAGCAACGCTGCTCTGGCCCAAGCCATGTAATTTGTAAGTTTAGCAAAATCACATACTTGAGAAAGATTAGCGCCGCGAGTTCATTCAAGGTGCAGACATGTAATTTGTATTGCAGTATTAATTGCTACTTTTTAATTAATAGCACATTGGATGTATTGTCTTCTTTCCACTGAGATGATCAGAGGTAGATCATGTGCAAATTTAGTTAGAGAATTTATTGTACTAATTAAGTTGATTTCAGAGTAACACATTAAATCCAAGCCATCTTCTGTTGTAAAAAAATTCTTATTTTTATTTTCTTACTCTTTTTTTCTTACCGTGTGCCTCTCTCTTTTAAATTGTTTATTACACTACCGTCCCACTGCAATATGTGGGGTATTGTCTAGTTAAAGTAGTGGTTGGGCCAAAAATATTTAATGATAACTATTTTTTCTAACTCCTTCCTCGATATAGAACTTTCAAAGATCGAGGATGTCGCCTAGAGGGGGGGGGGTGAATAGGCGCTTTAAAATAATTACGGTTTAGGCTTGAACAAATGCGGAATAAACCTAACGGTTAATTTGTCAAGCACAAAACCTACAACAACTAGGCTCACCTATGTGCACCAACAACTTAAGCTAAGCAAGATAAGCAACTATGTGATAGCAAGATATATGACAAAGAACAATATGGCTATCACAAAGTAAAGTGCATAAGTAAAGGGGCTCGGGTAAGAGATAACCGAGGCACGCGGAGACGACGATGTATCCCGAAGTTCACACCCTTGCGGATGCTAATCTCCGCTTGGAGCGGTGTGGAGGCACAATGCTCCCAAGAAGCCACTAGGGCCACTGTAATCTCCTCACGCCCTCAAGACAATGCAAGATGCCGTGATTCCACTAAGGGACCCTTGAGGGTGGTCACCGAACCTGCATAAATGGCAACCCTTGGGGCGGTCACCGAACCCAGACACTTTGGCAACCCTTGGGGCGGTCACGGAACCCGTCAAATTGCTCGGGCGATCTCCACAACCTAATTGGAGACCTCGACGCTTGCCGGAGCTTTACACCACAATGATTGAGCTCGAACACTACTAACTGCCTAGGGCGCCCAAGCACCCAAGAGGAACAAGCTCAAGGGCACCAAGCACCCAAGAGTAATAAGCTTCTCAACTTGTAACTTCCACGTATCACCGTGGAGAACTCAAACCGATGCACCAAATGCAATGGCAAGGGCACACGGAGTGCCCAAGTCCTTCTCTCTCAAATCCCACCAAAGCAACTAATGCTAGGGAGGAAAATGAGAGGAAGAACAAGAAGGAGAACACCAAGAACTCCAAGAACTAGATCCAAGGGGTTCCCCTCACATAGAGGAGAAAGTGATTGGTGGAAATGTGGATCTAGATCTCCTCTCTTTTCCCCCAAAACTAGCAAGAATCCATGGGGGGATTGAGAGATAGCAAGCTCGGAGAAGGTCAACAATGGGGAAGAACACGAGCTCAAAGGATAAGGTTCAATGGGGAAGAAGACCCCCTTTTATAGGAGGGGGAAAATCCAACCGTTACCCCACTGAACATCCCCGCACAGAGCGGTACTACCGCTTGGGCAGGGCGGTACTACCGCTGAGGGCGGTACTACCGCTCCCTATCCAACAGTACTACTGCTGAAGAGAAGGTCAAGGCCTCGGCCCCAGTGAGCGGTACTACCGCTTAGGAAGAGCGGTACTACCGCTCAGAGCGGTACTACCGCTTCTATCGCCGCTATTAGTGCCGCAAAACCCGACACGAGAAAACACCGTTCGAGAATCGAGGCGAAGTAGCCCAGACACAGCAGTACTACGGCCGAAACTCCCAAGCGGTACTACCGTTGGAGAGCGGTACTACCGCTTGAGCGGTACCATTGAGCTTCAGCGGTACTACCGCTGAGGGCACGGGTACATCACCGCACCAACCTTGAAAACACAGAATACTCCAAGGAAAACCAGAACTGCCATAACTTCTTCATATGAGCTCCGAATTGAGCAAACTTAAGCTTGTTTGAAACAAGACAACGAGTAGCATCAAAACAGCGACACACATGAATCTTTGGTTTTTAGTTTGCCACGATCATCCTTGCTGTACACACCTTTTGAGAGAGACACACATGAATCGTGATTTATTAGAAGACTATATGTGATTCACTTATATCTTTTGAGCTAGGCAATTTTGCTCTGGTGCTTCACTTATATCTTTTTAGAGCACTGCGGTGGTTTTATTTTGTAGAACTTTTTGGACTCTCATGCTTCACTTATATTATTTTGAGTCTTTAAACAGCATGGTAATTGCGTTGGTTATAAATTTAGCCCTAATATGATAGGCATCCGAGAGGATATAATAAAAACTTTCATATAAAGTGCATAGAATACTATGAGAAGTTTGATTCCTTATGATTGTTTTGAGATATAAAGATGGTGATATTAGAGTCATGCTAGTGAGTAATTGTGAATTTGAGAAATACTTGTGTTAAAGTTTGTGATTCCCGTAGCATGCACGTATGGTGAACCGTTATGTAACGAAGTAGGAGCATGATTTATTTATTGATTGTCTTCCTTATGAGTGGCGGTCAGGGAGAAGCGATGGTCTTTTCCTACCAATCTATCCCCCTAGGAGCATGCGCGTAGTACTTCATTTCGATAACTAATAGATTTTTGCAACAAGTATGTGAGTTCTTTATTACTAATGTTGAGTCCATGGATTATACGCACTCTCACCCTTCCGCCATTGCTGGCCTCTTTAGTGCCGCGCAACTTTCACCGGTACCATAAACCCCCCATATACCTTCCTCAAAACAGCCACCATACCTTCCTATTATGGCATTTCCATAGCCATTCCGAGATATATTGCCATGCAACTTTCCACCGTTCCGTTTATTATGACACGTCCCATCATTATCATATTGCTTTGCATGATCATGTAGTTGACATCGTATTTGTGGCAAAGCCACTGTTCATAATTCTTTCATACGTGTCAGTCTTGATTCATTGCACATCCTGCACACCGGAGGCATTCATATAGAGTCATATTTTGTTCTAAGTATTGAGTTGTAATTCTTGAGTTGTAAGTAAATAAAAGTGTGATGATTTTCATTATTAGAGCATTGTCCCATGTACCTCGCAAAAAAAAGAGCATTGTCCCATGTGAGAAAAGGATGATGGGGACTATGATTCCCCCATAAGTCGGGATGAGACTCCGGATGAAAAAAGAGGCCAAGAAATGAGAGAAGGCCCAAATAAAGAAATGAGAGAAAAAAGAGAAGGGACAATGTTACTATACTTTTACCACACTTGTGCTTCAAAGTAGCACCATGATCTTCATGATAGAGAGTCTCCTATGTTGTCACTTTCATATACTAGTGAGAATCTTTCATTATAGAACTTGGCTTGTATATTCCAATGATGGGCTTCCTCAAATTGCCCTAGGTCTTCGTGAGCAAGCGAGTTGGATGCACACCCACTTAGTTTCTTTTGTTGAGCTTTCATATACATATAGCTCTAGTGCATCCGTTGCATGGCAATCCCTAGTCACTCACATTGATATCTATTGATGGGCATCTCCATAGCTCGTTGATACGCCTAGTTGATGTGGGACTATCTTCTCCTTTTTCTGTCTTCTGCACAAGCACCATTCTATTCCACATATAGTGCTATATCCATGGCTCATGCTCATGTAATGCGTGAAGATTGAAAAAGTTTGAGAACACCAAAAGTATGAAACAATTGCTTGGCTTGTCATCGGGGTTGTGCATGATTTAAATACTTTGTGTGGTGAAGATAGAGCATAGCCATACTATATGATTTTGTAGGGATAACTTGCTTTGGCCATGTTATTTTGAGAAGACATAATTGCTTAGTTAGTATGCTTGAAGTATTATTATTTTTATGTCAATATTAAACTTCTATCTTGAATCTTTTGGATTTGAATATTCATACCACAAATTAAGAGAATTACATTGAAAGTTATGCTAAGTAGCATTCCACATCAAAATTTCTGTTTTTATCATTAACCTACTCGAGGACGAGCAGGAATTAAGCTTGGGGATGCTTGATACGTCTCCAACGTATCTATAATTTTTTATTGTTCCATGCTATATTATATTCTGTTTTGGGTGTTTGAAGGATTTTATTATGCACTTTTATATTATTTTTGGGACTAACCTATTAACCGGAGGCCCAGCCCGAATTGCTGTTTTTTGCCTATTTCAGTGTTTCGCTGAAAAAGAATATCAAACGGAGTCCAAACAGAATGAAACCTCCGGGAACGTGATTTTCGGAACAAACGTGATCCAAAGGACTTGGAGTCTACGCAAAGTAATCAACGAGGAGAGCACGAGGCAGGGGGCGCACCTACCCCCCAGGCGCGCCCTCCACTCTCGTGGGGCCCACGTTGCTCCACTGACGTACTTCTTCCTCCTATATATACCTACGTACCCACAAACTATCAGAGACGGATCCAAAACCTATTTCCACCGCCGCAACCTTCTGTACCCGTGAGATGCCATCTTGGGGCCTTTTCCGGCGCTCACGTGAGGGGGGCATTGATCATGGAGGGTTTGTACATCAACACCATAGCCTCTCCGATGATGTGTGAGTAGTTTACCTGAGACCTTTGGGTCCATAGTTATTAGCTAGATGGCTTCTTCTCTCTCTTTGGATCTCAATACAAAGTTCTCCTCAATCTTATTGGAGATCTATTCGATGTAATCTTCTTTTTGCGGTGTGTTTGTCGAGATCCGATGAATTGTGGGTTTATGATCAAGATTATCTATGAACAATATTTGAATCTCCTCTGAATTCTTTTATGTATGATTGGTTATCTTTGCAAGTCTCTTGAATTATCAGTTTGGTTTGGCCTACTAGATTGATCTTTCTTGCAATGGGAGAAGTGCTTAGCTTTGGGTTCAATCTTGCGGTGCTCGATCCCAAAGGATGTAAGGGAAACGACACGCATTGTATTGTTGCCATCGAGGATAAAAGGTGGGGTTTATATCATATTGCATGAGTTTATCCCTCTACATCATGTCATCTTACTTAAAGCATTACTCTGTTCTTATGAACTTAATACTCTAGATGCATGCTGGATAGCGGTCGATGTGTGGAGTAATAGTAGTAGATGCAGAATCGTTTCGGTCTAGTTGTCGCGGACATGATGCCTATATACATGATCATACCTAGATATTCTCATAACTATGCTCAATTCTACCAATTGCTCAACAGTAATTCGTTTACCCACCGTAATACTTATGCTATCTCGAGAGAAGCCACTAGTGAAACCTATGGCCCCCGGGTCTATTTTCCATCATATTAATCTTCCAACACTTAGTTATTTTTATTGCCTTTTATTTTGCTTTGCAGTTTTATTTCTCTTTATCATAAAAATACCAAAAATATTATCTTATCATATATAATAGATCTCACTCTCGTAAGTGACCGTTGAGGGATTGACAACCCCTTTATCGCGTTGGTTGCGAGGTTATTATTTGTCTGCGTAGGTGTGAGGGAATCGTGCGTGATCTCCTACTGGATTGATACCTTGGTTCTCAAAAACTGAGGAGAATACTTACGCTACTTTACTGCATCACCCTTTCCTCTTCAAGGGAAAACCAACGCAGTGCTCAAGATGTAGCACACTCGCCTTTAGGCGACGTGCTAAACTCATTAAAAACACTCTCCTTAGCAGGGGACTCACAGCCGAATTATATCCGGTTCGAATTGGAGGCTGATGACGGAGAATTTCGCTTCCCACCCCCCGCCCACTTAATAGCCACTGTCGAAGACTTAACAGACATGCTCGATTACGGCTCCAAAGATATCGACAGTATGGACGATGATGTAGGAGAGGAGCAGGCGGAAAACCCGCCGTTCACTGGATGATGGACATCCACCTCCTCATATGACGTATACATGGTGGATGCACCAAAAGAGAATAACGGCGATGACAAGGAAGATCCAGTTGAGGATAAACCTCCTGAGATACAACCAAAGCGCCGGTGTCAGCAGCGCCGCTCTAAATCACGCCGCAGCAAAGACAACAACACCGACACAGGAGAAGATAACACTTCGGACGGTGCCAAAGACAATGAAGACCCCGTTGAGGCAACTTCCAAACAAGATGAATGGGAAGACGGGCAAGTTAGCCCTGATGAACAGGCCACACATGAAGATTCGGAGGACAGTAATTATCTTCCACTCTCCAAGGATGAGGCGAGCCTCGGAACCGAGGATTTTATTGTGCCTGAGGAACCTCTCGAGCAGGAGCGCTTTAAGCGCCGGCTAATAGCCACTGCAAGGAGCCTAAAAAAGAAACAGCAACAGCTTCAAGCTGATCAAGATCTGCTCAATGATAGATGGACTGATGTCCTGGCAGCCAAGGAATATGGCCTCAAGCACCCAGCCAAAAGTTACCCGAAGTGCAAATTGCTACCTCAGTTCAATGATGAGGCGTTGGAGCCCGTACCATCATCGCGCAATGCGGCTGACCGACCACCATGTGGTCGGGATAAAGCGGCAACTCAAGCCGAACACTAGCCTGTCCCACCTCACCATAAAGGCAGAGATAAAACAGCTCGGGGACACACATATGACCTACGGCAGGACTTGGACAGTAGAGCAGGTCAGAACAGATTGATCTATGGATCACAGGGACGTGCCCCAACACGCGATAACGGCTATCTGGCCGGACACAATAATCATACTCACGCCCGGGACGAGAACCACAGACGGACTCCATCCGAGCTACGTCGTGACATGGCCCAATATAGAGGCGCCGCACACCCCCTTTGCTTCACCGACGAGGTAATGGAGCACGAATTCCCAGAAGGGTTTAAACCCGTAAACATCAAATCATACGATGGGACAACAGACCCCGCGGTATGGATCGAGGATTTTTCTTCTTCACATTCATATGGCCCGCGGCGATGATCTCCATGCCATCAAATACCTCCCACTAAAACTCAAAGGACCAGCCTGTCACTGGTTGAACAGTCTGCCTGAAAATTCCATCGGCAGCTGGGAGCACTTGGAAGAGGCCTTCCTTGACAACTTCCAAGGTACATATGTTCGACCTCCGGATGCCGATGACTTAAGTCACATAATTCAACAGCCCAGAGAGTCAGCCAGGAAACTCTGGACTAGGTTCTTAACTAAAAAGAACCAGATCATCGACTGTCCGGATGCCGAAGCCTTGGTGGCCTTTAAACACAACATCTGGGACGAATGGCTCGCCCGACACCTCGGCCAAGAGAAGCCGAAGTCCATGGTAGCCCTTATGGCACTTATGACCCGCTTTTGCACGGGCGAAGATAGCTGGCTAGCCCATAGCAACAACAATGCAAGCGAACCTGGCACTGCAGAAGCCAGAAATAGCAATGGCAGCCCCAACGCAACAGACACAAGCGTCGAAACAACGGTGATAAAACCGTTGACACGGCGGTCAACGCCGGATTCAGCGGCTCCAAGTCCGGCCAGCAGAAGAAGCCGTTCAAAAGGAACAATTCGGGCCCATCCAGCTTGGACCGCATACTCGATCGCTCATGCCAGATACACGGCACTCCTGACAAACCAGCCAATCACACCAACAGAGACTATTGGGTTTTTAAACAGGCCGGCAAGTTAAATACCGAGAACAAGGAGAAGGGGTCGCAAAGCAAGGGCGATGACGAGGAGCCCCGGCCACCGAACACAGGGGGACAAAAGAAGTCCCCCCCCCCAAGTTAAAATGGTGAACATGATATACACTACCCACATCCCCAAGAGGGAACGCAAGCGCGCGCTCAGGGACATCTATGCGAGGGAGCCAGTCGCCCCAAAGTTCAACCCATGGTTTTCATGTTCGATCACTTTTGATCGTAGGGACCATCCGACCAGTATCAGTCATGGTGGTTCAGCCGCACTGGTCCTCGACCCAATGATTGATGGATTCCACCTCATGAGAGTCCTCATGGACGGTGGTAGCAGCCTGAACCTGCTCTATCAGGACACAGCGCGCAAAATGGCCATTAATCCCTCAAGAATTAAGCCGACAAATACAACCTTTAAAGGATTCATACCAGGTGTAGAGGCCCGCTGTACAAATACGCTTTGACGTATTAATCAAACTATGATGGAAACAGTTTGCGGCCCAACTTCTGCGGCACTAGCTTACTACCCCTTTTTCCTTTTTCTTTGATAATATTCTCAAAGTTGTGACTGTACACTTTGGTACGCTTTAATCTGCCATAATACAGCAACAAAGTCCGAACACTTTTTACAATATAGTTCGGCACCCCGAATTTAGCATTATATGCATTGGCTCCGAATCATGTCTTTGGTCAATAGTTGGGTTACCCGGCTCCTGTGCTTACTACCTTATGTTCCACTATATCGGCTAGGCTAGTAAAGGGAGAACTACTGCGACTGTGTCCTAGTTTATTCGGATGAGCACCTCAGTAGAGAAAGCCGAAAACTGACTGTCATGATGCGGCGAGAGCCGGTCATCTCTTCGGAGGTTTCAAATCTTTAGCGGGTTTTTTTTCGCATTATGCGATGAATCGGCTCTTACCCGATCAGGTGTTTACAGTACCCTAGTTCGGATACTAGGGGCTGCGCCTAAATTTTCATTGTAGAATTCCTATGGCTAAGTGAGGGTGATAAAGCCACATAGTCTAATTGCCTGGTTCGTTGCGCTAAACACCTCCTTCAAGGACCAAACAAATTGGATCAAGAGTGTTTAGATTCCATCCTGAACACCCCCGTACTAGCTACGTGGGGTTGAAGCCGACGACTGGCCAACTCTCAAAATTTCATAAACACGTTCGCACAGGAGGTAAAATATTAAACAAACATTATGATGGTCCCTCGGTCATGATCGTGACGGCATTCATATTCGCCCACTGCATCTTGACATGGGCGAAGGCCATCCGCGCACCTTCGATGCAGACCGACCGCTTGATGGCGTCAAGCTGAGAGCAGACATCATCTAGCCGCTTCACGAGACCGAAGTAACTGCTGGGTATGGCTTCAGCAGGCCACAACCGGATTATCAAGTCCTTCATGGCCAGTTCGGCCACCCTATGGAGTTCGACCACCTGTTTTAGCTGATCACTAAAGGGCACTGGATGTTCTGGCGCAAGGTATTGCGACCAGAACAGCTTCTCCGTCGAGCTCCCTTCTTCGGCTCAGAAGAATTCCGCAACGCCGAAACAACACCGGCGGCAGATCCACAAACGCCCCTGGGGAACTCCAAATCTGGGTTAGTAAGAGATACCTCTTCTTCACACACTTGCTGTCGGGTGGTAGGTGCGACATATGCCAACGGGTGGCTTATCATTGTGGGAGCCAATAAGACGTCGCCGGTGCCTGGAAACGGGATGAGGTGGAGACATGCACGCCGGCGAATCTTACCCAGCTTCGGGGATCTCCGTGGAGATAACACCCCTACTGCTGCTCTGCAGGGTCTCCGCATGATCACTAGATGAACAAGTGGCTACAAGAGGCTCCTTGAGCTGTTCGGCGAGAGGAAGAAGAAGGGCAGGGCTAGCTCTCCTCTTCCCTCTATTTGGTGTCTAAAACTCTAAGAGATCAACCCTTTGCATGGGTGCCCTGGGGGGTTTATATAGGCCTACCCCCCAAGGGTACAATGGTAATCCGGCTAGGCGTGGGCCCTAGCCATCAGTGTCTATGTTCGTCGGCTTCTCCGCTAGCCGCTGGGGCCCGCCGACTGGTGGGTCCCGCTGGCTGCCGGCTTCTTGGTCGACAAGCTGGCCCCACTCCTGAGAGCCTTGTCGGGGGCTGGTTACTGTTGCCTCTATCCTGATGACGAGGGCTTTGTCGATGTAAGCATGGCTACAGTGTCGCCGCTTTGGCGGCGATCACTGTAGCCTTACCTCGTCTCGTCTCCTTAATGAGGCGCCTCCTTTGAGGGAGGGAGCAAGCCGACTACGGGGAGCTGGCCATATCTCGGGCTGACTGGAGGAGGCCGGGCCGCCTTCGGGTATCTCTCTGACCGGAGGGGCCCGCCGCCTACGGGTCGTACTGACAACCCGTCGTGGGTGACATCATGGTCAACATGGCAACAGTGCCACGCCGGACGGGTGATGTCCGCCCCGTACTGTGCACTGTGGCCATGCACGCTCCGGGATGTGGGAGTGGCAGGCTTCACTGTAGCCACGCCCCATCTCATCACCGTTATGTGGGTGCAGATTCTGAGGGTGCGGCCTTGGCACTTTCTGGGGGCCGGCTTCTTGAGTCGGCCTTCGCATGGCCGGCCAGCGGAGACGGCCCTCTGGTGGCCGGCTCCTTGGTAGTCGGCCCTCTTGCGGCCTTCTTCCTGTAGGTTTTAGGGCCGGGCCGCCTCCCGATAGCCGGCCTGAGAGACAGCCGGCCAGGGGAAGGTGACCCCGCGTCTTGGATGTTGGAGGGCTTGATTGACCCATAATTTTTTCAGAAGTCCTAGCGGGAGCCGGCTAGGCTACCCGTGGTCATTTACTCTGACACTTGCTTTGCATAATGAAAGTCTTACCCGCCGCGATCTTCTTGGCTCCGTGGATTTCCTGGAGGGCGCCTTGGGCTTCGGTCCGGGCCTCCTGTGCGCTTTGGTGGGCCTTCGCGAGTTCGGCCTCTTTGTCCACATGCTGGCGCTCCAAGGACTCGTATTTCTTCAAGGCATCCTGGAGCTCCTGCTGGACCTCCCCAACCCTGGCCTCATGCTTTTTCCGGGCGGCTTGTTCTGTCGCCACCCTCTCTTCAGCCTCGGCGAGCGCCTTCCTGAGGGTTTCAACCTCAGTAGCTGCTCCTACAAATATCATAGCACTATGGTCAGCGCACATCATTTATTCTTTCTGAACATACAGCAGGTCATTACATACCTTGCTTCTCCTCTAGCTGCTTCCTTGCTTGGCCGAGTTCTTCTTTGGCCCGCTCCAGACTCTGCTTTAGTCCGGAGACTTCAGCAGCATGAGAGGTTGCGGCCAGCAACGATGCCTGCTTATTCACACAAGATATATTTAGTTAGTTTCCTGCGAAAATTACTTGATCCTCTGTCCGGCCTTTCTTTCCGAACACCGGATAGTGTCTCAGGGGCTACTGTCTATACTACGACTTTCTCTTTTGTGCCATTTACCTCAAAACCTGTCAGCAGTCTGGTGCAGGCTTCGGTCAGTCCGCTCTTGACGGACTGAACCCTCTCTACCACCGTACCCATAAGGATACGGTGTTCCTCCACAATGGAAGCGCCTCGTAGCGCTTCCAGCAGATTATCCGGTGCCGCGGGATGGACAGAGGTCACCGGCGGGATAGGCACACCTCCTTCCTTCGAAGGAGGTTGTTTGCCGGATTCCGGAGCCGTATAGGTCTCCGAAACCATATTCGGCTGCGGGCTGAATTGGATATGCCCCCCATCGCCAGTCTCCATGGGGGCTTTCTCCCCCAGGTGTCCGGCGGCCGAGGAGTCATCCTTTGACGCCACCACGACGGCCTCCTGCACCTCTCCCTTGCTAGGGAAGGTCCTTCGGATAGAACCTCGGCGTCGCCCTTGGCATGGGGCGAGTGAGTCGTCGGTGGTGACTCGCTTGCCATCGCTTTTGAATCCAGCGAGTCCCCCGATGAGGACCGCAGGGAGCTGTCGCAGGCCGGACTGTAATTACATAATTCAACATGTTAAAGCTATGAAGTAGAGAGGCCGGATATATGGACGCATCAGGGTTTTTAGTACTTACGATGCGGCCGGGGGCTTGTTTCGGGGGCGCGTCTCTGGGCTGCTGTCGACATCCCACGTGGACTTATCCACGAGGGAGCCCTTCCCCCTCTTGGATGCTTCTGCCTCCAGAATTGATGAGGCCGCCCTCTTCTTCCTTCCCCCCTCAGGGGGAGAGTTGCTCTCTTCCTCCTCCACGTTGTCGTCTCCGACGGCAGAGGAGTGAGTCTTGTTGTCTTCGGACGACACGTCCGAAGCTCCCTTGCAGCGGAGGCCACTTCTGGCCCCTTAGGCCTTCTTCTCCGGTGCCTGGTAAGGCGTTGGGACCAGCAAAAAAGGCCTACCAACCCACGCGCGCGACGGGACGTCGCTGTAGACCGGGGCCCGCCATACCTAGGCCTCGGCCCATGTGCAGATCCTCTGCGGCCCGAACGAACCGCTCGCCTTCCCGCGGCGGTTTCAGCACGCCTTTAGGGCGCAATAATCGCGAAACGTGGGGGAGTGGGTGCAGTTAATCCCACGTCCCCCCACGCGCCGCCTCCTCGGCTCCGCCGCACGAGCCTATAAGTAGGGGGAGGAGGGGGAGCAGCAGACGCTCGCACGCTCGCCCTTGCTCCACCCTTCCTTCTACTTCCTTCTCCCTTCCTCCGCCGCCGCAGCGCCTCACCGCCGCGCCGTTTCGCCGTCGACCTTCTTGGCTCGCCGTAGCTCCGCCGCAGCGTGGTTGCGCGTCCTTCGCCGTCGCGCCTCTCTCGCTTCCTCCTTGCTCCCATGGCGCTATCTAGCTCTTGGGATGGTTCCAACGTCCACGAGGACCACATTGACTGGCTTCGCAAGACGCGGCGGCTGCCGGGCGAGGGCTACGTGAAGACCCGCCTCGCCGAAAGCGGAGGTTTCGGCTGGCGCCGAGGAGGGCGAGCGGGTCATCTTCCGCTCGCCTGCGGGCCTCGGCCTGCCGGCGAGCGGGTTCTTCCGCTCCTTCCTCGAATTCTACCATCTCCAGCCGCATCACCTCACCCCCAACACGGTGATGCTGTTGTATGCCTTCGTCACTTTGTGCGAAGGTTTTCTTGGCGTCCTCCCGACCCTTGAGCTCTAGTGGGAGTTTTTTCAGTAGAAGCTCGGTACCGTCTCCGCGGGCACGTCCGCCCCCTGTGGCGCCTTTATCGCCATGCGGAGGTCAGCCGACAACAACCCGTTTCCGCCTATCCCGCTGATCCAGTCGGTGAAACTCTGGCAGCAATCATACTTCTACGTGAAGAACGTCGCCCCGCAAGGTCACTTCGTCAATCTTCCGGCTTACGCAGCCGGCCCGCCGGCTGGGAGGCAGCCGTCTTGGTCCTACCGAGCCAGGTTGCTCTCCCTTGATGGGGCCGCTGCCGTCACCCAGCTCCGGGTGATGGTCCAATCGGAGGGCTTGGTCGGGGCCGACCTGGTCGCCGCCTTCGTGGAGCGCCGGGTGCTCCCGCTCCAAGGCTGGCCGCACATGATCTGCCAGATGAGCGGCTGCTTCGACCCATGTCGGCTGAGCACCAAGGAGATGCCTCGTGATGAGGTATCTTACATGGTGAACTACATCTCCAACTGCAAACTCACCGAGGAGTGGCAGTATGGCAAGGCGCCGTATTCTCGAGCTGATCCCCCGCCTATGGTGAGTTTCCCTTCTTTTCTTCTTCTCTTGTTGCCGGGTTCGTGACGGCCAACTCTTGACTAGCCGGCTTGTCTTGAGCAGAACCCCCTTCTTCGACCGGCGGCCGGGGCTGCAGGGCCGGAACGCCAGTTCATGGCCGACCGCACGGTGGATGACCTCGACGACCCAGATCTGGGGGCAGCCGCCATGGACGACGCCGTTGCCGGAGCCGGCGGAGAGGCAAGCGGCCCCGAGCTCGTGGCTGGCTTCGGGGACTGGCTGGACGACGATGAACCCGAGGCCATCCCGCGTCGCTAGCCGGCGGCCGATCGCCAAGGCGCGGGACCTTCTGCCGCGCCGGCTGCTCGGGGTGGCGCGCAAAAACGTTGGGCCGCGCCGACTCTCTTCGGCAGCCGGCCGAAGAAGCCCAAGGGTTCCATGGCGGCAGCCATGCGGGACGAGGTGGCCGCGAAGGCGGCCCGCTTCCGCAAGGTGGTGAAGCAGCCGCAGGCGGTCTCGGCGTAAGTGTTGAATGTCCCGTGCTTTTTTATTGTCTTCTGTGGTTGAGGCTCTTCTAAGCCTTCTTCTTGATTTGCCGATCAGGGCGCCACTTTCCCTCGAACGGGTCATGCCGCCTCCATAGTCGAACCGACGGGAGGGTCTTCGAGCTCCCGCCGCGTGGATCCCCGCGCTGACCTGATGGAGGCAACGGAGCGGAACACGCGGGAGGCGCGGGAGGAGCGGGAAGCGGAGGAGCGGAGGGCCGCCCAGGAGGCGAAGGAGAAGTCGGCCGAGGCACCAGCCGACGCGACAGCCAAGGCTCAAGCATAGGCCACGGCCGTGGAAAGGGAGGCGGAGGCCCTGCGCAATCAGCCTCCGCAGCTCGTCATTCCCCTCCGTGCCGTGGCTCCCGACACCCCCGTGCCCCCGTCGGAGGAAGCCGGCCGCGACCGGCCGGCGATGGAGAGGAGGGAGGACGACGTGATCATCCTGGAGGAGGCACCACAGTCGGCACCGACTAGAACGGGCCAAGGAGGCCGACCTGCTGCACCGCCCGAGCAGCCGGCTGGGGGCGAGTCGGCGGCAGGGGCGGATCTTGTGGTGCAGTCACCGCCTCGCCGGCGCGCGGGAGAGGCGCCCTTGGCGCCGGAGCCGCAGAGAGCCGCGGGCGCCAGCTCGACGGCTCAGGATCTGGAGGCGGCCAGCGCCAGCATGTCCGAGTGGACGCCCAGTGGTGGAACGGCCGAGCTGAACGTGGTGGCGCAGGAGGTCCGGAGCCGGCTTCAGGCCCAGGCCGCCTTGCTGCAACGGAACACCCAAGAGTTTCTCACGACGCGAGCGGTCATCCGGGTGAGTCCTCTAGCCTTGATCGATTGCTTTCCTGATTTCTTCTGTGGGGGCGCGTCAGCGCACCCACTGGGTGTAGTCCCCGAGTTCCGAGTCGGCTGCTGAGCAGGCGGCTTGGAACTTTTAGTAGGCCTTGACGGCTATCTTATTCTTATTCGCACCCCGTCTGATTTCCAGGAATATCATAATCTCCGCGCAGCTGCCTTCAACTCCCAGGCCCAGGAGCTGAGCCAGAAGGCCGCCGACCTGACTAATAGCCGGAGTCAGTGCTTCGTTTCTTTTATCTCATGTGGGGGCGCATCAGCACACCCACTAGGTGTAGTCCCCGAGATTCGGGCCGACTGCAGAGCAGTCGGGTCGAATCTTTCCTGGCGACTTCTTCCTTATTGCTTTTTTCTTTTTCTCCATGCTTGCAAGGGCCAACGCCAACTTGAGGGAGCAGCTAGGCGGGGCCCAGACTGCCTTTCATGCCAAGGAGACTGAGTGCAGCACCTTGGCACAGGAACGTGACCGCCTCGCCAAGAAACTGGCCGACGAGGAGGAGAGCCATAAGGCGGCCCTGAAGAAGGCGCAGGACTGCTGGGCCGCCCTTAAAACCGAGTACGAGACCGAGGCGGCGGGCTGGGCTGAGGTGAAGCAAGCGCTGAGTGAGGGCTATGGACGGGTTGAGGAGCAGCTTTTGGCGACCCAGGCCCGACTGCAACCGGCTCACCGCATGCTCCGCCGCCTTCAGCGTGTCGGGGCGCAAGTGTTGACCGCCCTCTGGCCCGGCGAGGCGATTCCCCACACCCCCAGTCGGACTGCCGACTGGCTGGAGGTTGCAGCCGGCCGCTTCGAGGCCTGGAAGGCTTCCGCCACTCGGTCCGGCGCCAGGCGGGCGCTGGAGTTCGTTTGAGCCTGGTATCTTAGGCTGAGCTTAGCCCAGCTGAGCACCTGGCGGCAGGAGGCCGACGAGGAGCTGGTGGTGGTACGGCTGGCTATCATCCAGCGAGCCTCGACAATCGCCAACTATACCAACACCAGCGCTTTTGCTCCTGAGGTGGATGATAACGGCGTCGCCCAGCCGGAGGAGTGGTTCGGGGCTAAACCTGGCGGAAGGTGAGGACTCGGCAGAGGAGACCGCTTCCAGCACGAAGGCGAAGATGAGGAAGGGGAGGGTGGCAAAGACGTCGTGTCTGACGGCGGTTGACCACCAGCCTTCACCGATCGTGCCTCCAAGAACGAGGTGTGAGGCGAGCTGCCGTCTGCCAGAGGTGATGATCAAGCCGAGACCCGCCACCGCCACCTCCGCCAAAGACTGCCGCCTCCACCGACCTGCCCGACTCGCCCATCTTTCCCTTGGCCTGATCTGCCATCCTTGCTTTCCTGTTATTACTCTTTGAACAGCTATTTATTAAATTCGCGCAGTTCCACCCACTGGGGGTGTATTCAAACTATGTTGAATGCCGGCCTTTCGAAGGCTTTTTGTGTAAATATAATCATGCATGTGCTTGGCTTCCATTCGTATTTGCTTTTTATCCTTAGGTTGTTTCCTTTGTTTTCCCAACGGATGACAGCCGCTCTCATTCTGTGGTCGGGGAGGAACTTGGCCATTTTTGGGAAGACAAGTACTTGAGCTTTCTTAGATTGTGGCAAGGTGAATGGGAAGCCGGCCGGCCGGATGCTCTGGTAGCCGGTCGGCGATGGGGGGAAGCCGGCTTTCGTTATATAAGTTCGTTAGTCCTTAGCCGTTTTTCATGTGGGCATCCTTTCCTGCCTTTGACTCTTTGCCAGCCGGATAGCCGGTTCTTCGAGCTGCGACTTTCGACAAGAGAGGGCTTGGGTGCCGCACACTACTTGTCTGACTGCAGGTAGAACTTGAATATAACTCAAGGCGGCAAGTCCTCGGGCCGACTGGTCAAACCCGGTGCCGGACGAGAAGAATGAGTGTAGTGACATAATCATAAGCATGATACTCCTCATTCATACATAAAAGATGGTAGTCCCCGAGTGCTCCTCGGGGGGCCTATTGTCCCATACTTAGTACAAAAGGTAGCGTGATACATACTGCATTTTAACTGTAAAATCTTCGGAGGAGGTTGGCGTTCCATGGTCGCTCCAGAGCTCCTTGCCTAATCATCTCTCTTCGTGCCTTTGGCTTCGCAAGGCCGATCAGGTAGTAGGAGTCGCTTCCCAATGCTTCTGATGACGAAGGGGCCTTCCCAAGGGGCCGAGAGCTTGTGCTGGTCGGCTGTTCGCTGGATCAGCCGGAGCACAAGGTCACCCTCTTGGAAGGTTCTTGGCTTGACCTTCCGGCTGTGGTAGCGGCGCAAACCCTGCTGGTAGATGGCGGACCGGCTGAGGGCTAACAGCCGGCTTTCTTCCAGCAGGTCGACGCCATCTTATCGTTCTTCCTTGGCCTCCGCTTCCGTGTACATGGTCACCCGAGGCGAGTCGAACTCGATATCAGTTGGGATGACAGCCTCGGCACCATATACAAGGAAGAAAGGGGTGAAGCCAGTTGACTTGTTCGGGGTAGTGCGCAGACTCCAGAGGACGGCCGGCAGCTCGTCGAACCAATAGCCGGCCGGACACTCCAGTGGCACGACCAGTCGGGGCTTGATGCCGGAAAGGATGAGGCCGTTTGCTCGCTCGACTTGGCCGTTTGACTGTGGGTGGGCAACGGACACTAAGTCTAGTCAGATGCCCTGTGTCGCGCAGAAACGTGCCAATGCTCCCTTGGCAAAATTCGTGCCATTATCGGGGATGATGCTCTGTGGCACGCCGTACCGAGTTGTAATATTTGCGATGAATGTCACGGCAATCGGCCCATTCAGGTTTTTGATCGGCTTCGCTTCAATCCACTTGGTAAATTTGTCCACGGCGACGAGCAGATGTGTCATGCCACCGCGCGCCGTCTTGAATGGGCCCACCATGTCCAGTCCCCAGACGGCAAAAGGCCAGGTGAGGGGAATGGTCTTGAGGTCAAGCCGGAGGTGTTGCTTGAGTCAAGACTTGGCACCCTTTGCAATGCTTGACTAACTCCTTGGCGTCGTCATAAGCAGTCGGCCAAAAGAATCCATGGCGGAAAGCTTTGGCAACAAGTGATCTTGAGGCCGCGTTGTGGCCGCATTCGCCTTGGTGAATGGCTTTGAGGATTGCTTTACCTTCTTCTCGTTCGACGCAATACCGGAAGACTCCAAAGTGACCGCTACCGACGAGCTCTCTGTTAACAATTGTGTATGCTCCGGCTCGACGTTGGACTTGTCTTGCCGCGATCTCGTCGGCCGGCAATTCTCTGTTTACCAGGAAGTTGAGGATGGGCTGGGCCCATGATGGAGTTGTGCCTTCCTCTATAGCCAAAACGGCAACTGCGACCAGGGCGGGTGGGCTCGGTGGTGAGGAGCTGGAGTCGGCCACCGCCTGATGTGTTGACGCAGTCCCCGGGCCGACTGTCCTAGTCCCCGGGCCGGGTTCTGAAGTCCCCGGGCCGGGTGCGACTGGCAGTCCCTGAGCCGCCTATCGAAGTCCCCGAGCCGCCTGCTTGGTTCCCCAAGCCGGGTCCGACTGCTTCGGGTTTAGGCGACACGAAGATGGAATCGGATTATGGAGACGGCTTGATAGACGGCTTGAGGAGGCATTGGAGAGAGCTGCCGGTCGGTATAGCTTGTCGAGTGGAGACTATTCGTGCCAGGGCGTCTGCTTGCTCGTTGTCGGCCCGTGGCACGTGGGGGAACTCGCATCCTTCAAAATACCCGCAGATTTGCTGAACGAGGAAGCGGTAGCTTGCCATGTTTGCGTCCTTGGCATCCCAGTCGCCAGATGATTGCTGGACTACCAAATCCGAGTCGCCATAGCACAGGATCCGGCGGATGCCGAGCTCTTTGGCTAGCCGGAGCCCGTGTATGAGCACCTCGTACTCGGCCACATTGTTGGAGGCGGCAAAATAAATTTGCAATGTGTATCTGAGCTTGTCGCCTTTGGGAAAGGTGAGGATGATGCCGACTCCCAAGCCGGTGCACATCTTGGACCCATCGAAGTGCATCCGCCAATGAGTGGAGGCGGGAGCCGGTGGCGAATCTTGGGTCTCGCCCAATGACGAGGAAGTCGGCCAATGCTTGGGACTTGATGGTGGTGCGAGGCTGGTAGAAGATCGTGTAAGGGGCCAGCTCAATGGCCCATTTTGCCACCCGGCCAGATGCATCCCGCCTGCCTATGATCTCGGCGAACGGGGCGGTACATACAACCGTGATGGGGTGCTCTTGAAAGTAGGGCTTGAGCTTCTTGGCGGCGAAGTACACACCATAGCACATCTTCTGGTAGTGCGGGTAGTTCTGCTTCGAGGTAGACAGTACTTCACTTAAATAATACACCGCCTCGGATCGACCGAGCTCGGCCTTCTTCCGGCGCCGACTGACCACGATGACGGTGCTGACCACCCAGCTGGGAGCGGCGATGTAAAGGAGCATGGGCTCTTTCTCAGTCGGCGCCGCTAGGACAGGCAGCGTGGCCAGCATCTTCTTCAGCTCGTGGAAAGCTTGGTCGGCTTGGTCGTTCCACTCGAAGTGAGTGGTTTTCTTCATGAGTCGGTAAAGGGGGAGAGCTTTTTCTCCAAGCCGGCTGATAAAGCGGTTCAGGGAGGCCAGGCATCCGGTAAACTTCTGGACGTCTCGTAGTTTAGTGGGAATCTCCATTCTCTCAATGGCTTTGATCTTCACGGGGTTGCATTCGATGCCGCGTTCGGAGACCAGGAAGCCTAGAAGCTGGCCTACCGGTACTTCAACACGCATTTCTCGGGTTGAGCTTGATCTCAAACCGCGCAGATTCTCAAACGTCTCCTTGAGGTCTTCCAAAGAAGGTGCCGCTTCTCCGTCTTCACCATGATATCGCCTACATAGACGTGGGCATTTCGCCGAGTTGCTTGAGGAGGCATTTCGCATGCAACGCTGAAAAGTGGCACCGGCATTTCTCAAGCCGAATGTCATAGTCAGGTAGCAGAAAGCTCCGAATGGCATGATGAAGGCGGTCTTCAGGCGGTCAGCTGGGTCCAACTTTATCTGGTGGTAGCCTAAGTAAGCATCCAAGAAACTCAACAACTCGCACCCGGCTGTGGAGTCTATCACTTGGTCAATCCTTGGCAGGGCGAAGGGATCTTTGGGGCAGGCTTTGTTGAGGCTAGTGTAGTCTATACACATGCTCCACTTGTTATTCTTCTTCAAAGACGAGGACTGGGTTGGCGAGCCATTCCGGAAAGAACACCTCCATTATGGGGTGCCGCCAAGAGCCGGGCTATCTCTTCTCCTACAATCCTTCTCTTCTCTTCCGACAGTCGGCGGAGGGGCTACTTGACTAGTTTTGCATCTGCTCGGACGTGTAGCTTGTGCTCGGCGAATTCCTTCGGAACACCCGACATGTCCTTGGGGGACCATGCGAAGATGTCCTGATTCTCACGGAGGAAATCGACGAGCTCGCCTTCCTATTTGCTGTCCAGGTTTGCCCCAATGACGGCAAACCTTTCTGGGTGCTCCGGGTCCAGAGGTATCTTCTTTGTTTCCTTGGCCGGCTGGAAAGAACCTTGGGCATCACACTCCTTGGGATCGGGGGACAGGGCTGGCTGCTTGCCAGCCATGGCCACGACTCGGTCCAACATCTTCTTTTCTTCAACGATCACAAGGGACTCGACCAGCCGGTTGCTGGCTGCCGCGCACTTGGAGGATTTCTTGTAATCGCCGGCTATGGTGATGATGCCCTTGGTACTCGGCATCTTCATCTTGAGGTAAGCGTAGTGGGGTACAGCCATAAACTTAGCCAAGGCAGGCCGGCCAAGCAGTGCATGGCAGGGGCTCTCGAGGTCCACCACTTCAAACCAGATCGCTTCTCGGCGGAAATGATCCTTGTCCCCAAAGAGAACATCTATCTTGATCTTGCCGATTGGTGAGCAGGACAGGCCGGGTACAATGCCATGGAACACGGTTCGACTAGGCATGAGCTGCTTCGCCTTGATGTTTAGCTTCTCCATGGTGTCACGCAGACAGGATGTTGATCTTGCTCCCGCCATCTATCAAGACGCTGGAGAAACGGGCAACACGCCTCTGCTATGCAGGGTGGCGCCCAAAACCAACGTAAGAGCCGGAGACGGCATCACCTTCCGGGTGGTCGGCCCGGCTCCAAACCGGAGCAGGGCCTTCGACCAAAGTGCATGTACTCGAGGGGTGTTGGAGGCGACGCGCTGACTTCTTGGTGCCGCTGGCGCGCTGCGCCGGGTCTTCGGCTGGCTTGTAAAGATGATGTAGGCGGCATGCTCGCTGTGGAACTCATCTTGAACGGCTCGACCGCTGGTCGAGCGGCCGGCTGTTGAGGAGCCGGAGGCGGCCGACCAAGAAAGCGGAGGCGGCACCAACCCTTCGCCCTTGGAGATTCGCAGAGCTGCTGGCACCTCCGGTCGTGTGGTTGGACGGCTTCGGCCGCTATGGAACTTGCATGGGGCGCCAAGGGCCTGCTTTCGTAGGGAGAAGGCCGGCTGCCAAGCCGACTGCCGCCTTCTTCGCTTTTTCTTGGCGCGGGCCGCCTCGTATTCGTCTTCGGTGGCCACCGCCGACCCGGTTGAAGGCGGCATGGGGCCCTTGCGCTTGTTGTCGTTCTGGTACGTGCATCGGCTGGAGTCCCCAGCCGGCTTCTTGGGAGCCGGGTTGAGAACCTTCCTGGAGGCGTCCACCCGGAGCTCAGTTTTCATCGAGGAGTCGGCGGTGGCGTACTTGTCCGCTATGACTAGCAGCTCGTCGAGGGTAGTCGGCTCATCGCAGAGGAGCTTGTGCTTGAGGAGGGTGCCTTCTCGGCACCCGGCGGTGAAGTACTCTATGGCTTGAACCTCGTGCACCCCCTCGCAGGAATTGCGGAGCTCGGCCCAGCGCGTGAGGTAGTCGCGAGTTGATTCAGTGAGTCCTTGTACGCACAAGGAGAGCTGTCTGGGCTTGGGAGCCCGCTTGTAGATGCTGGTGAAGTTGCGGATGAAGGCTTCTGTGAAGTCTAGCCAGCTGTTGATGTTATACGGCTTGAGGCTGTTGAGCCAGGTTCGCGCCGTGCCTTGAAGCATGAGGGGCACATATTTCACGCCAACGCATGTGTTACCGTTCGCTATGTTGACTGTAGTGGAGTAGTCGATCAACCAATCCTCCGGCTTCACAGAGCCGTTGTACTTGGGCGTGTCTCTTGGGAGCGAGAACCCTTTGGGGAAGGGCTCGTCGCGGATGCGGGGGCCGAAGCAAGGCGGGCCGACATCGTCTTCCTCTTCTAGCGCCAGGGATCGCGCTAGGCGGTCGATCCGATGGCGAGCATCGTTCTTGCCGACTCCTTCGCAGCGACCTAGTCGGCCGCTGAGAATCGGATGCGTGACAGGCGGCGGGGTGGGATATCTCTCCCCACGAGGCACAGGAGGAGGCGGGTTGCCTCGTCGCTCCACGGCTCGAGGGCAGCCTTCTGTGTCGCCCTCGATGGAGATCCGGGTTCGGCTGCGGCTGGCAGCCGGCTCTTTTCCTTGCCGAGTGCGGATGTTGCCCGCAGTCGGCGTCCGTGACGTTGCGCCGTGCTCTCGGCACGGGGGAGGAATCTCCGCGCGGACGCCGGCTTCATGCCGCAGCGTAGCTACATCGATCAGCTGCTGGATGCGTCTGGTCATGTGGGGGAGCTCTTCGGCCCGATCCATTCAAATTGCCCACGCGGCCGAGCGGCGCCGCAGTTCTCGAGGGGCGTGGCGAGATCGGGCGGTCGGCCTTAGCATGTTGGCGATGGCTGCGCCACGCTGTTTGATGGCGCCGATTCGCTCGCCCGTCAGAGGCGGCGTGTCAAGGCGGCGCGGTCGATTTCGGCCGGTGAGCCTCGGTGAGGCGCCTCATGGAGGCTAACTTTCGCCCTCCGCAATAAGGGCGAGGCGGCGTGTTTCCAGTGTCTCGGCGTTGCCGGCCGAGGGGGACGGAGTCGTGGATTGCTGCCAGGTATGGCGTCATGGGCGTTTCGCCAGCGCCGCTGCGGATCGATGACCAAAGACTCGGTGATGGCACCGCCACAAGGTCGGCTCGGGGGAGCGGGTCGTTGAAGATCACAACGTTGGTGGGGAAAGCGTCAAGCGATGCCGTGTCGGAGTCGACAAGCATCGGGTCGGTGGAGCCAACCGACTCCAAATCCACAGTAGGCTCGCTGGAGACGTGGAGTTGGTCAAGGAGGCTGATGAGGTGGCTCTCGAGGCAGCATGTGCCCGCGTCGGAGGTGGGCTCGTCGGAGATGCGAGCCTCGCCAAGAAGATCGGCGAGGCAGCTCGCCGCGCAGGCGTCAGCGACGCCTTGCAGCGCGTCGGGGCAAGCGCCATCGGGCGTGCCGGGCTGGCTACGCTCGCTGGGAAGGAAGAGGGTTCCCGTCCAGAACAGGTCTCCGGACGATGGTGCACCTGGCCCCACGGTGGGCGCCAAATGTCGGGTGGTAGGTGCGACATATGCCAACGGGTGGCTTATCATTGTGGGAGCCAATAAGACGTCGCCGTGCTCGAAACGGGATGAGGCGGAGACATGCACGCCAGCGAATCTTACCCAGCTTCGGTGCTCTCCGTGGAGATAACACCCCTACTGCTGCTCTGCGGGGTCTCTGCATGATCACTAGATGAACAAGTGGCTACAAGAGGCTCCTTGAGCTGTTCGGCGAGAGGAAGAAGAAAGGTAGGGCTAGCTCTCCTCTTCCCTCTATGTGGTGTCTAAAACTCTAAGAGATCAACCCTTTGCATGGGTGCCCTGGGGGTTTATATAGGCCTACCCCCCAAGGGTACAATGGTAATCCGGCTGGCCGGGCCCCTAGCCGTCGATGTTCACGTCACGGCTTCTCGGCGGGAGCTGGGGCCCGCCGATTGGTGGGTCTCGCCGGCTGCCGGCTTCTTGGTCGACAAGTTAGCCCCACTGCCGAGGGCCTTGTTAGGGGCTGGTTACTGTTGCCTCGATCCTGATAACGAGGGCTTTGTCGAGGTAAGCATGGCTACAGTGCCGCCGCTTTGGCGGCGATCACTGTAGCCTTACCTCGTCTCGTCTCCTTAATGAGGCGCCTCCTTCGAGGGAGGGAGCAAGCCGACTACGGGGAGCTGGCCATATCTCGGGCCAACTGGAGGAGGCCGGGCCGCCTTCGGGTATCTCTCTGACTGGAGGGGCCCGCCGCCTGCGGGTCGTACTGACAACCCGTCGTGGGTGACATCATGGTCAACATGGCAACATTGCCGCGCCGGACGGGTGATGGCTGCCCCGTACGGCGCACTGTGTCCATGCGCGCTCCGGGATGTGGGAGTGGCAGGCTTCACTGTAGCCATGCCCTGTCTCATCACCGTTATGTGGGTGCAGATTCTGAGGGTGCGGCCTTGGTCGCTTGCTGGGGGGCCGGCTTCTTGGAGTCAGCCTTCTCGCTGTCGGCCATGGAGTCGGCCCTCCGGTGGCCGGCTCCTTGGTAGTCGGCCCTCTTGCGGCCTTCTTCCTGTAGGTTTTAGGGCCGGGCCGCCTCCCGATAGCCGGCCTGAGAGACAGCCGGCCGGGGGAAGGCGGCCCCGTGTCTTGGATGTTGGAGGGCTTGATTGATCCATAATTTTTTCAGAAGTCCCAGGGGGAGCCGGCTAGGCTACCCATGGTCATTTACTCTGACACTTGCTTTGCATAATGAAAGCCTTACCCGCCGCGATCTTCTTGGCTCCCTGGATTTCCTGGAGGGCGCCTTGGGCTTCGGTCCGGGCCTCCTGTGCGCTTTGCCGGGCCTTCGTGAGTTCGGCCTCTTTGTCCGCATGCTGGCGCTCCAAGGACTCGTATTTCTTCAAGGCGTCCTGGAGCTCCTGCTGGACCTCCCCAACCCTGGCCTCATGCTTTTTCCGGCCGGCTTGTTCTTTTGCCACCCTCTCTTTAGCCTCGGCCAGCGCCTTCCTGAGGGTTTCAACCTCAGTAGTTGCTCCTACAAATATCATAGCACTATGGTCAGCGCACATCATTTAATCTTTCTGTACATACAGCAGGTCATTACATACCTTGCTTCTCCTCTAGCTGCTTCCTTGCTTGTCCGAGTTCTTCTTTGGCCCGCTCCAGACTCTGCTTTAGTCCGGAGACTTCAGCAGCATGAGAGGTTGCGGCCAGCAACGACACCTGCTTATTCACACAAGATATATTTAGTTAGTTTCCTGCGAAAATTACTTGATCCTCTGTCTGGCCTTTCTTTCCGAACACCGGACAGTGTCTCAGGGGCTACTGTCTATGCTACGACTTTCTCTTTTGTGTCATTTACCTCGAAACCTGTTAGCAGTCTGGTGCAAGCTTCGGCCAATCCGCTCTTGACGGACTGAACCCTCTCAACCACCGTACCCATAAGGATACGGTGTTCCTCCACAATGGAAGCGCCTCGTAGCGCTTCCAGCAGATTATCCGGTGCCGCAGGATGGACAAAGGTCACCGGCGGGATAGGCACACCTCCTTCCTTCGAAGGAGGTGGTTTGCCGGATTCCGGAGCCGTATAGGTCTCCGAAACCATATTCGACTGGGGGCTGAATTGGATATGGCCCCCATCGCCAGTCTCCATGGGGTATTTCTCCCCCAGGTGTCCGGCGGCCGAGGAGTCATCCTCTGACGCCACCATGACGGCCTCCTGAACCTCTCCCTGGCCGGGGAAGGTCCTTCGGGATAGCACCTCGGCGTCGCCCTTGGCCTGGGGGGGAGTGATTCGTCGGTGGTGACTCGCTGGCCATCGCTTTTGAATCCAGCGAGTCCCCCGATGAGGACCGCAGGGGAGCTGTCGTGGGCCGGACTGTAATTACATAATTCAACATGTTAAAGCTATGAAGAGAGAGGCCGGATATATGGACGCATCAGGGTTTTTAGTACTTACGATGCGGCCGCGGGCTTGTTTCAGGGGCGCGTCTCTGGGCTGTTGTCGACATCCCACGCGGACTTATCCATGAGGGAGCCCTTCCCCCTCTTGGACGCTTCTGCCTCCAGAATTGTGGAGGTCGCCCTCTTCTTCCTTCCCCCCTCAGGGGGAGAGTTGCTCTCTTCCTCCTCCACGTTGTCATCTTCGGCGGCAGAGGAGTGAGTCTTGTTGTCTTCGGACGACACGTCCGAAGCTCCCTTGCGGCGGAGGCCACTTCTGGCCCCCTTGGCCTTCTTGTCCGGCGCCTGGTAAGGCGCCGGGACCAGCATCTTCATCAGAAGCGGGATGGCTGGTTCCTCGGGCAGCGGAGCCGAACACTTAATCCGCTCCGCTTTCTCTGTTCATATCTAAAAATATAAATAGTGAGGTTTAGATATCTTCCTCGGCTAAGCAAGTAAAGTGTGCGCCTTGAAATGTGAAATACCTACCGCACTAGCGGGACGGGCCAGGGTGTGCCCACGGTCCTCGGTTGTCTTCGGCGGCGACTTGTTGCCCTTGAAGAGCAACTTCCAGATATCCTCATGCGTGGTTCCGAAGAACTATTGAAAGGTCTGGTGCTTGGCTGGATTGAACTCCCATAAATGGCAAGTCCGGCTCTGGCATGGAAGGATCCGGCGAATTAGCATCACCTGGATCATGTTGACGAGCTTAATGTTCTTGTCCACCATGCTCTGGATGTGTGTCTGCAGCGCTATCAGCTCGTCTGATGAAGACCAATCCAGTCCCTTCTCTAGCCAGGAGGTAAGACGCATTGGAGCTCCGGACTTGAATCCGAGAGCCGCGGCCCGGGTGGTGTTACGGGGCTCTGTGATATAGAACCATAGTTTCTGCCACTCTTTGACGGTCTCCACAAAAGTACCCTTGGGCCATGTGACATTGGGCAGCTTGCTCACCATGGCGCCTCCGCACTTCGCGTGTTGGCCATCCACCACCTTCGGCTTCACGTTGAAGATCTTGAGCCACAGTCCAAAGTGGGGTGGAATGCGGAGGAAAGCCTCACACACGACAATGAATGCCGAGATGTTGAGGAAGGAGTTTGGGGCTAGATCATGGAAATCTAGCCCGTAATAGAACATGAGTCCGCGGACGAAAGGGTGGAGAGGAAACCCTAACCCGCGGACGAAGTGAGGGATGAACACCACCCTTTCATTGGGTCTCGGTGTGGAGATGATTTGCCCCTTGGCTGGAAGGCGATGGGCGATTTCTTTCGCCAGATACCCGGCCTCCCGAAGCTTGGCGGTGTCCTTCTCCTTGATGGAGGACGCCATCCACTTGCCTTGCGCTCCAGATCCGGACATGGTAGAGTGCTTTCTTGAGGCGGAAAAGATGAGGACTTGGGCGCTAGAGCTCGAGAATGAGAGGGAAGAGAGAGAGAGAGAAGGCGTGGGTGAAGTAAGGAATCCTTATCTCCTTATAAAGGCAGTGAATATCAAGCACCTCCCCACTCGCCTTAAAACTCGCATGTTCCCAAGGGCTGTGCAAACGGCACGGTTGGATTACCCGCACCCGTATTGATGAGAATCCCGCAATAAGGGGACATGATCTCTGCTTTGACAAGACGTGCCAATGAGACCGCATCTCGAAGCGGTAGGCCGAAAAATGGTTTGAAATAATGACCGGGTGATGACGTGGTGTCACATTACCAAAAAGTTTTTAGCGGATTGGACTCGTGAAATATTATACTCTCTGCGGTTTGTGTGTGTAATTTGTTTTGCAGAGCCAAACACGTTCGTTGCGTCCGAAGACTGTGTTGGAGTATTCAGAGAAGGAACCCGCCTTGAATTGCCGAAGACAATTTGCGCGCCGGACACCTCGTCATTGAAGCCTGGTTCAGGGGCTACTGAGGGAGTCATGGATGAGGGGGTCCTCGGCGTCCGGACTATGGTATGTGGGCCAGACTGATGGGCTATAAAGATACAAGACCGAAGACTATCTCCGTGTCTGGATGGGACTCTCCTTGGCGTGGAAGGCAAGCTTGGCATCCGGATATGAAGATTCCTTTCTCTCAGAATCGACTTTGTACAACCCTCGTCCCCTCCGGTGTCTATATAAACCAGAGGGGTTAGTCCATAGAGACGAAGAATAGTACTCATAGTCATACAGGCTAGACTTCTAGGGTTCTAGCCATTACGATCTCGAGGTAGATCAAATCTTGTAATACTCATATTCATCAAGATCAATCAAGCAGGAAGTAGGGTATTACCTCCATAGAGAGGGCCCGAACCTGGGTAAACATCGTGTCCCTTGTCTCCTGTTACCATCGACCTTAGACGCACAGTTCGGGACCCCCTACCCGAGATCTGCCGGTTTTGACACCGAGAGTGAGCCTTGGTGACGAAGACTTTATCATACTTGAGGAACCCCTCGAGCAGGGGCGCTTTAAGCGCCGGTTAATTGCCACTGCAAGGAGCCTGAAAAAGAAGTAGCAGCAGCTTCAAGCTGATCAAAATCTGCTCAACGATAGGTGGACTAATGTCCTGGTAGCCGAGGAATACGGCCTCGACCACCCAACCAAAAGTTACCCTAAGCTAAACTGCTACCCCAATTTAACGACGAGGCCTTTGAGCCCGCACCATCAGCAGGTAATGCGGCTGACCGACCACCTCGTGGCCGGGACAAAATGGCAACTCAAGCCGAACACCAGCCCATCATACCTCGCCGTAAAGGTAGAGATTTAACAGCTCGGGGATATACATATGACCTGCGGCAAGACCTGGATAGTAGAGCAGGTCAGACCAGATCTATCTACGGATCGCGGGGCGTGCCCGACGCTACGACGATGGCTATCTAGCCGGACGTGACAAGAATAATCACGCCCGGGCCGAAAACCGCAGACAGACTCCATCCGAGCTACGTCACGACTTGGCCCTATATAGAGGCGCCGAACACCCCCTCTGCTTCACTGATGAAGTAATGGAGCACGAATTCCCAAAAGGATTTAAACCCGTGAATATCGAATCGTATGATGGAACAACACATCCCGCGGTATGGATTGAGGATTTTCTTCTCCATATTCATATGGCCCGCGGTGATGATCTTCATGCCATCAAATACCTCCCGCTAAAACTCAAGGGACAAGCTCGGCACTGGTTGAATAGCCTGCATGAAAACTCCATTGGCAGCTGGGAGGACTTGGAAGACGCCTTCTGCGACAACTTCCAAGGTACATACGTCTGACCTCCGGATGCCGATGACTTAAGTCACATAGTTCAACAGCCCGGAGAGTCAGCCAGGAAATTCTGGACTAGGTTCCTAACTAAAAAGAACCAGATCGTCGACTGTCCGGATGCCGAAGCCCTAGCGGCCTTTAAGCATAGCATCCGCGACGAATGGCTCGCCCGACACCTCGGCCAAGAAAGTCAAGTCCATGGCAGCCCTCACGGCAGACTCATGACCTGCTTTTGCACGGACGAAGACAGCTGGCTAGCCCGTAGCAATAATAATTCAAGTGAACCTGGCACCTCCGAAGCCAGAAATAGCAACGGCAAGCCCCGACGCAACAGGCACAAGCATCGAAACAACAGTGACAATACCGATGACACGGCGGTCAACGCCGGATTCAGTGGCTCCAAATCCGGCCAGTAGAAAAAGCCATTTAAAAGGAACAATCCGGGCTCATCCGGCTTGGACCGCATACTCGATCGTCCATGTCAGATCCACGACACCCCCGATAAACCAGCCAATCATACCAACAGAAGCTGTTGGGACTTTAAACAGGCTGGCAAGTTAAATGCCGAGAACAAGGAGAAGGGATCGCAGAGTGAGGACGACGACGAGGAGCCCCGTCCACCGAACACAGGGGGACAGAAGAAGTCCCCCCCCCCCCCAGGTTAAAACGGTGAACATGATATACGTTACCCATATCCCCAAGAGGGAGCGCAAACGTGCGCTCAGGGATGTCTATGCGATAGAGCCAGTCGCCCCAAAATTCAACCCATGGTTGTCCTGCCCGATCACCTTTGATCGCAGGGACCATCCAACCAGTATCGGTCATGGCAGGTCAGCCGCACTGGTCCTTGATCCAATCATTGATGGATTCCACCTCACGTGAGTCCTCACGGACAGTGGCAGCAGCTTCAACCTGCTCTATCAGGATACAGTCTGCAAAATGGCCATCGATCCATCAAGGATCAAGCCCACAAAAACTACCTTTAAAGGAGTAATACTAGGTGTAGAGGCCCGCTGCACGGGTTCAATCACATTGGAAGTTGTCTTCGGATCCCCGGACAACTTCCGAAGCAAAGACTTGATCTTCGACATCGTCCCCTTCTGCAGTGGCTATCACACACTACTCAGATGAACTGCATTTGCTCGATTCAATGCGGTGCCACACTATACTTATCTAAAACTCAAGATGCCCGGACCTTGCGGTGTCATAACAGTCAATGGAAACACGGAGCGCTCCCTCCGTACCGACGAGCACACCGCGGCCCTGGCAACGGAAGTACAGAGCGGCCTTACCAAGAAGAACTTTAATTCAGCGGTGAAGCTCCCGGACACTGTCAAACAAGTCCGGATTACTCTGCAGCATGACAGTTCAGCTCGTCATGAGTTGAACTAGCAATTCGTCCTCTGTCTCAGTCCCAACCAAATGGCAGTGTACGTACCGCACGTACATAACTACGCACTCAAAATACCATGGGCAG
Organism: Aegilops bicornis; assembly: GCA_021605145.1. Classification (NCBI taxonomy): domain Eukaryota; kingdom Viridiplantae; phylum Streptophyta; class Magnoliopsida; order Poales; family Poaceae; genus Aegilops; species Aegilops bicornis. The sequence goes on along the minus strand of CM038671.1, from coordinate 181,761,770 downwards.
AGACAGAGGCATAACTAGATGGTGGCCCATAATACGGCTTAACCTAACCTGGGCACACATGCCTTCCCTTTTCTTTTTTTCCCTTTTCAGGCTTCTTCTCTACAGGCCCCTCCCGACGGCCTGATCATCGGTCCTTTCGAAGGATGGATATACCAAGGCGACAAGCAGCACAGACGTGTGGGGGAATTGATGACCCTCAAGTGTAGGGGATCTATCATAGTCCTTTCAATAAGCATGAGTGTCGAACCCAACGAGGAGCAGAAGGAAATGATAAGCGGTTTTCAGCAAGGTATTCTCTGCAAGCACTGAAATTATCGGTAACAGATAGTTTTGTGATAAGGTAATTTGTAACGGGTAACAAGTAACAAGTGTAAATAAAGTGCAGCAAGATGGCCCAATCCTTTTTGTAGCAAAGGACAAGCCTGGACAAACTCTTATATAGAGAAAAGCGCTCCCGAGGACACATGGGAATTATCATCAAGCTAGTTTTCATCACGTTCATATGATTCGCGTTCGGTACTTTGATAATTTGATATGTGGGTGGACCGGTGCTTGGGTCATGTCCTTACTTGGACAAGCATCCCACTTATGATTAACTCCTATTGCAAGCATCCACAACTACAAAAGAAGTATTAAGGTAAACCTAACCATAGCATGAAACGGATCCAAATCAACCCCTTATGAAGCAACGCATAAACTAGGGTTTAAGCATCTGTCACTCTAGCAACCCATCATCTACTTATTACTTCTCAGTGCCTTCCTCTAGGCCCAAACAATGGTGAAGTGTCATGTAGTCGACGTTCACATAACACCACTAGAGGAAAGACAACATACATCTCATCAAAATATCGAATCTAATACCAAATTCACATGACTACTAATAGCAAGACTTCTCCCATGTCCTCGTGAACAAACGTAACTACTCACAAATCATATTCATGTTCATAATCGAGAGGGTATTAATATGCATAATGGATCTGAACATATGATCTTCCACCAAATAAACCACCTAGCATCAACTACAAGGAGTAATCAACACTACTAGCAACCCACAGGTACCAATCTGAGGCTTTGGGATAAAGATTGGATACAAGAGATGAACTAGGGTTTGAGAGGAGATGGTGCTTGTCGGTGTCAAAACCGGCGGACCTCGGTTAGGGGGTCCCGAACTGTGCGTCTAGGCAGATGGTAACAGGAGACTAGGGACACGATGTTTTACCCAGGTTCGGGCCCTCTTGATGGAGGTAAAACCCTACGTCCTGCTTGATTAATATTGATGATGTGTGTTACAAGAGTGGATCAACCACGAGATCAAAGAGGCTAAACCCTAGAAGCTAGCCTATGGTATGATTGTTGTATATTGTATATCTGTCGACTAGCCTGGCCCTGGTTTATATAATGCACCAGAGGCATAGGATAACAAGAGTCCTAGCCGAATACGCCGGTGGGGGAGGAGTCCTTGTCTTGATCACAAAGTCTTGTGGAATCTTCCTTGTATGGGGCACCTGTCCGGACTGGCCCATGAGTATGCGTCCCTGGGGGTCCTCGGCCCAATCTAACCGATTGGGGGACGACGTGGTGAGTACCCCCTAGTCCAGGACACCTTCAGTATCCCCCTGAACCGGTCTTCAAGTTAGGGACGCTCCTCGATTCTTCCGAACTGTTCTTCATCTTCGATTTGCGGTCTTGAAAACTGGTTCAACAAATCTTCTCATCTTCGATCTTGAGGATCGCCAAATGCATTCGGCGAGTTTATACGTCGGGTATCCGAGGAGCCCTTTAAGTTTCCGGCCTTTATCAATGCCTTGTTATTTTTATGCCACACCTCGGGTTTGAAGTTATTCCGGCGGCAGCGTCCTCTTCGCGTCCGAGCTCCAACGCCGGACTGCATTCGAGGTATCTTTTGCAATCGAGCACCAACGCCGACCGCTTCCCGCTTTTAACGCCGGAATGTATCCGAGCTCCAACGCCGGATTGTATCCGAGCTCCAACGCCGGACTATGTGTCCGAAGCTCCAACGCCGGATTGTATCCGAGGTGTTGTAAATCACCTTGGTTCAAAGAAGTTTGAAGGAGTTTAGCCGAGCTTAATGCCGGAAATGCCCTCTATGGAGCCAGCCACTAGCGCCCGAGCTTTATGCCGGACTGCTTCCGAGGTTGTGCACCACCCCAAATGTGGGTCGATTTTTGTCAATATATTTGATTGATGCAATTTATTCTCTGCCGAGATACATGGCCAGTAGCACTCAAGGTGTGTATCGGTCTAAAACCCGAGATGCCCATGAAGGATGACATAAGACCGCTGATCCCCGTAGCTGCTGAAACTCAGGTTGATTTACAAAATCGGTCTGAGGATCAAGTCCTAGCTCGGCAGAATACTTCGGGACACAAAAAGCAGCGTGCTCAGTCCTCAAGACTCGGGTTGGGTGCGGCCGACCAACCCGAGGATCAAAATCTCCTCGGAGACCAGATACACTTAAAATTTTCTGCATTGGACGTAATGCAAAGAGCCCCCAGACACCGGTCGGGTGGCAATACTAGATCGGGGTTCGATGTGTCCCTTTAATATTTGTAAATAATAAGCCCAAAGCCCAAGAGCCCCCGAGCCTTAATGCGGCACGGGAGGCCAATTAAGGATCGATATCCATAGTAAAATCACAAATTATGTGTAATGACTCAATGTATCCAAGTACTTTATGTCATTAATGCTCGGATCCGCATTGTACAAAACTTTGTTGACCGACCATCGACTTCAACCTCCTTGGCCAGTAGCCGAGGAGTGTTTGTCCTACTTTATAAAGCCTTTATGAGGGCAAAGATTTACGACAAACAAGGCAATCTGGCCATACGGTTTTATAAATAAAGGTACACAGAGAGATATGTTATATTACTGTTTAATGTAAGAAATGTCTTCCAAAGAAAATAGTCCCGCTATCGGTTCCTTTCTTTGGGTTGTCATGCTAAGCATGATCATGAAACCTCAGCTCCAATGTAAGAGCAAAATATTGAGGATTTAGTTTGGGGGGCCAGTTACTAGCCCCCGGTAGTGTTCGGCAACAGTCGAGGTCAAGCCAGAAACACTTCGGCCAATTTTATGAATGGCCCGTCATTTAATGTAGTCATCGATCACTGACCAGTTTACACCTATTGTGACAGTTAGTTTTCGGCTTTCTCCACTGAGGTGCTTGACCATGCGAGCTGGAAGCACAATCGCAGTGGTTCTCCCTTTGCACACCTAGCCGAACAAAGCGGAACATAGGAGGCAAGCGGAGCCGGGCAACCCAACTATTGAATCAAGACACAATTCAAAACTGATGCATATATAGCAATATCCGAGAATGTTTTTGCCGAATCTCTAAAGGTGTCCGAAAGCGTTGCCGCGAGACTTGTGCCGAAAACACACAAATAGTTTAAAAGTGCCAAAAGCTTGAAAACCAAAAACGCCAAGAAAAACATGACGTCCAACAAGATCAAGTGTTCGATGCCAATCCGAAAATTGGACTTTAGAAAAAAGTGCTTCGTCGTGCTTTAACATCACACATCGTATCTCAAGACTTCAAGCGGCTCACCTTACAGCCTTCAGCCTCCCATCCCGAAGGCGGAGTACTTCTCATTAGGCCAGTTTAGAAAACTAAACTCTAGCGGTTTTGAGAGAGAAATTAGGCTCCCTGCTAGTGACCGCACACTCGTGTCGAAAAAAGGAGTGATGAATAATAATAAAAACTCAAGAACGACTAAGAAGAAAAACACTTATTATAAAATGGCTCAAATAAACATAAGAGCCCCCAAGTGACTTGGGTAAAAGTTGACTATATAATGTAAGGTGACATGTAGAATGCCTTCTAGCCGGATTGTAGATCGTTTGTCGTAGCGGACCTTTTTCGCTTCAACCTCTGGACCCAATAGTCCGGAGTGTGTCCGAATACCCTCGCGGTTATAAAAACCGGGCATGCATGGAGACCAAAGCGTAGGGGTCATTAGTGCTTTATCAGACAAGTGCCCAACTAGTTATGTTATATTACATGGTTAGTAAGAAACATCTTCCAGGGAGAATAGTTCCGTTAGGGGTTCCTTTTCCTGGGAGGCATGCCCTAAAGTGCATGTCGGACCGAAAAGAGCAGAAAAACATCCGGGGCAGGTAAATAAATAGGTAAGAAATCATCTTTTAGTTCACCGACCGAGTATTCCCTTAAGAACGCTTAGCTTCGGCTTCACCAGTCCCGAGGTACACATCCGGTGACCCGGCAAGAATAATCGCAGAGGTGCTCCCTTTACCACCTAGCCGAACAATCGGGAACGAGGGGTAAGCACAGAGCCAGCAACCCAGCTTGGCCAAAACTTAAGTCATATCGATGCATATAATGGTGAATAAAAGGTACATGCGGAAGTGTGACACATGTGTTGGGCATAAAGCCCGAATAAATAAGCTTCATTAAAGAAGCCCCGAGGTATAATGAGCGGGTAGCGCGTCAAGTGTAAATCTTGAACAAAGTTTCGACAAGGAAAATTTTACAAGCAACTTTTTTCCAAAAAGTATAATGCTTGGTCGAACCGAACACAAGTTAGAAATTTAAAACTTTGAGCATGAAGGCAACTTAGCTGGTTAATGTGTTCGGTATTGACGATGCGGTCCGAACTTGATGCGGGACAAGGTTCCATCCCCCAAGCTGGTCCCGAGGTGGCGGAGCAAAGAGCTCGGCACTGTGAAGTGGTGACATAGCACGGTCAATGCAGGACGGCAGAGTGATGCCAAGTCCACGCATGGGGTAATGAAGTGTTGACGAGGCCCCGTCCAGCCGAGGTGACGCTAAAGGATATAGTCCTTTGGATCATTTTCCGTGCACAAAAAATAGTGCAAACCAGAGATAATAGTAATAAAAAAATCGTTGCATAATAGATAATTTATGCAAAGTGAGTAATAAAAGAAATATGGCTCGGCGCCAAAGTCAATGTCGATGCGGCGGCGTGATGCGGTAAAGGCATGGCAAGGCCTGAATTCACAGGTCGGTTCGAGTTCGGATGCGGCGTCACGGACTATGTACGAAACCGACCGACCCACCATGCATCTGTCGTTAATGAGTAAACATTTTGATAGACCTGCTTACATTTGATTGACAAACCAGAGTAATAATTCGTTGGGAAAAATGAACCCAAACAAGCAAAAAATACTAGGATTAATAGCAACTGGTTTATTTGTTGTAGCAATCCGGAGGAAGGTGATTCCCAAAATTGGGACTCGATCCGTGCACCCATTGCCTGGTCGGCTAGTGACGCCGAAGTGTCCGGGGTAGGTTGATGAAGAGATGGCGAAACCCGCGGTCCAGCCGAGATGTCGAAGCAGGTCGGCGTGATGGACACCAGCTTGAAGAAACAATAGTGCGGCCCTGCCGATGTAGGTCGTGACGTGGTCGATGCCGGCTTGATGAAGCGAATCGCGGCGGCGATGCGGTATGCCCGCTCCTTGTAATCCATGGGGCGGCGATGTTGGTGATGATTTATCCTTCGTGATGCCGGACTCTTGTTCGCTTGCCGAGATGATGATCCGAAGAAGTTAAGCTCGGCTCAACAAAGTGACGACGTGTCTCAGCGCAGGTCGGCACCGTGGAGCAATATTGCGGACTGGTTTGACACCAAAGATGATGTTGAGGATCATGTTCAAAAGATCTTAAAGTTAGTGGGATGTGTTCGAAACAAAACACAATACCCCATACAAAACTTCCTTCAAAAGGATGTCCAAATCCTGTTCATAAAAAGACGAACTCGGTCGGATTCGTTGCTGCAGAAAACAGATCCGAAAAGTGATGCACTAATCGGAAGGTTCCCGGAGTTTGGACGGTCGGATCGAGCTGAAATTTTGAGGTGTGGTAGATATAGGAATTCCGCAGCCGATCAAAGGTTGGATCTTCCAAAGGAAGTCCGAGCTAGAAGCTGGACACCACGCCCTAAACTCGTCCGGATTCTCGTCCAGATTCAATGCGGCTCCGGTATATCGGAGATTGCCAGAGATTCCTCCATCGGAACTCGACGAAATTTTCCAGGGTTGTTGTAGACTCAATTCCGCACAATTCCACCGAAGCAAATTTTCTAGGGTCGGAACTCGAGGAGACGTTGACGGCGGATGCAAGTTCGCTGTCCAGAAAAACAGCACGGTCGCCCGAGGGCAATGTTGACGTTGAGCCCCCGGGCTCCCTGGATGCTTCCTCCATGATCTTGATAGAGATCGTAGTTGATGTTGATGAAGGCCCTCATCCGATCATGACGATCGGAGGTAGGGCGTAGTCCTTGGTCGAACCAAGGTGACCAGTCGAGCTGGTGACGAAGATGCCGAAGTCGCAGTTGATCTGCAGGCGAGCCATCGACCTTTTGTCGGACACACAGAGGAACTCTCAATGAAAGCACCAATGTCGGTGTCAAAACCGGCGGATCTTGGGTAGGGGGTCCCGAACTGTGCGTCTAGGCGGATGGTAACAGGAGACAAGGGACATGATATTTTTACCCAGGTTCAGGCCCTCTCTATGGAGGTAAAACCCTCACGTCCCGCTTGATTAATATTGATGATGTGTGTTACAAGAGTGGATCTACCACGAGATCAAGGAGGCTAAACCCTAGAATCTAGCCTATGGTATGATTGTTGTATATTGTATATCTGTCGACTAGCCCTGCCCTGGTTTATATAATGCACCAGAGGCCTAGGATAACAAGAGTCCTAGCCGAATACGCCGGTGGGGGAGGAGTCCTTGTCTTGATCACCAAGTCTTGTGGAATCTTCCTTGTATGGGGCACCTATCCGAACTGGCCCATGAGTATGCGGCCCTGGGGGTCCTCGGCCCAATCTAACCGATTGGGGGACGACGTGGTGAGTACCCCCTAGTCCAGGACACCGTCAGTGCTGGTGAAGATGTTGATGGAGATTGAACCCCTCCCGATGAGAGGATCGTTGGTGATGACGATGGCGATGATTTCCCCCTCCCAGAGGGAAGTTTCCCTAGCAGAACAGCTCTGCCGGAGCCCTAGATTGGTTCCGCCTCGTGGCGTTGGAGTTTCTTCCCGAAAGCTTGCTTATGATTTTTTCTCGGACAAAAGACTTCGTATAGCACAAGATGGGCACCGGAGGCCTGCCAAGGGGCCCACGAGGCAGGTGATGCGCCCAGGGGGGTAGGGCACGCCTCCCACCCTCGTGGCCAGGGTGTGGCCCCCCTCTGGTAGTTTCTTTGCTCAGTATTTTTTATAAATTCCAAAAATGACTTACGTGAAGTTTCAAGACTTTTGGAGTTGTGCAGAATAGGTCTCTAATATTTGCTCTTTTTCCAGCCCAGAATTCCAGCTGCCGGCATTCTCCCACTTCATGCAAACCTTGTAAAATAAGAGAGAATAGGCATAAGTATTGTGACATAACATGTAATAACAGCCCATAATGCAATAAATATCAATATAAAAGCATGATGCAAAATGGACGTATCAGGAATCTCTAGATGTTCTTCTTGACAATCATTCTACCTGTTTTCAGGACCCGCACGCAGCCCCCGCTTGGTCTTGGCATGTTAAATAGCCCTGTTGCTTATTGCACTATTTGTACAAATACGCTTTGACGTATTAATCAAATTATAATGGAAACAGTTTGCGGACCAACTTATGCGGCACTAGCTTACTACTTCATTTTATTTCTCTATTCTTATCGATTGCACCAGTACACTTTGGTATGTGATGATCCACAAGTATAGGGGATCTATCGTAGTCCTTTCGATAAGTAAGAGTGTCGAACCCAACGAGGAGCAGAAGGAAATGATAAGCGGTTTTCAACAAGGTATTCTCTGCAAGCACTGAAATTATAGGTACGAGATAGTTTTGTGATAAGATAATTTGTAACGAGCAACAAGTAACAAAAGTAAATAAAGTGCGTAAAGGTGGCCCAATCCTTTTTGAAGCAAAGGACAAGCCTGGACAAACTCTTATATAGAGAAAAGGGCTCCCGAGGACACATGGGAATTATCGTCAAGCTAGTTTTCATCACGTTCATATGATTCGCATTTGATATGTGGGTGGACCGGTGCTTGGGTGCTGCCCTTACTTGGACAAGCATCCCACTTATGATTAACCCCTATTGCAAGCATCCGCAACTACAAAAGTAGTATTAAGGTAAACCTAACCATAGCATTAAACATGTGGATCCAAATCAGCCCCTTATGAAGCAACACATAAACTAGGGTTTAAGCTTCTGTCACTCTAGCAACCCATCATCTACTTATTAGTTCCCAATGCCTTCCTCTAGGCCCAATCAATGGTGAATTTTCATGTAGTCGACGTTCACATAACACCACTAGAGGATAGACAACATACATCTCATCAAAATATTGAACGAATACCAAATTCACATGACTAAGAATAGCAAGACTTCTCCCATGTCCTCAGGAACAAACGTAACTACTCACAAAGCATATTCATGTTCATAATCAGAGGAGTATTAATATGCATAAAGGATCTGAACATATGATCTTCCACCAAATAAACCAACTATCATCAACTACAAGGAGTAATCAACACTACTAGCAACCTACATGTACCAATCCCAGACTTAGAGACAAGAATTAGATACAAGAGATGAACTAGGGTTTTAGAGGAGATGGTGCTGGTGAAGATGTTGATGGAGATTGCCCTCTCCCGATGAGAGGAGTGTTGGTGATGACGATGGCGATGATTTCCCCCTCCCAGAGGGAAGTGTCCCCGGCAGAACAGCTCTGCCGGAGCCCTAGATTGGTTCCGCCAAGGTTCCGCCTCATGGCGGCGGAGTCTCGTCCCTAAAGCTTGCTTCTGATTTTTCTTCGGACGAAAGACTTCATATAGCAGAAGATGGGCACCAGGAGGGCCAACAGGGGTCCACGAGGCGAGGCACGCCCCCACCCTCGTGGCTGTGGTGTGGGCCCCTCCGGTATTTCTTCTGCTGTGTATTTTTATTATTTCCAAAAATAACTTTCGTGGAGTTTCAGAACTTTTGGAGTTGTGCAGAATAGGTCTCTAATATTTGCTCCTTTTCCAAATTTCGAATTCCAAATTACCGGCATTCTCCCTCCTTATGTAAACCTTGTAAAATAAGAGAGAATAGGCATAAGTATTGTGACATAATGTGTAATAACAGCCCATAATGCAATAAATATCAATATAAAAGCATGATGCAAAATGGAAGTATCAACTCCCCCAAGCTTAGACCTCGCTTGTCCTCAAGCGGAAGCCGATAATGATAAATATGTCCACATGTTTAGAGGTAGAGGTGTCGATAAAATAAAATACCAACATGAGGGCATCATGATTATTCTTAAAAAAGCTACATATATGGATATTGTCATATGATTTCTTAAGATCAAGTAATAATCTATTCACAATGCAAAGTATGAATCAGTAACTTTATTGAGAACCAACAAACTATAATCTCAGTCATTGAAGCAATTGAAATTTATCATAACATCAGAAAGAGTCTATGTCAGAGCTTTTCAGCAAGTCCACATACTCAACTATCATTTAGTCTTTCACAATTGCTAACACTCACGCAATACTTGTGGTTACGGAATTTTAATCGGACACAGAGAAAGATAGGGGCTTATAGTTTCGCCTCCCAACCTTTTTATCTCAAGGGTAATGTCAACAATAATAACTCATGCTAACTTGCATCCAATTAGATATATATGTCTGGATCTTTCCAACACACTGTGCTTGCCAAAGGATAAAATATAAAAAGGAAAGGTGAAGATCACCATGACTCTTGCATAAGGTAGAAGATAATAGTAAAAGATAGGCCCTTCGCAGAGGGAAGCAGAGGTTGCCATGTGCTTTCAGAGTTGGATGCACAAAATCTTAATGCGAAAGAATGTCACTTTATATTGCCACTTGTGATATGGACCTTTATTATGCAGTCCGTCGCTTTTATTTCTTCCACATCACAAGATTGTATAAAGCTTATTTCCTCCACACCAATCAATCATATATATATAGAGAGCAATTTTTATTGCTTGCACCAATGACAACTTACTTGAAGGATCTTACTCAATCCATAGGTAGATATGGTGGACTCTCATGGCAAAACTGGGTTTAAGGGTTTTTGGAAGCACAAGTAGTATCTCTACTTGGTGCAAAGAATTTGGCTAGCATGAGGGGGAAAGGCAAGCTCAACATGTTGGATGATTCATGACAATATACTTTATTTCAGATATAAGAAACATAACCCATTACGTTGTCTTCCTTGTCCAACATCAACTCTTTAGCATGTCATATTTTAATGAGTGCTCACAATCATAAAAGATGTCCAAGATAGTATATTTATATGTTAAACCCCTCTTTCTTTATTACTTCCTATTAATTGCAACGATGACCAAAGCTATGTTTGCCAACTCCCAACAATTTTTAATCATCATACTCCTTCTATGTGAAGTCATTACTCTCCATAAGATCAATATGATCTCTTTGTTTCTTTTTATTATTTTATCTTTTCTTTTATTCACTCAAGATCATAGCAAGATAATCAAGCCCTTTACCTAACACTAATCTATATTATATATAGCTCACGGACTCGATTACATAGAGGGATCATAAGGCAAAACTCAAAAATAGATCATACTAAAACTTTATTCTACTAGATCAAGATACTACTAAAAGGATCGTACTAAGAAAAACGGTAAAGATAGGAGTGTCATGGTGATACGATACCGGGGCACCTCCCCCAAGCTTGGCAGTTGCCAAGGGGAGTGCCCATACCCAATTGATTATGTTTCCTTCTTTGGAGGTGATGGTGCGATATTCTTGGCGATGATACTCCTCAGGATACGATTCTCTTCTTCGAGCTTATTGAGTTGCTGCTTGAGATCCATTATCTCCTTACGAAGCTTTCCTGTAATGACCAAAGCTCCTTGCACCCAAGGGTGTTGCATAGCTGCGGGAGAACAGGTGACACTCTTCTTCATATTTTCATAAGAAAGAAATCTAACATTGGAAGGGATAACCGAGTTTGGAATAAACAAGCTCTGTAGTTCTCCCATTGTGAATCCAGCTCGGAAGCGAGAAGTGACTTCTTGATCCTCCTCCATGGCGTCTATCCTCTTCAAATCAACATCTGTCTCTTCCTCCGTTGCTGGCCCGAAGTGGTCAGTGTTGTTGTTTGTCCTTGATCTCGGTGCCGGATGAGACACCCGGCTCTCCCCGACTAACTCTCGAGAAGACATCTTGCTCTAATCTGTAGCAGCAACAGCTCGAAACGAAAAAAGAGGATATTTGCGTGATACAAGAGTCAAAACCTTCGGGAGATTATATAATGAATTTTTACCGACCAAAATACGTAACTTGCAAGAAAACGGAGTCCGGAGAGCGCACGAGGTGCCCACGAGGCAGGGGGCGCGCCCAGGGGGTAGGGCGCGCCCTCCTCCCTCATGGAGCCCTCGTGTCCTTCCCGGACTGCTTCTTATTTTTCTATTTTTCTAAATATTTCAAAACGGAGAAAAATTGCCATTAGAACTGTTTTGGAATCGGTTTACTTACCGTACCACATACCTATTCCTTTTTGGAGTCTGAAACGTTCCAGAAAGTGTCCCTAATGTATTCCTCCGGGGTCACGGTTTCAATAACATTGGTTTCAACATTTATGGGATTACCTGAGATATAATGTTTGATTCTTTGACCGTTCACCACCTTCGGATTTGTGCCTCCGAAGTTGTTGATTTTTATGGCACCGGAAGGATAGACCTCCTCGATAACGTACGGACCTTCCCATTTAGAGAGAAGTTTTCCTGCAAAAAATGTAAAACGAGAGTTGTATAGCAATACATAATCACCTACATTGAACTCACGCTTTTGTATCCTTTTGTCATGCCATCTTTTAACTTTTTCTTTAAACAATTTGGCATTCTCATAGGCTTGGGTTCTCCATTCATCAGGTGAGCTAATGTCAAATAACCTCTTCTCACCGGCAAGTTTGAAATTATAGTTGAGCTCTTTAATGGCCCAATATGCCTTATGTTCTAGTTCGAGAGGTAAGTGACATGCTTTTCCATAAACCATTTATACGGAGACATACCCATAGGATTTTTATATGCGCTCAGAGGCCTATAATGCATCATCAAGTTTCTTGGACCAATTCTTCCTAGATTTATTAACAGTCTTTTGCAAAATTAATTTGAGCTCTCTATTAATCAATTCTACTTGACCACTAGACTGTGGGTGATAAGGGGATGCAATTCTATGATTAACATCATATTTAGCAAGCATTTTACGGAAAGCACCATGAATAAAATGTGAACCACCATCCAAACCTCGGAAAAACAACTTCTTTAAGCATTTTAATAGATGTGTTATGATCAGCACTACTAGTTGGAATAGCTTCTACCCACTTAGTACGTAATCAACAGCAACTAAAATATGTGTATATCCATTAGAGACAGGAAAAGGTCCCATATAATCAAAGCCCCAAACATCAAATGGTTCAATAACAAGTGAATAATTCATAGGCATTTCTTGACGTCTACTAATATTACCAATTCTTTGACATTCATCACAAGATAAAACAAACTTACGGGCATCCTTGAAGAGACTAGGCCAATAAAAACCGGATTGCAATACCTTATGTGCAGTTCTATCTCCAGGTGGTGTCCTCCATAAGCTTCGGAGTGACACTTCATGTAGGATCTGTTCATGTTCATGCTCAGGTACACAACGTCTAATAACACCAACTACTCCTTCTTTATAAAGATGTGGGCCATCCCAAAAGTAATGTCTCAAATCATAGAAGAACTTTTTCTTTTGCTGGTATGTGAAACTAGGTGGTATAAATTTAGCAACAATGTAATTAGCATAATCGGCATACCATGGAGCAAAGACGAGAAGCATTTATGACATTTAATTGTTCATCGTGAAAGCTATCATCAATAGGTAGTTGGTCATCAAGAACATTCTCTAACCTAAAAAGTTTTCTTCAGCAGGGGTTCTCAGCTCCTTTCTATCAATAATATGCAAATCAAATTCTTGTAGCAAGAGAACCCATCTAATAAGTCTAGGTTTAGCATCTTTATTTTCCATAAGATATTTAATAGCAGCATGATCCGTGTGAATAGTTACTTTAGAATAAAAAATATAAGGTCTGAACTTATCACGGGCAAATACAACTGCTAAGAATTCTTTTTCAGTAGTAGCATAATTTCTCTGAGCATTGTCTAGAGTTTTACTAGCATATTGAATAACATTTAATTTCTTATCAACTCTTTGCCCTAGAACAGCAGCTACAGCATAATCACTAGCATCACACATAATTTCAAAAGGTAAATTCCAATCAGGTGGCTGAACGATAGGTGCAGAGATCAATGCTTTCTTAAGTATTTAAAATGCTTCTACACAATCATCATCAAATACAAATGGTATATCTTTTTGTAACAAATTAGTCAGAGGCCAAGAAATTTTTGAGAAGTCCTTAATGAACCTCCTATAAAAACCGGCATGACCAAGGAAACTTCTTATACCTTTGATATCCTTGGGACATGGCATCTTTTCAATAGCATCAACCTTGGCTTTATCAACTTCAATACCTCTTTCAGAAACTTTATGCCCCACGACAATACATTCATTAACCATAAAGTGGCACTTCTCCCAGTTCAAGACAAGATTAGTTTCTTCACATCTCTGCAAAACTCGATCAAGGTTGCTCAAGCAATCATTAAAAGAGGATCCATAAACGGAGAAATCGTCCATGAAAACCTCACAAATCTTTTCACATAAGTCAGAGAATATAGCCATCATGCATCTTTGAAAGGTGGCAACTGCGTCACATAAACCAAAAGGCATACGTGTATAAGCAAAAGTACTGAAAGGGCAAGTAAAAGTGGTCTTTGATTGATCATCGGCTGACACAGGTATTTGAGAGAAACCAGAATAACCATCTAGAAAGCAAAAATGTGTATGTTTGGATAATCTTTCTAGCATTTGATCGATGAAAGGTAAGGGGTAATGATCTTTTTTAGTAGCTTTATTTAATTTGCGGAAATCAATTACCATTCTATAACCTGTAATAATTCTTTGCGGAATCAATTCATCTTATCATTACGAATGACGGTAATACCTCCCTTCTTAGGAACACAATGGACAGGACTTACCCACTGACTATCAGCAATGGGATAAATTATACCTGCCTCAAGGAGCTTTAGTGTTTCCTTTCTTACCACTTCTTTCATTTTAGGATTCAGCCATCGTTGGTGATCACGAACTGGTTTGGCATCCTTTTCCAAATTTATTTTGTGTTGGCATAGAGTGGGACTAATTCCCTTAAGATCATCAAGAGTATATCCAATAGCAGCGCGATGCTTCTTCAGAGTTTTCAATAATCTCTCTTCTTCATGCTCTAAAAGGTTAGCACTAATAATAACAGGATATATCTTTTTCTCATCAAGATAAGCATATTTAAGAGTGTCAGGTAACGGCTTAAGCTCAAACACGGGATCACCCTTGGGTGGAGGAGGATCCCCTAGGATTTCAACAGGCAAATTGTGTTTCAGGATGGGTTCCTGTTTAAAGAATACTTCATCTATTTCCCTTCTTTCATTCATAAACATATCATTTTCATGGTCTAGCAAAAATTGTTCTAAAGGATCACTAGGAGGTACGGCAATAGAAGCAAGACCAATAATTTCATCTTTATTAGGCAATTCCTCTTCACGGTGTTGTCTACGAAATTTAGAGAAATTAAACTCATGAGACATATCACCCAAACCAATAGTAACGACATCCTTTTTGCAGTCTATCTTAGCATTAACAGTGTTCAAGAAGGGTCTACCAAATATAATGGGGCAAAAGCTATCTTGTGGGGAACCGAGAACAAGAAAATCAGCAGGATATTTAGTTTTACCACAGGACTTCAACATCTCTAACAATTCCCATTGGTGATATAGTATCTCTATTGGCAAGTTTAATTGTGACATCAATATCTTCTATCTCAAAGGGTGCAATATCATGCATAATTTCTTTGTATAAGTCAAAAGGTATTGCACTAGCACTAGCACCCATATCACACAAGCCATGATAACAATGATCTACTATTTTAACAGAAATAACAGGCATGCCTACCACATGTCTATGTTTATCTTTAGCACACGGTTTAGTAATTCTAGCAGTTTTATCACAGAAATAAATAACATGCCCATCAATATTATCAGCCAAGAGATCTTTACTATAGCAATATTAGGTTCAACTTTAACTTGCTCAGGAGGTGTATAGGTTCTAATATTGCTTTTACGAACCACAGTTGAAGCTTTAGCATGATTGTTTATCCTAACAGGAAAAGGTGGTTTCTCAACATAAGCAGTAGGAACAATTGGATCATTATAAGTGATAATCTTTTCTTCAACTATAATAGGTGCAGCTACTTTTACTTCTATGGGAGGATGATATTTAAACCACTTCTCCTTAGGGAGATCAACGTGAGCAGCAAAAGATTCACAGAAAGAAGCTACTATCTCAGAGTCAAGTCCATATTTAGTGCTAAATTTACAGAAAACATCGGTATCCATAAAAGATTTAACACAATCAAACTTAGGTGTCATACCTGACTCCTTACCTTCGTCGAGATACCAATCTTAAGATTTGTGTTTAATTCTTTCCAATAAATCCCATTTGAATTCAATAGTCTTCATCATAAAAGAGCCAGCACAAGAAGTATCGAGCATGGTGCGATTGTTATCAGAAAGCCGAGCATAAAAGTTTTGAATAATTATTTCTCTTGGGAGCTCACGATTGGGGCATGAATATAACATTGATTTAAGCCTCCCCCAAGCTTGAGCGATGCTTTCTCCTTCGCGAGGCCAAAAATTATATATATAATTGCGATCACGATGAACAAGATGCATAGGGCAAAAATTCTGATGAAATTCCAATTTCAATCGTTTGTAGTTCCATGATCCCATATCATCACATAGCCTATACCATGTCAATGCATCTCCCTTCAAAGATAAAGGGAAGACCTTCTTCTTAATAACATCATCGGGCACACCTGCAAGCTTAAATAATCCACAAACTTCATCCACATATATTAGGTGCTCATCAGGATGCATTGTTCCGTCTCCTGCAAAAGGATTAGCTACAATTTTTCTATCATACCCGAAGGAATTCAAAGTAGACATTTTCATTTTCAGTAGGTTCAGTGGGTTGAGTCGGTTGAGGAGCAACTCTTTGCTCTACTGGTCGGGGTGAAGATACCCCGAACAAGCCCCTCAGAGGATTACTTTCCATAGTAACAAGTGACAGTAAATTTCAGCACACTATATAAATTTGTTTTCTTACCAAATTCCACCTACCAAAGGCGCTTCACTCCCCGGCAGCGGCGCCAGAAAAGAGTCTTGGTGACCCACAACTATAGGGGCTCTATCGTAGTCCTTTCGATAAGTAAGAGTGTCGAACCCAACGAGGAGCAGAAGGAAATGATAAGCGGTTTTCAGCTAAGTATTCTCTGCAAGCATTGAAATTATAGGTAACAGATAGTTTTGCGATAAGATAATTTGTAACGAGCAACAAGTAACAAAAGTAAATAAAGTGCAGCAAGGTGGCCCAATCCTTTTTGTAGCAAAGGACAAGCCTGGAAAAACTCTTATATAGAGAAAAGGGCTCCCGAGGACACATGGGAATTATCGTCAAGCTAGTTTTCATCATGTTCATATGATTCGCATTCTGTACTTTGATAATTTGATATGTGGGTGGACCAGTGCTTGGGTGCTGCCCTTACTTGGACAAGCATCCCACTTAGGATTAACCCATATTGCAAGCATCCGCAACTAC
The DNA here is from genome assembly GCA_021605145.1 of Aegilops bicornis. Taxonomy (NCBI): domain Eukaryota; kingdom Viridiplantae; phylum Streptophyta; class Magnoliopsida; order Poales; family Poaceae; genus Aegilops; species Aegilops bicornis. The sequence continues at coordinate 181,744,980 of CM038671.1, read as the reverse complement.
AAAAGAAGTATTAAGGTAAACCTAACCATAGCACGAAACATGTGGATCCAAATCAGCCCCTTACGAAGCAACACATAAACTAGGGTTTAAGCTTCTGTCACTCTAGCAACCCATCATCTAATTATTACTTCCCAATGCCTTCCTCTAGGCCCAATTAATGGTGAAGTGTCATGTAGTTGACGTTCACATAACATCACTAGAGGATAGACAACATACATCTCATCAAAATATCGAACGAATACCAAATTCACATGACTAAGCAAGACTTCTCCCATGTCCTCAGGAACAAACGTAACTACTCACAAAGCATATTCATGTTCATAATCAGAGGAGTATTAATATGCATAAAGGATCTGAACATATGATCTTCCACCAAATAAACCAACTAACATCAACTGCAAGGAGTAATCAACACTACTAGCAACCTACGGTGTACCAATCCTGCACTTAGAGACAAGAATTGGATACAAGAGATGAACTAGGGTTTGAGAGGAGATGGTCTTTGGTGAAGATGTTGATGGAGATTGCCCTCTCCCGATGAGAGGAGCATTGGTGATGACGATGGCGATGATTTCCCCTCCTGGAGGAAGTGTCCCTGCAGAACAGCTCTGCCGGAGCCCTAGATTGGTTCCACCAAGGTTCCGCCTGCATGGCAAGTGAGTCTCGCCCCGAAAGCTGGCTTATGATTTTTCTTCAGACCAAACACTTAATATAGCAGACGATGGGCATCCGAGGGCCAACATGGGGCCCACGAGGCAGGGGACACGCCAGGGGTAGGGGCGCCTCACCCTCGTGGCTGTGGTGTGGGCCCCTCCGTATTTCTTCCGCTCAATATTTTTTATTATTTCCAAAAATAACTTTCGTGGAGTTTCAGGACTTTTGGAGTTGTGCGTAATAGGTCTCTAATATTTGCTCCTTTTCTAACCTGAATTCTAACCGGCATTCTCCCTCCTTATGTAAACCTTGTAAAATAAGAGAGAATAGGCATAAGTATTGTGACATAATGTGTAATAACAGCCCATAATGCAATAAATATCGATATAAAAGCATGATGCAAAATGGACGTATCAGTACGCTTTAATTCGCCAGGGGCTTCATTGTGCTCCATACTACGGCGACAAAGTCCGAACACTTTTTACATTATAGTTCGGCACCCCGAAATTAGCATTATATGCATCGGCTCCGAATCATGACTTTGGTCAATAGTTGTGTTGCCCAGCTCCTATACTTGCTACCTTATCTTCCGTCCTATCGGCTAAGGTAGTAAAGGGAGAACTACTGCGATTGTTTTTCTGGTTTATCCGAGAAAACACCTCAGTAGAGAAAGCCGAAAACTGACTGTCATGATACGGCGAGAGCTGGTCAGCTATTCGAGGTTAAAAATCTTTTGCGATTTTTTCCGCATTATGCGACGAATCGGTCTCTACCCGATCAGGTGTCTGCAACACCCTAGTCCGGATTAAATACTAACTAGCGGCTGCGCCTACACTTTTATTGTCAAACTCCTATGGCTAAGTGAGGGTGATAAATCCACATAGTCCGATTGCCTGGTTCGTTGCACTAAACACCTCCTTCAAGGACCAAACTCTTGGATCAAGAGTGCTTAGATTCCATCCCGAACACCCCCGTACTACCTACGTGGGGGCTGAAGCCGATGACTGGCCAACTCTCAGATTTAACAAAACGGCCGCACAGGAGGTAAAATTTTAAAAATAACAAATATTATATTACATAACGGCTTTGTTTCATAATACAGGAAGGGATAACATGAATGACTTCATTCAAAGATAATTCCTTTTGAGCACTGGCCCTCTACAATGCGGGATCCCTTCAGGACATCATCAAAATACCGCTCGGGCGTGCGGGCGGTCCCTCGGTCGCGAGCTTGACGGCGTCCATCTTCGCCCACTGCACCTTGACGCCGGCGAAGGCCATCCGCGCACCTTCGATGCAGACCGACCGCTTGATGGCATCAAGCCGAGGGCAGGCATTGACCAACCGCTTCACGAGCCCGAAGTAGCTGCTGGGTATGGCTTCGGCAGGCCATAAACGGATTATCAAATCCTTCATGGCCAATTCGGCCGCCCTATGCAGTTCGGTCAGCTGTTTCAGCTGATCGCTAAAGGGCACCGGATGCTCTCGCGCAAGGTATTGCGACCAAAACAGCTTCTCCGTTGAGCTCCCTTCTTCGGCTCGGAAGAAATCTGCAGCGTCAGCAACACTGCGGGGCAGATCCGCAAACGCTCAAAGAGAACTCCAAATCTGGGTCAGTAAGAGGTACCTTTTCTTCACATACTTGCTTTGCATAATAAAGGTCTTACCCGCCGCGATTTTTCGGGCCTCCTGGATTTCCTAGAGGGCGCCCTGGGCTTCAACCCGGGCATCTTCTGCGCTTTGGCGGGCCTTGGCAAGTTCGGACTCTTGATCCGCAATATTGCGCTCCAAGGACTCGCATTTCCTCATGGCGTCCTGGAGCTCCTGCTGGACCTCATCGGCCCTGGCCTCGTGTTTTTCGCGAGCGGCTTGTTCCTTTGCCACTCTCTCCTGGGCTTCGACCAGCGCCTTCTTGAGGATCTCCACCTCGGTCGCCGCTCCTACAAAATATCATGGCACTATGGTCAACACAAATCATTCATCCTTTCTGAATCTACACAAGGTCATTGCATACCTTGATTATCCTCCAGCTATTTCTTCACACAGCCGAGCTCTTCCTCGGTCCGCTCCAGACTCTGCTTCAGTCCAGAGACTTCGGCAGAATGGGAGGTCGCAGCCAGCAACGACGCCTGCTTATTCACATAGACATGTATGGTTAGTCTCCTGCGAAAATTATTTGATCCTCTGTCCGGCCTTTCTTTCCGAACACCGGACTGGGTCTCAGGGGCTACTGTCTATACTATGACATTCTTTTTGCATAATTACATCGCATACCTCAAAGCTCGTTAGAAGGTCGGTGTAAGCTTAGCCAGTCATCTTAACGGACTGAACCCTCTCAACCACCATACCCACAAGGATACGGTGTTCCTCAACAATGGAAGTGCTTTGCAGCGCTTCTAGTAGATTATCTGGTGCCTCTGGATGGACAGAGTTCACCGGTGGAATCGGTGCACCTCCTTCTTCCGAAGGAGGCTGCTTGCCTGATTCCGGAGCCGTATAGGTCTCCGGAATTGTATTTGGCTGGGGGCCGAATTGAATATGGCCCCCATCACCAGTCTCCAGGGGGATTTTCTCCCCCATGTGTCCGGCGGCCGAGGTATCACCCTCTGGCGCCACCCTGACGGCCTCCTGTGTTTCTCCCTCGCCTGGGGAGGTCCTTCGGGACAGCACCTCGACGTCGTCCATGGCCTGGGGAGAGAAGGCCGCCGGAAGGGACGTGCTGTCCATCACCTTCAGATCCAGCGAATTCCCTGAAGATGAGGATCGCTGGAGATTGGAACGATCCGGACTGCAGCGCATGATTCAACATGTTAAAACCATGAAGTAAAGGAGCTGGATATATGTGTGCGTCTTTGAGTACTTACGATTCGGCCAGGGGCTTATCCCTGGGGCGCCACTCGGAGCTGCTATCGATGTCCCACGCGGAGTTGTCCGCGAGGGAGACCTTCCCCTTCTTGGACGCCTCCGCCTCCAGATGCATGGAGGCCGCCCTTTTCGTCCCTCCCCCTCCGGGAGAGTTGCTTTCCTCCTCCTCCTCGTCATCCTCAAGGGGGGGGGAGGAGTGGGTCTCGGCGTCTTCGGATGTCACGTCTGAAGTGCCCTTACAACGGAGGCCACTCCTGGTCTCCTTGGCCTTCTTCTCCGGCGCTTGGTAGGGCGCCGAAACCAGCATCTTCGTCAGAAGTGGGATTGCTGGGTTTTTGGGCAGCGGAGCCGGACACTGAATCCGCTCCGCCTTCTTTGTCCAACCCTGAAAAAAAAAATAGGGAAGCTTAGACATCTTCCTTGAGTATACAAGTAAATGATACACCTTGAAATACGAAAAACTTACCGGATTGGCAGGATGGGTCACGTTGTACCCACGATCCTCGATCATCTTCGGCCACGTCTCATTGGCCTTGAAAAGCACCTTCCAGATGTCTTTGTTTCTAGTGCTGAAGAACTGTTGCAGGGTCTGGTGCTCGGCCGGATCGAACTCCCACAAATGGAAAGTCCGGCTTTGGCACGGAAGGATCCGATGAAAAAGCATCACCTGGATCACGTTGGCAAGCTTGATGTTCTTGTCTAGCATACTCTTGATGCGCGTCTGAAGCGCTGTCAGCTCGTCCAATGAAGGCCAGTCCAGGCCCTTCTCTAGCCAGGAGGTGAGCCGTATCGAGGCTTCGGACTGGGATTCGGGAGCCGCGGCCCAGGTGGCGTCGCGAGGCTCTGTGACGTAGAACCACTGTTGTTGCCATCCTTTGACGGTCTCCATGAAGGTACCTTTGGGCCATGAGACATTGGGCAGCTTACTCACCATGGCGCCTCCGCACTCTGCATGTTGACCGCCCACCACCTTCGGCTTCACATTGAAGATCTTTTAACCATAATCCGAAGTGGGGTGGGATGCGGAGGAAGGCCTCGCACACGACAATGAATGCCGAGATGTTGAGGAAGGAGTTGGGGGCCAGATCGTGGAAATCCAGCCCGTTGTAGAACATGAGTCCACGGACGAATGGGTGGAGAGGGAATCCTAGTCCGCGGATGAAGTGGGGGATGAATACCACCCTCTCATGGGGCTCCGGGGTGGGGATGATCTGCCCCTTTGCCTGAAGCCGGTGGGCGATTTCCTGGGCTAAGTACCCAGCCTCTCGGAGCTTGGTCATGTCCTTCTCCTTGACGGAGGAAACCATCCACTTGCCTTGCGCTCCAGATCCGGACATGGTCGGAGTGCTTTTCTGAGGCGGAGAGGATGAGAGCTTGGGCGCTGGAGCTCGAGAATGGGTGGGCAGAGAGAAAGAAGGCGTGGGTGAAAGGGTGAATCCTTATCTCATTATAAAGGCAGCGAATATCAAGCGCCTCCCCACTCGCCTTAAAATTCTCCTATTCCCCAAGGGTCGTGCAGACGGCGCGGTTGGATTGCCCACGCCTGTATTGATGAGAATCTCGCAATAAGGGGACACGATCTCTGCTTCGACAAGACGTGCCAATAAAACCACATCTTGAAACATGGAGCGGGAGGCTAAAAAACGGTTCGAAATAATGACTGCGCAGCGACGTGATGTCATGCTACAAAAGTTGTTAGTAGATTGGACTCGTGAAATATTATACTCTCTGTGTGTGTGGTACTTGTTTTGCAGAGCCGGGCACGTTTTCTGTGTCCGAAGGCTGTTTTGGAGTATTCGGAGGAGGAACCCGCCTTACAATGCCGAAGACAATCTGTGTGCCGGACACATCGTCATTGAAGCCCGGTTCAGCGCCACCGAGGGTGTCTGGATTAAGGGGTCCTCGGCGTCCGGACTATGTGACATGGGCGGACTAATGGGTCAATGAAGATACAAGATGAAGACTTCTTCCCGTGTCCGGATGGGACTCTCCTTTGCGTGGATGGGAAGCTTGGCGTTTGGATATGTAGATTCCTTCCATTGTAAACCGACTCTGTACAACCCTAGGCCCCTCTGGTGTCTATATAAACCGGAGGGTTTAGTCCATAGAGGCAATCACAAGGATACAGGCTAGACATCTAGGGTTTAGCCATTACGATCTCGTGGTAGATCAACTCTTGTAATCCTCATATTCATCAAGATCAATTATGCAGGAAGTAGGGTATTACCTCCATCAAGAGGGCCCGAACCTGGGCAAACATCGTGTCCCCCGTCTCCTGTTACCATCGACCCTGGACGCACAGTTCGGGACCCCCTACCCGAGATCCACCGGTTTCGACACCGACACCGCCGCTCTCCTTTTCCTTCTTATCTCCAACGAACAGATCCTATCCACATCTTCTTCCCCAACCTCTCCCCTTACCTCCAGATCACTTCCATGAATGTGCATTAACCCAAAATGTCGCTCCTCCTCTACCCACGCCTCTCCTCTTCTCCTCCCTCCTCCATTCTCTCTTTCCTCTGCGAGGCACGTCGCCATCGTTCTGCGCCTCCTCGAGGTCAGTCGCAAACGTATGTACCGTGCGTAGCAACAGTTCCTGCAACAACAACGCCATTGCAATGGCGGCTGTGATGCAATGACATTTTCTGCAACATGGTCTTTGTAGCAAAAACATTGCAACATGGAGTACAAAGACCATGTTGTAGGACTACAGAGGAGAGGCCGGAGATGTTGTTGTAATTTTTTGCAACAAGGGTGATGTTGCATGAATACAAAGAAGAAGCTATAGATGTTGTAATAAAATTTGCAGGAGGGGTCCTTTTAAAGGAACGAGGTTTGCAACAAGGATCTTGTTGCAGGAAAAAAGAAAATAAATTTTGCAACAAGGGTATTGTTGCGGGAATGAGTTTGCAACAAGGGTCTTATTGTGAGAAAATAGAAAAAAGAAACCAACATTTCACGTCATACAATCGGATGGCTCATGAGCCGAGGGATCTTTTTAAAAATCCGCTGACGGAGGCGTAGCACGCCCCAAAAGATATAGCAAGAGTAGCCCAGTGTACCGTCGAAACAGAAAAAAGAAAAGCCTTAATTCCCCGCAAAAAAAAAGCCTTAATTACATATACGATTTTGAGCTACAGTTCGTCACCCGGCAAGATGAATCAGATGGCCAGAGCAGAGTCAAATCCTGTAACAGAAATCCTATTCCTACGCATAGTAACAAAAACTTTACATACTATGTGAGGGGGAATAATCAGAGTTTACATCCCGAGCCTAACTTGTAGTGTCGATGTCACACTGTACACATGTTTCCGGTCCCCCTCGAGGCTGGATTATATATAGCTAGGTAAAGGGAGATGTCGATTGACTACCTGCCGCCGATGTTTACCCGCGCACGCCTCTCTGGGTATCCGTGAGGCCACCTTGTACGGTCACTATCAAGGTTCCTCCTGCACCAAGCAACGTCAGTTGCGGCGGCTCCGTGCCCGACGACGACTGCGCAGCCGCCTCCGTCTTGCCGCTCCGCTGGCCCTGGGACAGCTCCGCCTCTGCCCGGCAGAGAGGGCACGTCGTCCTGGTGCGCAGCCATGCGTCGACGCACTCCACGTGGAATACGTGCCCGCAGTTCGGCAGCTGCCGTACCGTGTCCCCGTCCGCGAGCTCCGACAGGCACACGGCGCAGTCAGCGCCAGCGGCGCTGGTGGAGCCTACCTCCTTCCGGTACACGGTGACCGGCAGCGCGGAGAGCGCGGACGCGTCCAGCCCGTGCCGCCGGCTGCCGATCCTTCCGAACGAGTTGATGGACCGGCGGATGCCAGCGGCGAGGCCGCCGCTGCCTCGGCCTCCGCCTCGGCCAGACCGATACACCAGCACGTAGAGCAAGACGCGCATGACGACGATGACGACGGTGAGCCCGAAGAGGACGAAGACGACGGTGAGCGCGACGCGCCCAGTGAAGCTGTAGTTCAGCTCCCGCTCGTACGGATCCCCGGCGCCTTCCGGCATGGCCGGCGCGCCAGCCATGGTGTTCCCTGACATGGCACTGATCGACAAGCTTACTAGGAGTCCCCTACTAAAAAAGAGACGGAGCGGAAGAAAGAGAAGAAGGCAATGTCAGGTTTAGCAGCACTCCACTGCATGTGTGTTCTCTCACAGCTTAATTAGCTTCGGCAGGTCAACGAGTGGTGTCAGTGTCACGTACAATAGGATTGCGAGGCTGACATGTGGGGTGACGAGAACAATTGCAAATCACACGCAAATATTGCCCATTAGGCGAGAACGGGGGTGGTTGGTCAGGGTCTGGGAGATGTGGATTTGATCAGCGCGGTTTGACTACGGTTACCTTAGCTTTCGGTCCACACAAGACTTTTCTGTCGTGTAAATTTGTAATAGGAAGTGTAGAAGGCGAAGGCAAGACGAAAATTCGGGGAACTGAGCAACCAAGATGAAAACGTTGACTTTGCAAACCAGAGGACATAAAATTCTTGAAGACCCGTCAGAGTTGAGCATGGAAATTTCTTCAAATCAAACAAAGCCCGAACTGTGCGGCGAAACGATTGCTGGAACTGTGAATGGAGGTTTGATGCATGGATGTTTATAAGGTGGTGGAGAATATTTGTCAAGATAAACTGTATTGAGTTGTGTATATTAGAGATATACATTATAATAAATATGCCCGCGCGTTGCAACGGGAGAAAAAATCAATGATTTTTTTTATCCATTCATCAATTTAGAAACCGGAGATAATGATAAAATGGTTGTTGCTGCAAACGATAATGGATCACCATTTATCTGATTATCAGACTTCAAACACTAAATCCAGAATATTAAAAAATAGAAATAACTTTGAGATGATTGGCGATGGAGATGATGACCATATATAACCATTTATTTGTTTATCTGATTCAAAAACACTCATTTAGGAAAATATTGCTAATCTTCAATGTGGGTTATCAAAATCCTCAACAATGGTCTATTCAATGTTATGAACTACTTTTTTAATAACAAAAACAAAATAGAAGTTACACTTTCCATATCCAGATTGTTGTCTGCAACCGAAGTGCACCTACCTAACTTACAAAATTATCGTCAGAGAATAAATTTTTCAAAGTGGTCTTGTATTCTAAAAATTGCTAAGTGCAGAAATGGTCTTAGTTCTGCATGTCCTTATATCATACAACGTACATGCATTAACCACAAAGAAGCATCATCATCAGAGAATAATTTTTTCAAAGTGATCTAGTAGTGTAAAATGAATTTCTTTTTCTCTTGTATACTTAATATAGCTGCGTTTCTTTTGATTAGCTGTCCTTTCATCTGGGCTATATTTTCCCCAGCAGATCTACCGAAGCCTCATTTGGTTTGGTCATGCTTGCTTCGTTTTTCGTTTTCTCTTGGATAAGGGTAAACAGATCCATATCTCCGCCTTATCTGTTAATGCCTCGTCTATTGATTCTCACAACTCCCAACATATACTCTCTTCGTCTAAAAATAAATATCTTAACTTTATACTAACTATAATACAAAATTGTATTATACTTAAGACATTTATTTTAGGATGGAGGGAGTATATGTTAATAGAATTTTATGTAAAAAGGCGATGTGGGACTATTGATTGAAAAATGGATCCTAACTTTTAACACAGGCAGGTGCTAGGTCATTTGGCGGCAGCCTTAACATTGAGATGGCAGGTTGTGAGATTGATCTAGACACATGCAATTATTTTTTCATGGCTTCTATGAAGTCCCTTTTTTTTGGAATGGATCGATCGATCGTGTTCTTCATGGAAACGAATTGATCAACGCTCGTACGTGCGCTAGGCAGCTTGATGCGGAGCATCCTATGGTTATCCCCATGGATTTATCATCGTATCATCAAGTGTCAAGAGGACCTATGACACGAGCACCAGCTAGAGCTCTCGAGACCGAGGTGACTTTCTTCCTTAGTGATATCACATATGATCCTCTCGAGACATGGCTACTACCTAAGTCCGGAATGTTGTGCATGATTAGGTACCAAGAAGGCCCTCTCGGAGATGCATATGAAGACGGACAAGCCGCCAAGTCCATGGATGAAGAAGAACACCGAAAGGAGAAGAAGGCAGCTCCAGGACCCATACATCCGGCCCGAGGCCGGACATCCGACATTGGAGACATCCACTACAGACAACACAAGCCAAGTCTAGGGCCCGGACATCCGGCGACCAACCCGGACATCCGGCCTCCGGCCCGGAAATCCGGCCTCCACCCCAGACATCCGGACAAACCTATCCAGAGGACAGAAGAAATGGCACGCCAGCCCGGACATCCGGCCCCCAGCCCGGACATTCGGCTCCTCCGGAAGGCCCGGACATTCGGCTCCTCCGGAAGGCCCGGACATCCGGCTTCGTCTGTCTGCGCACAGTAAAGGGTCGAGACCCATGTACCCCTTCGTCCGCCTAGACTATATATACTCCCCCATCTCCCTCTTTCTAGGGTTAGCATTGGTTTAGCTCATATGTGAGATAGAGCTTTGCTCATCCATACGGATCTACTCCACGAGAGAGACCGCGGCCCCTCTACGGAGAAGATCACCTTGGATTCAAGACCCCCTCTTGGGTGGCCCCATCAAGACCTCACGGAGAAGAACCGGTTACCCTTTGTATCATCCTTTGTTGATTGTGGATCTTGTATCTCCTCTCGTGTTTCGAGGATCTAGCATATGTGTGACTATATCTTGTTGGTTTGAGAGTTCCTCTTGTGTTTCCCCGTGTGTTCTTCGTGTTCTTAGTTGGGATCCGCTCCTTTTGTGAAAGATCGGCCGTATAGGGTTCTGCCCTACATCATCTTGGTATCATGAGCCACGTTGATCACGATTTCGGAGCCCCCTCTCTTTGTTTTCTAGCCTTGTTTTGTTGATTTTGTCCCTAATTCAAAAATTCACCACAAAAATAGCCCCAATTTTTTTTGTGATTTGTTGGTGTGATGAAGTTTTGTTGGATTTGATCTGTGGATTTCGTGTGTTGCAGGTAGATATAGCTTTCCCCCATCTTTTCCCCAATTTCCATCCACAAAATCTCCTGAATTTTGACCCGGATTCGACCACTGCACATGAAGTTCATCGATTTCGTCCACGGATCTAGAGCCCGGACATCCGGCCCGACAGCCCGGACATCCGGCCACCTCGGACATCCGGACATCCAGCCCGGACATCCGGCCCCTGACAGCAGCAATTCCATCCACCGCTTCCTTTCCGCCTAGCTTTCGTCAAATTTTGACCCGGTGCCCATTTCCACTTCCGCACACCACCGCAACTTCCGCATAGCACCACCATAGCCTTCCCGCTACCACCTCCGACAATTTTGACACGTTTTGCTTTGAGAATTTGAGTTGCGGTTCCCGTGTCCTATTATGTTTCGGCTATTTAGGTACGGTTCGACATCGTCATCACCGCCACTCATCTTTACTACGGATTCGTCATCAACAACGACAACTCCACCATTTTGACACCATACCGTGAGAAACAACGGTAACCTCATCTTGGTATCGTGATATCCCATCATTGTACATTCTTGCAATTGCATTGATAACCCCATAGCCCATTTTGCGTAGCTTACCTTTCGGGACTAGCCTTTGAGTATTACTGGCAACGTGACTTGTGCATATTAGTGGTCATAGTTCCCATAGCATACATACCATATCATCATGGTGCATATCTTGGTATCATCTCTTGTGTCACAAAGTTGTCATCGCATATACTCAATTGCTACCTTGGTTCGTGAAGTTTTGCATGAGAAAAGAGCTCAAAAGAGAAAGAGCCAAACAAGCTTTTAAGCAAAAGGAAGAGATAAGCAAAAAGCGTATAAACAAGAACCACAACATTAAGATTTTCATACTCGATCATCTTGGATCATATCATCGGAATACCATACATATAGCATACTTGGGATAGAAGTCGTTGCATTTTTGCTTAGTAGGTTGTGCACAAGTTTCGTATCTGCCTATTGTGCAATCGTGCTAGCGTCTCTCTAGTGTTGTGCAACAAGAGCATTTTCATGGATTCCAAATTTTGGCTCATTCCTTGGTTGCACGACCCCATTTATCTATTTGCGTGTGTGTTTCCGTGTACCTTATCTTGCTTTTGGTCTACTTGTTGCATTTGCAAATTTGCGAATCTTTTCCAACAATAATGAAGCTCACTAACAATTGCATCAAACTTTGTGCCACCATCCTAACCAAGCTCCACTATAAGCTTTTACTTGTAGTGAGAAACCGACAAGAATTGGTACCAATTGTGCTATTTCCTTGTTACACATTGAGTGATCATTGATCCATCTTCAACATCGGTCAAGCTACATTTGGTATAAGTTCTTCGCTTTCTCCCACTCACATATTTTCTTGAAATGATGAATAGGCCAAGTTCCTCTACCAACCCACTCTTCCTTGAGCAAGACGATGACCCAAACAACTACATCACCAAGATACACCTATTTTGCACACAACGAGCCTTGCATGAAGAGCAACTAGCAATGAGCGACCGCATCGACACCCTCGCCACCGACTTGCGACTCTCCGAGCAACGTACAAGAGACTACTTTGACAACAAGCTCGACGAACAAAAGCAAGAGAACAATGCAATAATGGATGAGATTCGTGCCTTGTTGGTCAACCGCTCTTCTACCACTTCGTCCTACTCAAGAAGGAGCCGCTCGATTCGACACTCCGATGACACCATCTCCGGCTCAAGTACCCTGACATTGAACACTCTTCGTCATGCCGCGCATTAAGATCGTCAAGCAAACCGCAATTATCTACACGACACCGACTCTCAAGAACATCAACATCATCAAAATCAAGCTACTTTCGTGCAAGCACAAGAACGGCGCCAACGACAACGAGAAGAAGAGGAGCGAGTGCGACAACACCAAGATGCACAAGATGCCGAAGCACAACATCAAGAACAACAACTACGTGAAGCTCAAGCACTTGAGGCGCAACGTGCCCTTCGTGATTCAAGTCGCGCCGTAGCCAACTGAGGCAGACAAGCTAGTGAGCATCAAGGAGCGCTTCGTGATGAAGTTCAAGAGAGGATTTAACAATCATGTGTGCATCGTCAAACTCCTTGTCAAGATCGACAAGCGCCTCCTCAAGCTAGACAAGAACCTCAAGTTCGCCAAGAGCATGAAGACAATGGAAATCCTCCAAGACAAGAGCAACATGAGGACGACAACCCTCCTCGCCAAGAGCAACATGAGATTGTCAATCCTCAACGACATGGGCGTCATCATCCTCGACCCCAAAACAATCAAGAGCAACGATACGGCAAACTAAAGTTTACCATGCCCAAGTTCACCGGAAGCAATGACCCCGAAGAGTACATATCATGGGCATTGAAGGTTGACAAAATCTTCCACTTGCACAACTATGAAGAAGAGAAGAAGATCGCGATGGCATCCCTTGAGTTCCAAGACTACGTCCTCATTTGGTGGGAACAAGTCATTGAGCGCCGAGCGGCAATAGGTGAACCACCCATCACTACTTGGGTGCAAATGAAGGATGTCATGAGAGCATGCTTCGTGCCAAACTACTACAACCGCGACCTCTTCAAGAAACCCCAACTACTCAAGCAAGGAACCAAGAGCGTTGAAGAATACTACATGGAAATGGAGATTGCCATGATACGAGCCAATATCAAGGAAGATGATGAGCAAACTATCGCACGTTTCTTGAATGGACTCAATCATCCTATCAAGAAGATCGCCGACTTCCAATCATACTCGAACCTCATCGAGCTAGTGCATCAAGCTACCAAAGCGGAACATCAAGTGCAAGATGACTCAAATATGCCAAGTTCTCATCCAAGTCCTATGGGCTCTCCATCAACCAAGCTTCAACGACTCCGACTCCTTCTACATCAACCAGGCCATCTACAAGCAATGGCGACAAGTCAAGTTACAAGAAAACTTCGACAACCTCAAGTCGTCTTCCCACTACAAGCAACTTCAAGCCGAAAGCATCATCATCATCTACCCCAACCGATGAGACCATCAAGACGAGTTCCTTCAAATGCTTCACATGCGGCGACCGAGGCCACAAGTCCTTCGAGTGTACAAACAAGCGCACCATGATCCTCAACGACGATGGAACCTACGACTCTATGAGTGAAGGAGAAATGGACGCCCTTGAGCAAGTGGCCATGCACCGGCAAGTGAACGACGATGAAGACGATCAAGTCTTTTGTTACAAAGATTCGAGCCCCGCTCTCGTTGTCTCCAAGGTCTTGACTCTTCAACATCAACAAGAAGAAGACCAAAGATGCCATATCTTCCACACCAAGGCCGGCATCAATGGAAGGTTTGTCAAGGTCATCATGGATGGAAGGAGTTGCCATAACTTAGCAAGTGAAGAACTATGCTCCAAGCTCCAATTGGTCAAGAAGAAGCACCCGCACCCCTACAAGGTTCAATGGCTAAGTGACTCCGGCACAATCCAAGTCGAGCATAAGGTACAAGTTTCCTTCAAGATCGGAGCTTACGAAGACACTTTGGAGTGTGATGTCATTCCAATGACCGTTTGCCACCTCCTCCTTGGACGGCCATGGCAATTTGACCGAGGTGTCATCCACAAAGGGCGTACAAATCACTATAGCTTCAAGATGAAAGGAAAGGAGTACGTGCTACGACCTATGTCTCTGATAACCCACAAGTATAGGGAATTGCAACAGTTTTCGAGGGTAGAGTATTCAACCCAAATTTATTGATTCGACACAAGGGGAGCCAAAGAATATTCTCAAGTATTAGCAACTGAGTTGTCAATTCAGCCACACCTGGATAACTTAATATCTGCAACAAAGTATTTAGTAGCAAAGTAGTATGATAGTAGTGGTAACGGTAACAAAAGTAACAGTAGCAAAAGTAATATTTTTGCTGTTTTGTAGAGATTGTAACAGTAGCAACGGAAAAGTAAATAACCGAGAAACAATATGTGAAAAGCTCGTAGGCATTGGATCGGTGATGGAGAATTATGCCGGATGCGGTTCATCATGTAACAGTCATAACATAGGGTGACATGTAACTAGCTCCAATTCATCAATGTAATGCGGGCATGTATTCCAAATATAGTCATACGTGCTTATGGAAAAGAACTTGCATGACATCTTTTGTCCTACCCTCCCGTGGCAGCGGGTCCTAATGGAAACTAAGGGATATTAAGGCCTCCTTTTAATAGAGTACGGACCAAAGCATTAACACATAGTGAATACATGCACTCCTCAAACTATGGTCATCACCGGAGTGGTCCCGATTATTGTCACTGGGGTTGCGGGATCATAACACATAGTAGGTGACTATAGACTTGCAAGATAGGATCAAGAACTCACATATATTCATGAAAACATAATAGGTTCAGATCTGAAATCATGGCACTTTCGGGCCCTAGTGACAAGCATTAAGCATAGCAAAGTCATAGCAACATCAATCTCGAACATAGTGGATACTAGGGATCAAACCCTAACAAAACTAACTCGATTACATGATAGATCTCATCCAACCCATCACCGTCCAGCAAGCCTACGATGGAATTACTCACGCACGGCAGTGAGCATCATGAAATTGGTGATGGAGGATGGTTGATGATGATGACGACGACGGATTCCCCTCTCCGGATGCCCGAACGGACTCCAGATCAGCCCTCCCAAGAGGTTTTAGTGCTTGGCGGCGGTCCGTATCGTAAAACGCGATGAATCCTTCTCTCTGATTTTTTTCTCACCGAAAGTGAATATATGGAGTTAGAGTTGAGGTCGGTGGAGCGTCAGGGGGCCCACGAGGTAGGGGGGCACGCCCTAGGGGGGTAGGCGCGCCCCCACCCTCGTGGACAGGGTGTGGGCCCCCTGACATGGATTTCTCTTCCGGTATTTTTCTTATTTTCCAAATAGATGTTCCGTGGAGTTTCAGGTCATTCCGAGAACTTTTGTTTCTGCACATAAATAACACCATGGAAAGTCTGCTGAAAACAGCGTCGGCCGGGTTAGTTCCATTCAAATCATGCAAGTTAGAGTCCAAAACAAGGGCAAAAGTGTTTGGAAAAGTAGATCTGACGGAGACATATCAACTCCCCAAGCTTAAACCTTTGCTTGTCCTCAAGCAATTCAGTTGATAAACTGAAAGTGATAAAGAAATTTTTTACAAACTCGCTTTGCTCTTGTCATTGTAAATATGTAAAGCCAGCATTCCAGTTTTCAGCAAAGATTATGACTAACCACATTCACAATAATTCTTAGGTCTCATGTTTACTCATGTCAATGGCATGATCAACTAGCGAGCGATAATAATAAAAATCGGATGACAACACTTTCTCAAAACAATCATGATATGATATAACAAGATGGTATCTCGCTAGCCCTTTCCGAGACCGCAAAACATAAATGCAGAGCACCTTTAAGGATCAAGGACTAACAAGACATTGTAATTCATGGTAAAAGAGATCGATCATAGTCATACCCAATATAAATTAATAGTAATGGATGCAAATGACAGCAGCGCTCTCCAGCTAGTGCTTTTAATAAGAGGGTGATGACTCAACATAAAAGTAAATAGATAGGCCCTTCGCAGAGGGAAGCAGGGATTTGTAGAGATGCCAGAGCTCGGTTTTGAAATAGAGATAAATAATATTTTGAGCGGCATACTTTCATTGTCAACATAACAACCAAGAGATGGTGATATCTTCCATGCTACACAAATTATAGGCGGTTCCCAAACAGAATGGTAAAGTTTACACTCCCCCCACCAACAAGCATCAATCCATGGCTTACTCGAAACAACGAGTGCCTCCAACAAGCAACAGTCCCAGGGGGAGTTTTGTTTGCAATTATTTTGATTTAGTTTGCATAAAGCATGGGACTGGGCATCACGGTGACTAGCCATTTTCTCGTGAGTGAGGAGCGGAGTCCACTCCTCTTGAGAATAACCTGCCTAGCATGGAAGATACAGACAACCCTAGTTGATACATGAGCTATTCGAGCATACAAAACAGAATTTCATTTGAAGGTTTGGAGTTTGGCACATACAAATTTACTTGGAATGGCAGGTAGATACCGCATATAGGAAGATATAGTGGACTCATATGGAATAACTTCGAGTTTTAAGGGATTGGATGCACAAGCAGTATTCCCGCTTAGTACAAGTGAAGGCTAGCAAAAGACTGGGAAGCGACCAACTAGAGAGCGACAACAGTCATGAACATGCATTAAAATTAATAAACATTGAGTACAAGCATGGGTAGGATATAATCCACCATGAACATAAATATCGTGAAGGCTATGTTGATTTGTTTCAACTACATGTGTGAACATGTGCCACACCACTATACCACATCACAACCATTTTAATAGCATGTTGGCACGCAAGGTAAACCATTATAACTCATAGCTAATCAAGCATGGCACGAGCAACTATGATCTCTAATTGTCATTGCAAACATGTTTATTCATAATAAGCTGAATCAGGAACAATGAACTCATCATATTTACAAAAACAAGAGAGGTCGAGTTCATACCAGCTTCTCTCATCTCAGTCAGTCCATCATATATCGTCATAATTGCCTTTCACTTGCACGACGAGCGATGTGAAAATAATAAGAGTGCACGTGCATTGGACTAAGCTGGAATCTGCGAGCATTCAATAAGCGAGGAGAAGACAAGGCAATATGGGCTCTTGGTTAAATCAACAATAATGCATATAAGAGCCACTTCAACAATTTAATTATGGTCTTCTCCTATCGAACACCAAAGAAAAGAAAAGAAATAAAACTGTTTACACGGGAAAGCTCCCAACAAGCAAAAGAAGAACGGGAAATATTTTTGGGTTTTCTTTTTAATTATTACTACTACCGCAAGAAAAATAAACTAACTAAAGCTACACTAAATTTTTTTTCTTGAAGTTTATTAAACACACAAGAAGAAATCAAGAAAAAGAAAATAAACTAGCATGGATATTACAGTGAAAAAGTATGAGCACCAACATCTAGCAATGAGTGTGTAAACATAAATGTAATGTCGGTGGGAAATACGTAGTCCCCCAAGCTTAGGCTTTTGGCCTAAGTTGGTTTATTGCCACGGCTGACCTTGCGGATATCCATAGTTATACCCGGGGTCGTACTGAGATGAAGAAGACTCTGACTGCCACTGGTTGGAAATCATCTCCGGATCCCACGGGTAGTTAGACTGTCGTGGAGGCTCAAATTGTGGTTCCGGCTCCCTGGCTGGTGTAGGGTTCCAGTAGGCGTAAATGGCCACCAACGGAACGAGATACGGACATGTAGATAAATTAAACAAGGAAGGAGCAGGCAAGGTAATAGTCTCAGGGTGATGTTTATCAAAGAACAATTTATATTTAAGTTCCCCTTCCCTATTCTTAACAATAAAATCATATGCTACCATACTCTTGTAATCCAAATAAGCATTGGGCAGCAATTTTTTGTTCTTTTTCATAGTGCCTAATGGGTATGTTAAAATGTGCAGCTAGGCGTGAAGCATAAATACCTCCAAAGATGGGGCCCTTTGTACGGTTCAAACTCAACCGTTTAGCAATAATACCGCCCATACTAACAGTGTTATCGCAGAATAAACCATGGAGCAAAATGATAATATCAGGAACACTAAGGTTTCCACAGTTTCTGCGACCAATTAAGCATCTACTAGCAAATATGGCAAATTAGCGTAAAACAAGAAAATGTATGCTAGTGATTCTTGCATCGGAAACCTTCCTGGTTTCCCCCAGAGTGATTGTGTCAATAAACCCGTCCACATCTTCACGACGTGGTTCATCTAAACCACCCTGAAAAGGTATTTTGCAAATCTTGTAAAAGTCATCTAGTGGCATCTTCTTAACAACATCATATAAATGAAACTCTACTGAAGGAGGTGATTCCTTAGGATAATAGTAGAAGTTTTTGTTGGGGAACGTAGTAATTTCAAAATTTTCCTACGATCACGCAAGACCATGGTGATGGCATAGCAACGAGAGGGAAGAGTGTCCGTCCACGTACCCTCGTAGACCGTAAGCGGAAGCGTTATAACAACGCGGTTGATGTAGTCGTACGTCTTCACGATCCGACCGATCCAAGTACCGAACGTCGACACCTCCGAGTTACGCACACGTTCAGCTCGATGGCGATCCCGGACTCCGATCCAGCAAAGTGTCGGGGATGAGTTCCACAAGACGACGGCGTGGTGACGATGTAGATGCTCCACCGACGCAGGGCTTCGCCTAAGCTCATGACGATATGACTTCTCCGGCGCAGGGCTTCGCCTAAGCTCTCTGACGATATGACCGAAGTGGAATATGGTGGAAGGGGCACCGCACACGGCTAAGGTAAGATCCGTAGATCAACTTGTGTGTCTGGGGTGCCCCTTGCCCCGTATATAAAGGAGCCAAGGGGAGGTGGCGGCCCAAGGGGAGGCGCAAGGAGTCCTACTCCTCCGGGAGTAGGACTCCCCTCAATCCTAGTTGGATTAGGATTCCGGAGGGAAAGAGAGAGAGGGGGGCGGCCCACCTTTCCTAGTCCTAATAGGACTAGGGAAGGGGGCGGCCACCTAGGGCTGGCCCTCTCTCCTTTCCACTAAGGCCCACTATGGCCCATGTAGTTCCCGGGGGTTCCGGTAACCTCCGGTACTCCGATAAATTCGATTTCACTCGGAACCCTTCCAAGTCCAAACATAGGCTTCCAATATATCGATCTTTACGTCTCGACCATTTCGAGACTCCTCGTCATGTCCGTGATCACATCCGGGACTCGAACAAACTTCGGTGCATCAATACTTATAAACTCATAATGAACTGTCATCGAAGCGTTAAGCGTGCGGACCCTACGGGTTCGAGAACTATGTAGACATGACCTAGAACCATTCTCGGTCAATAACCAATAGCGGAACCTGGATGCCCATATTGGTTCCTACATATTCTACGAAGATCTTTATCGGTCAAACCGCATAACGACATACGTTGTTCCCTTTGTCATCGGTATGTTACTTACGAGATTCGATCGTCGGTATCCAATACCTAGTTCAATCTCGTTACGGTAAGTCTCTTTACTCGTTCCGTAATACATCATCTCACAACTAACTCATTAGTTGTAATGCTTGCAAGGCTTAAGTGATGTGCATTACCGAGAAGGCACGGAGATACCTCTCCGACAATCGGAGTGACAAAACCTAATCTCGAAATCGCCAACCCAACAAGTACCTTTGGAGACACCTGTAGTACTCCTTTATAATCACCCAGTTACGTTGTGACGTTTGGTAGTACCCAAAGTGTTCCTCCGGTAAACGGGAGTTGCATAATCTCATAATTATAGGAACATGTATGGGTCATGAAGAAAGCATTAACATACTAAACGATCAAGTGTTAAGCTAACGGAATGGGTCATGTCAATCAGATCATTCTACTAATGATGTGACCTTGTTAATCAAATAACAACTCCTTGTTCATGGTTAGGAAACATAACCATCTTTGATTAACAAGCTAGTTAAGTAGAGGCATACTAGTGACATCTTTGTTTTGTCTATATATTCACACATGTATTATGTTTAGGTTAATACAATTCTAGCATGAATAATAAACATTTATCATGATATAAGGAAATAAATAATAACTTTATTATTGCCTCTAGGGCATATTTCCTTGATCTCCCACTTGCACTAGAGTCAATAATCTAGATTACAAAGTAATGATCCTAACACCCATGGAGTCTTGGTGCTGATCATGTTTTGCTCGTGGAAGAGGCTTAGTCAACGGTGCGCAACATTCAGATCCGTATGTATTTTGCAAATCTCTATGTCTCCCACTTGGACTTGGTCCCGAATGGAATTGAAGCGTCTCTTGATGTGCTTGGTCCTCTTGTGAAATCTGGATTCCTTTGTCAAGGCAATTGCACCGTATTGTCACAGAAGATCTTCATCGGTCCCGATGCACTAGGTATGACACCTAGATCGGAAATGAACTCTTTCATCGAGACTCCTTCATTTGCCGCTTCGAAGCAGCTATGTACTCCGCTTCACATGTAGATCCCGCCACGACGCTTTGTTTAGAAGCGCACCAACGGCGGCTCCACCGTTTAATAAAAAACACGTATCCGGTTTGCGATTTAGAATCGTCCGGATCGGTGTCAAAGCTGCGTCGGCGTAACCATTTACGACTAGCTCTTTGTCACCTCCATATACGAGAAACATATCCTTAGTCCTTTTCGGTATTTCGGGATGTTCTTGACCGCTGTCGATGATCCATTCCTGGATTACTTTGGTACCTTCCTGCCAAGCTTATGGCTAAGCATACGTCGGTCCGGTACACAGCATTGCATACATGATAGAGCCTATGGCTGAAGCATAGGGAACATCTTTCATTTTCTCTCTATCTTCTGCGTGGTCGGGCATTGAGTCTTACTCAATCTTATACCTTGCAACACAGGCAAAAACCTTTCTTTGCTTGATCCGTTTTGAACTTTTTCAAAATTTTATCAAGGTATGTGCTTTGTGAAAGTCCAATTAAGCGTCTTGATCTATCTCTATAGATCTTGATGCCCAATATGTAAGCAGCTTCACCGAGGTCTTTCATTGAAAAACTTTTATTCAAGTATCCTTTTATGCCATCCAGAAATTCTATATCATTTCCAATTAACAATATGTCGTCCACATATAATATCGGAAATGCTCTGAGCTCCCACTCACTTTCTTGTAAATACAGGCTTCTCCAAAAGTCTGTACAAACCCATATGCTTTGATCACACTATCAAAGCGTTTATTCCAACTCCGAGAGGCTTGCACTAGACCATAAATTGATCGTTGGAGCTTGCACACTTTGTTAGTACCTTTTGGATCGACAAAACCTTACGGTTGCATCATATACAACTCTTCTTCTAGAAATCCATTCAAGAATGCAGTTTTACATCCATTTGCCAAATTTCGTAATCATGAAATGCGGCAATTGCTAACATGATTCAGACAGACTTAAGCATCGCTACGGGTGAGAAGGTCTCACCGTAGTCAACCCCTTGGACTTGTCGAAAACCTTTCGCAACAAGTCGAGCTTTGTAGACAGTTATATTACCATCGGCGTCTGTCTTCTTCTTAAAGATCCATTTATTTTCAATGGCTTGCCGATCATCGGGCAAGTCAACCAAAGTCCATACTTTGTTCTCATACATGGATCCCATCTCAGATTTCATGGCTTCCGGCCATTTTGCGGAATCTGGGCTCACCATCGCTTCTTCATAGTTTGTAGGTTCGCCATGGTCAAGTAACATGACTTCGAATAGGATTACCGTACCACTGCAGTGCGTATTTTACTCTGGTTGACCTACGAGGTTCAGTAGCAACTTGTTCTGAAGCTTCATGATCATCATCATTAGTTTCTTCACTAATTGGTGTAGTTGTCACAGGAACCATTTCTTGTGATGAACTACTTTCCAATAAGGGAGTAGATCTGATTATCTCATCAAGTTCTACTTTCCTCCCACTCACTTCTTTTCGAGAGAAACTCTTTCTCTAGAAAGGATCCAAATTTAGCAACGAAAATCTTGCCTTCAGATCTGTGATAGAAGGTGTACCCATGATCTCCTTTGGGTATCCTATGAAGACACATTTTCCGATTTGGGTTCGAGCTTATCTGGTTGAAGTTTCAACACATAAGCATCGCAGCCCCAAACTTTAAGAAACGACAACTTTGGTTTCTTGCCAAACCACAGTTCATAAGGCGTCGTCTCAACGGATTTTGACGGTGTCCTATTCAACGTGAATGCGGCCGTCTCTAAAGCATAACCCCAAAGCGATAGCGGTAAATCGGAAATAGACATCATAGATCGCACCATATCTAGTAAAGTACGATTCTGACGTTCGGACACACCATTTCTCCGTGGTGTTCGGGTGGCTTGAGTTGCGAAACTATTCCACATTGTTTCAAATGTAAACCAAACTCGTAACTCAAATATTCTCCTCCACGATCAGATCGTAGGAATTTTATTTTCTTATTACGATGATTTTCTACTTCACTCTGAAATTCTTTGAACTTTTCAAATGTTTCAGATTTGTGTTTCATTAAGTAGATATACCCATATCTGCTCAAATCATCTGTGAAGGTGAGGAAATAACTTGATACCATGGCGTGCCTCAACATTCATTGGACCACAAACATCGGTATGTATGATTTCCAATAAATCTGTTGCTCGCTCCATAGTTCCGAGAAGCGGCGTTTTGGTCATCTTGCCCATGAGGCACGGTTCGCCAAGTACCAAGTGATTCATAATCAAGTGATTCGAAGCCCATCAGTATGGAGGTTCGTCATGAGTTTTACACCGATAGGCCCTAAACGGCAGGGCCACAAATAAGTTGCACTATCATTATCAACTCTGCATCTTTTGGCTTCAACATTATGAATATGTGTATCACTACTGTCGAGATTCAACAAGAATAGACCATTCTTCAAGGGTGCATGACCATAAAAGATATTATTCATATAAATAGAACAACCATTATTCTCGATTTAAATGAATAACCGTCTACGCATTAAACAAGATCTAGATATAATGTTCATGCTCAACGGCGGCACCAAATAACAATTATTTAGGTCTAAAACTAATCCCGAAGGTAGATGTAGAGGTAGCGTGCCGACCGCGATCACATTGACTTTGGAACCATTTCCCACGCCAAGATCGTCACCTCGTCCTTTGCGATTGCTTTCGACTATTAGTAGTCCCTGTTTCGAGTTGCAAATATTAGCACAGTAACCAGTATCAAATACCAGGTGCTACTACGAGCTCTAGTAAGGTACACATCAATAACATGTATATCATATATACCTTTGTTCACCTTGCCATCCTTTTATCCGCCAAATACTTGGGGCAGTTCCGCTTCCGATGTCGGTTTGCTTGCGGTAAAAACACTCGGTTTCAGGCTTAGGTCCGGACTTGGGTTTCTTCTCTTGATCGACAACTTTCTTGCTGTTCTTTTGAAGTTTCCTTCTTCTTCCCTTTGCCCTTTTCTTGAAACTAGTGGTCTTGTTGACCATCAACACTTGATGCTCCTTTTTGATTTCTACCTCCGCAGCTTTTAGCATCGCGAAGAGCTCGAGAATTGTCTTAGTCATCCCTTGCATATTATAGTTCATCACGAAGCTCTTGTAGCTTGGTGGCGATGATTGGAGAATTACATCAATGACACTATCATCCGGAAGAT
This sequence comes from Aegilops bicornis, assembly GCA_021605145.1. Lineage (NCBI taxonomy): Eukaryota > Viridiplantae > Streptophyta > Magnoliopsida > Poales > Poaceae > Aegilops > Aegilops bicornis. The sequence continues at coordinate 181,721,262 of CM038671.1, read as the reverse complement.
TAACTCCCAGCTGAATTAAGTGATTGTTATACCCAGACATTTTGAGTATGTGCTCACCGATGTAACTATTCTCCTCCATCTTGCAGCTATAGAACTTATTGGAGACTTCATATCTCTCAATCCGGGCATTTGCTTGAAATATTAACTTCAACTCCTGGAACATCTCATATGCTCCATGACGTTCAAAAGCGTCGTTGAAGACCCGGTTCTAAGCCGTAAAGCATGGCACCTTGAACTATAGAGTAGTCATCGGCTCTGCTTTGCAGACGTTCATAACTTCGGCTCAAAGATCTGCGGCGAACTGTCACCCGGCGGTGCTTCCGGGCGTAATTTTACGTGCAGCAATGAGGATAATCCTCAAGTTACGGACCCAGTCCGTGTAATTGCTACCATCATCTTTCAACTTTGCTTTCTCAAGGAACGCATTAAAATTCAGCGGAACAACAAAGACGAGCCATCTATCTACAAAGAAACATAGACAAGCAAAATACTATCAGTACTAAGTTCATGATAAATTTAAGTTCAATTAATCATATTAAAAACTCCCACTTAGGCAGACATCTCTCTAGTCATCTAAGTGATCACGTGATCCATATCAACTAAACCGTGTCCGATCATCACGTGAGTCGGAGTAGTTTCAACGGTGAACATCACTATGTTGATCATATCTACTATATGATTCACGTTCGACCTTTCGGTCTCCGTGTTCCGAGGCCATATCTGTTATATGCTAGGCTCGTCAAGTTTAACCTGAGTATTCCGCGTGTGCAACTGTTTTGCACCGTTGTAGATGGACGTAGAACTTATCACACCCGATCATCACGTGGTGTCCGGGTACTACGAACTTTGGCAACGGTGCATACTCGGGAGAACACTTCTTGATAATTTTAGTGAGAGATCATCTTATAATGCTACCGTCAATCAAAGCAAGATAAGATGCATAAAGGATAAACATCACATGCAATCAATATAAGTGATATGATATGGTCATCATCATCTTGTGCTTGTGATCTCCATCGCCGAGCACCGTCATGATCACCATCGTCACCGGGCGACACCTTGATCTCCATCGTAGCATCGTTGTCGTCTCGCCAATCTTATGCTTCCACGACTATCACTACCGCTTAGTAATAAAGTAAAGCATTACATCGCGATTGCATTGCATACAATAAAGCGACAACCATATGGCTCCTGCCGATTGCCGATAACTTCGGTTACAAAACATGATCATCTCATACAATAAAATATAGCATCACGTCTTGACCATATCACATCACAACATGCCCTGCAAAAACAAGTTAGGCGTCCTCTACTTTGTTGTTGCAAGTTTTACGTGGCTGCTACGGGCTGAGCAAGAACCGTTCTTACCTACGCATCAAAACCACAACGATAGTTTGTCAAATAGACTCGCTTTTAACCTTCTCAAGGACCGGGCGTAGCCACACTCAGTTCAACTAAAGTTGGAGAGACAGGTCTTCCGCAAGCCATCTATGTGCAAAGCACGTCGAGGAACCGGTCTCAGCGTAAGCGTCTGGCGTAAGGTTGGTCCGGATCGTCTCGTCCAACAATACCGCTGAACCAAAGTATGACATCTGGTAGGCGGTATGACTTGTATCGTCCACAACTCACTTGTGTTCTACTCGTGCATATGACATCAACGCATAAAACCAGGCTCGGATGCCACTGTTGGGGAACGTAGTAATTTCAAAATTTTCCTACGATCACGCAAGACCATGGTGATGGCATAGCAACGAGAGGGAAGAGTGTCCGTCCACGTACCCTCGTAGACCGAAAGCGAAAGCGTTATAACAACGCGGTTGATGTAGTCGTACGTCTTCACGATCCGACCGATCCAAGCACCGAACGTCACGGCACCTCCGAGTTACGCACACGTTCAGCTCGATGGCGATCCCGGACTCCGATCCAAAGCAAAGTGTCGGGGATGAGTTCCGTCGACAAGACGACGGCGTGGTGACGATGTAGATGCTCCACCGACGCAGGGCTTCGCCTAAGCTCATGACGATATGACTTCTCCGGCGAGGGCTTCGCCTAAGCTCTCTGACGATATGACCGAAGTGGAATATGGTGGAAGGGGCACCACACACGGCTAAGGTAAGATCCGTAGATCAACTTGTGTGTCTGGGGTGCCCCTTGCCCCGTATATAAAGGAGCCAAGGGGAGGTGGCGGCCCAAGGGGAGGCGCGCAAGGAGTCCTACTCCCTCCGGAGTAGGACTCCCTCCAATCCTAGTTGGATTAGGATTCCGGAGGAAAGAGAGAGAGGGGGCGGCCCACCTTTCCTAGTCCTAATAGGACTAGGGGAAGGGGGGCGCTGACCACCTAGGGCTGGCCCTCTCTCCTTTCCACTAAGGCCCACTATGGCCCATGTAGTTCCCGGGGTTCGGTAACCTCCGGTACTCCAGAAATTCGATTTCACTCGGAACCCTTCCGAAGTCCAAACATAGGCTTCCAATATATCGATCTTTACGTCTCGACCATTTCGAGACTCCTCGTCATGTCCGTGATCACATCCGGGACTCCGAACAAACTTCGGTGCATCAATACTTATAAACTCATAATGAACTGTCATCGAAACGTTAAGCGTGCGGACCCTACGGGTTCGAGAACTATGTAGACATGACCTAGAACCATTCTCGGTCAATAACCAATAGCGGAACCTGGATGCCCATATTGGTTCCTACATATTCTACGAAGATCTTTATCGGTCAAACCGCATAACGACATACGTTGTTCCCTTTGTCATCGGTATGTTACTTACCCGAGATTCGATCGTCGGTATCCAATACCTAGTTCAATCTCGTTACCGGTAAGTCTCTTTACTCGTTCCGTAATACATCATCTCACAACTAACTCATTAGTTGTAATGCTTGCAAGGCTTAAGTGATGTGCATTACCGAGAAGGCACGGAGATACCTCTCCAGACAATCGGAGTGACAAAACCTAATCTCGAAATCGCCAACCCAACAAGTACCTTTGGAGACACCTGTAGTACTCCTTTATAATCACCCGATTACGTTGTGACGTTTGGTAGTACCAAAGTGTTCCTCCGGTAAACGGGAGTTGCATAATCTCATAGTTACAGGGAACATGTATGGGTCATGAAGAAAGCATTAACATACTAAGCGATCAAGTGTTAAGCTAACGGAATGGGTCATGTCAATCAGATCATTCTACTAATGATGTGACCTTGTTAATCAAATAACAACTCCTTGTTCATGGTTAGGAAACATAACCATCTTTGATTAACAAGCTAGTTAAGTAGAGGCATACTAGTGACATCTTGTTTTGTCTATATATTCACACATGTATTATGTTTCCGGTTAATACAATTCTAGCATGAATAATAAACATTTATCATGATATAAGGAAATAAATAATAACTTTATTATTGCCTCTAGGGCATATTTCCTTCAGTTTTGCACAAAAGTATTGGTGAGTAAGAGATACTGATTGCGTTGGTCGCGGAGGAAGTCGGTGAGGCCTGCATTCTCAGACAATTCATAAAAATCATTATATATCCCGACTGCTCTCAAGAAATCATGATTTCGGAAGGCCATTCACACGGCCGGACCTCCGCGGTGCGAGGCAAATTATATTTGGGCCTTTGTGCTTCTTCATTTTGCTTCTCCTTCAAGCTTCGGCTCGACGAGCCCCTCAAAAATCTCTTCATTATTTTCTGAAAAAATCTGAAATTTTTAGTAACTTCAAACAAAAGTGAACCAAGCTCAATCAAATTGATAGCAACTACTCCTACAAGTGCCTAGAGACTATATCATGCATTGGAACTACTTGGAACCATATAAATTTGACATGCAAGCTCAAGAACATGGTCACCTAGGCAGCAAAAATTTGCAATGAATAGAGCACTAGAACAAAAACTAATTGGACCAATGGAGGAGTCACATACCAAGGAACAATCTCCCCAAGCAGTTTTGTGAGAGGTGCTTTGAGCAAGGAGATCGAAAATCGCAGCAAAATGAGCTAGAACTCGTGCTTGACCTGGATAATGGTGTTTGTGGGAGGAAGAAGGAATGTGTGGGTGCAGGAATAAGTGGAGGAGGGCCACCGTGGGCCCACGAGGCAGGGGCGCGCCCAGGGGGTAGGGCGCGCCCTCCACCCTCGTGGCCAAGTGCTTGCCCCTCCTGCTGTGTTCTCAGTGCCAAAAATTCTCAAATATTCTAGAAAAAATCATATTAAATTGGCAGGGCATTTGGAGAACTTTTATTTTAGGGGTATTTTTATATTGCACGGATAAATCAGAAAAATGACAGAAAATACTATTTTTACTTTATTTCAACTAAATAACAGAAAGTAAAAAAAGAGTACAAAAGGTTGTGCCTTCTAATTTCATCCATCTCATGCTCATCAAAAGGAATCCACTAACAAGGTTGATCAAGTCTTGTTAACAAACTCATTTAGAGTAACATGGAACCAGAGAAATTTTGAATAACACTATGTTACCTCAACGGGGATATGCACATCCCCAATAATAAGAATATCATATTTCTTCTTAACAGTAGGAAGAGGAAATTTAAAACCTCCAAATATAATCGATGGAATTTTTCCAATAGAATTGATACTATAAACTTGAGGTTGTTTCCTCGGAAAGTGTACCGTATGCTCATTACCATTAACATGAAAAGTGACATTGCCTTTGTTGCAATCAATAACAGCCCTGCAGTATTCAGAAAAGGTCTTCCAAGAATAATAGACATACTATCATCCTCGGGAATATCAAGAATAACAAAGTCCGTTAAAATAGTGACGTTTGCAACCACAACAGGCACATCCTCACAAATACCGACAGGTATAGCAGTTGATTTATCAGCCATTTGCAAAGATATTTCAGTAGGTGTCAACTTATTCAAGTTAAGTCTATGATATAAAGAGAGAGGCATGACACTAACACCGGCTCCAAGATCACATAAAGCAGTTTTAACATAGTTTATTTTAATAGAGCATGGTATAGTGGGTACTCCTGGATCTCCAAGTTTCTTTGGTATTCCACCCTTAAATGTGTAATTAGCAAGCATGGTGGAAATCTCAGCTTCCGATATCTTTCTTTTATTAGTAATGATATCCTTCATATACTTAGCATAAGGATTTCTTTTGAGCATATCAATTAATCGCATACGCAAGAAGATAGGTCTAATCATTTCAGCAAAACGCTCGAAATCCTCATCATCCTTTTTCTTGGATGGTTTGGGAGGAAAAGGCATGGGTTTCTGAACCCATAGTTCTCTTTCTTTACCATGTTTCCTAGCAACAAAGTCTCTCTTATTATAACGTTGATTCTTTGATTGTGGGTTATCAAGATCAACAGTAGGTTCAATTTCTACATCATTATCATTACTAGGTTGAGCATCATCATGAACATCATCATTAACATTTTCACTAGTTTCATGTTCATTACCAGATTGTGTTTCAAAGATCGAAATAGAAATATCATTGGGATTCTCAGGTGGTTCAGGAATAGGTTCACTAGAAGCATGCAAAGTCCTATCATTTTTGTTTTTCTTCTTTTTAGAAGAACTAGATGCATGTAGATTATTTCTCTGAGAATCTTGTGATGGGGAACGTAGCAGAAATCAAAAAATATCTACGCATCACCAAGATCAATCTATGGAGTTATCTAGCAACGAGGGGAAGAGGAGTGCATCTACATACCCTTGTAGATCGCGAGCAGAAGCGTTCAAGAGAATGGGGTTGATGGAGTCGTACTCGTCGTGATCCAAATCACCGATGACCGAGTGCCGAACGGAAAGCACCTCCACGTTCAACACACGTACGGTTGGGTAAGACGTCTCCTCCTTCTTGATCCAGCAAGGGGGAAGGAGAGGTTGATGGAGATCCAGCAGCACGACGACGTGGTGATGGATGCATGCAGCAGGGATCTCGGCAGGGCTTCGCCAAGCTCTACAGAGAGGAGGAGGTGTTGGAGAGGGAGAGGGAGGCGCCAGGGGCTAGGGTGCGGCTGCCCTCCCTCCCCCCACTATATATAGGGCCCCTAGGGGGGCGCCGGCCCTAGGAGATGCAATCTCCAAGGGGGGGCGGCGGCCAAGGGGGTAGCTTGCCCCCCAAGCCAAGGGAGGCGCCCCCCACCCCTAGGGTTTCCTGCCCTAGGCGCAGGGGGAGGCCCAAGGGGGGCGCACCAGCCCACCAGGGGCTGATTCCCCTCCCCACTTCAGCCCATGGGGCCCTCCGGGATAGGTGGCCCCACCCGGTGGACCCCCGGGACCCTTCCGGTGGTCCCGGTACAATACCGCACTACTAGGAAAAGGGCTATAGATGGGATGGACACTAATGGCGCACTGTACATGTGGTGCGCCATTACTAAATACTAATGGCGCACCATGTGTTGGTGTGCCATTAGTGTGCAAATACTAATGGCGCACCACATCCCACGGTGCGCCATTAGTAAAAAAAAATTAATTTTTTCAAAACTACTAATGGCGCACGGTGGGAGTGGTGCGCCATTACTAAGTTTTTTTCAAAAAAAAATTCAAAATAAATAACAAATTTTTTTAAATTTTTTTCAAAACTAGTAATGGCGCACCGTGGGTGTGGTGCGCCATTACTAGTTTAGTAATGGCGCACCACACCCACGGTGCGCCATTACTAACTTGCCCCAACACCGAATGCACCCCCCCCCCCCCCGTGGATCGCCTTTTCAGTTTTTTTTAAAATAAAATAAAATGATGGAAATGTCAAAAAAAATAAAAGAAAATAAGTTTCCCATGTGATATGTGGTCTAGTTGTTGGGAAAATTTACAAATATGAATTTCGACTTTATTTGCAAAATCTCTCTGGAAATTTGTAAAATGGGCATAACTTTTGCATACGAACTCGGATGAAAAAGTTTTTTATATGAAAAATCATTCAAGATCTAGAGGCAAAAAAATTCAAAAAATTTCAAACTTACTAGTGGGCTAGTGGCGCACCGTGGATGTGGTGCGCCACTAGTAACAGAAAAAAAAATTGGTTTTGAATTTTTTTTTGAATTTTTTTTTCAAAAAATGATAAGTAATATGATCGGGAAGTTTGAAATATTTTTCAAAATTTCATCATAGTCATGAACATGAACAAAGTACTAGACATCAACAAGGTATAATAGGATTGATATGCTAGATATATCAACAAGTGCCTGTGAAGTGAGCTATTCTTTGGGGTTGGATAGAACTCTGAAGTTAAGCGTGCTTGGGCTGGAGTAGTGTGAGGATGGGTGACCTTTCGGGAAGTTTGACCACGGAGTGCGATTTGACCCGAGGTTAAGCCATAGTGACCTGAGATTAAGAAAAAAAAATTGAAAAAAATTTGAGTTTTTTTTTGAAAAAATATTGTTACTAATGGCGCACTTCTATGTGGTGCGCCATTAGAATACCAGATACTAATGGCGCACCGTGGGCTATTCTAATGGCGCACCTGGCGCACCACAGGTGCGCCATTAGAAAAAAAATCTAATGGCGTGGTACTAATGGCGCACCGGTAGTGCGCCATTAGTAGGCAAAACCGGTGCGCCATTAGTAGGCCTTTTCCTAGTAGTGCCGGTGACCCCCGAAACTTTCCCGATGGCCGAAACTTGACTTTCTATATATAAATCTTTACCTCCGGACCATTCCGGAACTCCTCATGATGTCCGGGATCTCATCCGGGACTCCAAACAACTTTTGGGTTACTACATACTAATATCTCTACAACCCTAGCGTCACCAAAACTTAAGTGTGTAGACCCTACGGGTTCGGGGGACATGCAGACATGACCGAGACGACTCTCCGGTCAATAACCAACAACGGGATCTGGATACACATGTTGGCTCCCACATGCTCCTCGATGATCTCATCGGATGAACCATGATGTCGAGGATTCAATCGATCCCGTATTCAATTCCCTTTGTCAATCGGTACGTTACTTGCCCGAGACTCGATCGTCGGTATCCCAATACCTCGTTAAATCTCGTTGCCGGCAAGTCACTTTACTCGTACCGTAATGCATGATCCCGTGACCAGACACTTGGTCACTTTGAGCACATTATGATGATGCATTACCGAGTGGGCCCAGAGATACCTCTCCGTCATACGGAGTGACAAATCCCAGTCTCGATTCGTGCCAACCCAACAGACACTTTCGGAGATACCCGTAGTGTACCTTTATGGCCACCCAATTACGTTGTGACGTTTGGTACACCCAACGCACTCCTACGGTATCCGGGAGTTGCACAATCTCATGGTCTAAGGAAATGATACTTGACATTTGGAAAAGCTCTCGCAAACGAACTACACGATCTTTGTGCTATGCTTAGGATTGGGTCTTGTCCATCACATCAGTCTCCTAATGATGTGATCCGTTATCAATGACATCCAATGTCCATAGTCAGGAAACCATGACTATCTGTTGATCAACGAGCTAGTCAACTAGAGGCTCACTAGGGACATGTTGTGGTCTATGTATTCACACATGTATTACGATTTCCGGATAACACAATTATAGCATGAATAATAGACAATTATCATGAACAAAGAAATATAATAATAACCATTTTATTATTGCATCTAGGGCATATTTCCAACAGTCTCCCACTTGCACTAGAGTCACTAATCTAGTTACATTGTGATGAATCGAACACCCATAGAGTTCTGGTGTTGATCATGTTTTGCTCTAGGGAGAGGTTTAGTCAACGGATCTGCTACATTCAGGTCCGTATGTACTTTACAAATATATATGTCTCCATCTTAAACATTTTCATGAATGGAGTTGAAGCGACGCTTGATGTGCCTGGTCTTCTTGTGAAACCTGGGCTCCTTGGCTAGTACAATAGCTCCAGTGTTATCACAGGAGAGTGTGATCGGCCCCGACGCATTGGGTATGACTCCTAGGTCGGTGATGAACTCCTTCACCCATATTGCTTCATGCGCTGCCTCCGAGGCTGCCATGTACTCCGCTTCACATGTGGATCCCGCCACGACGCTTTGCTTGCAAATCGCACCAGCCATCGCCCCACCATTCAAAATAAACACGTATCCGGTTTGTGACTTAGAGTCATCCAGATGCGTGTCGAAGCTAGCATCGGCGTAACCCTTCTGACGAGCTCTTCGTCACCTCCATAAACGAGAAACATGTCCTTAGTTCTTTTCAGGTACTTTAGGATATTTTTGACCGCTGTCCAGTGTTCCATGCCGGGATTACTTTGGTACCTTCCTACCAAACTTACGGCAAGGTTTACATCAGGTCTGATACACAGCATGCCATACATAAATGACCTATGGTCGAGGCATAGGGGACGACACTCATCTTTTCTCTATCTTCTGTCGTGGTCGGGCATTGAGCCGTGCTCAATCGCACACCTGCCTGTCTGAGCAAGAACCCCTTCTTGGACTGATCCATATTGAACTTTTCAATATCTTGTCAAGGTACGTACTTTGTGAAAGACCAATGAGGCGTCTCGATCTATCTCTATAGATCTTGATGCCTAATATATAAGCAGCTTCTCCAAGGTCCTTCATTGAAAAACACTTGTTCAAGTAGGCCTTTATGCTTTCCAAGAATTCCATATCATTTCCCATCAACAGTATGTCATCCACATATAATATGAGTAATGCTACATAGCTCCCACTCACTTTCTTGTAAACACAGGCTTCTCCATAAGTCTGTGTAAACCCAAACGCTTTGATCATCTCATCAAATCGAATGTTCAAACTCCGAGATGCTTGCACCAGCCCATAGATTGAGCGTTGGAGCTTGCACACCTTGTTAGCATTCTTAGGATTGACAAAACCTTCCGGCTGCATCATATACAATTCTTCCTTAAGAAAGCCGTTAAGGAATGCCGTTTTGACGTCCATTTGCCATATCTCATAATCATAGAATGCGGCAATTGCTAACATGATTCGGACGGACTTCAGCTTCGCTACTGGTGAGAAAGTCTCATCGTAGTCAACCCCTTGAACTTGTCGATAACCCTTAGCGACAAGTCGAGCCTTATAGATGGTCACATTACCATCCGCGTCTGTCTTCTTCTTAAAGATCCATTTATGTTCTATGGCTCGCCGATCATCGGGCAAGTCAGTCAAAGTCCATACTTCTTTTTCATACATGGATCCTATCTCGGATTTCAGGGCTTCTAGCCATTTGTCGGAATCCGGGCCCGCCATCGCTTCTTCATAGTTCGAAGGTTCACCGTTGTCCAACAACATGATTTCCAAGACAGGGTTGACGTACCACTCTGGTGCGGAATGTGTCCTTGTGGACCTACGAAGTTCAGTAGGAGCTTGATCCGAAGTACCTTGATCATCATCATTAAGCTCCTCTCTAGTTGGTGCAGGCACCACAGGAACATCTTCCTGAGCTGCGCTACTTACCGTTTCAAGAGGTAGTACTTCATCAAGCTCTACTTTCCTCCCACTTACTTCTTTCGAGAGAAACTCTTTCTCCAGAAAGGATCCGTTCTTAGCAACAAAGATCTTGCCCTCGGATTCGAGGTAGAAGGTATACCCAATGGTTTCCTTAGGGTATCCTATGAAGACGCATTTTCCGACTTGGGCTCGAGCTTTTCAGGTTGAAGTTTCTTGACATAAGCATCACATTCCCAAACTTTTAGAAACGACAGCTTAGGTTTCTTCCCAAACCATAATTCATACGGTGTCGTCTCAACGGATTTCGACGGAGCCCTATTTAAAGTGAATGCGGTTGTCTCTAGAGCGTATCCCCAAAATGATAGCGGTAAATCGGTGAGTGACATCATGGATCGCACCATATCCAATAGAGTGCGATTACGACGTTCGGACACACCGTTACGCTGAGGTGTTCCAGGCGGCGTGAGTTGTGAAATGATTCCACATTTCCTTAAGTGCGTACCAAATTCGTGACTTAAATATTCTCCCCCACGATCTGATCGTAAGAACTTTATTTTCCTGTCACGTTGATTCTCAACCTCACTCTGAAATTCCTTGAACTTTTCAAAGGTCTCAGACTTGTGTTTCATTAAGTAGACATACACATATCTACTCAAGTCATCAGTGAGAGTGAGAACATAATGATAGCCACCGCGAGCCTCAATGCTCATTGGACCGCACACATCGGTATGTATGATTTCCAACAAGTTGGTTGCTCGCTCCATTGTTCCGGAGAACGGAGTCTTGGTCATTTTGCCCATAAGGCATGGTTCGCATGTGTCAAATGATTCATAATCGAGAGACTCTAAAAGTCCATCGGCATGGAGCTTCTTCATGCGCTTGACACCAATGTGACCAAAGGCGGCGATTGCCACAAGTATGTGGGACTATCATTATCAATCTTACATCTTTTGGTATTCACACTATGAATATGTGTAACATTACGCTCGAGATTCATTAAGAATAAACCATTCACCGGTGAGCATGACCATAAAACATATCTCTCAAATAAATAGAACAACCATTATTCTCGGATTTAAATGAGTAGCCATCTCGAATTAAACGAGATCCAGATACAATGTTCATGCTCAAAGCTGGCACTAAATAACAATTATTGAGGTTTAAAACTAATCCCGTAGGTAAATGTAGAGGTAGCGTGCCGACAGCGATCACATCGACCTTGGAACCATTCCCGACGCACATCGTCACCTCGTCCTTCGCCAGCCTCCGCTTATTCTGCAGCTCCTGCTTTGAGTTACAAATATGTGCAACCGCACCGGTATCAAATACCCAGGAGCTACTACGAGTACTGGTAAGGTACACATCAATTACATGTATATCACATATACCTTTAGTGTTGCCGGCCTTCTTGTCCGCTAAGTATTTGGGGCAGTCCGCTTCGATGACCACTTCCCTTGCAATAAAAGCACTGGGTCTCGGGCTTGGGTCCATTCTTGGCTTCTTCGACAAGCTGGCTTACGGTAGCGGCAACTCCTTGCCGTCCTTCTTGAAGTTCTTCTTACCCTTGCCTTTCTTAAACTTAGTGGTTTTATTCACCATCAACACTTGATGTTCCATTTTGATCTCCACCTCCGCTGATTTCAGCATTGAATATACTTCAGGAATGGTCTTTTCCATCCCCTGCATATTGAAGTTCATCACAAAGCTCTTGTAGCTCGGTGGAAGCGGCGAAGGATCCTGTCGATGACCGCGTCATCCGGAGATTAACTCCCGGTGAGTCGGCGGTTGTGCAACCCAAACATTTTGAGTATGTGTTCCTTGACGGAACTATTTTCCTCCATCTTACAAGCTGAAGAACTTGTCGGAGACTTCATATCTCTTGACCGGGCATGAGCTTGGAAAACCATTTTCAGCTCTTGAACATCTCATATGCTCCGTGTTGCTCAAAACGCTTTTGGAGCCGGGTCTAAGCTGTAAAGCATGCCGCCTTTGAACGAGGGAGTAATCATCATCACGAGACTGCCAAACATTCATAACGTCTTGGTTCTCTGGGATGGTTGCTTCACCTAGCGGTGCTTCTAGGACATAATCTTTCTTGGAAGCTATGAGGATGATCCTCAGGTTCCGGACCCAGTCCGTATAGTTGCTGCCATCATCTTTCAGCTTGGTTTTCTCTAGGAATGCGTTGAAGTTGATGGCAACATTAGCATGGGCCATTTGATCTACAAGACAAATTGTAAAGATTTTAGACTAAGTTCATGATAATTAAGTTCATCTAAGCAAATTATTCAATGAACTCCCACTCGATAGACATCCTCTAGTCATGTAAGTGAAACATGATCCGAGTTAACTAGGCCGTGTCCGATCATCACGTGAGACGGACTAGTCAACGTCGGTGAACATCATCATGTTGATCGTATCTTCTATAAGACTCATGCTCGACCTTTCGGTCTTCCGTGTTCCGAGGCCATGTCTGTACATGCTAGGCTCGTCAAGTCAACCTAAGTGTATTGCGTGTGTAAATCTGGCTTACACCCGTTGTATTCGAACGTTAGAATCTATCACAGCCGATCGTCACGTGGTGCTTCGAAAAACGAACCTTCGCATAGCGGTGCAGTTAGGGGAACACTTTCTTGAAATTATTATAAGGGATCATCTTATTTACTACTGTCGTTCTAAGCAAATAAGAAGCAAAACATGATAAACATCTCATGCAATCAAATAGTGACATGATATGGCCAATATCATATTGCTCCTTTGATCTCCATCTTCGGGGCGCCATGATCATCTTCGTCACCGGCATGACACCATGATCTCCATCATCATGATCTCCATCATCATGTATTCATGAAGTTGTCACGCCAACGATTACTTCTACTTCTAAGGCTAACGCTTTAGCAAAAAAGTAAAGTAATTTACATGGCGTTATTCAATGACACGCAGGTCATACAAAAAATAAAGACAACTCCTATGGCTCCTGCCGGTTGTCATACTCGTCGACATGCAAGTCGTGATTCCTATTACAAGAACATGATCATCTCATACATCACATATATCATTCATCACATCCTTTGGCCATATCACATCACAAAGCACTTGCTACAAAAACAAGTTAGACGTCCTCTAGTTGTTGTTGCATGTTTTTACGTGGCTGTTATAGGTTTCTAGCAAGAACATTTCTTACCTACGTAAAACCACAACGTGATGTGCCAATTTCTATTTACCCTTCATAAGGACCCTTTTCATCGAATCCGCTCCAACTAAAGTGGGAGAGACAGACACCCTCTAGCCACCTTATGCAACTAGTGCATGTCAGTCGGTGGAACCTGTCTCACGTAAGCGTACGTGTAAGGTCGGTCTGGGCCGCTTCATCCCACGATGCCGCCGAAGCAAGATAAGACTAGTAGTGGCAAGAAACTCGACAACATCTACGCCCACAACTGCTTTGTGTTCTACTCGTGCATAGTAACTACGCATAGACCTAGCTCATGATGCCACTGTTGGGGAACGTGGCGAAATCGAGAAAATTTCTACGCATCACCAAGATCAATCTATGGAGTTATCTAGCAACGAGGGGAAGAGGAGTGCATCTACATACCCTTGTAGATCACGAGCGGAAGCGTTCAAGAGAACGGGGTTGATGGAGTCGTACTCGTCGTGATCTTTACCAAATCACCGATGACCGAGTGCCGAACGGACAGCACCTCCGCGTTCAACACACGTACGGTTGGGGAAGACGTCTCCTCCTTCTTGATCTAGCAAGGGGGAAGGAGAGGTTGATGGAGATCCAGCAACCTGACGGCGTGGTGGTGGATGCAGTGAGGATCTCGGCAGGCTTCGCCAAGCTCACAGAGAGGAGGAGGTGTTGGAGAGGGAGAGGAGGCGCCCGAGGGCTAGGGTGCAGCTGCCCTCCTCCCCCACTATATATAGGGCCCCTAGGGGCGCCAGCCCTAGGAGATGCAATCTCCAAGGGGCGGCGGCCAAGGGGTGGCTTGCCCCCAAGCCAAGGCGCCCCACCTAGGGGTTCCTGCCCTAGGCGCAGGGAGGCCAAGGCGCACCAGCCCACCAGGCTGGTTCCCTCCCCACTTCAGCCCATGGGGCCCTCCGGATAGGTGGCCCCACCGGTGGACCCTCGGGACCCTTTCGGTGGTCCCGGTACAATACCGGTGACCCCCGAAACTTTCCCGATGGCCGAAACTTGACTTCCTATATATAAATCTTTACCTCCGGACCATTCCGGAACTCCTCGTGACGTCCGGGATCTCATCCGGGACTCCGAACAACTTTCGGGTTACTGCATACTAATATCTCTACAACCCTAGCGTCACCGAAACTTAAGTGTGTAGACCCTACGGGTTCGGGAGACATGCAGACATGACAGAGACGACTCTCCGGTCAATAACCAACAGCGGGATCTGGATACCCATGTTGGCTCCCACATGCTCCTTGATGATCTCATCGGATTAACCACGATGTCGAGGATTCAATCGATCCCGTATTCAATTCCCTTTGTCAATCGGTACGTTACTTGCCCGAGACTCGATCGCCGGTATCCCAATACCTCGTTCAATCTCGTAACTGGCAAGTCACTTTACTTGTACCGTAATGCATGATCCCGTGACTAGACACTTGGTAACTTTGAGCTCATTATGATGATGCATTACCGAGTGGGCCCAGAGATACCTCTCCGTCATACGGAGTGACAAATCCCAGTCTCGATTCGTGCCAACCCAACAGACACTTTCGGAGATACCCGTAGTGTACCTTTTGTTGGGAACGTAGCAGAAATTCAAAAAATTTCCTACGTGTCACCAAGATCTATCTATGGAGAAACCAGCAACAAGGGGAAGGAGAGTGCATCTACATACCCTTGTAGATCGCTAAGCGGAAGCGTTCAAGAGAACGGGGTTGAAGGAGTCGCATTGTCGTGATCCAAATCACCGGAGATCCTAGTGCCGAGCAGACGGCACCTCCGCGTTCAACACACGTACAACCCGGTGACGTCTCCCACGCCTTGATCCAGCAAGGAGAGAGGGAGAGGTTGAGGAAGACTCCATCCAGCAGCAGCACAACGGCATGGTGGTGGTGGAGGAGCATGGTAATCCTGCAGGGCTTCGCCAAGCACCTGCGGGAGAGGAGAAGGGACTTGGGAGAGGGGGAGGGCTGCGCCAGAACATGTGGTGTACGGCTGCCCTCCCACCCCCCACATATATATAGGGGCAAAGGAGAGGGGGGCCGGCCCCCTCAGATCCAATCGAGGAGGGGCGGCGGTGGGGTTGCCTTGCCCCCCAAGGCAAGGGGGGCGCCCCCCTTTAGGGTTTCCCCCAAGCCCTAGGCGCCTTGGGCCTTGGTGGGGGGCGCACCAGCCCACCTGGGGCTGGTCCCCTCCCACACTTGGCCCATGCAGCCCTCTGGGGCCGGTGGCCCCACTTGGTGGACCCCGGGACCCTCCCGGTGGTCCCGGTACATTACCGATAGCACCCGGAACTTTTCCGGTGACCAAAACAGGACTTCCCATATATAAATCTTTACCTCCGGACCATTCCGGAACTCCTCGTGACGTCCGGGATCTCATCCGGGACTCCGAACAACATTCGGTAACCACATACAAACTTCCTTTATAACCCAAGCGTCATCGAACCTTAAGTGTGTAGACCCTACGGGTTCGGGAACCATGCAGACATGACCGAGACGTTCTCCGGTCAATAACCAACAGCGGGATCTGGATACCCATGTTGGCTCCCACATGTTCCACGATGATCTCATCGGATGAACCACGATGTCAAGGACTCAATCGACCCCGTATACAATTCCCTTTGTCTAGCGGTATTGTACTTGCCCGAGATTCGATCGTCGGTATCCCGATACCTTGTTCAATCTCGTTTTCGGCAAGTCTCTTTACTCGTTCCGTAACACATCATCCCGTGATCAACTCCTTGGTCACATTGTGCACATAATGATGATGTCCTACCGAGTGGGCCCAGAGATACCTCTCCGTTTACGGAGTGACAAATCGATCTCGATTCGTGCCAACCCAATGAGACACTTTCGGAGATACGTAGTGCACCTTTATAGCCACCCGGTTACGTTGTGACATTTGGTACACCCAAAGCATTCCTACGGTATCCGGGAGTTGCACAATCTCATGGTCTAAGGAAATGATACTTGACATTAGAAAAGCTTTAGCATACGAACTACGATCTTTGTGCTAGGCTTAGGATTGGGTCTTGTCCATCACATCATTCTCCTAATGATGTGATCCCGTTATCAATGACATCCAATGTCCATGGTCAGGAAACCGTAACCTTCTATTGATCAACGAGCTAGTCAACTAGAGGCTTACTAGGGACATGGTGTTGTCTTTGTACCCACACATGTATCTGAGTTTCCTATCAATACAATTATAGCATGGATAATAAACGATTATCGTGAACAAGGAAATATAATAATAACTAATTTATTATTGCCTCTAGGGCATATTTCCAACACCTTTATAGCCACCCAGTTACGTTGTGACGTTTGGCACACCCAAAGCACTCCTACGGTATCCGGGAGTTGCACAAGCTCATGGTCTAAGGAAATGATACTTGACATTTGGAAAAGCTCTAGCAAACGAACTACACGATCTTTGTGCTATGCTTAGGATTGGGTCTTGTCCATCACATCATTCTCCTAATGATGTGATCCCGTTATCAATGACATCCAATGTCCATAGTCAGGAAACCATGACTATCTGTTGATCAACGAGCTAGTCAACTAGAGGCTCACTAGGGACATGTTGTGGTCTATGTATTCACACATGTATTACGATTTCCGGATAACACAATTATAGCATGAATAATAGACAATTATCATGAACAAAGAAATATAATAATAATAACCATTTTATTATTGCCTCTAGGGCATATTTCCAGCATCTTGCTCAATTCTCTTAGGGTGGCCTTCAGGATACAAACGTTCCTGAGTCATTTTACCAGTTCTAGTAGCCACTCTAACAGCATAATCATTATTCTTACTATTCAATTCATTGAGCAAATCATTCTGAGCCTTAAGTACTTGTTCTACTTGAGTGGTAACCATAGAAGCATGTTTGGTAATAAGTTTAAGTTCACCTTTAACATTAGCCATGTAATTACTTAAGTGCTCCAGTGTATCGGAATTGTATTTCAATTGTCTACCGAAATACGCATTGAAATTTTCTTATTTGACAATAAAATTATCAAACTCTTCTAAGCATTGTCTAGCAGACTTATAGTGAGGAATATCACCTTCATCAAATCTATAGAGAGAATTTACCTTTACTACCTGTGTCGGGTTATCAAGACCATGAGTTTCAATAGGTAATGGATTAAGGTCATATGTTTCTTCAACAAGCGGTAAATTAAGACCATGTATTTCTTCAATAGGAGGTAAATTATTAACATATTCAGCTTTAATACCTTTTTCTTTCATAGATTTCTTTGCCTCTTGCATATCTTCAAGACTGAGAAATAGAACACCTCTCTTCTTCGGAGTTGGTTTAAGAATAGGCTCAGGAGTTGGCTCAGGAAGTGTCCAATTATTTTCATTTGTCAACATATTATTCAATAGAATTTCAGCTTCGTCCGGTGTTCTTTCCTGAAAATGTAACCAGCACAACTATCCAGGTAATCTCTGGAAGCATTGGTTAGTCCATTATAAAAGATATCAAGTATTTCATGTTTCTTAAGAGGATGATCAGGCAAAGCATTAAGTAATTGGAGAAGCCTCCCCCAAGCTTGTGGGAGACTCTCTTATTCAATTTGCACAAAGTTATATATTTCCCTTAAAGCAGCTTGTTTCTTATGAGCAGGGAAATATTTGGCAGAGAAGTAATAAATCATATCCTGGGGACTACACACACAACCAGGATCAAGAGAATTAAACCATATCTTAGCATCACCCTTTAATGAGAACGGAAATATTTTAATGATATAAAAGTAGCGAGCTCTCTCATCATTAGTGAACAGGGTGGCTATATCATTTAATTTAGTAAGATGTGCCACAACAGTTTTAGATTCATAGCCATGGAAAGGATCAGATTCAACCAAAGTAATTATATCAGGATCAACAGAGAATTCATAATCCTTATCAGTAACACAGATAGGTGAAGCAGCAAAAGCAGGATCAAGTTTCATTCTAGCATTAAGAGATTGATGCTTCCATTTAGCTAATAATTTCTTAACATCATCACTATCATTGCAAGCAAAGATTTCTTCAGCAATAGCTTTATCCATAATATAGCCCTCAGGCACAGCAGGTGATTCATATTTATTAGGGGTAGAGTCCTCATTATCACTTTCATTAATATTATCAATAATTTCATTCTCTCTAGCCCTAGCAAGTTGTTCATCAAGAAATTCACCAAGTGGCACAGTAGTATCAAGCATAGAAGTAGTTTCATCATAAGTATCATGCATAGCAGAAGTGGCATCATCGATAACATGCGACATATGAGAATGAATAGCAGAAGCAGGTTTAGGTGTCACAAGCTTACTCAAAACAGAAGGTGAATCAAGTGTAGAGCTAGATGGCAGTTCCTTACCTCCCCTCGTAGTTGAGGGATAAATTGTTGTCTTAGCGTCTTTCAAGTTCTTCATAGTGACCAGCAGATATAAATCCCAAGTGACTCAGAGAATAGAGCTATGCTCCCTGGCAACGGCGCCAGAAAATAGTCTTGATAACCCACAAGTATAGGGAATCACAACAGTTTTCGAGGGTAGAGTATTCAACCCAAATTTATTGATTCGACACAAGGGGAGCCAAAGAAAATTCTCAAGTATTAGCAACTGAGTTGTCAATTCAGCCACACCTGGATAACTTAATATCTACAAAGCAAAGTATTTAGTAGCAAAGTAGTATGATAGTAGTGGTAACGGTAACAAAAGTAACGATAGTAAAAGTAATATTTTGGTGTTTTGTAGAGATTATAGCAAGAGTAACGGAAAAGTAAATAAGCAAGAAACAATATGTGAAAAGCTCGTAGGCATTGGATCGGTGATGGAGAATTATGCGGATCACGGTTCATCATGTATGATCATAACATAGGGTGACACAGAACTAGCTCCAATTCATCAATGTAATGCAGGCATGTATTCCAAATATAGTCATACGTGCTTATGGAAAAGAACTTGCATGACATCTTTTGTCCTACCCTCCCATGGCAGCAGGGTCCTAATGGAAACTAAGGGATATTAAGGCCTCCTTTTAATAGAGTACCGGACCAAAGCATTAACACATAGTAAATACATGAACTCCTCAAACTATGGTCATCACCGGGAGTGGTCCCGATTATTGTCACTTCGGGGTTGTTGGATCATAACACATAGTATGTGACTATAGACTTGCAAGATAGGATCAAGAACTCACATATATTCATGAAAACATAATAGGTTCAGATCTGAAATGATGGCACTCGGGCCCTAGTGACAAGCATTAAGCATAGAAAAGTCATAGCAACATCAATCTCAGAACATAGTGGATACTAGGGATCAAACCCTTACAAAACTAACTCGATTACATGATAGATCTCATCCAACCCATCACCGTCCAGCAAGCCTACGATGGAATTACTCATGCACGGCGGTGAGCATCATGAAATTGGTGATGGAGGATGGTTGATGATGACGACGGCGACGGATTCCCCTCTGCGGAGCCCCGAACAGACTCCAGATCAGCCCTCCCGAGAGGTTTTAGGGCTTGGCGGCGGCTCTGTATCGTAAAACGCGATGAATCCTTCTCTCTGATTTTTTTCTCACCGAAAGTGAATATATGGAGTTGGAGTTGAGGTCGGTGGAGCGTCAGGGGGCCCATGAGGCAGGGGGCGCGCCCTAGGGGGGTAGGTGCGCCCCCATCCTCGTGGACAGGGTGTGGGCCCCCTGACATGGATTTTTCTTCCGATATTTTTATTATTTTCCAAATAGATGTTCCGTGGAGTTTCAGGTCATTCCGAGAACTTTTGTTTCTACACATAAATAACACCATGGAAAGTCTGCTGAAAACAGCGTCATTCCGGGTTAGTTCCATTCAAATCATGCAAGTTATAGTCCAAAACAAGGGCAAAAGTGTTTGGAAAAGTAGGTACGACGGAGACGTATCAGTCTCCAAGTCAAGTGATCGCCGACAAGCAAGCCACCCATCATGGAGAGACTAGTGAGAGAGCGAACCACCGAAAAGAGAGTGAGCGCCACAAGCCCAAATTGAGTGCCTCCCCGATGAACGACAAGAACAACTTAGTCCTATTTGCCACCAA
Organism: Aegilops bicornis; assembly: GCA_021605145.1. Lineage (NCBI taxonomy): Eukaryota > Viridiplantae > Streptophyta > Magnoliopsida > Poales > Poaceae > Aegilops > Aegilops bicornis. The sequence continues at coordinate 181,700,624 of CM038671.1, read as the reverse complement.
ACGTGAGATGAGAGAAGTGTGTGAGAACCCATCAAGTGTCATGCACTATGTCCTTTTGTGCAAGGACGAGGCACCAAAAGCAAACACCTCTCACAATCTATCTTTGGTGTTATCTTCTCTATTGTAGGAATTCCAAGATGTTTTCCCCAACGAGCTACCTCTGGGTCTACCTCCACTACGAGGCATCGAGCACCGCATCGACCTCATCCCCGGAGCACCACTTCCAAACAAGGCTTCTTACCGCGTCAACCCCGAAGAAACCAAAGAAATACAAAGGCAAGTAAAACATCTCATAGACAGTGGACATGTGCGTGAAAGTTTGAGTCCTTGTGCCGTATTGGTCATTCTTGTACCAAAAAGGGACGGTAGCTTCCGCATGTGTTCTGATTGTAGACCTATCAATGCTATAACCGTTCGCTATAGGTACCCCATTACACGCCTTGATGATATGCTAGATGAACTTAGCGGTGCCACTATTTTCTCAAAAAATGATCTCAAAAGTGGTTACTATCAAATACGCATACAAGAGGGTGATGAATGGAAACCCGCTTTCAAAACAAAGTTTGGTTTGTATGAGTGGTTAGTTATGCCTATGGGTTTATCGGAAGCACCCGTTACTTTCATGTGTCTTATGCATTATGTGTTTCACCCTTACATTGGTGAATTTGTTGTTGTTTACTTCGACGATATTCTTGTGTTTAGCAAATCTCTCAAAGAGCATGTCACCCACCTTCGCACCGTGCTACAAACTCTTCGAAAAGAGCGTCTTCATGCTAATATGGAGAAATGCCTTTTTGGTGTTGATAAGCTTGTTTTCTTGGGTTTTGTTGTATCTTCTAAGGGTGTTCATGTTGATGAATCTAAGATCAATGCTATTAAAACTTGGCCCCAACCAACCAATTTGCAACAAGTGAGTAGTTTCCTTGGTTTAGCCGGTTTCTAGTAGATTTGTGAAGGATTTTAGCACCATTGCATCTCCTTTACATGCTTTGAGCAAGAAGAATGCACCCTTTGTTTGGGGACCATCTCAAGATAGTGCATTTAATGAGCTTAAGAATTTGCTTACACATGCTCCAGGTGCTTGATTACCCAACTTTGACAAACCTTTTGAAATTCATTGCAATGCTAGTGGTAATGGCATAGGAGGTGTGTTAACGCAAGAGAAGCGCCCCATAGCATACTTTGGTGAGAAACTTTCCGGAGCGCAACTCAATTATCCCATCTATGAAAAAGAGCTATATGCTTTATTGCGAGTTTTACTTGAATGGGAACATCACCTTCGCCCTCATGAATTTATCATCCATACCGATCATGAAATGCTTAAATATCTTAAGGGTCAAACTAAGTTGAACAAGCGTCATGCTAAGTGGAGTGAGTTCATTGAGTCATTTCCTTATATCATCAAGTATATCAAAGGAAAGGAAAATGTTGTGGTGGATGCTCTTTCCCGTATATGTATGCTTGTTACTCAACTTGAATTGAATATCATTGGTTTTGAGCACATAAAAGACTTGTATGCGCATGATCCTACTTTTTCTATTCCTTATGCCAAGTGTTTGACGCATATTTCTTGGGACCAATATTACCTCAAAGATGGTTATCTTATGAGAGATAACAAACTTTGCATCCCCGAGTCTTCTCTTCGTTTGTTACTTTTGCAAGAATCTCATGGAGGAGGACTAATGGGACACTTTGGACGCGACAAGACATTTTATACGCTCTCCAAGAACTACTTTTGGCCAAAGATGTTTCGCGACGTCAACCGCTTCACCAACCGATGCTCTACATGTCGCAAAGCGAAGTCTAAAGCTCAATCTCATGGAATCTATATGCCTCTTCCAATTCTGTACCAACCATGGGAAGATATTAGCATGGATTTTGTCCTTGGTTAGCCTAGAACTAGAAATGGCAAGGATTCCGTGTTTGTTGTTGTGGACCGATTCTCTAAAATGGCACATTTCATACCATGCAACAAGATAGACGATGCTTCACATGTTGCAAATCTTTTTTGTACGGAAATCTTGCGCCTACATGGAGTGCCAAAGACGATTGTCTCGGACCGTGACGTCAAGTTCTTGAGTTTCTTTTGGAAGACCTTATGCGCCAAGCTCAGAATCAAGCTCTTGTTCTCTTCGGCATACCATCCTCAAACCGACGGCCAAACGGAGGTGACGAACCATACACTCTCCACTCTACTACACATGTTGATAAAGAAGAACATCAAGGAGTGGGAGGAGTGCCTACCAATCGCTGAGTACGCATACAACCGTGCAAGACATTCCACTACCGGCAATTCCCCCTTCGAGGTCGGCTATGGCTTCAACCCGTTGTCCCCATTGGAAATTCTTCCTCTACCGCTACAAGAGCGTACAAACATGGATGCGAGTGCCCGAGTCAACTACCTCAAGAAGATGCACGAAGATACAAGGAACACCATCGAGCACCAAGTACAACGACTCCCGACCAAGCTCAACATCAACAAGCAACCCATGATATTCAACATTGAAGATCTTGTGTGGTTACACCTTCGAAAGGACCGAACTTCTACCACGAGCCGATGGACCATTCGGGTGCTTGCCCGCTACAACAACAACGCCTACAAGATCGACATCCCACGCGACAAGTACTCCGTGAGTGACATCTTCAAAGTCAAAGATCTCTCCCTGTACCATGGTGATGAGGATTTCAATCTGAGGTCGGATCTTTCCCAAGGGAGGGGAGATGATGCGGAGCATCCTATGGTCATCCCCATGGACCTACCATCGTGTCACCAAGTGCCAAGAGGACCTATGACACGAGCACGAGCTAGATCTCTCGAGACCAAAGTGACTTCCTTCCTTAGTGATATCACATATGATCCTCTCGAGACATGGCTGCTGTTGGGGAACGTAGTAATTTCAAAAAAATTCCTACGCACACGCAAGATCATGGTGATGCATAGCAACGAGAGGGAAGAGTGTTGTCCACGTACCCTCGTAGACCGAAAGCGGAAGCGTTAGCACAACGCGGTTGATGTAGTCGTACGTCTTCACGGCCCGACCGATCAAGCACCGAAACTACGGCACCTTCGAGTTCTTGCACACGTTCAGCTCGATGACGTTCCCTGGACTCCGATCCAGCAAAGTGTCGGGGAAGAGTTCCGTCAGCACGACGGCGTGGTGGCGATCTTGATGTTCTACCGTCGCAGGGCTTCGCCTAAGCACCGCTACAATATTATCGAGGAGAACTATGGTGGAGGGGGGCACCGCACACGTCTAATAGATCTCAAGGATTAATTGTTGTGTCTATGGGGTGCCCCCCTCCTCCGTATATAAAGGAGTGGAGGAGGGGCAGGGCCGGCCCTCTCTATGGCGCGCCCTAGGGGAGTCCTACTCCCACCGGGAGTAGGATTCCCCCTTTCCTAGTAGAACTAGGAGACCTTCCAAGTAATAGGAGTAGGAGAGAAGGAAAGGGAAGGGAGAAGGAGAAGGAAGGAAGGGGGTGCCCCCCCTCCCTAGTCCAATCCGGACTAGTCCATGGGGAGGGGTGCGGCCACCCTTTGGGGCCTTTCTCTCCTTTCCCGTATGGCCCATTAAGGCCCAATACGAATTCCCGTAACTCTCTGGTACTCCGAAAAATACCTGAATCACTCGGAACCTTTCCGATCTCCGAATATAGTCGTCCAATATATCGATCTTTACATCTCGACCATTTCGAGACTCCTCGTCATGTCCCCGATCTCATCCGGGACTCCGAACTCCTTCGGTACATCAAAACTCATAAACTCATAATAAAACTGTCATTGAAACCTTAAGCGTGCGGACCCTACGGGTTCGAGAACAATGTAGACATGACCGAGACACGTCTCTGGTTAATAACCAATAGCGGAACCTGGATGCTCATATTGGCTCCCACATATTCTACGAAGATCTTTATCGGTCAAACCGCATAACAACATACGTTGTTCCCTTTGTCATCGGTATGTTACTTGCCCGAGATTCAATCGTTGGTATCTCAATACCTAGTTCAATCTCGTTACCGGTAAGTCTCTTTACTCGTTATGTAATACATCATCCTGCAACTAACTCATTAGTTACAATGCTTGCAAGGCTTATAGTGATGTGCATTACCGAGTGGGCCCAGAGATACCTCTCCGACAATCGGAGTGACAAATCCTAATCTCGAAATACGCCAACCCAACAAGTACCTTCGGAGACACCTGTAGAGCACCTTTATAATCACCCAGATACGTTGTGACGTTTGGTAGCACACAAAGTGTTCCTCTGATAAACGGGAGTTGCATAATCTCATAGTTATAGGAACGTGTATAAGTCATGAAGAAAGCAATAGCAACATACTAAACGATCAAGTGCTAAGCTAACGGAATGGGTCAAGTCAATCACATCATTCTCCTAATGATGTGATCCCGTTAATCAAATGACAACTCATGTCTATGGTTAGGAAACTTAACCATCTTTGATTAACGAGCTAGTCAAGTAGAGGCATACTAGTGACACTATATTTGTCTATGTATTCACACATGTATTATGTTTCCGGTTAATACAATTCTAGCATGAATAATAAACATTTATCATGAAATAAGAAAATAAATAATAACTTTATTATTGCCTCTAGGGCATTTTTCCTTCAGTCTCCCACTTGCACTAGAGTCAATAATCTAGTTCACATCGCCATGTGATTTAACACCAATATTTATATCTGTATATGATTAACATCCATAGTTCACATCGTCATGTGATCAACACCCATAGGGTTTACTAGAGTCAATAATCTAGTTCACATCGCTATGTGATTAACACCCAAAGAGTACTAAGGTATGATTATGTTTTGCTTCGTGAGAGAAGTTTAGTCAGCGGGTGCATCACATTCAGAGCCGTATGTATTTTGCAAATATTCTATGTCTACAATGCTCGCATTTGCAGACTACTGTAGCTAATTGCTCCCACTTTCAATATGTATCCAGATTGAGACTTAGAGTCATCCGGATCGGTGTAAAAGCTTGCACCGATGTAACTCTTTCTGATGTGCTCTTTTATCACCTCCATAATCGAGAAATATTTCCTTAGTCCTCACTAAGGATATTCTTGACCAATGTCCAGTGATCTACTCCTAGATCACTATTGTACTCCCTTGCCAAACTCAGAGCAAGGTATACAATAGGTCTGGTACATAACATAGCATAATTTATAGAACCTATGACTGAGGCGTAGGGAATAACTTTCATTCTCTTTTCTATCTTCTGCCGTGGTCGGGATTTGAGTCTTACTGAATTTCACACCTTTGCAACACAGGCATGAACTCTTTCTTTGACTGTTCCATTTTGAACTACTTCAAAATCTTGACAAGGTATGTACTTATTGAAAAACTTTCAAGCGTCTTGATCTATCTCAATAGATCTTGATGCCCAATATGTAAGTAGCTTTACTGAGGTCTTTCTTTTAAAGAACTCTTTCAAATACTCCTTTATGCTTTCCAGAAAAACTCTACATCATTTCTGATCAACAATATGTTACTCACATATATTTATCAGAAAGGCGGTAGTGCTCCCACTCACTTTATTGTAAATACAGGCTTCACCGTAAGTCTGTATAAAACTATATGCTTTGATCAACTTATCAAAGCGTATATTCCAACTCTGAGATGCTTGCACCAGTCCATAGATGGATCGCTGGAGCTTGCATATTTTGTTAGCACCTTTAGGATTGACAAAACCTTCTGGTTGCATCATATACAACTTTTCTTTTAAGAAAACCAATGAGGAATGCAGTTTTGACATCCATTTGCCAGATTTCATAAAATATGGCAATTGCTAACATGATTCAGACAGACTTAAGCATCGCTACAGTTGAGAAAATCTCATTGTAGTCAACACTTTGAACTTGTCGAAAACCTTTCGCAACAAGTCGAGCTTTGTAGATAGTAACACTACTATGAGCGTCTGTCTTCCTTTTGAAGATCCATTTATACAATATGGCTTGTCGATCATCGGGCAACTCCACCAAAGTCCACACTTTGTTCTCATACATGGATCCCATCTCGGATTTCATGGCCTCAAGCCATTTCGCGGAATCTGGGCTCATCATCGCTTCCTCATAGTTCGTAGGTTCATCATGGTCTAGTAACATGACTTCCAGAACAGGATTACCGTACCACTCACTGGTGCATTTGTACTTTGGAAGACCTACGAGGTTTTGTAGTAACTTAATCTGAAGTTTCATGATCATCATCATTAGCTTCCTCACTAATTGGTGTAGGAATCACTGGAACTCATTTCTGTGATGAACTACTTTCCAATTCGTGAGAAGGTACAAATTACCTTATCAAGCTCTACTTTCCTCCCACTCACTTCTTTCGAGAGAAACTCCTTCTCTAGAAAGGATCCATTCTTAGTGGATCTGTGATAGAAGGTGTACCCAACAGTTTCCTTTGGGAATTCTATGAAGACGCACTTCTCTGATTTTGGGTTCGAGCTTATCAGGTTGAAACCTTTTTCACATAAGCATCGCAACTCCAAACTTTAAGAAACGACAGCTTAGGTCTACTGCTAAACCATAGTTCATACGGTATCGTCTCAACGGATTTAGATGGTGCCCTATTTAAAGTGAATGCAGCTATCTCTAATGCATAACCCCAAAACGATAGTCGTAAAACGGTAAGATACATCATAGATCACACCATATCCAATAAAGTGCGGTTACGACGTTCGGACACACCATTACGCTGTGGTGTTCCATGTGGCGTGAGCTGTGAAACTATTCCACATTGTTTAAAATGAAAGCCAAACTCGTAGCTCAAATATTCATCTCTACGATCAGATCATAGAAACTTTATTTTCTTGTTACGATGATTTTTCCACTTCACTCTGAAATTCTTTGAACCTTTCAACTATTTCAGACTTATGTTTCATCAAGTAGATATACCCATATCTGCTCAAATCATCTTGTGAAGTTCAGAAAATAACGATACTTTCCACAAGCATCAACACTCATTGGGTCCCATACATCGGAATGTATTATTTCCAATAAGTCAGTAGCTCCTTCCATTGTTCCGGAGAACAGAGTTTTAGTCATCTTGCCCAAAAGGCACGGTTTGCAAGCATCAAATGATTCATAACCAAGTGATTCCAAAAAATCCATCTTAATGGAGTTTCTTCATGCGCTTTACACCGATATGACCCAAACGGCAGTGCCACAAATAAGTTGCACTATCATTATTAACTTTGCATATTTTGGCATCAATATTATGAATATGTGTATCACTACGATCGAGATCCAACAAACTATTTTCATTGGGTGTATGACCATTGAAGATTTTATTCATGTAAACAGAACAACAATTATTCTCTGACTTTAAATGAATAACCGTATTGCAATAAACATGATCAAATCATATTCATGCTCAACGCAAATGCCAAATAACATTTATTTAGGTTTAACACTAATCCTGAAAGTATAGGGAGTGTGTGATGATGATCATATCAATCTTGGAACTACTTCCAATACTCATCGTCACTTCCCCTTCAACTAGTCTCTGTTTATTCTGTAACTCCTATTTCGAGTTACTAATCTTAGCAACCGAACAAGTATCAAATACTCAGGGGCTACTATAAACACTAGTAAGGCACACATCAATAACCTGTAAATCAAATATACCCTTGTTCACTTTGCCATCCTTCTTATCCACCAAATATTCAGGGCATTTCCGCTTCCAGTGACCACTTCCTTTGCAGTGTAAGCACTCAGTTTCAGGCTTTGGTCCAGCTTTGAGCATCTTCACGGGAGTGACAACTTGCTTGTCATTCTACTTGAAGTTCCCTTTCTTTCCCTTTGCCCTTTTCTTGAAACTATTGGTCTTGTCAATCATCAACACTTGATGCTCTTTTCTTGATTTCTACCTTCGTTGATTTCAACATCGCGAAGAGCTCGGGAATCGTTTCGTCATCCTTTGCATACTATAGTTCATCACGAAGTTCTACTAACTTGGTGATGGTGACTAGAGAACTCTGTCAATCACTATGTTATCTGGAAGATTAACTCCCACTTGATTCAAGCGATTGTAGTACCCAGACAATCTGAGCACATGCTCACTAGTTGAGCAATTCTCCTCCATCTTTTAGCTATAGAACTTGTTGGAGACTTCATATCTCTCGACTTGGGTATTTGCTTGAAATATTAACTTCAACTCCTGGAACATGTCATATGGCCATGACGTTCAAAACATCTTTGAAATCCCGATTCTAAGCCATTAAGCATGGTGCACTGAACTATCAAGTAGTCATCATATTGATCTAGCCAAACGTTCATAACGTCTGCATCTACTCTTGCAATAGGTCCGTCACCTAGCGGTGCATCAAGGACATAATTCTTCTGTGCAGCAATGAGGATAATCCTCAGATCACGGATCCAATCCGCATCATTACTACTAACATCTTTCAACACAGTTTCTCTAGGAACATATCAAAATAAACATATGAAAGCAACAACGCGAGCTATTGATCTACAACATAATTTGCAAAATACTACCAGGACTAAGTTCATGATAAATTTAAGTTCAATTAATCATATTACTTAAGAACTCCCACTTAGATAGACATATCTCTAATCATCTAAGTGATCACGTGATCCAAATCAACTAAACCATAACCGATCATCACGTGAAATGGAGTAGTTTTCAATGGTGAACATCACTATGCTGATCATATCTACTATATGATTCACGCTCGACCTTTCAGTCTCAGTGTTCGAGGCCATATCTCGCATATGCTAGGCTCGTCAAGTTTAACACGAGTATTCAGCGTGTGCAAAACTGGCTTGCACCCATTGTAGATGGACATAGAGCTTATCACACCCGATCATCACGTGGTGTGCAGGCACGACGAACTTTGGCAGCGGTGCATACTCAGGGAGAACACTTTTATCTTAAAATTTAGTGAGAGATCATCTTATAATGCTACCGTCAATCAAAGCAAGATAAGATGCATAAAAGATAAACATCACATGCAATCAATATAAGTGATATGATATGGCCATCATCATCTTGTGCTTGTGATCTCCATCTCCGAAGCACCGTCGTGATCACCATCGTCACCAGCGCGACACCTTGATCTCCAGCGTAGCATCGTTGTCGTTTACGCCGTCTATTGCTTCTACGCTACCGCTTAGTGATAAAGTAAATCAATTACAGGGCGTTTGCATTTCATACAATAAAGCGACAACCATATGGCTCCTGCCAGTTGCCGATAACTTCGGTTACAAAACATGATCATCTCATACAATAAAATATAGCATCACGTCTTGACCATATCACATCACAACATGCCCTGCAAAAACAAGTTAGACGTCCTCTACTTTGTTGTTGCAAGTTTTACTTGGCTGCTACGGGCTTAGAAAGAACCGTTCTTACCTACGCATCAAAACCACAACGATAGTTCGTCAAGTTAGTGTTGTTTTAACCTTCACAAGGACCGGGCATAGCCACACTTGGTTCAACTAAAGTTGGAGAAACTGACACCCGCCAGCCACCTGTGTGCAAAGCATGTCGGTAGAACCAGTCTCGGCGTAAGCGTCTGGCGTAATGTCGGTCCGGGCCGCTTCATCCAACAATACCGCCGAACCAAAGTATGACATGCTGGTAAGCAGTATGACTTGTATCGCCCACAACTCACTTGTGTTCTAGTCGTGCATATAACATCAACGCATAAAACCTAGGCTCGGATGCCACTATTGGGGAACGTAGTAATTTAAAAAAAATTCCTACGCACACGCAAGATCATGGTGATGCATAGAAACGAGAGGGGAGAGTGTTTTCCACGTACCCTCGTAGACCGCAAGCGGAAGCATTAGCACAACGCGGTTGATGTAGTAGTACGTCTTCATGGCCCAACCGATCAAGCACCGAAACTACGGCACCTCCGAGTTCTTGCACACGTTCAGCTCGATGACGTTCCCCGGACCCCGATCCAGCAAAGTGTCGGGGAAGAGTTCCGTCAGCACGACGGTGTGGTGACGATCTTGATGTTCTACCATCGCAAGGCTTCGCCTAAGCACCGCTACAATATTATCGAGGAGAACTATGGTGGAGGGGGGCACTGCACACGGCTAAGAGATCTCAAGGATCAATTGTTGTGTCTATGGGGTGCCCCCCTCCTCCGTATATAAAGGAGTGGAGGAGCGGGAGGGCCGGCCCTCTCTATGGCGCGCCCTAGGGGAGTCCTACTCCCACCGAGAGTAGGATTCCCCCTTTCCTAGTAGAACTAGGAGACCTTCCGAGTAATAGGAGTAGGAGAGAAGGAAAGGGAAGGGAGAGGAGAAGGAAGGAATGGGGCGCCCCCCTCCCTAGTCCAATTCAGACTAGTCCATGGGGAGGGGTGCGGCCACCCTTTGGGGCCTTTCTCTCCTTTCCCGTATGGCCCATTAAGGCCCAATACGAATTCCCGTAACTCTCCGGTACTCCGAAAAATACCCGAATCACTCGGAACGTTTCCGATGTCCGAATATAGTCGTCCAATATATCGATCTTTACGTCTCGACCATTTCGAGACTCCTCGTCATGTCACCGATCTCATCCGGGACTCCGAACTCCTTCGGTACATCAAAACTCATAATAAAATTGTCATCAAAACCTTAAGCGTGCGGACCCTACGGGTTTGAGAACAATGTAGACATGACCGAGACACGTCTCTGGTCAATAACCAATAGCGGAACCTGGATGCTCATATTGGCTCCCACATATTCTATGAAGATCTTTATCGGTCAAACCGCATAACAACATACGTTGTTCCCTTTGTCATCGGTATGTTACTTGCCCGAGATTCGATCGTCGGTATCTCAATACCTAGTTCAATCTCGTTACCGGTAAGTCTCTTTACTCGTTATGTAATACATCATCCTGCAACTAACTCATTAGTTACAATACTTGCAAGGCTTATAGTGATGTGCATTACCGAGTGGGCCCAGAGATACCTCTCCGACAATCGGAGTGACAAATCCTAATCTCGAATACGCCAACCCAACAAGTACCTTCGGAGACACCTGTAGAGCACCTTTATAATCACCCAGTTACGTTGTGACGTTTGGTAGCACACAAAGTGTTCCTCCGGTAAACGGGAGTTGCATAATGTCATAGTTATAGGAACGTGTATAAGTCATGAAGAAAGCAATATCGACATACTAAACGATCAAGTGCTAAGCTAACGGAATGGTTCAAGTCAATCACATCATTCTCCTAATGATGTGATCCCGTTAATCAAATGACAACTCATGTCTATGGTTAGGAAACTTAACCATTTTTTATTAACGAGCTAGTCAAGTAGAGGCATACTAGTGACACTATGTTTGTCTATGTATTCACACATGTATTATGTTTCCGGTTAATACAATTCTAGCATGAATAATAAACATTTATCATTAAATAAGGAAATAAATAATAACTTTATTATTTCCTCTAGGGCATATTTCCTTCAGTTACTACCTAAGTCCGGAATCTTGTGCATGATTAGGTACCAAGAAGGCCCTCTCGGAGATGCACGTGAAGACAGACAAGCCGCCAAGTCCACGGATGAAGAAGAAGAACGCCGAAAGGAGAAGAAGGCAGCTCCAGGACCGGGATATCCGGCCCCAGGCCCGGACATCCAACCGCTGGAGACATCCACTACAGCAGCAACCCAGGCCAAGTCTACAGGGCCCGGACATCCGGCGAACAGCCTGGACATCCGGCCTCCAGCCCGGAAATCCGGCCTCCACCCCAGACATCCGGGAAAACCTATCCAGAGGACAGAAGAAATGGCACGCCAGCCCGGACATCCGGCCCCCAGCCCGGACATCCGGCTCCTCCGGAAGGCCCGGACATCCGGCCAGACGCCCAGACATCCGGCTCCGTCTGTCTGCACACAGTAAAGGGTCGAGGCCCATGTACCCCTTCGTCCACCTAGAATATATACTCCCCCATATCCCTCTTTCTAGGGTTAGCATTGGTTTAGCTCATATGTGAGATAGAGCTTTGCTCATCCATACGGATCTACTCCACAAGAGAGACCGCGGCCCCTCTACGGAGAAGATCACCTTGGAGAAGAATCAGTTACCCTTTGTATCGTCATTTGTTGATCGTGGATCTTGTATCTCCTCTCGTGTTTCGAGGATCTAGCATATGTGTGACTATATCTTGTTGGTTTGAGAGTTCCTTGTAGCGACCCGGACCTCAAGCGATCGATCTCGTGCTCGGTGTCATCCTGGATCGAATGTCACGACACCACACAGTACTTGAAGGATTTATAACAGAGTAGCAATAACACACTTATTACATCGAATGTCTCAAGAGAGAGAACTTATTAAAATAAATATGGCTTAAGGCCATCTAAATACGATAACAGCGGAAAGCTTGGAAGAATAAGCGAGTCCATCAACTCCAACGGCATCACTGAGTATAGAACCACGACCTAAGCACCTTACTCGTCGTCTAAAAAGTCTGCAACATGAAACGTTGCAGCCTGAAAGCAAAGACACATGGAATATGCTGGCAATGTAACACATAGAGAAATAATAATGGAATAAGCTATACTACATGCATATTGGCTGGTGGAAAGCTCTATGGTTACAGTTTTGCGTAAAGCCAATTTTTCCCTACTGCAAAGGAATAAATTTATTTAACTATCATGGTGGTTGTTAAACATTGAGAATGGTTGACATCATTCTCAATCCCAATTAAAAATACTCATTAACAACCCAACAATATTAATTAGAGTAACATGACGAGATTCACACGATTTCCAAGTACTAGATACTCCAGATGTCCATAACCGGGGACACGGCTAACCATGATTAGTTTGTTACACTCTGCAGAGGTTTGCGCACTTTTCCCCCACATGACTCGATCTCCTCCGTTTGATTTCTCGCACTACATGGTGTTTGAGAAATGGATGACCGAGACACAGTCTTTCAGAAGCGCTTGCACCTTACGTAATGGGTAGACCGTACCAACCTACAACCCCTACATCAGCTAGTCTACCACTGTAAGAGTTCGCACGACTTAGTCAACTATGCTAGAGCCCATAGTAGCATGTGGATGCACACGGAAGTTTCTAGCATGAATAATCTCATGATCCCTTTGAGCCTGGGTGGCGGTCCAAAGAAAAACAGGCAAATCCTGGAAACCAGGTACCTCAATCCACCCAGATGTGTGTTTAAGTTGCCACCTTAAGTAAACCATTAATCAACAATCTCACATCTGTCATGGATACACTCACCCAATCCACGTCTACTAGCATAGCATGGCATAATAAGCAAACGTAGAAGTAACTCCCAAGGGTTTGAAAAAAAAACAGGTAATAGGTACTACCACAACTACTTCCCAAAACCCACAATTTAATTAGATCCTAATCATGCAATGTTTGAGGATTGATCTAATGCATAAAAACTGGGTATGAGAAAAGGTATGAGAAAAGTGTTACTTGCCTTGCTGATGATCCGCGAAACCTAGAGACTCGAAGTAACAGGCGGCGCACTCCGGGTATTCTATCGCAGACAAATAAACAAGCATACAATAAGTACTCATCTAATGCACATGTAAAACTCGAATGAAAGATCTAACCAGAAGGTTCAACTTAAGAACTCCGGTATGCAAAAAGAATCAAATCAAACGAAGCAACGGAAGTCAAACGGCGAAAGAAAACAGCTTCATTTTACTAATCTGGATCTAAGTCAAATTTTACAGAAGCAAAAACTTGTTTAAGTTGGTTATTCGGAAAGAGGGTTTCGAGACGAAACTCCAGGCGCTTGAATCGCCTGATTCCGATAAACGAGCGAAAAGTTATACTAAAACGAAAATCGGATCAGAAATCACGATCAGAAAAATCGCGGATTAAATCCGAGAAAAAGAAAAACGACGAACAGGTTAACGAACGAATGTTCGTTAACTAAACCTAATCTGACGAACACGTTCATTAAAACGAACGAACGAGCGAACGCTCGCTATTTAACCTAAACCGAAAAAAAATCGATCTAATAAAAAACCGAAACTAAAAAAATAAACCGACAAAACCGAAGAAAACCGATCGGTTTTTTTGGAGAAAAACCGACGGCGCGGCGAACCTCGGGAGGCGGAGTCACAGTGTGATGGCGTCGGCGTGGCGGTGGCGAGGCGGCTGGCCTGGCGGGATCGAAGCGTGGCGGATCGGGCGGATCGGCGAGGCTGAAAGTGTGGCGGCTCGGGCTAGCGGGGTGGGCTGGCGGCTCGGTGCGGCGGCTATTTAAAGGCGCCCCCGGGCGGAGTCCCGCTCGGGTACGGCGCGTAAGGCGGTTCGTGTTTCTTTTTTTAATTAATTTCGCGCAGAAAAACAAATGAAAGAAATACTAAACCGACTCCAAAAATCCCGAAATAAATTTTCCCCGGCTTCTAAAATCAAGCGGGACAAGATGAACATTTATTTGGGGCCTAAATGCAATTTTGGAAACGCGCATTTTTCCTAAATCCAAATAAAAAGGCGAAAAACTCTAAAATAAAATCTTATTTTATTTTTTTATTAAATCTTCATTATTTCATTATTTTGGGAAAGTCATTTTATTCCCTCTCTCAAATTTTGATAGTAGAAATAATTGAAGATAAAATAAATAAAATCAAATGATCCTATTTTCAAAATTTGAGAAAACTCAAATATGAAAATAACGAAGTCCCCAACTCTCTCCGTGGGTCCTTGAGTTGCGTAGAATTTCTAGGATCGGGCCAACAAATGCAACAAAAATATGATATGAAATGATGATCTATGTATAACATTCTAAATTGAAAATTTGGGATGTTACAAACCTACCCCCCTTAAGATGAATCTCGCCCTCGAGATTCGGGTTAGCTAGCAATTAGGTGAGGGTGGGCCTTGAGTAGATCTTCCTCTCACTCCCAGGTGGCTTCTTCCTCGGTGTGGTGGCTCCACTGAACTTTGCAAAACTTGATAACCTTGATGCGGGTAACTCGGCTGGCATATTCCAGAATCTTAACTGGTTTTTCTTCATAGGTCAAATCGTTATTCAACTGGATCGCCTCTAGTGGCACAGTATCTCTTAGTGGTATATCCGCCATCTCTGCGTGACACTTCTTCAACTGAGAAACATGGAACACATCGTGAACACCTGACAACCCCTCGGGTAATTCCAAGTTGTACGCTACTTCTCCCATGCGTTCCAAAACTTTGTATGGTCCCACAAAACGTGGCGCTAACTTTCCTTTAACTCCAAATCGCTTAACTCCTCGAAGCGGAGATACTCGAAGATAAACTATGTCTCCGACTTCATATTCTGTCTCCTTGCGTTTCGAATCCGCATAGCTCTTCTGCCTTGACTGGGCTACCTTGAGCCTATCGCGAATCAAATTTACTTTCCGTTTAGACTCCTTAATCAAATCCGGTCCAAACAACTAGCGGTCTCCAACCTCATCCCACAACAACGGGGTCCTGCACCTCCTTCCGTACAAGGCTTCGAAAGGTGCCATCTTCAAACTAGTTTGGTAGCTGTTGTTATAAGAAAACTCCGCATATGGCAAGTTTTCATCCCAACTTGATCCATAATCCAAGGCACAGGCTCTCAGCATATCCTCCAAAATCTGGTTGACTCTCTCGGTTTGTCCATCTGTCTGGGGATGAAAAGTTGTACTAAATTCTAGTCTGGTTCCCAAAGTTTCGTGCAACTGCTTCCAGAATTTTGAGGTGAATTGGGTTCCTCTATCTAATACGATACTCCTCGGAACTCCATGCAGACATACAATCCTGGTCATGTATATCTTAGCCAATTTGGCACTGCTGCAGGTAGTCTTTACTAGAATGAAATGAGCTACCTTCGTCAAACGATCGACTACAACCCAAATCGAGTCATAGCCTGAACGAGTCCTGGGCAATCCCGTGATGAAATCCATGCCTAGTTTTTCCCACTTCCATTCGGGTATAGGCAATGGCTGTAACAATCCCGCTGGCTTCTGATGTTCTGCCTTCACTCTCTGACATACATCACAAACTGCTACATACTCTGCAATATCCTTCTTCATTCCGGTCCACGGAAAGTATCCTTCAAATCCAAATACATCTTGGTATTTCCGGGGTGGATCGAATACGGCGAATCATGTGCCTCTTGCAAAATCAACTTCCTGATCTCCGGATCACTTGGCACGTAAATGCGGTCCTCAAACCATAAGGTATCGTGCTCATCCTCATGAAATCCCTTAGCTTTTCCCTTGCTCATCTTCTCCTTAATAGAAGCAACTTCCTTATCTGTCTTCTGAGCTTCTCTGATTTTATCCATCAAAGTAGACTGAATCTCCAACGCTGCTACATAGCCTCTCGGAACTATTTCCAAACGTAGCTCTCGGAATTCCTCGGCTAATTCTTTTGGTAAAACTCCGGTCATTAGGGTGTTGACATGGCTCTTACGGCTCAACGCATCTGCTACAACATTAGCCTTTCCGGGGTGATAATGCAATCTCATATCGTAATCTTTGATAAGCTCCAACCATCTCCTCTGCCTGAGATTTAACTCCTTCTGTGTGAAGATGTACTTCAAACTCTTGTGATCTGTGTACACCTCACAGTGGTTCTCAATAAGAAAATGTCTCCAAGTTTTCAGTGCGTGCACTAAGGCTGCTAACTCCAAATCATGAGTAGCATAATTTAACTCATGAGGCTTAAGCTGTCGTGAAGCATACGAAACAACTCTTCCCTCCTGCATAAGCACTGCTCCAAGTCCTCGACGCGAAGCGTCGCAATAAACTTCGTAATCCTTGCTTTGATCTGGCAGGATTAACACTGGTGAGGTAACCAAACGCTTCTTCAACTCTTGGAAACTAGCCTCACACTCCTCAGTCCATATGAACTTGGTATCCTTGTTCAACAATTCTGTCATAGGCTTCGCAATCTTCGAGAAATTCTCAATGAATCTCCGGTAGTATCCTGCGAGTCCAAGGAAACTCCGGATCTCTCCAACTGTTGTTGGTGCTTCCCAGTTTGTCACCGTGGCAACTTTAGTGGGGTCTACTGCTATACCCTCTCCTGATATAACATGTCCGAGAAAACCAACTTCCTGCAACCAAAACTCACACTTGCTGAACTTGGCATACAACTGATGTTCTCTGAGCTTTTCGAGTACCAAACGCAAGTGCTCCTTATGTTCTTCTTCATTCTTTGAGTAGACCAAAATATCGTCAATGAATACCACGACGAACTTATCCAAAAACTCCATAAACACCTTGTTCATCATGTTCATAAAATAAATTTGAGGCGTTAGTCAGACCAAATGACATAACGGTATACTCATACAGCCCGTACCTGGTGGTAAAAGCCGTCTTAGGTATATCCTGCTCCCGAATCTTCAACTGATGGTATCCTGATTGCAAATCGATCTTGGAAAATACCTTAGCTCCTTGCAATTGGTCAAACAAGTCGTTGATCATCGGCAACGGGTATTTGTTCTTGATGGTCACTTCATTTAATCCTCGATAATCAACAACCATTCTTAATGATCCATCCTTCTTCTCCACTAGAAGTACTGGCGATCCCCAAGGCGAAGAACTTGGGTGAATAAAACCTTTGTCAAGCAACTCCTTAATTTGCTTCTTAATTTCCTCCAAATCTTGGGTTGGCATCCTATACGGTCTCTTAGATATTGGCCCAGTGCCTGGCAGTAGTTCAATCAGAAACTCGATGTCTCTGTCCGGCGGCATGCCTGGCAACTCTTCCGGAAACACGTCCGGATAATCCCTTACCACTGGTACTTCCTCCTGCACAACTCCTGATAAGGAATTTACATGTGCCCTCCTCGGCTCATGCCGTGATACATACTTGATTCTCCTTCCTTATGGGGTGGTAAGCAAAATCGACTTACTGGCGCAATCTATGTTCCCTCCATACTTCGATAACCAATCCATGCCTAATATCACATCCAATCCTTGCGATTCCAGAACTATTAGGTCCGAGGGAAATACATAGTGTCCAATCCTTAATGGCAGTCGATCACACCATATACTAGCCATGTATTCCGCTCCGGGTGAGGTTACTAACATGGGTGACCTAAGGGCTTGGGTTGGTAGTTTATACTTATCCACAAATCCCCTTGATATGTATGAATGCGATGCACCAGTATGAAAAAGAACAACTGCAGTAAATGTCTTAACCAAAAACTTACCTATTCTGCGTCTGGTGAGCTTCAACCTCCTCCACGGTAACGTGGTTCACCCGCCCCTGTTGAAAGGGTTCGGCTTCTTTCCCGAGCTTCCATTGCCGTTAGCATTTTGGGCTTCTGGACATTCATTTGCATAATGCCCCGTCTTACGGCACTTAAAACAAGTGATATGGCTCAGGTCTACCTTGGATGGTGTTGACGGGTTGGTGCAGTTTTGTCCATTGCTTCCTCCATTCCCGTTTCCATTCTTTCTGCCATTATGACTGTGCGAGCTACCTCCTCCGTGGGTATGCTGAAATTGCCCTCCGGGCTTCGGGGTAAAGCATAGTTTCTGCTGAGATCCAGAATTGCACTTCCCTTGTCCATACTTCCTCTTACGATTGTCAATCTGCTGCTGCTTCCCTTCAATCATAAGAGCACGATCTACTAACTCCTGGTATTTATTGAAGGTGGCTACCATCAACTGCATGCTCAGCTCATCATTCGGTCCTTCTAGAAACTTCTCCCGCTTAGTTGCATCCGTAGCAACGTCATCCGGGGCATAACGTGCTAGCCATCAAATCATCCACATACCGCCAACCGTCTGTCCTCCTTGGCGCAAGTTGCGAAACTCACGCTTCTTCATGGCCATAGCTCCTGCTGAAACATGGGCGACGGAAAGCTTGGTCAAATCGATTCCATGTGACAAAGTTGTTCATGTGGTAAGTGGCTTATAAAATTCACCCACCATGCTGCACAAGGGTCCTTCGAGCTGATGTGCGGCAAACTTCACCTTTTCCCCATCTGTACATCCTGCAGTGGTCAACTCCCTTCCTATCTTACGGAGCCAATCATCTGCTACTATCGGCTCGGTGCTACTGGAAAACACCGGCGGATTCAGCCTTAAGAAACGAGTCAAATGGTCAACAGGTGGTGGTGGTGGTGGGTTGTTGTTGTTGTTGTTTCCTTGGTTTTGTACCAATGTTTGAATCAAGGCATTCTGCTGCCGAATCAACTGAGTGATCTCCGGCGGGAAAACAAATCCGGGGTCGCGTCTCGGAGGCATCTGAGGGGTTTATAGAAAAGACGAGAATTAAGAATAGAATGAGGTCTAGTGAGAGAACACTACCCATATGCACATGAGACAAAAAACACACAATATCACTCCAATCAATTCAACAAGGGCATACAACGGTCTAACTATCGTTACAAAAGTGCTTGGACTAAAACTAATTTTTAAATGGGGGAAATTCTACTACTGTTATGGTGGTCAACTAGAAAAACTGCTCCTATGAAGATTCAATGATATCTGTTCCAGCTTCATCAACAAAGTCATCATCGCTGTCGTCGGGATCCGAGTCGGTGTCATCGATGATGATATAATTATCCGGGCCAGTGGATTCGTCCTCTTCTCTTTTGGGTGCTGAACCTCCCATGAATAGTCCAATCTTCTCCTTTAGGTCGCCGTTCTGTCTTACTAGAGCGACGATCTCTTCCATATAATCTTCACGTGTAGCCTTGAGTTCTTCTTCTAGCTCCTTGATCTTGGTCATAGCCTTCTGCAGATCCTCCCTGTCTGCGCACATCTGATTCTCCTGGCGTCGGATGTGTTGGTTTAATTCTTGGATATAAGCTGCAATTGATCTGTCCCTCCTGGTGCTGATCATCTCCCATTGCTCATCTCGGCGCCCACAAATCTGGTAGATAGTATTCTTGAGATCATTGTGGTAAACTTCTCCAATCCGTCCCATGGCGATGTGAGCTTCCATGCTCTTTCCTAGGCTCCATGTTGGTGCATCAAAGGAAAACTCTATGGGCTCTGTGACTGGTGCAAATGTCCTTCCTGGAATGTAGACTTGAATCATCCAGCGCTCCTCTTCGGGTAAAGTGGCGTTGCAGGTCCCGGTGAAGCTTGGTACTCCTATGTTCAGGTATCTAGTGACTTCCTTCAAGTGATATCCAAAAGGTGAGTCTTCATCCGGTTGTGTGAACTTGTTCCTTGCATCCGCCATCCTAAAGAATAGAGAAGATGAGGAGTCAGAAATGAGAAGAAAGAGTAGTGATCTAGGGCTTTAGCTTAGTGGTCGTGTCCTACAGTCAGCGTGTGCTCTGATACCATCTTTGTAGCGACCAGACCTCAAACAGTCTGATCTCTGTGCTCAGTGTCATCCCTGGATCAGTAATGCTGACACCACACAGTACTTGAAGGATTTATAACAGAGTAGCAATCACACACTTATTACATCGAATGTCTCAAGAGAGAGAACTTATTAAAATAAATATGGCTTAAGGCCATCTAAATACGATAACAGCGGAAAGCTTGGAAGAATAAGCGAGTCCATCAACTCCAACGGCATCACTGAGTATAGAACCACGACCTAAGCACCTTACTTGTCGTTGCGAAAAGTCTGCAACATGAAAAGTTGCAACATGAAACGGGTCAAGACATGGAATATGCCGGCAATGTAACACATAGAGAAATAATAATGGAATAAGCTATACTACATGCATATTGGCTGGTGGAAAGCTCTATGGTTACAGCTTTGCGTAAAAGCCAATTTTTCCCTACTGCAAAGGAATAAATTTATTTAACTATCATGGTGGTTGTTAAACATTGAGAATGGTTGACAGCATTCTCAATCCCAATTAAAAGTACTCATTAACAACCCAACAATATTAATTAGAGTAACATGACGAGATTCACACGATATCCAAGTACTAGATACTCAAGATGTCCATAACCGGGGACACGTCTAACCATGATTAGTTTGTTACACTCTGCAGAGGTTTGCGCACTTTTCCCCACATGACTCGATCTCCTTCGTTTGATTTCTCGCACTACATGGTGTTTGAGAAACGGATGACCGAGACACAGTCTTTCAGAAGCGCTTGCACCTTACGTAATGGGTAGACCATACCAACCTACAACCCCTACATCAGCTAGTCTACCACTGTAAGAGTTCGCACGACTTAGTCAACTATGCTAGAGCCCATAGTAGCATGTGGCTGCACATGGAAGTTTCTAGCATGAATAATCTCATGATCCCTTTGAGCCCGGGTGGCGGTCAGAAGAAAAAGCAGGCAAATCTCGGAAACCAGTACCTCAATCCACCCGGATGTGTGTTTAAGTTGCCACCTTAAGTAAACCATTAATCAACAATCTCACATCTGTCATGGATACACTCACCCAATCCACGTCTACTAGCATAGCATGGCATAATAAGCAAACGTAGAAGTAACTCCCAAGGGTTTGAAAATAAAACAGGTAATAGGTACTACCTCAACTACTTCCCAAAACCCACAATTTAATTAGATCCTAATCATGCAATGTTTGAGGATTGATCTAATGCACAAAAACTGGGTATGAGAAAAGGTATGATCAAAGTGTTACTTGCCTTGGCGATGATCCACAAACCTAGAGACTCAAGTAACAAAGGCGCACTCCGTGTATTCTATCGCAGACAAACAAACAAGCATACAATAAATACTCATCTAATGCACAGGTAAAACTCGAATGAAAGATCTAACCAGAAGGTTCAACTTAAGAACTCCGGTTTGCAAAAAGAATCAAATCAAACGAAGCAACGGAAGTCAAACGGCGAAAGAAAACAGCTTCGTTTTACTAATCTGGATCTAAGTCAAATTTTACAGAAGCAAAACTTTTTTAAGTTGGTTATTCGGAAATAGGGTTTCGAGACGAAACTCCAGGCGCTTGAATCGCCTGATTCCGATAAACGAGCGAAAAGTTATACTAAAACGAAAATCGGATCAGAAATCACGATCAGAAAAATCGCGGATTAAATCCGAGAAAAAGAAAAACGACGAATAGGTTAACGAACGAACGCTCGTTAACTAAACCTAATTCGACGAACACGTTCGTTAAAACGAACGAACGAGCGAACGCCGCTATTTAACCTAAACCGAAAAACCAATCTAATAAAAAACCGAAACTAAAAAAATAAACCGACAAACCCGAAGAAAACCGATCGGTTTTTTTGAAGAAAAACCGACGGCGTGGTTTACGAGGCGCGGCGAACCTCGGGAGGCGGGTCGCGACGGCGGCGCGGTGGCGGGCGACGGCGCGGGCGGGCGGTGGCGGCGGCGCATGGACGGGCGCGGGTCACATGGACGGCGGTTAGGGTTTCAAGTGGCGGCAAGGCGGGCTAAGCGGGTGGGTGGCTGGCGGTTATTTAAAAGCGCCCATGAGTCCCTTCGAATGCAAGGCGTATGTTCGTGTTTCTTTTTTTAATTAATTTCGCGCAGAAAAACAAACGAAAGAAATAATAAACGGACTCCAAAAATCCTGAAATAAATTTTCCCCGTGCTTCTAAAATCAAGCCGGACAAGATGAACATTTATTTGGGGCCTAAATGCAATTTTGAAAAACGCGCATTTTTCCTAAATCCAAATAAAAAGGTAAAGAACTCCAAAATAAAATCTTATTTGATTTTTTTATTAAATCTTCATTATTTCTTTATTTTGGGAAAGTCATTTTATTCCCTCTCTCAAATTTTGATAGTAGAAATAATTGGAGATAAAATAAATAAAATCAAATGATCCTATTTTCAAAATTTGAGAAAACTCAAATATGAAAATAACGAAATCCCGAACTCTCTCCGTGGGTCCTTGAGTTGCGTAGAATTTCTAGGATCGGGCCAACAAATGCAACAAAAATATGATATGCAATGATGATCTATGTATAACATTCCAAATTGAAAATTTGGGATGTTACATTCCTCTTGTGTTTTCCCTTGTGTTTCCCCGTGTGTTCTTCGTGTTCTTAGTTGGGATCCGCTCCTTGCGTGAAAGGTCGGTCGTATAGGGTTCCGCCCTACATCACAACTGCTGGGAGACGCCTGGTCATGATCGTTTGTTTTTTTCTTTTTATAACGGATCAGTCGATATTAACTTGTGCGCCTGGCCAGCTGGTGCTTTGATAAAATAAATACGTGTGTGCGGCAATCAGCACTTGACGAAAGAAAGATGTATTGGGAACTAAAATGGCAATGAAAGACGGATTAGGTTTGGCAAGAAATTTGGGGTTCCAGAGGGTGGTGGCAGAATCTGATTCCCAAGAAGTAATCAACTTTTGTACTCGGCAAACAAGATGGTGGGATGCAGCGGCGGCTATCTTTGCAGAGTGTGTTGATATTGGTTTAACCATGGGGGAGGTCCAATTTAAGCATTGTTATCGTTCGGCTAATTAAGCGGTGTATGTGCTAGCTAATTACAGTTTTTGTAATCAATTTTCTAGTGTTTGGACTAATGAGCCACCAGATTGCCTGGTTAGTAAGCTCATAGATGATGTATCTTTGATATGTGATTAATAAAACTAGCCATTATGGCCTTCCCTCAAAAAAATGGAAAAAATCTTTTCTTTTATCTAAAACCAGGCCGGCCCATTTCTTTCTCTCACTCCCCAACATTTTTCTGTAGCCAGCTGGCCCAGTTGGCCAAACCGAGCGAACCGGCCTAGCCACAGCCCACCTACCCCTAAAAAAGGCACAACCCACCTACCCGAGAGCGTGTGCTTGATCCCCAATCACTCCGTCAGCTCGATCCCCGCCGCCACACACACATGCACCTGCATGAAACCGCGCCCGAGAGGGGCCTCGTATCGACCCCTCGGCCGTTGTTCATCCGTCACGCGAGCTAACCCGCCGCGTGACCGCCGCCTCCATCTGCCACCTGACCTTCCTCTACCTCTGGCGCCTCCCTTCTCCTCCTCTCGGCTGTGCAGTGAGCCATTCAGTTCATGCCCGATCTTGACCTGCTGCAACACCTCCACCGCTCTACCCCGCCTGTGGCGCCAACCGCGTTGCCCCTCCTGGCCTGCTGCGTGCTCCTGCAGCCGCTGCTCCCCCTTGGTGCTATCATCCCTCGCATTCCTCGTCTCCAACCTGAGCACCCCACAGGGAAACTGGGCGGTTCAAGGCGGCTTTACCGGAAGGAGGAGGGGTTCGGCGAGGTCGGCAAGGGCACGGAGGTTGCGGGGTGGCCAGATCTGGGCGACAGGGGCGGTGCCCGGCACAGTGGCAACTTCCTGCTTGTCTCCTGGGCATATGAGAGGGACGTGGAGATGAGAGAGAGCAGGGGTAAGAAGGAGCAGCGAAGGGACATGGGCGTGAGGAGGTTCTGCGGTTCGCTGCTACCTCTTGAGAATGTGTTGGTTTTCCCTTGAAGAGGAAAGGGTGATGCAGCAAAGTAGCGTAAGTATTTCCCTCAGTTTTTGAGAACCAAGGTATCAATCCAGTAGGAGATACACATAAGTCACCTAGTACCTACACACACAATCAAGAACCTTGCAACCAACGCGATAAAGGGGTTGTCAGTCCCTTCACGGTCACTCGCAAAAGTGAGATCTAATAAAGATAGTAAGATAAATATTTTTGGTATTTTTGTTGTATAGATTGGAAAATTAAAGATTGCAAAATAGTAAACGAGATGTGATGTAAATAAAAGATATGCAATATAATAAGAAAGAGACCCGGGGGCCATAGGTTTCACTAGCGGCTTCTCTCAAGATAGCATGTATTACGGTGGGTGAACAAATTACTGCCGAGCAATTGGTAGAAAAGCGCATAGTTATGAGAATATCTAGGCAATGATCATGAATATAGGCATCACGTCCGTGTCAAGTAGACCAAAATGATTCTACATCTACTACTATTACTCCACACATCGACCGCTATCCAGCATGCATCTAGAGTATTAAGTTCATAAGAACAGAGTAAAGCATTAAGCAAGATGACATGATGTAGAGGGATAAACTCAAGCAATAGGATATAAACCCCATATTTTTATCCTCAATGGAAACAATACAATACGTGCCTTTCTGCCCCTACTGTCACTGGGAAAGGACACCATAAGGTTGAACCCAACGCTAAGCACTTCTCCCATTGCAAGAAAGATCAATCTAGTAGGCCAAACTAAACCGATAATTCAAAGAGACTTGCAAATATATCAAATCATGCATATAAGAATCCATAGAAGAACCAAATATTATTCATAGATAATCTTGATCATAAATCCACAATTCATCGAATCTCGGCAAACACACCGCAAAAGAGTATTACATCGAATAGATCTCCAAGAACATCGAGGAGAACTTTGTATTGAGAACCAAAGAGAGAGAAGAAGCCATCTAGCTAACAACTATGGACCCGAAGGTCTGTGTTAAACTACTCACACATCATCGGAGAGGCTATGGTGTTGATGTAGAAGCCCTCCTGAATGATTCCTCCCTCAGAAAGCACCTAAAAGGCCCCAAGATGGTATCTCACGGTGCAGAGAAGGTTGCGGCGGTGGAAAAGTGGTTTCGTGGATCCCCCTGATCTTTTTAGGGTATAAGAGTATATATAGGCGAAAGAAGTACGTCGGTGGAGCTTCGTGGGGCCCATGAGGGTGGGGGCGCGCCTACCCCCCTGGGCCCGCCCTCCTACCTCGTGGCTGCCTCGCGGAGTTCCAGACTTCAACTCCAACTCTTCTGGATTGCTTTTGTTCCAAGAAAGATCATCGTGAAGGTTTCATTCCGTTTGGTATTCCTTTTCTGCAAAACACTAAAATAGGAAAAAAAACAGAAAGTGGCACTGGGCCTTCGGTTAATAGGTTAGTCCCAAAAATAATATAAAAGAGCATATTAAAGCCCATTAAACATCCAAAACAGATAATATAATAGCATGGAACAATAAAAAATTATAGATACGTTGGAGATGTATCATTCGCCAGTGGGGGAGAGGCTCGAGAACGTTTTGAAGGAAATATGCCCTCGATGCAATAATAAAGTTGTTATTTTATATTTCCTTATATCATGATAAATTTTTATTATTCATGCTAGAATTGTATTAACCGGAAACTTGATACATGTGTGGATACATAGACAAAACACTATGTCCCTAGTAAGCCTCTACTAGACTAGCTCGTTAATCAAAGATGGTTAAGTTTTCTAACCATAGACATGTGTTTCCATTTGATGAACGGGATCACATCATTAGGAGAATGATGTGATGGACAAGACTCATCCATAAGCTTAGCATAATGATCGTTAAGTTTTATTGCTATTGCTTTCTTCATGACTTATACATATTTCTTTGACTATGAGATTATGCAACTCCTGGATACCGGAGGAATACCTTGTGTGCTATCAAACATCACAACGTAACTGGGTGATTATAAAGATGCTCTACAGGTATCTCCGAAGGTATTTGTTGGGTTGGCATAGATCGAGATTAGGATTTTTCACTCCGAGTATCGGAAAGGTATCTCTGGGCCCTCTCGGTAATGCACATCATAATAAGACTTGCAAGCAATATAACTAATGAGTTAGTTACATGATGATGCATTACAGAACGAGTAAATAGACTTGCCGGTAATGAGATTGAACTAGGTATGAAGATACCAACAATCGAATCTCGGGCAAGTAACACATCGATGACAAAGGGAATAACGTATGTTGTCATAATAGTTCGACCGATAAAGATCTTCGTATAATATGTGGGAGCCAATATGAGCATCCAGGTTCCGCTATTGTTTATTGACCGGAGAGGTGTCTCAGTCATGTCTACATAGTTCTCGAACCCGTAGGGTCCGCACGCTTAACGTTCGATGACGATTTGTATTATATGAGTTATGTGATTTGGTGATCGAATGTTGTTCGGAGTCCCGGATGAGATCACGGACATGACGAGGAGTCTCGAAATGGTCGAGAGGTAAAGATTCATATATAGGAGGATAGTATTCGAACACCGGAAAGTGTTCCGGGGGTACCGGGTACGTATCGAGTCACCGGAAGGGGTTCCGAGCACCCCCCCCCCCCTGGCAAATATATGGGCCTTATTGGGCCCAGGGCGGGACAGACCAGCCCCTAGTGAGCTGGTGCGCCCCTTATAGGCCAAATAGGAGGAGAAGGAAGGAGGGGAAGGGAGAAAGGAAAGGGGAGGATTCAGCCTCCCCCTTCCCTTCTCTCTCCACACCCCCCCCCCCTCTTTCCTTCCCCCTCCAACACTTACGGAAGGGGTGAGGCCGACTTGTGGGAGGCACCCAAGTAGGATCCCTCCTACTTGGGGCGCCCCTAGGGCTGCTCCCACTCCCTCCCACCTATATATATGAAGGGTGAGGCGCCTAGAACACACAATAAACATTGTTAGCCGTGTGCGGCGCCCCCTCCACAGTTTACGCCTCCGGTCATATTCACGTAGTGCTTAGGCGAAGCCCTGCGCGGATCACTTCACCATCACTGTCACCATGCCGTCGTGGTAACAGAACTCTCCCTCGAAACTTTGCTGGATCAAGAGTTCGAGGGACGTCATCGAGTTGAACGTGTGCAGAACTTGGAGGTGTCGTACGTTCAGTGCTTGATCGGTCGGAACGAGAAGAAGTCCGACTACATCAACCGTGTTGTCAAATGCTTCCGCTTTCGGTCTACGAGGGTACGTGGACGCACTCTCCCCCTCTCATTGCTTTGCATTTCTTTGATAGATCTTGCGTGAGCGTAGGAAAAAATTTGAAAGCTACGTGGCATCCGAGCCAGGTCTATGCGTGGATGATATGCACGAGTACAACACAAAGAGTTGTGGGCGGTGATAGTCATACTGCTTACCACCAACATCTTATTTTGATTCGGCGCTATTCTTGGATGAAGCGGTCCGGACCAACCTTACATGACCACGTTCATGAGACCGGTTCCACCGACAAACATGCAACTAGTATTGCATAAAGGTGGCTGGCGGGTGTCTGTTTCTCCAACTTTAGTTGAATCGAATTTGACTACAGCCGGTCCTTGTTGAAGGTTAATAGCAAACTTGACGAAACACCGTTGTGGTTTTGATGCGTAGGTAAGACCGGTTCTTGCTTGAAGCCTGTAGAAGCCACGTAAAACTTGCAAAAACAAAGTAGAGGATGTCTAGCTTGTTTTTGGAAGGCATGTTGTGATGTGATATGGTCAATACATGATGTGATATACGTTATTGTATGAGATGATCATGTTTTGTAAAAGTTATCGGCAACTGGCAGGAGCCTTATGGTTGTCGCTTTATTGTATGAAATGCAATCGCCATGTAATTTCTTTACTTTATCACTATGCGTTAGGGATAGTTGTAGAAGCAATAGTTGGCGAGACGACAACGACGCTGTGATGAAGATCAAGGTGTCAAGCCGGTGACGATGGAAATCATGACGGTGCTTTGGAGATGGAGATCAAAGGCACAAGATGATGATGTCCATATCATGTCACATATTTTGATTACATGTGATGTTTATCTTTTATGCATCTTATTTTGCTTAGTACGGCGGTAGCATTATAAGATGATCCCTTAATTAAATTTCAAGGTATAAGTGTTCTCCCTGAGTATGCACCGTTGCGACAGTTCATCGTGCTGAGACACCACGTGATGACCGGGTGTGATAGGCTCTATGTTCACATACAACGGGTGCAAGACAGTTTTGCACATGCGGAATACTCGGGTTAAACTTGACAAGCCTAGCATGTACAGACATGGCCTTGGAACACTGGAGACTGAAAGTTCGAACGTGAATCATATAGTAGATATGATCAACAGAGAGATGTACACCATTAAAAACTACTCCATCTCACGTGATGATCGGACATGGTTTAGTTGATATGGATCACGTGATAATTTAGATGACTCGAGGGATGTCTATCTAAGTGGGAATTCTTAAGTAATTTGATTAATTGAACTTTAATTTATCATGAACTTAGTCCTGATAGTATTTGCAAATTATGTTGTAGATCAATAGCTCGCGTTGTAAGCTCCCCTATGTTTTTGATATGTTCCTAGGGAAAACTAAGTTGAAAGATGATAGTAGCAATGATGCGGACTGGGTCCGTGATCTGAGGATTATCCTCATTGCTGCATAGAAGAACTATGTCCTCGATGCACCGCTAGCTACTGACAGACCTGTTGTAGGAGCAGATGCAGATGTTATGAACATTTGGCAAGCTCGATATGATGACTACTTGATAGTTTAGTGCGCCATGCTTTACGGCTTAGAACCGGGACTTCAAAAACGTTTTGAATGCCACAGAGCATATGAGATGTTCCAAGAGTTGAAATTGGTATTTTAGATTCATACCCATGTCGAGAGGTATGAGACCTCTTACAAGTACTTTTCCTACAAGATGGAGGAGAATAGCTCAACCAGTGAGCATGTGCTCAGAATGTCTGGGTACTACAATCACTTGAATAAAGGAGTTAATCTTCCAGATAAGATAGTGATTGACAGAGTTCTCTAGTCACTATCACCAAGCTACTAGAACTTTGTGATGAACTATAATATGCAAGGGATGACGAAAATGATTCCCGAGATCTTCGCGATGCTGAAATCGATGAAGTTAGAAATCAAGAAAGAGCATCAAGTGTTGATGATTAACAAGACCACTAGTTTCAAGAAAAAGGGCAAGGGAAAGAATGGGAACTTCAAGAAGAACGACAAGCAAGTTGCCACTCCCATGAGGAAACCCAAAGTTGGACCTAAGCCTGAAACGGAGTGCTTCTACTGCAAATGGAATGGTCACTTGAAGCGGAACTACCCCAAATACTTGGCGGATAAGAAGGATGGCAAAGTGAACAAAGGTATATTTGATATACATGTTATTGATGTGTACTTTACTAGTGTTTATAGCAACCCCTCGGTATTTGATACTGGTTCAATTACTAAGAGTAGTAACTCGAAACAGGAGTTGCAAAATAAACAGAGACTAGTTAAGGACGAGGTGACGATGTGTGTTGGAAGTAATTCCAAGGTTGGTTCGATCACCATCGCACACTCCCTCTACCTTCGGGATTAGAATTGAACCTAAATAAATGTTATTTGGTGTTTGCTTTGAGCATTGATATGATTAGATCATGTTTATTGCAATACAGTTATTCATTTATCTCAGAGAATAATTGTTGTTCTGTTTATACGAATAAAACCTTCTATGGTCATACACCCAATGTGAATGGTTTGTTGAATCTCGATCGTGGTGATACACATATTCATAATATTGATGCCAAAAGATGCAAAGTTGATAATGATAGTGCAACATATTTGTGGCACTGCCGTTTAGGTCATATTGGTGTAAACCGCATGAAGAAACTCCATGCGGATGGATTTTTGGAATCACTTGGTTATGAATCACTTGATTATGAATCATTTGATGCTTGTGAACCATGCCTCATGGGCAAGATGACTAAGACTCCGTTCTCCGGAACAATGGAGCGAGCCACTGACTTATTGGAAATAATACATACCGATGTATGCGGTCAGATGAGTGTTGAGGCTCGTGGCGGGTATCGTTATTTTCTGACCTTCACAAATGATTTGAGAAGATATGGGTATATCTACTTAATGAAACACAAGTCTGAAACATTTGAAAAGTTCAAAGAATTTCAGAGTGAAGTGGAGAATCATCGTAACAAGAAAATAAAGTTTCTACGATCTGAACGCGGAGGCGAATATTTGAGATACGAGTTTGGCCTTCATTTAAAACAATGTGGAATAGTTTCACATCTCACGCTACCTGGAACACCACAGCGTAATGGTGTGTACGAACGTCATAACCATACTTTATTGGATATGGTGCGATCTATGATGTATCTTACCTATTTACCACTATCGTTTTGGGGTTATGCATTAGAGACATCTGCACTCACGATAAATAGGGCACCATCTAAATCCGTTGAGACGACAACGTATGAACTATGGTTTGGCAAGAAACCTAAGATGTCATTTCTTAAAGTTTGGGGTTGCGATGCTTATGTGAAAAGGATTCAGCCTGATAAGCTCAAACCCAAATCGGAGAAGTGTGTCTTCATAGGATACCCAAAAGAAACTGTTGGGTACACCTTCTATCACAGATCTGAAGGCAAGATCTTTGTTGCGAGGAATGGATCCTTTCTAGAGAAGGAGTTTCTCTCGAAAAAAGTGAGTGGGAGGAAAGTAGAACTTGATGAGGTAATTGTACCTTCTCTCGAATTGGAAAGTAGCTCATCGTAGAAAACCTTTCCCGTGATGCCTACACCAACTATAGATGAAGCTAATGATAATGATCATGAAACTTCAGATCAAGTTACTACCGAACCTCATAGGTCAACCAGAGTACGTTCCGCACCAGAGTGGTACGGTAATCCTGTTCTGGAAGTCATGTTACTAGACCATGACGAACCTACGAACTATGAGGAAGCGATGATGAGCCCAGATTCGCAAAAATGGCTTGAAGCCATGAAATGCGAGATGGGATCCATGTATGAGAACAAAGTATGGACTTTGGTTGACTTGCCGATGATCGGCAAGCCATTGAGAATAAATGGATCTTCAAGAGGAAGACGGATGACGATGGTAGTGTTACCGTCTACAAAGCTCGAATTGTCACAAAAGGCTTTCAACAAGTTCAAGGTGTTGACTACGATGAGATTTTCTCACTGCATCGATGCTTAAAGTCCATGCGAATCATGTTAGCAATTGCGGCATTTATGAAATCGACAAATGGATGTCAAAACTGCAATCCTTAATGGATTTATTAAAGAAGAGTTGTATATGATGCCACCAGAAGGTTTTGTCAATCCTAAAGGTGCTAACAAAGTGTGCAAGCTCCAGTGATCCATCTATGGACTTGTGCAAGCATCTCGGAGTTGCAATATACGCTTTGATGATTTGATCAAAGCATATAGTTTTATCTGAGACTTTCATTTGAAGCGTATTTACAAGAAAGTGAGTGGGAGCACTACAACCTTTCTAATAAGTATATGTGAATGACATATTGTTGATCGTAAATGATGTAGAATTTTCTGGAAAGCATAAAGGAGTGTTTGAAAGGAGTTTTTCAAAGAAAGACCTCGGTGAAGCTGCTTACATATTGGGCATCCAGATCTATAGAGATAGATCAAGACGCTTGATAAGACTTTCGATGAGTACATACCTTGATAAGATTTTGAAGGAGTTCAAAATGGACCAGTCAAAGAAGGAGTTCTTGCCTGAGTTGTAAGGTATAAAGTTGAGTAAGACACAAAACCCGACCACGGCAGAAAATAGAAATAGAATGAAAGTCATTCCCTATGCCTTAGCCATAGGTTCTATAAAGTATGCTATGTTGTGTACCAGACCAATTGTGTACCTTGCCATGAGTTTAGCAAGGGGGTACGATAGTGATCCAGGAGTGGATCACTGGACAGCGGTCAAACTTATCGTTAGTTACCTTAGAGGACTAAGGAAATATTTCTTGGTTTTGGAGGTGATAAAGAGTTCGTCGTAAAGAGTTACGTTGAAGCAAGCTTTTACACCAATCCGGATGACTCTGTGTCTCAATCTGGATACATATTGAAAGTGGGAGCAACTAGCTAGAGTAGCTCCATGCAGAGCATTATAGACATAGAAAATTTGTAAAATTCATATGGCTCTGAATGTGGCAGACCCGTCGACTAAACTTCTCTCACAAGCAAAACATGATCACACCTTAGTACTCTTTGGGTGTTAATCACATAGCGATGTGAACTAGATTATTGACTCTAGTAAACCCTTTGGGTGTTAATCACATAAAGATGTGAACTAGTAGTGTTTAATCACATGGCGATGTGAACTAGATTATTGACTCTAGTGCAAGTGGGAGACTGAAGAAAACATGCCCTAGAGGCAATAATAAAGTTATTATTTTATATTTCCTTATATCATGATAAATGTTTATTATTCATGCTAGAATTGTATTAACCGGAAACTTGATACATGTGTGGATACATAGACAAAACACCATGTCCCTAGTAAGCCTCTACTAGACTAGCTCATTAATCAAAGATGGTTAAGTTTCCTAACAGTAGACATGTGTTGTCATTTGATGAACGGGATCACATCATCAGGAGAATGATGTGATGCACAAGACCCATCTGCTAGCTTAGCATAATGATCGTTAAGTTTTATTGCTATTGCTTTCTTCATGACTTATACATATTCCTTTGACTATGAGATTATACAACTCCCAGATACCGGAGGAATACCTTGTGTGCCATCAAACGTCACAATGTAACTGGGTGATTATAAAGATGCTCTACATGTATCTCCAAAGGTATTTGTTGGGTTGGCATAGATCGAGATTAGGATTTGTCACTCCGAGTATAGAAAAGGTATCTCTGGGCCCTCTCGGTAATGCACATCATAATAAGCCTTGCAAGCAATATAACTATTGAGTTAGTTACGGGATGATGCATTATGGAACGAGTAAAGAGACTTGTCGTTAACGAGATTGAACTAGGTATGAAGATACCGACGATCGAATCTCGGGCAAGTAACATACTGATGACAAAGGGAATAATGTATGGTGTCATAACGGTTCGACCGATAAAGATCTTCATAGAATATGTGGGAGCCAATATGATCATCCAGGTTCCGCTATTGGTTATTGACCGGAGAGGTGTCTTGGTCATGTCTACATACTTCTCGAACCCGTAGGGTCCACACGCTTAACGTTCGGTGATGATTTGTATTATATGTGTTATGTGATTTGGTGACCGAATATTGTTCGGAGTCCCGAATGAGATCACGGACATGACGAGGAGTCTCAAAATGGTTGAGAGGTAAATATTCATATATAGGACGACAGTACTCGAACAGCAGAAAGTGTTCGGGTACTGCACGACGAGCCAACGGAAGGGGTTCGGGCACCCCGGCAAAGATATGGGCCTTATTGGGCCAAGGGCGGGACAGACTAGCCCCTAGTGGGCTGGTGCGCCCCCATATAGGCCAAATATGAGGAGAAGGAAGGAGGGGAAGGGAGAAAGGAAAGGGGAGTATTCAGCCTCCCCCTTCCCTTCTCCCCCCTCCTCTCTTTCCTTCCCCCTCCGACACTTATGGAAGAGGGGAGGCCGACTTGTGGGAGGCACCCAAGTAGGATCCCTCCTACTTGGGGCGCCCCTAGGGCTGCTCCCTCTCCCTCCCACCTATATATATGAAGGGGGTGCGCCTAGAACACACAACAAACATTGTTAGCCATGTGCGGCGCCCCCTCCACAGTTTACGCCTCTGGTCATACTCATGTAGTGCTTAGGTGAAGCCCTGTGCGGATCACTTCACCATCACCGTCACCACGTCGTCGTGATGACAGAACTCTCCCTCGAAACTTTGCTGGATCAAGAGTTCGAGGGAGGTCATCTAGTTGAACATGTGCAGAACTCAGAGGTGTCGTACGTTCGGTGCTTGATCGGCTGGAACAAGAAGAAATTCGACTACATCAACCGCGTTGCCAAATGCTTCTGCTTTCGGTCTACGAGGGTACATGGACTCACTCTTCCCCTCTCGTTGCTATGCATCTCCTAGATAGATCTTGCGTGAGCATAGGAATTTTTGAAATTGCATGCTACGTTCCCCAACACGTTTTAAATCTGAACAGTTAATATTTGTGATTAATGACAGATATAAAGGGGTGATGGAAGGAGAACTATGAAAGCCTCTATCCTTTAATATTAGATATAGATTTGGTTTACATGTATTTGATAGTTTAGAGTTTGTAATCCGTCTCCTACCTTATCTCCAGGAGAGACTTCTTACCCTTCAAGTTTGTACTTCTATGTATACTCGGCCGTGAGGCTCAATAAAACATCCAATGCATTACGCTAATCTACTCCCTCTATCCCTTTGCCACTTGTGAGCTGCGTTGGAATTTCCCCGAAGAGGAGAAGATGATGCGGTATAGTAGAGATAAGTATTTTCCCCAGTTAAGAACCAAGGCTATCAATCCAATAGGAGAACCAAGCAACACCTCGTTAGCAGTACCTACACAAAAAATAACAAATATTTGCACCCAAGGCAAACAAGGGGTTGTCAATCCCTTGGCGGTCAATTGCAAGGATCGAATCTCGTAGTGATAGATAGATAAATAAAACACAAGATAAAATAAAGTAAAGAAAATTGAAGCAAAGTATTTTTGGATTTTAATATATGATAAAGATATAGACCCGGGGGCCATGGTTTTCACTAAAGGCTTCTCTCTTGAAAATAGCATACGGTGGGAAAAAATTACTGTCGGGAAATTGATAGAAAAGCGAATAATCATGACGATATACAAGGCAATGATCATGTATATAGGCATCACGTCCAATACAAGTAGACTGACTCCACCACTACTACTACTACTACTACTACTACTACTACTACTACTACTACTACTACTACTACTACTACTACTACTACTACTACTACTACTACTACTACTACTACTACTACTACTACTACTACTACTACTACTACTACTACTACTACTACTACTACTACTACTACTACTACTACTCAACGCAAACGCCAAATAACATTTATTTAGGTTTAACACTAATCCTGAAAGTATAGGGAGTGTGCGATGATGATCATATCAATCTTGGAACTACTTCCAACACTCATCGACAAATCCCCTTCAACTAGTCTCTGCTTATTCTCAGAACTCCTGCTTCGAAAGTTACTAATCTTAGCAACCTAACAAGTATCAAATACTCAGGGGCTACTATAAACACTAATAAGGCACACATCAATAACTCAGTATATCAAATATACCCTTGTTCACTTTGCCATCCTTCTTATCCACCAAATATTCAGTGGCATTTTCCGCTTCCAAAGTGACCATTTCCTTTGCGATTGTAAGCACTCGGTTGTGCTTTGGTCCATCTTTGGGCTCCTTCGCAGGAGTGACAACTTGCTTGCCATTCTACTTGAAGTTCCCTTTCTTTTCTTTTGCCCTTTTCTTGAAACTAGTGGTTTTTTCAATCATCAACACTTGATGCTCTTTTCTTGATTTCTACCTTTGTCGATTTCAGCATCACGAAGAGCTCGGGAATCGTTTTCGTCATCCCTTGCATTATAGTTCATCACGAAGTTCCAGTAACTTGGTGATGGTACCTAGAGAACTCTACCAATCACTATCTTATCTGGAAGATTAACTCCCACTTGATTCAAGCGATTGTAGTACTCATACAATCTAAGTACTTGCTCACTAGTTGAGCAATTCTCCTCCATCTTTTAGGAGAAGTATTTGTCAGAGGTCTCATACCTCTTGACACGGGCATGAGTCTGAAATACCAATTTCATCTCTTGAAACATCTTATATGTTCCATGATGTTTCAAAAATGTTTTTGTAGTCCCGGTTCTAAGCCATAAAGCATGGTGCACAAAACTATCAAGTAGTCATCATATTGAGCTAGCCAAACGTTCATAACGCGCATACCGCTTCCTCGCAATAGGTCTGCTACACCTAGCGGTGCATCAAGGACATAATTCTTCAGACAAAGAATGAGGATAAACCTCAGATCACGGACCAAGTCCGCATCATTGCTACTAACATTTTTCAACTTAGTTTTTTCTCTAGGAACATATCAAAAACATTGGGAAGCAACAACGCGAGTTATTGATCTACAACATAATTTGCAAAATACTACCAGGACTAAGTTCATGATAAATTAAAGTTCAATTAATCATATTACTTAAGAACTCCAACTTAGATAGACATCCCTCTAATCCTCTAAGTGATTACGTGATCCATATCAACTACACCATGTCTGATCATCACGTGAGATGGAGTAGTTTCAACGGTGAACATAAATATGTTGATCATATCTACTATATGATTCATGCTCGACCTTTCGGTCTCCGTGTTCCGAGGCCATATCATTATATGCTAGGCTCGTCAAGTTTAACCTGAGTATTCCGTGTGCAACTGCTTTTGCACCCGTTGTATTTGAACGTAGAGCCTATCACACCCGATCATCACGTGGTGTCTCAAAGACGAAGAACTTTCGCAACGGTGCATACGCAGGAGAACACTTCTTGATAATTAGTGAGAGATCATCTTAAAATGCTACCACAACAAAAAGAATATGATGTATAAAAGATAACATCATATGCAATCAAAATATGTGACATGATATGGCCATGATCATCTTGCGCCTTTGATCTCCATCTCCAAAGTACTGTCATGATCTCTATCATCACCGGCACGACACCATGATCTTCATCATCTTGATCTATATCAATGTGGCGTCACATGGTCGTCTCACCAACTATTGCTCTTGCAACTATTGCTATCGCATAACGATAAAGTAAAGCAATTATTTGG
The DNA here is from genome assembly GCA_021605145.1 of Aegilops bicornis. Lineage (NCBI taxonomy): Eukaryota > Viridiplantae > Streptophyta > Magnoliopsida > Poales > Poaceae > Aegilops > Aegilops bicornis. Next base: position 181,663,412 of record CM038671.1, on the reverse strand, counting down.
CACTTGCATCTTATGCAACAAAGAGACAACCATAGAGCTTCTGCCAGTTGCCGATAACCTCAACAAAACATAATCATCTCATACAACAACTTATATCTCATCACGTCTTGACCATATCACATCACTACATGCCCTGCAAAAACAAGTTAGACGTCCTCTACTTTCTTGTTGCAAATTTTACGTGGCTGCTACGGGCTAAGCAAGAACCGTTCTTACCTACGCATCAAAACCACAACGATAGTTCGTCAAGTTAGTGATGTTTTAACCTTCGCAAGGACCGGGCGTAGCCACACTCGGTTCAACTAAAGTTGGAGAAACTGACACCCGCCAGACACCTGTGTGCAAAGCACGCCGGTAGAACCAGTCTCGCCAGAAGCGACGCGTAATGTCGGTCCAGCCGCTTCATCCAACAATACCGCCAACCAAAGTATGACATGCCGGTAAGCAAGATGACTTGTATCGCCCACAACTCACTTGTGTTCTACTCGTGCATATAACATCAACGCATAAAACCTAGGCTCGGATGCCACTTTGTTGGGGAATGTAGTAATTTCAAAAAATTCCTACGCACACGCAAGATCATGGTGATGCATAGCAACGAGAGGGAGAGTGTGTCCACGCACTCGTGAGACCGAAAGCGGAAGCGTTATGACAACGTGGTTGATGTAGTCGCACGCCTTCACGATCCGACCGATCCAAGCACCGAACGTCACGGTACCTCCGTGTTACGCACATCGCTCAGCTCGATGACGATCCCGGACTCCGATCCAGCAGGTGTCGGGGATGAGTTCCGTCAGCACGACCGCGTGGTGACGATGATGATGTTCTACCGACGCAGGGCTTCGCCTAAACTCCGTGACGATATGACCGAGGTGGAATATGGTGGAGGGGGGCACCGCACACGGCTAAGGAACGATCACGATAATCAACTTGTGTATCTAGAGGTGCCCCCCTCCTCCGTATATAAAGGGGGGAGGAGGAGGGGGCCGGCCAAGGGGGTGGCGCGCCCGCGGAGGGGGAAACCTACTCCAAATAGGTTTGCCCTCCCTTCCTAGTCCAAGAGGGAGGGAAGGAAGGAGTGGGAGAGGGAAAGGCAAGGGGGCGCCCCCTTCCTTGTCCTATTCGGACTCAAGGGAGGGGCGCCTCTTGCCCCGGCCGCCCCTCTCTCTCCACTAGGGCCCAATAAGGCCCATTAGTTCCCGGGGTTCGGTAACCTCCGGCACTCGGTTTTCTCCGAAAACGTCCGGAACACTTCCTGTGTCCGAATATAGTCGTCCAATATATCAATCTTTATGTCTTGACCATTTCGAGACTCCTCGTCATGTCCGTGATCACATCCGGGACTCCGAACAACCTTCGGTACATCAAAACTTATAAACTCATAATAAAACTGTCATCGTAACGTTAAGCGTGCGGACCCTACGGGTTCGAGAACTATGTAGACATCACCTAGAACTGTTTTCGGTCAATAACCAATAGTGGAACCTGGATGTTCATATTAGTTCCTACATATTCTACGAAGATCTTTATCGGTCAAACCGCATAACAACATACGTTGTTCCTTTGTCACCGGTATGTTACTTGTCCGAGATTCGATCGTCGGTATCCAATACCTAGTCCAATCTCGTTACCGGCAAGTCTCTTTACTCGTTACGTAATGCATCATTCCGTAACTAACTCATTAGCTACATTGCTTGCAAGGCTTATAGTGATGTGCATTACCGAGAGGGCCCAGAGATACCTCTCCGACAATCGGAGTGACAAATCCTAATCTCGAAATACGCCAACCCAACATGTACCTTCGGAGACACATGTAGAGCTCCTTTATAATCATCCGATTGCTAGACGCTTTGGTAGCACACAAAGTGTTCCTCCGGTAAACGGGAGTTGCATAATCTCATAATCATAGGGACATGTATAAGTCATGAAGAAAGCAATAGCAACATACTAAGACGATCAAGTGCTAGGCTAACGGAATGGGTCAAGTCAATCACATCATTCTTCTAATGATGTGATCCCGTTAATCAAATGACAACTCATGTCTATGGTTAGGAAACATAACCATCTTTAATTAACGAGCTAGTCAAGTAGAGGCATACTAGTGACACTGCTTTGTCTATGTATTCACACATGTATTATGTTTCCGGTTAATACAATTCTAGCATGAATAATAAACATTTATCATGAAATAAGGAAATAAATAATAACTTTATTATTGCCTCTAGGGCATATTTCCTTCAGTCGGCTGCCTCGGGCTCGCCGGCACTACGTTGGCCGCTCTGACGCCGGACATGCTCTTCCGGAGTTGGACTCAAATTTGAACGGTGTGTAGATGGGGTATAGAGTCGTGTCCTAATAGAACACTTGCATCATATGCCTCTTATATAATAATATGGAGATAGACACACGATATAACACGTGTCAACATGAATAGCACATGCACGCACAGGGGCGGTGGCATGTGCCGGCATCTGGGTGGTCGTTGTGCTGTATTGTGATGGAGTCACGCAAAAAAGTGTCCTTAGTCACTCCTCTGGGATTAGCTTATGCTCGGTGAATCTCATTAAATCTCGATACTGTGTTTTTCAGGTTATCGCTTCATCATCGGAAAATCGACTTGGTGGTTGGGCGTAGCAAAACATAGAGCTTGAGAGGAAAGTTATTAAACTCACAACAGGAGGGAACTAGAGAAGCACAATGGGCTAGACCCGAAGCAATGTAATATGTTCGATCTCAATATGACGCCCGAAAACGGCCAACCCAACCAAAACTTATCCCGAGTCGGCCTTTCCTTAAGGAACAAAACAACCCAACGTGTGGTTCGCCAGTGAATCAAAGTGTGTACATCACGTGGACCTCCTATGTAAAACTACCAAGACGGGCAAGATTCGAACCCGGAGACCTCACACAGCGTAGGCTCATACCCACGAGTTGTTAGCCAATACACCAGACATCAACTGCTAGACATAAAGGCGCAAAACCCTATAAGAACACACACACCAGGGGTTGACATTTGGAAACATTTTAAAAATTCTCGAAAATAGCCATAACTTTTTTCAATTTTCCAATTTTTTTTGAAAAGCGAACCATTCTTATAATTCCAATTTTTCTATAAAACAGGATTTTTTTGCAAATCCCAAACATTTTTCTAAAATACAAACATTTCTTCAAAAGTAGTACATTTTCTGAAAAAATGAACTAATTATGAAAAATGAACATTTTTTAAATTCCTGAATATTTTCCGAGATCACGAACAGTTTTTTATTTTTGGGAATTTTCTTGGAAACAAGAACATTTTTAAAATTCAAAACAAAATATTAAAACATTAACTTTGTTTGAAAAATGCGAACAAAATTCGTATTTGTACACTTTTTTGGAAATGTGAACAGAATTTGAAACATGGGAACAATTGTTGAAATAGCGATAAAAAAGCTGAAACAGAAAAAAAAATTCTAAAAATTGTAAACAAATTTTGAAAACAAGAACATTTTTTGAAATTCCATATTTTCATTGAAAACATGATTTTTTTTTTGAACTTTTGAAAAAGAGAACATTCTTTTAGATTACTGAACTTCTTGAAACACGAACATTTTTAAAATTGCTAACAAAATATTGAAAATGAGATACTTTTTTTGAAACATGAACATTTTTAAAATGGTGAATTCTTTTTGGAATCAAGAAATTTTCTAAATTCCTGAACATTTTCTGAAACACGGACATGTTTCAGGGAATATGTTTGTAATTTTCAAACGAAATAAACAGGAAAAACAAATAAGCAGAAATGAAAGAAAAAAGAAACAGAAAAACATAAAGGGAAAAATAAAAAATAAAAAACATAAAGTAAAAAGGAAAATAATTTTTGGAAAAAGAAAATAAACGAGGAATGAAAAAGAAAAAAAGAAACATACAGAATGAAAAACGTGAAGAAAAAGAAATAGAAAAAAGGGGAAATAGGAGAAAAAACATAGCAGGAAAAAATAATAATAAGAAAACAAAAAAGCGTAGAACGAACAAAAGAAAAACAGATTCAGCAACCTTCTAGAAGGTCCCCAGTACCGGAAAAACCATGCTAAAAACGTCGAGAAGGTTTGCAAAACCAGAATCGCTGAAACAATTAAACGGGCCGGTCCAAGCTGATCGATCAGTTCGACGTAATGAAAGGGGAGCTCCTATCTGCGGCTTATTGCGGCAGACAGTCGTGCAAACGCACAGGCGGCCCCGACTGGGCCAGCCCACTAGCGAATGAGCGAAGGGAGCAGATGTACCAGCGATTGACTACTGTAGCAACTATTCTAAAAAAAGTCTACTGTAGCAACTATATAAATTCGCAAAATTCTTCTAAAAAATATAAATTCGCAAAAAAAAAGGAGCATCACCTAGGATCGCACACAAGACCTCCATCAAACTAGCCACCGTACATAATGATAACTTTGTAATACATACGTGCCTGCGCAAACCTATAACGATAATACATACGTTGATCCAGAAATTCATTTTCTTTTTGTTTTTTCGATTTTTTTGTTCAAAATTCCAAAAAACTGTTCTCAAACCTGAAATTTGTTGAAACATTCAAAAAAGGGTCTATATTTCCAAAAGTGCATATCTTTTTCGAATTTCTGAACATTCTCATAGACAAGAACATTTTTTGCATATGTGAACAATAAAACTTGAATCTGCGGATAATGTTTTCGAAAAGGTGAAACATTTTCTGAAGTTGTGAACAAATTATGAAATTCTGAACAAAATTTTAGACCACAAACATTTTTTGAATTTTTGAACAAATATTTGAAAATTGAATATTTCTTGAAATTACGGACAAAAATTGAAACCATGATATTTTTTTGAATTTGTGAACAAATATTTGAAAATGGAACTACATGAAATATCTAAAAAAATTTGAAACCACAGACATTTTTTGAAATTCGTGAACACTTTTCAAACTCGAACATTTTTAAATTTCAGGCCAAACATTGCAACCGCGAATATTTTTTGCAATTCTGGAAGTTTTTATGAAAATATGAACACAAATTTAGAAATACATGAACATTATTTCAAATTCCTCTATAGTTTTTGGAATTCAAATTTTTCTTGAATTTGTGAACATATTTTAAACAATGGAATATTTTTTCAAATTTACAAAAAATATAAATTTTGAAAAAGGGAAATATCGACTGGAAAAACGAAAAAAATTTGAAAATTAAAAAAAATACAAAAAACAGGAAACAGAAAATGAAAAACCAAAGAGAAACAGAAAAAACCGGTTCAGGGAACCTTGTAGAAGGTTCCCAAATTCAGAAAACCCAGCTGGGCAAGTTTAGAAGGTTGCCAAAACCGGATATGCTGCAACATGTTAAATGGGCAGGCCCAAGTCATTGCTCGATCGGATAGTCTGTGCGAAAGGTCGACAATTTGACACAGCGTGCGTCAAATAGGATATTCCTAATGAGAGTCCGTTAGGGAATTCCTAAATGATGGGCGCGCCTAAGGGAGACAGTATACTTTGTTTTGAGGTTTTTCAAGCGAGACAGTAGGACATCTCGCTTAAGGCAGACGCCCAATTGGCCAGATGTTAAAAATGCTAATCATGCTCTTATAAAATATTCAATCAGAGAAAAACTATTTTAAATGTACAACGTGCATGAAAATTGTACAAAAACGCATGAAAACAATTAGAAGTAAAAAAATCTAAGTTTTGAATTTTTAAGTGTTAATCATGCATTTAAAAAAATGTTAAATGTGTATAGAAAAATGTTTGCAAAAATGTACAATTCGTATGGATACAAACATAAAATGTTAAGTGTTAATCATGTATACAAGAATGTACAATGCGTATGGATACAAACATAAAGTGTACACAAAAATTGTTTCTGACATATATTTGCAAAAATTAGAATGTGAATCAAGGAAATGTTTCACCTGTACACTAAAAACGTGCATTGTACACGGAAAACATTAGATATGTCTTGAAGGCAAAGGAAAAATGATGAAAAGCGAGAAAGAAACATAAAGAATGTGAAATGAAACGGAAAACAAAAAACAAAACAGAAGTACAAAAGGAGAAGAAAAATGAAACAAAGAAAACCAAAGAAAAACAAAGAAAAAAGAAAGAAAACAAAAAAGAAGTGAAAACCAACAAAGAAAGGAAGAAAACAGATGAAAAACCAGAAAAAAAACAAAGAAAAATGAAAAATGAAAGACGAACCATTGAAGAATTAAAAAAACGAGAGAAAAACAACAAAACAAAACAAAGCAAACTAGTGAAGCGAACTAACGTAGAGCATCATGTGCGAGAGAAAACGGGCAGGCCCGGTACTGTAGGATGTATGGAAAACCTTTGTGAGACGGTAGATACTCGCGCTGTAAGCGAGATATAGCTCTCACCGTATAATCATCACCATGCCTATTTCTATATCCGTACCGACACGTCAGACGTAACACGTCATTCCTACGGTTGCAAGAGTACCTCTGTTTTGAGTCTTTATTTTTTTTCTCTGCGTTCTTTTATCGGTTTTCATTGTTTGCATCGGTTTTCTTCGGTTTTGTTTTCCTTTTTTGGTTTTCTTGGGTTTCTTTTTCTTTTTTCCTATTCTTTTTCTCACAACACATGTCTACTATGCACATTCTATATCTCTAAAATACATCAGGTATATATTTTTATACATGTTCAATATTTTTCAAATACATGTTTACATTTTTTTAAATAATGATTAAAATTTATCTTTAGATATATATCTTTGAAAAGTTTTAAAAATACATGATAGATATTTTTAAAATACACGTTGGAACATTTTTAAATCGGTGAAAACAGGAAAAGAAAGGAAACGACCGATAAAAAGTGGGGAAAACAAAAAACAGTGAAGAAACAAAGAGGAAAGAAAGAAAACCGAAAAAAAAACAAGAAAATAAATAAAAAAACATGACGCGAGCGAGCCAGCGAACTCACTTGATCGAACGAACCCAGCGAAGGAAAAAAATCAGACAACGGCCGACCCCGTTGCTACAGTACGCAGGAAAGCTTTAGCGAGATAGAAGAATGCGCTCGCTTAATGCAAGATATAGTCCTCGGGCCCGAAATCGGGAGGTATAATTTTTACTGAGTTTCATAATGGGCTAGACCGGGTGCTTTGTACTATGTGCAATAACTACAAGGCCGCGGAAAATGGTCGACTGAGCTGTGGCTAGTCATCAATAAGTCAAAGCGTCTAAGGGCATGTACAAGCGTCTAAGAGTAGCTGTCAGTCAAAAAAACAAAATCAGCATGAATAGTGCATGAACAGTTAAATGTTTCACAGACCCCATATTTGTATTTTTTGCTGAGAGCTACTTAAATATCCAAACGAGCTTAAAAATTGTAAATTTTTTTAAATTACCGCACGAGGTGAAAAAAATATATAATGTTTTTTTAATTCACTGTTCACCCAGTCAACGGGTCAAAACCAGTCAACTTGGTCAAAACCGGTCAAGAGGTAGAGAAGGGTTGAATCTTGACCGGTTTTGTGAGTTGGGGGTTGTAGATTAGACGGTATTGAAGTTCGGGGATGTAAATTAGACTAGGGCAAGATTTCATGGTTGAAATATGCACTTCTCTCTTTATATGATTAACTTTTTTTCCTCAAATATTTTATTTGATGTCTACTTTTGTGATACAATTGTATATTTTTTGTATACATGTAAAATATTTTTATACATATTAAACATTTTTAAAATACATGATTCATATTTGCCCAAATACATGTTTTTGCACAGTTTTTGAATGCATGATAAATATTTTTTAAATGCATGTTGAAACATTTTTTTGAATGATACTGAATCATATTCAAATTATGGGATTTTTACATTGTATGTAACACTTTTTTAAATGTCTTGCACATTTATTAGAAATGCGTGGACCCTTATGTATATGTAACATACTTTCAATAAACATGTTTTTAATTAAATGAATATAATTTTTAATTGTATAAATATGTTTTTTAAATGTCATACTTTTTTGGAACGTGTGAACCTCTTTTAAATGCTATGAACGTGTTAATAAATTTAAATTCATGTTTGTAAAGTAATCTTAGTTTTTTAGAATATATGCATTGAGAATATTCTTCAAATTCTAATAATAGAAACATACTAACCTGCAAGGAGCTACTTAGGCCGGCCCAACAGAAATGACAAGGAGGACCCGTCTTAGACGATCCATAGCCCCTCCCTCAGATCATGTCCTTTAAAAACAGTCCTGCACTACGATTAGCAGGCATGTTGTACCATTATACCCCTTCGTTTCTAAATATAAGTTTTTTTAAATATTTTAATAAAAAATAAATACGGATCCATATAGACATATTTTACAATGTAGATTTACTCATTTTGCTTATTGAATTCTCTAAAAAGAGTTATATTTAGGACGAAGGGAGTGTCACGTGGCAGTACATGTGCCAGAAAAATCATCTGCCCTCGTTTCATTTTTACTTTTCTAGCTGGATTTCTTGTCTTGCTTTTTCTTGGTGTATGTATACGCTGTGATATTTTGCTTGTCGCGGCAAGAGTTAAGGAGCTAGCGTCCCCTAGTTTTGCTCTCCTTTGGCATTGCATGACATGACATGATAGCGAGGTTCCCGGTGCTTGGGTAGAATGCATCTTGCTCTCATCAGAAAGCCACGCTAAGCTGTATCTGATGGGAGGGAACCATGTTCCTTGGCCATAATTTGGCACTACGCAGGATAGCATATGGACCTACCCCTGTCCATTAAACTAGATGCGAATATGGATGCCAAAAAAAGTCGAGGCCCCATTCCCCATGTAACCTTTTGTGTGAAGCTTGTGCCCTTACTTTTGTTGCCCGTAGTTCTTTGGAAGTCATGGAAGAATTCAATTTTACACTCCTAGTATTGTGTGGAGGTCACGGGTCTGAGTCGTGAAAACAACCTCTTGCAGAAAATACAGGAAAAAACTACGTACAAGCGACCCAAAGTGATCGGACTTTTCCCCGGACCCTACGCAAGTAGGGGCTATCTGCACCGGGCTGTCCTTTTTTATTTTGATGCGGTTCTTTTGCGAAGAAGACATTTTGTTATTGTCAAATTGACGTTGAAGTGCTGATTGGAAACAACTTATTAATTGGGAGGAAAGATCAACTCCAACACGGCGACTCATTTCGTCCGGCTGCGTCTGTTTGGATCGAGGTGGACAGAAAGAGCGGCCCAACGCACTGACACAAATAGATGAGGGTCCGCTTTTCTGTCTGTCGCGACCCATTTCGAAACCAAATCTAAGTTGGGTTTGCGTTGGTACGGATGCGCGTAACGCCCGTCCTTGTCACCCCTAACCCGCTCGTCGGTGTCACAATGCCTTTCTTCCCCCTCCACACACATTCCCTCACATCGCCGCCCTCACCGCAGCCACCCAGTTCTGGCCGCGACGACACCGCCCAAGCACGACTGTCGCATCCACCAACTTCCCCATCGCATCCACCGAGACCGCCGCCGTAGCATGAGAAGGGACGCCTGGCAAGGGTCGCCGGCACAACGCTCGCCTCCACAGTCACCACCAGAGGCCATGGACGTCGACAGGCCTGCTACCCTCCACCGCCTGTGTCTCAACCACACCTGATTCTGTTTACCTCAAGCTCCAACCATAAATACAGACGTCGTTGGCCGACAGGTTGAACTAGAAACTATCTTTTTCCGGTTCTTTGAACCATACAAGATTCTGGCTCGCATTGGTAATGACGCGTATCACCTTGATCTACCCAACTCAAGTCAGGTGCATCCATTGGTCCACGTGTCTCAACTCAAGCGCCATGTTCCACCAGCAACCAAGGTTAGTGACAAACTGAATTTCCTTGCCTTTATTGTTCCTGAAGAACTCATCAGCTCGGAGACATGCACGCACAGAACAACCACAGTGGGAAGGATACTCATCAAGTGGTCAAGCTGGTCGGCGTCATGCGCGACTTGGGAGAAGGAAGGGGATTTACGTTGTCATTCTCCTCGTGCACCCGCATGGGGACATGTTGTATCTAAGGCGGGGGAATGTCACGACCCATAGGTGTACCGGGTTGCGTCCCGTGAGTCAGGCCAGGCCCATGTAACGACACTGAGCATGTAGGCATGAGTGTGGCCTCGTCCTCTTAAGGAGTGGTAGGTGAGGAGAGAAGGGCATCAAATGTGTGATGAACTATCTTCCTTCCTGAATCTAAACACCCCTATGTCTATCTCTCGGTCCCCAATTCCCTCTCCAACCCCCCTTCTCAGGAACCCTAGTTCGTGACAGTGCTACCAAGATTTCGTTCTTATGTTTATATCTGGGGACAAGGATCACATTAAAGCAATATAGTAGATTCTTGAATGGAGCTAAACATTTTTGGCTTTTGTGTAGTAGTTATAATATTTATTTATTATTTTGAAAATAGAACATAGACCAAATCTACTTTATATATTTCAAAACAGGCAGAAAACCTGAAGACCGAACGGTCAATTATATGAAGTTTGCAAATGCACCCTCGTGCAAGGCCACAAGCAGCCTAAGGAGACAGGAGAAAGAGAATGTAGAGACTAGAGGATGTCTATATACTTTAGAGTACAATCATCCTTTCCAATGCTTGTTCTTGAACACACGATCATTTCGGGCATGCTACAACATTACAACACAAAGCCGCAAAAGCAACGTTCCATTTGCGCTTGAAGGGAAGATGATCAGCAACATAGTCCATGAAAAGCAGCAAATTATCAGAATTATTTTCCAAGAAAGACATGTTCAGCTTGTCCCAGATGAAACTTGCCGCTACCACAAAGACATGAGCAAATGATCAATGGACTCCAAGGCCAGTGTATGTCGAGCCAAAGATGAGGGGTGATCACATACCATTTCTTCTTTACCATGTTGTCTCTCGTGTTTAGACAGCTCCAGCAAGCAAGCCAAAGGAAAACTCTATGTTTTGTACTCCCTCCGTTCCAAATTAGATGACCCAACTTTATACTAACTTTAGTACAAAGTTGGGTCATCTATTTTGGAACCGAGGGAGTAGGTATTAACGCGTCCCAAATCCATTGGCTAAAAGCAGCCTCACACCCCTAAAGATGAGCAGACGGTAGAAGTAGCTCGTGCCAATTCTATTACCATGAATGGAAGCAGAGCACATATCTTGACCACCAGCGGTCGGCACCACATGGGCGATGAGATAATGCAGAATGAGTAGCTCATTGGCAGCCGTCTGGGATAGGTTCGGATGCAGCTGTATATCTCAAGCACCCTTGGCAAACTGAGAGGCAACAAAAGTAGTAAGCCAACCAGACAACCTGCAATCAACCTTATGAATAATAGGTAGGAGCAGCCCGTGTGTGATCTTGTGCAGTGACAGCGGTAGCCCAAGATAAGTGCATGGGAACAAAGTGACAGGGAAACCAAACAACTGGACAATCTCTGATGCAACGCCCACCTCAACACAGACATGTACCAAAGTACTTTTATTGTAGTTGATGCACAGTCCCGAGAAATCAGAGTAAGCAGTTAGTATGTTCTTGACAATGCAAGCCTACTGAACATCTCTATGAAAAATAAGCAAAGTGTCATCCCCGTACTGAAGTACCGGGAACATGCAATCAGATCCAAGCGGGTGTACTAAGTCACCAGCATGAAAGTGAAGACAACAGAGTCTCTACATGATGTCGGCCACCAGGATGAAAAGATAAGGGGAGAGAGAATCCCCTGCCGAAACCCTCTCCTAGCAAGAAAGGGGTCACCCAACTCACCATTGATGAGCACCCTTAATCGTCCTGAGGACAGCAAGGATGTAACCCATTGTATCCACTTAGGTGGGAAACCCCTAGCTTTCAAAACCTGATATAAGCATCTCCAAATTACATCGCCAAAAGCCTTTGGAAGTCTAACTTTAAAGCAATAACTGGCAACCTCCTTTTATGAGCACACTGTGAAGGAAATATGCCCTAGTGGCAATAATAAAGTTATTATTTATATTTCCTTATATCATGATAAATGTTTATTATTCATGCTAGAATTGTATTAACCGGAAACTTAGTACATGTGTGAATACATAGACAAACATAGTGTCCCAAGTATGCCTCTACTTGACTAGCTCATTAATCAAAGATGGTTAAGTTTATGTGTTGTCATTTGATGAACGGGATCACATCATTAGAGAATGATGTGGTGGACAAGACCCATCCGTTAGCTTAGCACTATAATCGTTTAGTTTATTGCTATTGCTTTCTTCATGACTTATACATGTTCCTATGACTATGAGATTATGCAACTCCCGAATACCGGAGGAACACTTAGTGTGCTATCAAACGTCACAACATAACTGGGTGATTATAAAGATGCTCTACAGGTGTCTCTGATGGTGTTTGTTGAGTTGGCATAGATCGAGATTAGGATTTGTCACTCCGAGTATCGGAGAGGTATCTCTGGGCCTTCTCGGTAATGCACATCACTATAATCCTTGCAAGCAATGTGACTAATGAGTAAGTTACGGAATGATGCATCACAGAGCGAGTAAAGAGACTTTCCGGTAACGAGATTGAACTAGGTATGATGATACCGACGATCGAATCTCGGGCAAGTAACATACCGATGACAAAGGGAACAACGTATGTTGTTATGCGGATTGACCGATAAAGATCTTCGTAGAATATGTAGGAGCCAATATGAGCATCCAGGTTCCGCTATTTGTTATTGACCGGAGGTGTGTCTCGGTCATGTCTACATAGTTCTCGAACCCGTAGGGTCCGCACGCTTAACGTTCGATGACGATTTATATTATGAGTTATGTGATTTGATGACCAAAGATTGTTCGGAGTCCCTCTCGGATGAGATCACGAACATGCCGAGGAGTCTCAAAATGGTCGAGACATAAAAAATGATATATTGGACGATGTTATTGGAACTCTGGATGAGTTCCAGGAGGTACCGGATAAATATCGGAGTGCCGGAGGGTTATCGGAACCCCCCGGGGGAAGTAATGGGCCTTCATGGGCCTCAGTGGAAGAGAGAGGAGGGCCACAAGGGGCTGCCCCCCTTGGGTCCGAATTGGACTAGGGGGGGGGGGGGCGGCGCGCCCCTTTCCTTCCCTTCCTCCTCTCCCTTCCTTCTTCCCCCTTCCTCCAGGTGGAATCCTACTAGGACTTGGAGTCCTAGTAGGACTCCTCTCTCCTGGCGTGCCCTACAGGGGCCGGCCGGCCTCCCCCTCCCCTGCTTTATATATGGGAGCAGGGGGCACCCTAAAAGACACAAGATCAATTGTCTTAGCCGTGTGCGGTGCCCCCTCCATAGTTACACACCTCGATCATATCGTCGTAGTGCTTAGGCAAAGCCCTGCACTGGTAACTTCATAATCACCGTCACCACGCCGTCGTGCTGATGGAACTCTCCCTCGGCCTCAACTAGATCAAAAGTTCGAGGGACGTCATCGACCTGAACGTGTGCTATATAGGGAGGTGTTGTACATTCGGTGCTTGGATCGGTTGGATCGCGAAGACGTTCGACTACATCAACCGCGTTACTAAACGCTTCCGCTTTCGGTCTACGAGGGTACATGGTCACACTCTCCCCGCTCATTGCTATGCTTCTCCTAGATATATCTTGCATGATCGTAGGAAATTTTTTGAAGTACTACGTTCCCCTACACATTGTACCATTTCAGTGGCTAGAGCAAAGTTTTACATAATTAATTGATCTACCTCTCAAGAAACCAGATTGCAAAGGATGCACTAAACTAGGAATTCTATATTGTAATTTGTTCGTCAACACCTCAGATGCTAACTTAAGTATGCTGCGAACCAAGGATATGGGCGTGAAATCGCGTATCTCAAGCGGAGTATCCTTCTTGGGGAGCAAAGTGATATAGGCTGAGTTGATGCCGTCTAAAGAGACTTTGTTACAATGGAAATCAGCAAAGAATCTGAGAATATCATCTCTAAGCACATGCTTGAATGCATTGTAGAATTCATTGGTAAAGCCATTTGGACCCGAGCTCTTATTATTGGGAGACCGGTCAATAGCACTGACAATCTCAGCACAAGAAAAAAGTCAGCCACAAGCCCACATAGATCCAGGGGCGCATACAAGGAGCTTAGTTGCACTTTTGGCTTAGAGACAGTAGTCTGGCCCAACAAATCAGCAAAATGTCTGGTGGCCAAGGCCAACTTTTGACCATTCTAAAAATGCTCAACCCCGTCATGAACAAATACCTTTATCTTGCTACGCCTAGCTTGGTAGTTAGCAGCAGCGTGGAAGAACTTACAATTCTCGTCTTCTGCCACACACCATCATATCTTGGCGCATCGGCACCACATGACAGTTTGCTAGAGGATTAGCTATTCGGCTTTAGCAGAAGCAGATTCTCTGAGGACAATATCTAACATAGACAATGATCTCCTTTCCTCAACCACGTTTAGGAAGCTCACCACCTGCTTATTATTGTCGATGAGCACCTTGAGGCTAGGCTTGTTTCTGCACCATTTGCATAGGACAGCTTTAACCCTTCTCATTTTGAAACTTATGAGGAATGTAGAGGAGGCGAAGGGTCTTGTGCCCCTTGACCAACAATCTACAATGATGTCCCTATCCTCTTCCATCTCTAACCAGTGGTTCTCCTAGGAACATCATCAAAGAAATTGATCAGGATGGGAGCATGATCTGAGGTGGTTGCAGCCACGACCGTGGCAGAGGTGTGGAGAAAACTCAAGTTCCAAACAACATTAACCAACACACGATCCAAACAAACTAGAGTGGGGGAGCTCCTCTTATTAGACTAGGTGAACAACCTATTATCAACCTATATGTCATCTAGCCCACTGTCTCTAATCCAAGAATTAAACCTCTCCATCAAATTCCAGTTGATGTGACAGAAGGAGTCCTGGACTAAGCGGTCCTCGGGCGTCCGGCCAGTTATCCATGAGCCGGACTGATGGGCTATGAAGACACGAAGGCCGAAGACTGTACCCGTGTCCGGATAGGACTCTCCTTGGCATGGAGGGCAAGCTTGGCGATCAACTATGAAGATTACTTTCTATGTAACCGACTCTATGTAACCCTAGATCCCCCCGGTGTCTATATAAACCGGAGGGCTTAGTCCGGCAAGGATATATTCATTACAATAGTCATACATGCTAGACTTCTAGGGTTTAGCCATCACGATCTCGAGGTAGATCAACTCTTGTAATACTCATGTTCATCAAGACCAATCAAGCAGGAAGTAGGGTATTACCTCCATAGAGGGGGCCCGAACCTAGGTAAACATCGTGTCCCCTGTCTCCTGTTACAATCGACCTTAGACGCACAGTTCGGGACCCCCTACCCGAGATCCACCGGTTTTGACACCGACATTGGTGCTTTCATTGAGAGTTCCACTGTGCCGTCCTCAATAGGTTTGATGGCTCCTTGTATCATCCATAGCAATGCTGTCCAAGGGGAAACCTTCCTTCCCGGACAGATCTTCGTGTTCGGCGGCTTCATACTGCGGGCCAACTCGCTTGGCCATCTGGAGCAGATTGATAGCTACGCCCCTGGCCATCAGGTCAGATTCGGAAGCTTAAACTACGCCACAGACATCTGTGGAGACTTGATCTTCGATGGATTTGAGACCGCGGTGATCGCTCCCCCTCGCTCTGATGAACATGACTTAAATCTATCATCGGACCACATCCAGGAGATGTTTCCTGTTACCGCTTGGCCTTAGATCCGGAGTGGATCGTGCCGTCCGAGGTCACAGGGTCCGCAGCGTTGGAGCTGCACACGGACTCAACCTCATGCAATACCTGCGTTACCAGAACTCTGGACTCGTCTCCGGCTATAAATTCCGAACCACGTACACCTGCGGACGCCGAACTTGATCGTTTATCGATCTTCGAATTCAGCACCACAGACATCTTCCAGCACTCACCTTTGGGCCATGTGCTAAACTCTTTAAAGAACCTGTCCTTGGCGGGGGACTCACAGCCGAACTATGTCCGGTTCGAACTAGGGGCTGATGATGGAGAATTTTGCTTCCCACCCGCCACCCACTTCATAGCCACTGTCGAGGACTTAACCGACATGCTTGATTACGACTCCGAAGACATCGACGGCATGGGCGACGATGACGATGAGGAGCAGGGTCAAAACCCACCATTTACTGGGCGATGGACGGTCGCTTCTCCGTACGACTTGTACATGGTTGATACACCTAAAGAAGCTAACGACGATGACAAAGAAGATCCAGTTGAGAATAAACCTCCTAAGACACAGTCCAAGCGCTGGCGTCCTAAACACCGTTCTAAGTCACGTCGCTCAAAAGACATCAACACTGGCACCAGAGAAAATAATACTCCGGATGACACCGAAAACAATGAAGACCCTGTTGGAGCAACATCCGAACAGGAGGAACAAGAAAACAGGCAAGCCAACCCTGATGAACATGCCATAGACGACAATTCGGAGGACGATAACTACCTTCCGCTCTCCGAGGATGAAGTAAAACTTGGTGACGAAGACTTCATCGTGCCTGAGGAACCTCTTGAGCAGGAGCGCTTCAAGCGCAGGCTAATAGCCACTGCAAAGAGCCTAAGAAGCAGCAGCAGCTTCGAGCTGACCAAGACCTGCTCAATGACAGGTGGACTGATGTCCTGGCAGCCGAAGAGTATGGCCTCAAGCGCCCAACCAATAGCTTCCCGAAACACAGATTACTACCTCAGTTCAATGAGGAGGCGCCGAGCCCATACCTCGCAAGAATGCGGACCGACCACCACGCTGTCGGGACAGTGCGGCGGACCGACCACCCCGCAGTCGGGATAAAGCGGCAACTCAGGCCGAACAGCAACCCGCCCCACCGCCACGAAAAAATAGAGAAGAAATAGCTCGGGATTATACATATGACCTTCGACAGAACCTGGACACCAGAGCAGGACACACAAGATCGATCTACGAATTGCGAGGGCATGCCTTGACACGCAACGACGGCTACATATTCGGACGTAACAAACCTAGCCACGCCTAGGCCGAAAAACGCAAACGGACTCCTTCGGAAGTACGTCGCAGTGTGGCCCAACATAGAGGCGCCGCACACCCTCTTTGCTTCACAGGCGAAGTAATGGAGCATGAATTCCCAGACGGGTTCAAACCCATGAATATCGAATCATACGACGGAACAACGGATCCCGCAGTATGGACCGAGGACTTCCTCCTCCATATCCACATGGCTCATGGAGATGACCTTCATGCCATCAAATACCTACCACTAAAACTCAAAGGACTAGCTCAGTACTGGTTAAACAGTCTACCGGAAAATTCTATTGGCAGCTGGGAAGATTTGGAAGATGCCTTTCACGACAACTTCCAAGGAACATATGTCCGGCCACCGGATGCCGATGACTTAAGTCACATTGTCCAAAGAGTCGGAGAGTCAGCCAGGAAGCTATGGACTAGGTTCTTAGTTAAAAAGAACCAAATTGTCGATTGTCCAGACGCGGAAGCCCTTGTGGCCTTCAGACACAGCGTCCGGGACGAATGGCTTGCACGCCACCTCAGTCAAGAAGGACCTAAATCCATGACAGCCCTTACTGCTCTAATGACCCGCTTTTGCGCGGGAGAAGACAGCTGGTTCGCTCGTAGAAGCAACAGCGCCAGCGACTCGGGCACTTCTGAAATCCGAGACGGCAACGGCAAGCCACGACGAAGCAAATACAACAGTCGCAATGATAATGAAAGATCACGCGACACAGCGGTCAACGCCGGATTCAGCAATCCCAAGCCCGGTCAACGGAAGAAGCCATTCAAGGCGAACCGAGACGAACCATCCAACCTAGACAGGATATTGGACCGACCCTGCCAGATTCACGGCCACCCCGATAAACCAGCTAATCATACCAACAAAAACTGCTGGGTCTTCAAGCAGGCCGGCAAGCTCAACGCCGAACACAAGGGGAGGAGGCCGCCAGGCGACAGGGACGACGGAGAGGTTCACCAAAAAAATACCGGGGGTCAGAAGCGATTTCCCCCCGAGGATCGACTAATCCCGGAGCGGAAATAGCAGTTCGGCTTCCGCCGCCCACCTCATACACCTGCAAAATTTGTACCGCACATACATCACTAAGCACTCAAGATGCCATGGGCATTGGCAAGAGCACAATACGGACAAGCCTGCAAGCATTCCCGTAAAATTTTCTATCTATTTTCTTTTTATTCCTTTCTTTATTATCTCTTAAAAACAGGTGACGAAAAGGACAAACATCTAAAACTGACTCTATCGGAGTTCGAATCCTTACACTCACCTAAGGGGCTACATCCGTCAAGGATCCCCCTCCCCGAGGACAGGCGGCCCAGACGTGCGACAGGAGGTCCAAAATAACTTTTTGTAGACCACACTCTTTATTTCGAGCCTGTAATATGCCTTTTTTCATCCGCCTTCGACCCTGGGCATGTCAAATAGCCGGGGTTGTGGTCTTTATATATAAAGTAATCATTGGCATATCACTCAGGCCCTAGTAAAAATTATCTGAATTAATCATTCATGTCTTTTCACCAATGAATATGGCTCCTAGGGTTGTTTCACAGATATACCTCGGCATAACCAGCCAGGGGCTCGGTATGGGAACAAATGAGTTGCCAAAAAAGTCCGAACAGCTTTATAGCGTACTTCAGCGTCGCAAGTTTGGCCTTATATGCATCAGCTCCGAATCTTTGTCTTGGATCAATAGTTGGGTTGCCCGGCTCCTGTGCTTGCTACCCTACGTTCCGCTCCATCGGCTAGGGTAGTAAAGGGAGAACTACTGTGATTATGCTTCCGATTCATCTGGTCAAGTACCTCAGTAGAGAAAGCCGAAAACTGACTATCATAATGCTGCGAGAGCTGGTCAACCACTTGACGACTTATTGAATCTTTAGTGATTCTCTCCGTGTCACACGAAGGATCTTTTTCAGATCAAATATGTAAAGCATCATATTATAATACGCCGCGTACATACCAGGGGCTATGTCGTAGAACCACCATAAAACTCCTATGGCTAAGTGAAAGCGTTAACGCCCTATAGTCCGATTGCCTGGTTCGCCGCATTATCACCTCCTTCATGGACCAAGACGTTGGATCAAGAATGATTAAATGCTTTTCCAAACACCCCCGTACTTCCTACGAGGGGGCTGAAGCCGACGACTGGAAAACTTTCAGATTACATTAAAACGGCCGCACAGGAGGAACACAAGCTTTCGAGCAACACATAAAAATAGATTAACTATAAAATTGTGTATTACAATTCTCATACACCTCACTCAAGCATTATGCCTTTCAAGCATTGACCCTCTATCAAGCGGGTGGCCTCTAAGACGTCTTCAAAATAATGCTCTGGTTCATGGCGGTCCTTGCCCTTGGGTGGACTCTTCGCCGCAACATCGATGGCCTTCATCTTCTCCCAAAATGTCTTGACTCGAGCAAAGGCCATCCGTGCACCCTCAATGCACACCGACCGCTTCACAGCGTCGATACGTGGCACCGCAAAACAAGCCGCTGCACCAAGCCGAAGTAGCTATTCGGAACAGGCTCGGTAGGCCACAACCGGATTATGACGTTCTTCATGGTAGCGTCGGATATCCTATGAAGCTCGGCCCACTGGGACATCTGTTCATTCAACAACAGAGGGCGTTTTGATGTGCCAAATTGTGACCAGAAAATTTTCTCCGTTGCATACCCCTCTCGCGCTTGATAAAACTACGCCGCATCGGAAGAACTCTTCGACAAGTCTAAAAACTCATCCGGAGAACTCCACACTTGGTTAAGCTGAGCATAGTTCGGATCGCCAAACTTAGTCTGTAGCAAAAAGGGCTTACCAGCCGCAATCTCCCCTGCTTGCCGGATCTCCTCACGGGCTGCTCTGGATTTAGACAGCGCTTCTCTCGCCTCTTGTAAGGCCTTGTCAAGTTCAGCCGTTTTGGCTTCATTCTCCTTCTCAAGAAATTCACAGCGGCTAGTAGCATTTTGTAGTTCGAGCGCCATTGTCATGCCCAAGATGCGACCCTATCCTAGAGGAACTCGAAGGTCCCACCAAGAATAGAAGCGCATCTTGAAGACGCTTTTGCAAGGTGGATATCATTACATCAACAATACATAATAGATGGGGATACATACAAGGCATACAACTGCCGCAAGGATACATAAATACATCATATACAAGATCAACATCCGACTACGAATGAAACATAAACAGAAACTCAAAGAATATCCACCCTGCTAGCCCAGGTTGCCAACCAGGAACCTAACCCAAGATCGACGAAGAAGAAGAAGAACTCCAACACAAGCAAACATCGCTCTCGCGTCATGATCATCGCAAAAGCTGTACCTGCAACTGTTGGTGTAGTAATCTGTGAGCCACGAGGACTCAGCAATCCCATTACCATGGGTATCAAGACTAGCAAAGCTTGGTGGGTAAGGAAGGGGTAAAGTGGTGAGGTTGCAGCAGCGACTAAGCATGTGTGGTGGCTAACTTACGCAAATAAGAGCGAGAAGAGAAGCAAAGCAAGCGGTCGTCAACTAGTAATGATCAAGAAGTGATCCTGAACTCCTACATACGTCAAACATAACCCAAAAAACCGTGTTCTCCTCTCGGACAACCCCGAAAAGAGACAATCACGGTTACGCACACGGTTGGTGTATTTCAGAAGAGTTTACTTCAAGTTTACTACAACCGGATATTAAAAAATTCCCATCTGCCACATAACCATGCACGGCTTTCGAAAGTTCAAACCCTGCAGGGGTGTCCCAACTTAGCCCATCACAAGCTCTCACGATCAACGAAGGATATTCCTTCTCCCGGGAAGACTCGATCAGTCTCGGAATCCCAGTTACAAGACATTTCGACAATGGTAAAACAAATCCAGGAAAGCCGCCCGATGCGTCGACATCCCGATAGGAGCTGCACATATCTCGTTCTCAGGGCAACACCGGATGAGCAATCCGTACAACTAAAACCAGCCCTCAAGCTTCCCCGAGGTGGCGCTGCAAGGGGCTCTAGTTCGGGCCAACACTTAGAGAAGCATTGGCCCGGGGGGGGGGGCTAAATAAAGATGACCCTCGAGAGCGCGACTCCCAAGGGAAAAGTAGGTGGTGGTGAGGCAAATGGTAAAACCACGGTTGGGCCTTCTTTGGAGGAGTTTTATTCAAAGCTTAACTGTCAAGGGGGTCCCATAAATCACCCAACCGCGTGAGGGACGCAAAATCAACGAACATAACACCGGTATGACGGAAACTAGGGCGGCAAGAGTGGAACAAAACACCAGGCATAAGGCCGAGCCTTCCACACTTTACCAAGTATATAGATGCATTAATAATATAAGAGATATTGTGATATCCCAACATAAACATAATCCAACATGGAGCAATCTTCATCTTTACCTGCAACTAGCAATGCTATAAGAGGGGCTGAGCAAAAGCGGTAACATAGCCAAACAACGGTTTGCTAGGAAGGGTGACAAAGGTCAGAGGTTCATGGCAATTTGGGAGGCTTGAGCAGCAAGTGGTAGGTAACGCAGCATAGCGATAGAACGAAGCAACTAGCATAGCAATGATAGTAATGAGATCCAAGGTGACGGTCATCTTGCCTGATATCCCGCTAGGAAGAAGAACGAGTCCATGAGGAAGATGAAGCCACGAAGACAAACCAAGCGTAGTCGAACGAATCCTCACGATCGCAACGAAACGGGAACTATCGAGAGAAGCACACAACATGATAAACACACCACACATGAACAAGGCATGATGCTCAACCAAGTATGATGCATGGCAAAGCTACATGAGGCTACGCATGGCAAGAGATGATGCATACAAGAACAACACATCAAGGCAAGTTTAAGTGAGGCCGGAAACAACATAGAACAATTCCGGTAAGTCCCCATATGCAAATTTCGAAATTGGTCCAGATCTGAATAAACCTTACGTTCAAGTTATTAAACAGCAAGTTAAGATGCACCACGATGATCTACACGAAATTCTAGTCAAGTTACATATAAAGTTCATTTAATTTGGAGCTACGGCCTAGAAGATATGAGCAAAACAAGATAAACATGACATTGATGCAAAATGCATTCAAACATCAAGAGAACACATTCAAAACATGGATCCAACAAGTTAATATGAAACTACATGCAAAACTAAGCAAGTTTCATCTAAAGCACTCTCAAAACGGAGCAACGGTTCAACACATACACACTATACAAGTTTAAAGGACAAGCTGTCCAAAACAGCAACTAGGCATATTGCGAGCACCAAAACAACATGCTACAACACCACAATATGAAAACAGAAGGCATGGGCATGATGTACAGGTAAAGAATTACAAAACATGAACAATGAGCTATCTCCAGAAATCACTAGAACATGCTCAAAAGGACATGACAAGAATGCAAATAATATCAGCTTCACAGACTTGGTGGAAAACACTGGACATGGCAGAAATAACATCAGGTTGCAATGTTTAGAGCTATCAAACAACATGCTACAGGAACACATCATGGCAACCAAAGGCATGGAATGAATCTACTAGTTTCATATAACAAATGTCCCTTAGGGATCATGAGCCAAAAAGGCACAGAAGACATGATGGCACCCATGTAAATATAGCAAGTTCCGTAAACAGATTCAGACGGTGAAAATAACAGAGCATGGCATAAACCGAATTATGAAGGCATCTTTGCGAGCTCAAATCACTCATCACAAAGCTATGCATGACAAGACAAGCATACCTACAACAATATGACATGTTCATGAAGCTAAGCATGGCAAGAGCAAGTTCATAGCATGCTTGGATCACTAGCAACAACCATGGCACAATTGATTAACATGTAAACAATCTGCTAGGAACATTTTATATCAAAGGTAGAGCAAGTTTAAGACATGCTAGAGCACACCATATATGCAAACAGGGGCATGGACGGATATATCATAACATGTGTAACAAAACACCCTTAGTGAACATATCCAGATTATGCATATAATGACTTGTAGAAGCAGGTTTACATAGCATCACAACATATCAGTTTCAGACTCAGCAGAAATGACCAAGTCACAGAAATCAGCAACATCATGGAGGCTACTTTGCAAGCTTGTAACAACCAACAAATAGCATATCATGAAGAGCGGATTGCACCACAGCAAAGATGGCATGTTGTAGCTCATAACACATGTAGACATCATACTCAAAAGAAAATTACGCAAAAAGATATAAAAATGACAAATGAACAATTTCTGATAAACTACAGCCGACAACATTATATAGCACTCTTGAAACGATGATTAGAGCATCAAGATGGACTCTAATGAACATGACCCAATGCAACAAAATGATGAACATCTCAAGATAAACCTTTATATATATTATATGCATGAATCGGAGCACCGAGCACGGAGTTATGGCATGATGAACAGAGGCATAAAATTTCACAGATCTGGGACTTGGTGGAATTTTCACCTCCGCGGAAGTCAACGCGGGACGGAGGGATCCGGGACGGAGCGGATCGGGACGCCGGGAGGCCGTTTGGTTAGCTGTGCGGGTGGATCTGGCCCGGCCTCCCGGATCCGAGGCGGGGGATCTCCGGCGAGGCTTTGGCGGCTCCGGCGAGCGGTGTCGAGGGCGAGGGGCACCGGATCCGGTGAGGGAGACGGCAGCGCGGCGTCCAGGCGGCGGAGCAAGGCGGCACGTGGGGCGGCGGCGAGTGCATGCGGCTCGCGGGGCGCAGGAGGCGGTCGCCGGCACGGCCAGCGCGGCGGCGCGTTGTCGCACTGTGGCGGCGGTGGCCGGAGAAGGAGGCGAGGCGGCGGCGATGGCGACTTCGGCAGCGACGGGAGGGGCTGGGGGCTCGGGCGGCGGCGGGCGGGATGGGCCCGTGGCTCAATCCGCCCGGCGGGCTCGGGCGCAGTGGAGGAAGCCGGCGGGGCGAGGTGGCGCGCGCCGGTTGGAGGAGAGCGGCGGCGGGGTGACGCGGCACGCCCTCATTGGTCGGGCGACATGGCCGGCTGGACATGTCCGGCGGCGCGAGGGGGAAGAAGCTAGGGTTTGGACTCGAAAATTCGGAGGGAGGTGTATATTTATAGGTAGAGGGAGCTAGGGGTGTCCAAATGAGGTGCGGTTTTCGGCCACGCGATCGTGATCAAACGACTGAGAGCATGGAGGGGGTTTGGATGGGTTATTGGGCCACTTTGGTGGGGTGTTGGGCTGCACACAAAAGAGGCTTTTACGGTACCCCGGTTAACCGTTGGAGTATCAAACGGACTCCAAATGGCACGAAACTTGACAGGCGGTCTACTGGTGGTGTACCAAGGCCGCTTGACAAACCTCGGTCCATTCCGAGAATGTTTAACACCCGCTCACAATCAAGAGACAAAAGGGGGACGCCGGAGGACATAGGAGTGTCGGATTGCAAAACAGACAACGGGGAAAATGCTCGGATGCATGAGACGAACACGTATGCAATGCAATGCACATGATGACATGGCAAAAAAATGCAACACGCAAGCAAACGACATGGCAACGACGATGAATAACTGGAAGACACCTGGCACATCGAACTTGGGGCGTTACAGCCATCATGGATATCTTCTCCTCGTCCTGGCGCCGAGCAGCTTGTTCGGCTTTTAACTCAGCCGATGCCTTTTCGGCAGCCGCATTACTACACCGGGCCTGCTCCTTGGCCCGGGCTAGCTCCGCCCGCAGAACCTCAACTGCGGCAGCTCCATCTGTAGTCATGCATATTCAGTATACAATCTTTAGCGTCATGCTTTGCGATTCGTCAAGACGCCCGTTGATCAATGCAATGTCCTCCCTTGCTATATCAAGTTCTCGCTGGAGTTCGGCTACCTCCGTAGTCCGGGTAGTCGCCAGGGGGGAAACAACCTGTGTTCCAATGACAACAGATTATTACCTAAGCATATCTTTTTGATCCTCCGATCGCCTCCTTTGGGAAGGCAATCCGAGTCTCAGGCGCTACTATCTATACATAGGTGCATTCTGCGAATAAAAGTACAGCTGGAAAAATTACATCACAAACCTCGAAGCCTCTTAGCAGGCTCGTGATGGCCTCGTTTAATCCGCTCTTCGCAGATAGAACCTTCTCGACCACTGTACCCATCAAGGTATGGTGTTCCTCTGAGACGGACGCTTGTCGCAGCATGTCCGTCAACATGTCCGGCGCTTCCGGATCTTCAGAAGCCGCCGTAGGAGTACGGCCTTCCTCTGAAGGAATCCGTTTACTCATCTCCAGAATTATCTCTGGCTGTAAACCGGATAGTCCGGGGCCATCATTCCTGACCCCCGAACCCTGAGCGACAGAGGCGCCACCTTCGGGTAATGCTTTCTCTCCCTCCCCCCCCCCCACCCCGCACTGCTTGTCGCTCGGGAGAAACCCTCTGGGCCGACACCTCAAAGTCGCCCGCCCTGCTTGGCGAGGACGCCGGAGAGGGCGTATCACTCTCCATCATCTCCGAAAGAAGATCTCCCGAGGAAGAGGATAGTTGAGGAACTCCGGGCGCCAAACTGCGAAGACATTCGCATATTAGATGTTACTTCCGTAACAGGAAAGGAGTGGGATGTATTTAAAAGGACATTGCTTCACTTATGATTTGCCTGGAGGCCTGTCCTCATGATGGAGTTGTACGGCGACGTCGCTCGCTAGGCCCGAGCCGCCCGACGATGGCATTTTACCTCTCTTGGGAGACTTATCCTCCCAATTTTTGGAGGCGGCCCTCTTCTTGCCATGGGAAGAAGGGATGTTTGCTTCTCCTGCACCTTTGCCTTCGAGCGAAGGAGTTTCGGTTTCCCCGAACACGGTGTCTAGTCTACCTCCAGAACAAGGGTTACCTCTCGTCTCCCTGTTCTCGCCCTCCTTCGTAGGCACCTGGTGGGGTGTTGGGGCCAGCATCCTCGTCAGCATGGCGTCTGCTGAGTCTTCGGGAAGGGGGGCCGGACACCTGATTCGTTCCACTTTCTTTATCCAACCCTGGAAAGCGATGGTTTGCTCAGTATCTTAATACAGGGTGTTCGAATAAAAGGTGTTTGGAAATTGAATACTTACTGAGGTGTCCGGATGGTTACAGTCAAGGCCGATATCTTCGGTGGTGTCCGGCCATTGCTTTCGTTTCCTGAAAAACAATCTCCACATTCCTTCGTGCATAGTGCCAAAGAAGTGCTGAAGAGTCCGCGACCCTTCTGGATTAAACACCCACAGGCGGAGAGGCCGTCGCTGGCACGACAGGGTCCGGCGGACTAGCATTACTTGAACAACATCGACAGGATCGATGCCCTTCTCGGTGAGGCTTCGAATGCGACTCTTCGGAGTCCGCACTTCATCAACTGCTCCCCGGTCCAACCCCTTATTGATCCATGATGCAAGCTGAACTGGGGGGCTGGATCGGAACGCAGGCGCAGCTGCCCACTTGGAGCCACAAGGCTCGGTGATATAGAACCACCCCTGCTGCCATAAGTCGGAAGATTCGACAAAGGATCCTTTTAGCCAAACAGTGCTGGCAAGCTTGCTCACTGTGGCACCACCACACTCTGCCTGCTCCCCCTCTATCACTTGCGGCTTCACGTTGAAGGTCTTGATCCACAAGCCAAAGTGTGGAGGAGTCCGGAGGAAGGCTTCGCACGTGACGATAAATGCCGAGATGAGAAGAATAGAGTCCGGGGCCAGATCGTGAAAATCTAGCCCATAATAGAACATGAGCCCTCGGACGAAGGGGTTAAGTGCGAACCCTAACCCGCGGAGGAAGTGGGACACGAACACGACCCTCTTGCCAGATCTGGGGGTAGGGATAACCTGCCCCTCAATAGGAAGCCGATGAAGGATTTCTGCGGTCAGATACCTCGCCGCCCGAAGCTTTGCAATATCCTCCTTCGTAACAGAAGAAGCCACCCACCGGCCTTGACGGTTGGATCCGAGCATGATCGGAGCTTGTGGCGATTGAAACCCGGGTGTTGGAACTCGAGGTAGCAAGGGTTGAGGAAGAAGCAAGCGTGAAAGAAAAAGACGGGTCTGTACCCCTATATAAAGACCACGAATATCAAACGTCTCCTCCTGGGCCTCAAGAATTGCCTATTCCCAAGGAGTTGTACTCAAGTGACGGTTGGGTTACCCACGTCCAGGTTGATAAGAATCCCTTAAAAATGGGGGACACGATCTCCGCTTGGATAAGACGTGTCAATAAAACCACGTCTCAAAACGTGGGACGACGGGCTAGCCAACGGTTCGAAAATAATGACCGGGCAGGCGTGATGTCACATTACCAAAAAGTTGTCAGCGGATTGGACTCGTGGAATATTTTATTCTCTGCAGCTGTGTATACAGGTCCGGATACAATCATTGCATCTGAAGACTATCTTGGAGTTCAGAAAGGGGAACCCGCCTTGCAATGTCGAAGACAATTTGCACGCCGGACTCCTCGTCATTGAAGCCAGGTTCAGGGGCTACTGAGGGAGTCCTGGACTAAGGGGTCCTCGGGCATCCAGCCAATTATCCATGGGCCGGACTGATGAGCTATGAAGACACCAAGGCCGAAGACTGCACCCGTGTTCGGATAGGACTCTCCTTGGCGTGGAGGGCAAGCTTGGCGATCAACTATGAAGATTCCTTTCTATGTAACTGACTCTATGTAACCCTAGATCCCCCTGGTGTCTATATAAACCGGAGGGCTTAGTCTGGAAAGGATATATTCATTACCATAGTCATACAGGCTAGACTTCTAGGGTTTAGCCATCACGATCTTGAGGTAGATCAACTCTTGTAATACTCATGTTCATCAAGATCAATCAAGCAGGAAGTAGGGTATTACCTCCATAGAGAGGGCCCGAACCTGGGTAAACATCGTGTCCCCTGTCTCCTGTTACCATCAACCTTAGATGCGTAGTTCGGGACCCCCTACCCCGGTTTTGACACCGACAGTGACCCCATGACTTCTCATGCGCAAACCCTTACATGTTGAAATCACCCAAAATGATCCATTGAATGCTAGCCTGCTCAACCAAACTGCTCATAACCTCAAAGAACCTTGGCCTTTCTCTGTTTAGGCAGGGTGCACAAACAACAGGCAACAAAAAGGAGCTGCTGGTAGTGGTTGATGAGAACCTGATAGTGGCATGGTAATCATGAGCCGCCACAATCCATCCAGACAGAGAGCCAGAATCACAGGCAATAAGATTACCTGCCGAGGCACCATTTAAGGCATGACAACATGCTCATTAAGATTTCCAGGGAGGAATCTTCGCATCTTGAAATGAGAAAGAGAACTTGATTTTGTTTCTGCAAGCAACACAACACTAGGGCAGCTAGAGGTTATAACATCACGAACCAGCGAGCACTTGTCATCATCTCCAAGTCCACGAACATTCCAATTCAGTACTTTCATGAGATAAGAGTGAACTCGCAACCCAGGGAAAGAGAAAAAAAATGCACATGTATGCTCATGTAAATGCAAACGATGGAATTCATTGATAGTGGGCTCACTGAGCAACAGACGCAATACAAACTGACCAACAGATAAACTGGCAGACTAAACCTGAGACAATGTAAGCTATTGAACTGAACTAGCAAGATACAGACACGAGACTGATAGAAGCTGAAGACACACCCTGACACAAAAGAACCTAAATGCAAGGCGGACTCCAATAACATGAGGCAATGGCAATAAACAGCAACATAAGAGCTACTCATTGGGGTTGCCGAAGACGCGCACGTATGAAGCAAATGATCCATTGACAGGAGGAGAAGTTGCTGCTTCGTCGGAAACAGCACCGTTGGCAAGTGCCCAGGCTTGACCAAGGAAGTTTGTCGCATTGAGGTCACATTGTTGTGCTATTTGCTTCAGCTTTCCCCTAGTCATCGGAGTTGGGGTCTCCAGCAGCGGCAACTCCAGGAGGCCAGCAACAACAGCCGCCTTAGCCTTCTTGTGCCACGAGGAAGAAGGGCTAGAGTGGTGGGAAGAACCACTGCTGGAGCTCGAGAAGGACGCCTCTTTCCACTTGGAAGCTCGCTCCACCGAGCCGATGCGCACCCAATCATAGGCGCTCCTGATGCGTGGGCTGCGGCAGGGGGACTGAGAAGCGACCACTGCCTCCACGGGGATCACATCCCCTGCCTGGTGCTCGGCAGACTCCGGTGACCCAAGCACCACAGGATCCGTAGGAATAGAGCTCGTCGGTGGCTGGTTAGCAGAAGCCAGATTCAGATCGAGAGCCAACCCATCCGCAATAGTTGCAAGCTGCACCAGCAGGCCGTCGGCGACAAGGGGTGGGGAAGAGCTGAAGAGTTGGTGGGAAGTGATTGAGGTCTTCGGTAGCAGGCCCGCGTGGCGGCTCCGTGCAGCTAGAGAAGACAGTCGCAACATGAGGAGGGAGCGCTGCACAAGCCCTGTCCCTAAGGTCTATGGCCACAACTGGAGAGAAGTGGCCACTAGGAAGAATCCCCGGCTCTGGCGTTGGCACACGGTTGAAAGTCCATGAGAAGATGGGGAGTCGCTACCTCTTGAGCACTGTGTTGGTTTTCCCTTGAAGAGGAAAGGGTGATGCAGCAAAATAGCTAAGTATTTCCCTTAGTTTTTGAGAACCAAGGTATCAATCCAGTAGGAGACCACACGCAAGTCCCTCGTACCTACACAAACAAATAAGAACCTTGCAACCAACGCGATATAGGGGTTGTCAATCCCTTCACGGCCACTTGCAAAAGTGAGATCTGATAGAGATAGTAAGTTAATATTTTTGGTATTTTTTTGATAAAGATTGAAAGTAAAGAATGCAAAATAAAAGGTGACAGAAATAACTAGGTGCGGGAGATTAATATAATGAAAATAGACCCAGGGGCCATAGGTTTCACTAGTGGCTTCTCTCAAGATAGCATAAGTATTACGGTGGGTGAACAAATTACTGTTGAGCAATTGATAGAATAGTGCATAGTTATGAGAATATCTAGGCATGATCATGTATATAGGCATCACGTCCGCGACAAGTAGACCGAAACGATTCTACATCTACTACTATTACTCCACACATCGACCGCTATCCAAAGCATGCATCTAGAGTATTAAGTTCATAAGAACAGAGTAACACATTAGGCAAGATGACATGATGTAGAGGGATAAACTCAAGCAATATGATATAAACCCCATCTTTTTATCCTCGATGGCAATAATACAATACGTGTCGTTTGCTCTTCTGCCACTGGGATGGAGCACCGCAATATTGAATCCAAAGCTAAGCACTTCTCCCATTGCAAGAAAGATCAATCTAGTAGGCCAAACCAAACTGATAATTCGAAGAGACTTGCAAAGATATCAAATCATACATAAAAGAATTCATAGGAGATTCAAATATTGTTCATAGATAATCTTGATCATAAACCCACAATTCATCGGATCTCGACAAACACACCGCAAAAAGATTTACATCGAATAGATCTCCAAGAAGATCGAGGAGAACTTTGTATTGAGATCCAAAGAGAGAGAAGAAGCCATCTAGCTAATAACTATGGACTCGAAGGTCTGAGGTAAACTACTCACACATCATCGAAGAGGCTATGGTGTTGATGTAGAAGCCCTCCGTGATCGATTCCCCCTCCGGCGGAGCGCCGGAAAAGGCCCCAAGATTGGATCTCACAGATACAGAGAGTTTCGGCGGTGGAAATAGGGTTTCATCATGCTCCTGGATGTTTTCGGGGTATATGAGTATATATAGGCAAAGGAAGTTGGTCAGGGGAGCCACAAGGGGCCCACGAGGGTGGGGGCGCGCCCACCCCCTGGGGCGCGCCTCCCGGCCTCGTGGCCTCCTCGCTTCTTTCTTGACGTCCACTCCAAGTCCCCTGGATTGCGTTTGTTCCAAAAATCACTCTCTCGAAGGTTTCATTCCGTTTGGATTCCGTTTGATATTCCTTTTCTGCAAAACACTGAAATAGGCAAAAAAACAACAATTTGCACCGGGCCTTCGGTTAGTAGGTTAGTCCCAAAAATGCATAATAAAGCCCATTAAACATCCAAAATAGAGAATATAATAGCATGGAACAATCAAAAATTATAGATACGTTGGAGACGTATCAGGTGTGTGGTGCGCTCGCAGATGCCTATGGCCGGGAAGTGGGCCTCCACAGGGAAGAGGTCACCATGCATGAGGGAGAGCAGTGGCCCGACTGTGGGAAGCAGGATGATATGAACGTTGGGCTTGGGTGGGTACTTGCTCTCCACCGCACGCAGCAGCTGCATGGTGCGTGGGTAGAGGCCGCCACCGACCAAAGTGGGCCAGAACTTGAAGAGAAGCGAACGACAACTTTCCCATGCGATCCTTCAGATAGTCAAAGCAACCGTCTGATGACCCACAAGTATAGGGGATCAATTGTGGCTCTTTTCGATAAGTAAGAGTGTCGAACCCAACAAGGAGCAGAAGGAAATGACAGGTGGTTTTCGGCAAGGTAATGTCCGCAAGTGCTGAAATTGTAAGTAACAGAGTAGTTTGATAGCAAGATAATTTGTGACGAGCAAGTAATGATAATAGTAACAAAAGTGCAGCAAGGTAGCCCAATCATTTTGAGGCAAAGGACATGCCAAAATGGTCTTTTAT
This sequence comes from Aegilops bicornis, assembly GCA_021605145.1. Taxonomy (NCBI): domain Eukaryota; kingdom Viridiplantae; phylum Streptophyta; class Magnoliopsida; order Poales; family Poaceae; genus Aegilops; species Aegilops bicornis. Next base: position 181,631,853 of record CM038671.1, on the reverse strand, counting down.
AGTAAGCAAAGCATTCTTGAGGGTACACGGGAATTTCATCTAGTCACTTTCATAATGTTGATTCGATTTGTGTTCGCTACTTTGATAATTTGATATGTGGGTGGATCGGTGCTTACTTGAACAAACCTCCTACTTATGATTAACCCCCTCACAAGCATCCACAACTACGAGAAAAGTATTAAGAATAAATTCTAACCATATCATTAAACTTTTGGATCTAATCGGTCCCTTACGGAATAGTGCATAAACTAGGGTTTAAGCTTCTGTCACTCTCGCTACCCATCATCTAATAACTACTCCACAATGCATTCCCTTAGGCCCAAATATGGTGAAGTGTCATGTAGTCGACGTTCACATGACACCACTAAGGGAATCACAACATGCATACTATCAAAATATCGAACACATATCAAGCTCACATGATTACTTGCAACATGATTTCTCACGTGACCTCAAGAACAAAAGGAACTACTCACAAATGATAATCATGCTCGAGATCAGAGGGGTATTAAATAGCATAATGGATCTGAACATATAATCTTCCACCAACTAAACCATATAGTAACCAACTACAAGATGTAATCAACACTACTAGTCACCCACAAGCACCAATCTATAGTTCCAGTACAAAGATTGAACACAAGAGATGAACTAGGGTTTGAGAGGAGATGGTGCTATTGAAGATGTTGATGGAGATTGCCCTTCCCAAGATGGGAGAGTTGTTGGTGATGATGATGACGATGATTTTCCCCTCCAGGAGGGAAGTTCCCCCGGCGGAATCGCTCCGCCGGAGGGCAAAAGTGCTCCTGCCCAAGTTCCGCCTCGAGACGGCGCCGCTCCGTCCCGAAAGTCCTCTCTCATTTTTTCTAGGTAAAAATGACTTATATACCAGAAGATGGGCACCTGAGGTGGGCCTGGGTGAGCACAACCCACCAGGGCGCGCCTGGGCTTCCTGGCGTGCCCAGGTGGGTTGCTCCCACCTGGTGGGCCCCCTGTGGTAGTTATTTGCTCCAATATTCTTCAAATATTCCATAAAAAATCTCTGTGAAGTTTCAGCTTATTTGGAGTTGTGCAGAATAGGTGGCCTGACGTAGCTTTTCCAGGTCCAGATTTCCAGCTGCCGGATTCTCCCTCTTTGTGTGTACCTTCATATTATGAGAGAAAAGGCATTAGAATTACTCCAAAAAGCATTATTATGCATAAAAACATCATAAATAAAAGTAGGAAAACATGATGCAAAATGGGCGTATCAACTCCCCCAAGCTTAGACCTCGCTTGCCCTCAAGCAAAAACCGAAATTGAAAAACATGTACACATGCTTAGAGAGAGAGAGAGAGGTGTCGATAAAAACAAAATACAGACATAGAAGCATCATGCAGATTATTATAACAACAACAAACATACGACTTTTATCATAGAGATCTTATCATAAACTTCTCATGAATAAGTAACAGTTCATCACACAATTGAAGTATAAAGCATAAACTGTATTAGAAACCAACAAACTATGCTCTTCGTCAACTTTGCAACTACAATTCATCATCTTTTCAGGAAGGGTCACGTATCGAAGCCTTTAGGCAAGTCCACATACTCAACCATCATATAGTCTTCTATGATTTCTAACACTCACCTCATACACATGAGCAAAACGTTTCAACCGGACACATAGAAAGATAGGGGCTTATAGTTTCGCCTCCCAACGTATTCACCTCAAGGGTGATGTCAACAATAATAACTCATGCCACCCATATTCAACTGGACATATGTGCCTAGATCTTTCCTCACCACATGATGCTTGTCAAAGGAGAAAAATAAAAGGAATAGAGAGAATTTTTTTTGACTCTTGCACAAAAGTAAATACATAAAAGTAAAAGATATGCCCTTCCCAGAGGGAAGCAGAGGTTGCCATGCGCTTATTTTTTGTATGCTCAACCCCTTAGTGCAAAAGAACGTCCCGTTGCATTGCCCCTTGTGATAGCGACCTTTATTATGCAGTTTGTCGCTTTTATTCTTCACCATCACAAGTTCGTGCAATGCTCAATTTTCTCTTACACTAAATGATCTCACACATTTAGAAGCAATTTTTATTGCCTTATTGCACCAATGACAACTTACTTGAGGGATCTTGCTCAATCCCTAGGTAGGTATGGTGGACTCTTGAAAATAAGATTTGGGTTTAAGGGTTTTTGGATGCAAAAGTAGTATATCTACTTAGTGCGGAATTTTTGGCTAGCAAAGATAGGGGCAAGCACCACATGTTGAAGGATCTATGGCAATATAACTTCTATGCTGTTGGGGATATTACTACTGGGTGTAAACCGGCCAGGAGAGGCCAGGTTAACCCCATCAGCAGTTTATTATCTTTGAAGCCTATGAAGACGGACAATGACGCTTTATGAAGGCCCAGGGCCCAGAACCAGTTTAAGGCATGTAGACGTAAATCGGCATTGCTATGTAACTTGTGTTGTAAGGTAGAGAGAGAGGAGAACGAGCCGGACACGTTTATGAGCCGGCCTCGGGATTCTGTAAACCGACGGGCGTCAACCTATGTATATAAGGGGACGACCCGGCGGCGGTTCAGAACAACAGACAACAACTCGAGACTCAGGCAAAACATATTCGCTCCCTGATCATCGAAACCCCAGCAATTCCATCACAACTAGACGTAGGCTTTTACCTTCATCGTAAGGGGCCGAACTAGTATAAAACTCTCTTGCGTCCCTTGTCCGCTTTAACCCCTTTAAGCTAACCCGTAGCGATGGCTCCACGACTAAGTCATTTCTCTTGGACATCTGCCGTGACAAAACCACGACAGTTGGTGCCCACCGTGGGCTATCACACGATGGTTTCAAGTTCTTGGAGGGCCGCTTCGAAGGACTCAAGGGTTACACTGTGGGCCGGATGACCAAGAGTCGTCGCGGCAAGCTCTGCATCAACGATGCAGGCTGGGGCCCCGAGGACGGCTCAATTGAGTACGGGTACCGGGTCCCCTTTGGTGGCATACACGTTTTCATTGTCAAGGTCGGTGAACCGGGCCCTGAGCCGGACATCTGTACCGACCTCGTCGAAACGGCTCAGCGTGCGAGATCTGCCCGGGTCAAGCCTTTCATGAAGCGTGCCTTCGTGGGAGTCATCCATGGAGGAGAATCTAAGGACAGATCGGAATCTGGTGGTGAAACCGTTGTTTATTCTGTTGACGAGACATCGACCGGAGAGACCGAGTCGTTATACCAGTTACAAGATGGCCGGATTGGGGGCTGTTCCGATGGCGACAGTATTCCGGACCCCTCTGATCTGCCAAACCGGGTTGCGATCTTCATGGCCGGTACGCAACCGGCGCTCCACTCTTCGACCGCAGCAGCGATGATTTCCGGATCAGCAACGGCAACAGCGGCCGGGCCAGGAGGCCCTGTGCGACCGCCAGCTCAGGTTCTATCTGATTTGTTTGACGCGTTGGCAACGCTGATGGCGGAAGCTAACCCGGCGGATCAGGAGGCACACAATGCGGAAATCGCAAAAGTGACAGATCAGATTACCCAGGCCAAAGCCGACTTGGCAGCTGAGGATACCAGGATGGCCGTGGAGCGGGCCGCTTTGGATGCACAGGCCTACCGGCTTATGCTGGATCAGAGTGCGTCGAACGAAGTTCTGAAGAGGAGGTACCGGTCTCGCCTACCGCCGGTTTATGATGCTAGAAATCTCTTTAACACCCCAGGAGCAGGGACCAATAATCCGCCGGTGGTAAACCGGGCGGAGGAACCTGGAGCCGGGGCGCCGGTTCAGCCACGTTTGGTGGATCCGCCTCGCCAGAACAACATTGTAGCACCACATGTCCCCACGCTGCCGGGTCTTTACTCTAACCCGATGGACAACCTTTTTGCTGCCGCTTCATGGCTGGAGGCCATCCCGATCAAAGGCGATTCTCCGGCGGCGGTCGAGACGCGTCGGGTTAAGGAGCTTCTTCGAACAGCCTTGGTTCAACAGGAGGCTTATTCGTATAGTCGCGATCGGATTCATTCCACTCCCCATCCAAGCCGGAGTTACAGCAGGCGTATGGATGAACCGGAGGTGTCCAGCAATGCGCGGAACCGTGAACCGCCCCGTGGCAATAACCCGGCGGGCGGTGCCGGTGAGGCTCAGGAGGTGGTGGACCGGGCTCAGGCACGCAGAGAGGCCGAATTAGCAGCACAACATGAAGCCTGTCAGCCTACTCCGGTTCGTCCAACTACATCAGTGGAGCCAGGGGTTACCTCTAGTTCTTTGTGAGTGTCGTGTCTTGTTCCAGCATTGCGCAACGTGCGCCTGCCCAGGGATTTCAAAGGCCCGCGCAAGGTGCCGAATTACACTCCCGATTTATCCCCAGAGACATGGGTTGAAAGCTATGAGATGGCCATGGAGATGCTAGATGTGGATGATGCGGCGTGTGCAAAATACTTCACCATGATGCTAGAAGGGACGTCCCGTACTTGGCTAAAGAGTTTACCGGCTAATTCTATCAGATCATGGGCCGAGTTGAGAGCCCGGTTTATCTAGAATTTCAAGGATACATGCAAGCAGCCCATGTCAATTGTGGACTTAGCTGCCTGTGTCCAGGAGGAAGGAGAGTCAACAACCCGTTGGGTGCGCCGGGTTTCGGAAATTTTGCATTCATCGGACCGCACCAACGCTGATACCGCAGTTTTAACATTGGAAGGCAAATGCCGGTTTGAACCCTTGAAATTGAAATTGGGACGGCTCAAACGTCATTGTAATGACATGGGAACCCTTATGGTTGCTCTCGTGAAGTATGCCGATTCTGATAGTACCAAGGATCCCGAGTCTGATGATGATAAGACAGGGAAGGGAAAAAGGAGCGGCAACGCTAAGGGGCAGCACCACAACCCGGTGGGTCATGGAAACGGCGACAAGCGTAAAGCGGACCATGGCTTAGACGTCGTGGCTAATACCAGCACGCAGGACAAGGGCCAATGACATAAGGGTAAACCGCCCCAGCGTGGTGGAGCACCAAGTCCTAACCCGGACCGCCTATCTTATCTGTTGAACCAGCCTTGCCCAAAACATGGGACGAAGGAGATTCCGTCCACACACCTCTGGAAAGATTGTTACATCATGCAAGAGTTCAAAAATTCTAATTCTTTCCAGTATGATCATGGACCGGGTGGCGGTTCGGGCCCCGGATCTCATGGGCCGGGTTATGGTGGAGGCAGCTCTGGTTCAGGTTTTCATGGTAACCAGAGCGGGCATGGCAATCAAGGCAATCAGGGCAACCAAGGTGGTTATAACAATCAGGGGAATCAGCAACAGCAGCAGCAGTCGGGTTACCAGAGCAACCCGAAGCAGTTGAATAGCGGACAGTATCATGTCTTCACCACTAGCCTGGACAAGCGCGATCAGAAGCTTCATAAAAGGGCAGTGAATGCCGTTGAACCGGCGGTTCCCCGTTATTTATGCTAGTCCAAGCAGCCGGTTGTGTGGAGTAGAGAAGATCATCCGCCCCGGGTTGACAATCCGGGTCATCTGGCACTGGTGGTGGCACCTCAGGTGGGAGGTTATAAGTTCACAAAAGTACTCATGGATGGAGGGAGTAGTATCAATATCCTTTATTATGAAACTTTCCGTCGCATGGGGTTAACAGATAAAAATCTTAAACCGTCCAATACGGTGTTCCATGGTGTGGTGCCTGGTAAATCGGCATATCCTGTTGGTAAGATAGCTATAGAGGTGGCTTTTGGAGATGAGCATGATTCAAGATCAGAAACTTTGACCTTTGAGGTGGTGAAGATCAGAAGCCTGTATCATGCCCTGTTCGGACGGCCAGTTTATGCTAAGTTTATGGCACGACCTTTTTATGTTTATCTACAGCTCAAGATGCCGGGTAACAAAGGAACTATAACCGTGCATGGGAGCCGCAAGATCGCTCTGGAGTGTGAGGAAGGTGATGCGGCTTATGCTGAGTCGGTTTGTGCGACAGAAGAGCTGAAGTTATACAAAGACAATGTTGATCTGGCAGATATGACTTCATTAAAGAAGCCAACTATAGAGCATGATCCGACCCTGAAGTTTAAATCGGCTGATGAGACTAAGCCTGTTGACTTCGTGCCTGGCGATTCGTCCAAGCAGTTTAGCATCAGCACTAACTTGGATCCGAAATAGGAAAGTGCGCTCATCGGGTTCATCCGTAAGAATCAGGACATCTTTGTGTGGAAACCTTCTGACATGCCAGGTGTACTGAGAGAACTCGCTGAGCACACTCTCAATGTTGATCCCAAGTATAAACCAGTCAAGCAGTTTCTCCGCCGGTTCAATGAAGAAAGACGCAAAGCTATTGGAGAAGAAGTAGCCAGGCTATTGGCGGCTGGATTTATCGTTGAAGTATTCCATCCTGAGTGGTTGGCTAATCCGGTGCTGGTTCTTAGAAAGAACGACACTTGGCGTATGTGTGTACACTACACAGATCTCAACAAAGCTTGTCCAGCAGATCCTTTTGCCCTCCCCCGTATTGATCAAATTATTGATGCTATGACGGGCTGCGAGTGTTTAAGCTTTTTGGATGCATATTCTGGTTATCATCAGATCAAAATGGCAGTTAAGGACCAGGAGAAGACAACCTTCATAACTCCCTTTGGAGCCTTCTGCTATGTGTCCATGCCCTTTGGGCTCAAGAGTGCCCAGGCGACTTATCAACGGTGTGTGCAGAATTGTCTTCATAAACAGATCGGCCGCAATGTTCACACCTATGTGGATGATATTGTGGTGAAAGCAAGGAAGAAGGAGACATTGATTGATGACTTGAAAGAAACCTTTGATAACCTGCGGGTTTATAAAATGATGCTTAATCCGGCCAAGTGCGTCTTTGGTGTACCTGCAGGCAAGCTCTTGGGCTTATTGGTGTCAAACCGGGGTACTGAAGCTAATCCGAAAAAGATCAAGGCCATCACTTCCTTGTCCAAACCAAAGTGTATCAATGATGTTCAACGCCTGGCAGGCCGGATTGCCGCGTTGAGCCGGTTTATCAGTCGCCTTGGTGAGAAGGCCATCCCTTTGTATCAGATGCTGAAGAAAACGGATAACTTTGTCTGGAGTGACGCCGCTAATGAAGCATTTGAGGACTTAAAGCGGCAGCTGGCTAATCCGCCGGTTCTTGCTGCTCCAATTGACAAAGAGCCATTGTTGCTATATGTGGCAGCTAACGCCCGGGCTGTTAGTCTGGCTATTGTGGTGGAGCGCAAGGAAGCTGGGAAGGAATATCCGGTTCAACGACCAGTTTACTATATCAGTGAGGTACTTATTGAGTCCAAGCAGAGGTACCCGCATTGGCAAAAATTGGTGTATGGGGTTTTTATAGCAAGCCGGAAGCTTAAGCAGTATTTCCAAGGTCATCCCATCACGGTGGTCAGCTCTGCTCCTTTGGGGGATATAATCCATAACAGGGAAGCAACTGGCCGGATTGCTAAGTGGGCTATAGAGCTCGGGCCTCACGGGTTGAAATACATACCCCGAACAGCGATCAAATCTCAGGCACTTGTGGATTTCATCAACGACTAGACAGAATTACAAGCGCCAGAGGAGAAGCCGGATCATACTTATTGGACTATTCATTTTGATGGGTCAGGAAATTGGAGGGCTCGGAGGCTGGAGTCGTATTAACTTCCCCACGAGGTGATAAGTTTTGTTATGTTCTCCATTTAATGTTCCCTTGAACTAACAATGCAGCTGAATATGAGGCTTTACTCCATGGTCTTCGGATGGCTAAGGAGATGAACCTAAGCCGAGTTCAGTGCTTCGGTGACTCAGACCTGGTGGCTGATGTCTACTACGCAACCTTCTTCTTGTAGACGTTGTTGGGCCTGCAAGTGCACAGATTTGTAGGACAATAGCAAATTTCCCTCAAGTGGATGACCTAAGGTTTATCAATCCGGGGGAGGCGTAGGATGAAGATGGTCTCTCTCAAGCAACCCTACAACCAAATAACAAAGAGTCTCTTGTGTCCCCAACACACCCAATACAATGCTAAATTGTATAGGTGCACTAGTTCGGCGAAGAGATGGTGATACAAGTGCAATATGGATGGTAGATAAAGGTTTTTGTAATATGAAAATATAAAAACAGCAAGGTAACAAGTGGTAAAAGTGAGCGTAAACGGTATTGCGATGCTAGGAAACAAGGCCTAGGGTTCATACTTTCACTAGTGCAAGTTTTCTCAACAATAATAACATAATTGGATCACATAACTATCCCTCAACATGCAACAAAGAGTCACTCCAAAGTCACTAATAGCGGAGAACAAACATAGAGATTATGGTAGGGTACGAAACCACCTCAAAGTTATTCTTTCGGATCGATCTATTCAAGAGTTCGTACTAGAATAACACCTTAAGACACAAATCAACCAAAACCCTAATGTCACCTAGATACTCCATTGTCACCTCAAGTATCCGTGGGCATGATTATACGATATGCATCACACAATCTCAGATTCATCCAACCAACATAAAAGTACTTCAAAGAGTGCCCCAAAGTTTCTACCGGAGAGTCAAGAAAACGTGTGCCAACCCCTATGCATCGGTTCATGGGTGGACCCTGCAAGTTGGTCACCAAAACATACATCAAGTGGCACGTGATATCCCATTGTCACCACAGATACGCACGGCAAGACATACATCAAGTGTTCTCAAATAAAGACTCAATCCGATAGGATAACTTCAAAGGGGAAACTCAATTCATCACAAGAGAGTAGAGGGGGAGAAGAAACATAAATCCAACTATAATAGCAAAGCTCGCGATACATCAAGATCGTGCCATAGAGGGAACACGAGAGAGAACACGAGATAGAGAGATCAAACACATAGCTACTGGTACATACCCTCAGCCCCGAGGGTGAACTACTCCCTCCTCGTCATGGAGAGTGCTGGGATGATGAAGATGGCCACCGGTGAGGGTTTCCCCCTCCGGCAGGGTGCCGGAGCAGGGTCCCGATTGGTTTTTGGTGGCTCTCGAGGCTTGCAGCGGCGGAACTCCCGATCTAATCTCTGTTCTGGAAGTTTTAGAATACGTAGGTATATATGGGTGAAAGAAGCACGTCAGGGGAGCCACGAGGGCCCCACGAGGTAGGGGCGAGCCCTAGGGGGGTGGGTGCGCCCCCCACACTCGTGGCTTCCTCGTTCCTTCCTTGACGTGGGGTCCAAGTCCATCCGGTAGCTTTCCTTCCAAAAATAACTTCTCTAGTTGATTTCGTTCCGTTTTGACTCCGTTTGATATTCCTTTTCTTCGAAATACTGAAATAGGCAAAAAACAGCAAATCTAGGCTGGGCCTCCGGTTAATAGGTTAGTCCAAAAAGTAATATAAAAGTGGATAATAAAGCCCAATATTGCCCAAAACAGTAGATAATATAGCATGGAGCAATCAAAAATTATAGATACGTTGGAGACCTATCAAGCATCCCCAAGCTTAATTCACCTTTCGTCCTCGAGTAGGTAAATGATAAAAAAGATAATTTTTGATGTGGAATGCTAGTTTGCATAATTTCATTGTAATTCTTCTTAATTGTGATATGAATATTCAGATTCGAAAGATTCAAGACAAAAGTTCATATTGACATAAAAGTGATAATACTTCAAGCATACTAACAAAGCAATCATGTCTTCTCAAAATAACATGGCCAAAGAAAGCTATCCCTACAAAATCATATAGTCTGGCTATGCTCCATCTTCCCCACACAAAGTATTTAAATCATGCACAACCCCAATGACAAGCCAAGCAATTGTTTCATACTTTTGACATTCTCAAAACTTTTTCAATCTTCACGCAATACATGAGCGTGAGCCATGGACATAACACTTTAGGTGGAATAGAATGGTGGTTGTGGAGAAGACAAAAAGGGAGAAGATAGTCTCACATCAACTAGGCGTATCAACGGGCTATGGAGATGCCCATCAATAGATATCAATGTGAGTGAGTAGGGATTGCCATGCAACGGATGCACTAGAGCTATAAGTATATGAAAGCTCAATAAAAGAAACTAAGTGGGTGTGCATCCAACTCGCTTGCTCACGTAGACCTAGGGAATTTTGAGGAAGCCCATCATTGGAATATACAAGCCAAGTTCTATAATGAAAATTCCCACTAGTATATGAAAGTGACAACATAGGAGACTCTCTATCATGAAGATCATGGTGCTACTTTGAAGCAGAAGTGTGGTAAAAGGATAGTAACATTGTCCCTTCTCTCTTTTTCTCTCATTTTTTTAGTTTTTTTATTTTTTATTCGGGCCTTTTCTCTTTTTTTATGGCCTCTTTTTTTTCGTCCGAAGTCTCATCTCGACTTATGGGGGAATCATAGTCTCCATCATCCTTTCCTCACTTGGGACAATGCTCTAAAAATGATAATCATCACACTTTTATTTTCTTACAACTCATGAATTACAACTCGATACTTAGAACAATAATATGACTCTATATGAATGCCTCCGGCGGTGTACCGGGATGTGCAATGACTCATGAGTGACATGTATGAAAGAATTATGAACGGTGGCTTTGCCACAAATATGATGTCAACTACATGATCATGCTAGCAATTTGACAATGATGGAGCGTGTCATAATAAATGGAGCGGTGGAAAGTTGCATGGCAATATATCTCGGAATGGCTATGGAAATGCCATGATAGGTAGGTATGGTGGCTGTTTTGAGGAAGATATATGGTGGGTGTATGATACCGGCGAAAAGTGCGCGGTATTAGAGAGGCTAGCAATGGTGGAAGGATGGGAAAAAGTGCGTATAATCCATGGAATCAACATTAGTCATGAAGAACTCATATACTTATTGCAAAAATCTACAAGTTATCAAAGCAAAGTATTACGCGCATGCTCCTAGGGGGATATATTGGTAGGAAAAGACCATCGATCGTCCCCGACCGCCACTCCTAAGGAAGACAATCAATAAATAAATCATGCTCCGACTTCATCACATAACGGTTCACCATAATGCATGCTACGGGAATCACAAACTTTAACACAAGTATTTATCAAATTCACAACTACTCAACTAGCATGACTGTAATATCACCATCTTCATATCTCAAAACAATCATCAAGCATCAAACTTCTCTTAGTATTCAACACACTCATAAGAAAGTTTTAACTATTTTTGATTACCTAGCATATTAAGATTATTTAAGCAAATTACCATGCTATTTAGGACTCTCAAAATAATATAAGTGAAGCATGAGAGTTCATCTAATTCTTCAAAATAAAACCACCACCGTGCTCTAAAAGATATAAGTGATGCACTAGAGCAAATGACAAACTACTCCGAAAGATATAAGTAAAGATCAATGAGTAGTCGAATAATTGTGCAACTATGTGAAGACTCTCTAACATTAAAGAATTTCAGATCTTGGTATTGTATTCAAACAGCAAGCAAAGCAAAATAAAATGACATTGCAAGGATAGCACAACTCATGTGAAGAAGCAAAGACTAGGCTCAACCGATGCTAACCGATAGTTGTTGAAGAAGAAAGGTGGGATGCCTACCGGGGCATCCCCAAGCTTAGATGCTTAAGACTTCTTGAAATATTATCTTGGGGTGCCTTGGGCATCCCCAAGCTTGAACTTTTTTGTCTTCTTAATTCCTCTCATATCATGGTTTCTCTTTTTATCAAAAGCTTCATTCACAACAAACTCAACAAGAACTCGTGAGATAGGTTAGTATAAACCAATGCAAAACCTTATCATTTTCTACTGTAACAAATCACTAACATTATTATTCAACATTGCATACTAAATTACTCTTCATATTTAATACTCATATCATCAAATAGAATCATTAAACAAGCAAACATATGCAAACAATGCAAACATAACAGCAATCTGCCAAAACAGTACAATCTGTAAAGAATGCAAGAGTATAAATACTTCCCTAACTCCAAAAATTATGAACTAAAATTCCCACTGTAATAAATTTATCATAGCTCAATATGCAAAAAGATTAAACATTATACCACTCTCTGAATTTTCTAGGGAATTTTTGCAACAGAGTTAAACTTTCTGTTTTCAAACAGCAACATGTATAGTAGCAAAATAAGCATGGCAAAGGCTATCCTTGACTTTTTTTTATTGAAACTAAAGATGCAAAACATTACTATAAATAACAGTAAGCAAATACTAATAAAATAAAATTACGCTCCAAGCAAAACACATATCATGTGGCGAATAAAAATATAGCTCCAAGTAAAGTTACCAATGAACGAAGACGAAAGAGGGGATGCCTTCCGGGGCATCCCCAAGCTTAGACGCTTGGTTATCCTTGAATATTACCTTGGGGTGCCTTGGGAATCTCCAAGCTTAGGCTCTTTCCACTCCTTATTCCATAGTCCATCGAATCTTTACCCAAAACTTGAAAACTTCACAACACAAAACTTAACAGAAAACTCGCAAGCTCCGTTAGCGAAAGAAAACAGAACACCACATCAAGTTACTGTAATGAACTCATTATTTATTTATATTGGTGTTAAACCTACTGTATTCCAACTTCTCTATGGTTTATAAACTATTTTACTAGCCATAGATTCATCAAAATAAGCAAACAACACACGAAAAACAGAATCTGTCAAAAACAGAACAGTCCGTAGTAATCTGTAACTAACGCAAACTTCTGGAACTCCAAAAATTCTAAAATAAATTGGTGGACCTGAGGAATTTGTATAGTAATCATCTTCAAAAATAATCAACTAAATAGCACTTTCCAGTAAAAAATTTAAGCTAATCTCGTGAGCGCTAAAGTTTCTGTTTTTTACAGCATGATCATAAAGACTTCACCCAAGTCTTCCCAAAGGTTCCACTTGGCACAAACAGTAATTGAAACACAAAACCACATCTAAACAGAAGCTAGATGGATTATTTATTACTAAACAGAACCAAAAAGTAAGAAACTAAAATAAAATTGGGTTGCCTCCCAACAAGCGCTATCGTTTAACGCCCCTAGCTAGGCATGATGATTTCAATGATGCTCACATAAAAGATAAGAATTGAAACATAAAGAGAGCATCATGAAGAATATGACTAGCACATTTAAGTATAACCCACTTCCTATGCATAGGGATTTTGTGAGCAAACAACTTATGGGAACAAGAATCAACTTGCATAGGAAGGTAAAACAAGCATAACTTCAAAACTTTAAGCACATAGAGAGGAAACTTGATATTATTGCAATTCCTACAAGCATATATTCCTCCCTCATAATAATTTTCAGTAGCATCATGAATTAATTCAACAATATAACCAGCACCTAAAGCATTCTTTTCATGATCTACTAGCATAGAAATTTTATTACTCTCCACATAAGCAAATTTCTTCTCATGAATAATAGTGGGAGCAAACTCAACAAAATAACTATCATATGATTGAAAATTAAGATCAAGATGACAAGTTTCATGGTTATCATTATTCTTTAAAGCATACGTGTCATCACAATAATCATCATAGATAGGAGGCATGCTTTCATCATAGTAAATTTGCTCATCAAAGCTTGGGGGACTAAAAATATCATCTTCATCAAACATAGCATCCCCAAGCTTGTGGCTTTGCATATCATTAGCATCATGGATATTCAAGGAATTCATACTAACAACATTGCAATCATGCTCATCATTCAAAGATTTAGTGCCAAACAATTTAATGCATTCTTCTTCTAACACTTTGGCACAATTTTCCTTTCCATCATACTCACTAAAGATATTAAAAAGATGAAGCGTACGAGACAAACTCAATTCCATTTTTTTGTAATTTTATTTTATAAACTAAACTAGTGCTAAAATAAGAAACAAAAAGATTCGATTTCAAGATCTAAAGATATACCTTCAAGCACTCACCACCCCGGCAACGGCGCCAGAAAAGAGCTTAGTTGACGGGGTGTGAGTGAGTGCCGCTTACCTAGCCTCCCCGGCAACGGCGCCAGAAAAGAGCTTGATGTCTACTACGCAACCTTCTTCTTCTAGACGTTGTTGGGCCTGCAAGTGCACAGGTTTGTAGGACAGTAGCAAATTTCCCTCAAGTGGATGACCTAAGGTTTATCAATCCGTGGGATGCTGAGGATGAAGATGGTCTCTCTCAAGCAACCATGCAACCAAATAACGAAGAGTCTCTTGTGTCCCCAACACACCCAATACAATGGTAAATTGTATAGGTGCACTAATTCGGCGAAGAGATGGTGATACAAGTGCAATATGGATGGTAGATAAAGGTTTTTGTAATCTGAAAATATAAAAACAGCAAGATAACAAGTGGTAAAAGTGAGCGTAAACGGTATTGCAATGCTAGGAAACAAGGCCTAGGGTTCATACTTTCACTAGTGCAAGTTCCCTCAACAATAATAACATAATTGGATCACATAATTATCCCTCAACATGCAACAAAGAATCACTCCAAAGTCACTAATAGCGGAGAACAAACGTAGAGATTATGGTAGGGTACGAATCCACCTCAAAGTTATTCTTTCGGATCGATCTATTCAAGAGTTCGTACTAGAATAACACCTTAAGACACAAATCAACCAAAACCCTAATGTCACCTAGATACTCCATTGTCACCTCAAATATCCGTGGGCATGATTATATGATATGCATCACACAATCTCAGATTCATCCAACCAACATAAAAGTACTTCAAAGAGTGCCCCAAAGTTTCTACCGGAGAGTCAAGAAAACGTGTGCCAACCCCTATGCATAGGTTCATGGGTGGAACCCACAAGTTGGTCACCAAAACATACATCAAGTGGCACGTGATATCCCATTGTCACCATAGATACGCACGACAAGACATACATCAAGTGTTCTCAAATAAAGAGTCAATCCGATAGGATGACTTCAAAGGGGAAACTCAATTCATCACAAGAGAGTAGAGGGGGAGAAGAAACATAAGATCCAACTATAATAGCAAAGCTCACGATACATCAAGATCGTGCCATAGAGGGAACACGAGAGAGAACACGAGAGAGAGAGAGATCAAACACATAGCTACTGGTACATACCCTCAGCCCCGAGGGTGAACTACTCCCTCCTCGTCATGGAGAGCGTCGGGATGATGAAGATGGCCACCGGTGAGGGTTTCCCCCTCCGGCAGGGTGCCGGAACAGGGTCCCGAGTGGTTTTGGTGGCTCTGGAGGCTTGCGGCGGCGGAACTCCCGATCTAATCTCTGTTCTGGAAGTTTTAGGATACGTAGGTATATATGGGTGAAAGAAGCACGTCAGGGGAGCCACGAGGGCCCCACGAGGCAGGGGGCGCGCCCTAGGGGGGTGGGCGTGCCCCCACCCTCGTGGCTTCCTCGTTCCTTCCTTGACGTGGGGTCCAAGTCCATCCGGTAGCTTTCCTTCCAAAAATAACTTCTCCAGTTGATTTCGTTCCGTTTTGACTCCTTTTGATATTCCTTTTCTTCGAAATACTGAAATAGGCAAAAAATAGCAAATTTGGGCTGGGCCTCCGGTTAATAGGTTAGTCCCTAAAGTAATATAAAAGTGGATAATAAAGCCCAATATTTCCCAAAACAGTAGATAATATAGCATGGAGCAATCAAAAATTATAGATACGTTGGAGACGTATCAGTGGCTCAACAAGTGTCCGGCACTTGGGATTCCAAAGACCCACTCATGGCAGCATATCGTCGTGAGGTGGATATTGTTGTAGGTCACTTTAAAGGTTATCAGGTGGATCATGTGGACCGGCGGAAGAATGAAGCGGCAGACGCTTTAAGTCGCCTGGGTTCCCAACGTAAACCGGTTCCGCCTAATGTCTTCCTGGATATTTTGCATAACCCGTCCGTCAAGCTCCCTGATGAAGAGGATTTGGCTGTTCCCGATCCGGAGGCTCAGTTGGTGGCAGCTCTTCATGTTATCCCGGATTGGACGGTTCCATATCTGGCGTATATGAACCGGGGTGAGTTACCAGAGGATGAAACTTTGGCCAGGCAGATAATCCGGCGGTCCAAGTCCATGACTATTATCAATGGAGAGTTACATCATTGCAGTGTGACAGGGGCGTTTCAACATTGTGTTTCTCCTAAGGAAGGCCGTGAAATTTTGCGTGAAATCCACGAAGGAGATTGTGGTCACCACGTCGGTTCAAAATCTTTGGTGGCCAAGGCGTTTCGTCACGGTTTCTATTGGTTGACAGCTCATGCTGATGCCAAGGACTTGGTCAAACGATGTGATGGATGTCAGAAATTCTCAAGGCGTGCTCATCCTAAAAGGCTTTGCAAAAATGGTTTAACTCAGTTGCCTGGCAGCCATGAAAAGCCTCGAATTTGGGGCCTGGCAGCCCGTGAAAAGCCTCGACTACAACGGTTTTATTTGCCTTTTGTTAAGCTTTGCTCTCTTTTGATAAGATTTATGATGTCTTTTAAACCGGTGTTTTTCAACCCGGTTAGGGTGTCAACTACAAGTTGTCAGTACATGATCAAATTCTAATCTAGAGACTCTCAGCCCGGTCGGGTTTTGACTCAAAGTCA
Organism: Aegilops bicornis; assembly: GCA_021605145.1. Taxonomy (NCBI): domain Eukaryota; kingdom Viridiplantae; phylum Streptophyta; class Magnoliopsida; order Poales; family Poaceae; genus Aegilops; species Aegilops bicornis. The sequence goes on along the minus strand of CM038671.1, from coordinate 181,615,357 downwards.
CCAGTATGTAATAAACCGGCGTTTATTACAACCCGAAACGGTTTTATTGTAAACCGACACAATATAACAGGAGTTACTTATCCTTCAAAAGAAGGTTATGGCCCTCACTACAAAGTTGGTCAGCCAACATCATACCTAAAGGTCACATGTATTATATATTTCCGTATTTGGTTATCTTTTACAACCTTGGTCATATATATATATATATATATTTGGGTATCTTGACCCGCCCGGGGGTAAACTGCCAGGGCGCTTTAAGCTTCTTATCTGCAGGAATAGCTTGAATAAATGGTTATGGATTCTGAATATCATCTCTTAAGCATGTCGGATTAAGCAAGCATAAGTTGCAGATAAATATGCCCGAAGGCATACCAGACCAAGTATTTTAACTAGCCTATTACAAGGCGTTTCAATGCCCAAAAGGATAATTGTTTTCTCAAATACATGTTGCATCATGTAGAAGACTAAACCGGCCGCTGGTTCATGATTGGTCACCAGCTTGGCCTGACGGTTGCGGATCATCTCGCGCTGGTTCAACTCCCTCTTCTCTACCAAGTGGCTGGAAATCAACAGTTTCCCAGTCGATCCCAGTTAGGGCTTGGAATACAGCTTCATCGCTTATCAACGTGGACGGTTCAATGTCAGGGGCATAAGTGTGCTTATGGATTGGTGGGATAAGATTTTGCGCTTCTGGAATTGGTGCCGCAACCCGTCTGTTTTTATCATCATAACTCGCGTGATAGTACGAAAGATCTGCTTCTTCAACCAGTTGACAAGCCAAGGGGTGTACTTCCCGGTTTATGATTCGGAGATCATCATTGCCAAATTATGTGCCGTCTTCCTTCAAACTGGGATAGCCTTGGGCCGCTTCAACTGGATCAAAGTCAGGTACCCATGCTTTTGCCCGTTAGCGGCTAAAGCGCCTGCTCTAGCGGCGTACTTTTTTAGCTCGTCTACCCGGGCAGGAAGCATAGATAACCTTTCTAAAGTATCCTTGATCAAGGTGGGAGGAGGATTGTTGTGTGAAGCAGTATAGATGATCCGCTGCGCACCGGTATACAACTGCTCTATCAGAGTATAAGACGCTTTTAACTTCTTCTGTACATCAGAGCCAAGATGGCTAATACGAGTTCCTGCATCATTACAAGCATTAGTAAACCAGCAATGCATGAAAGGATATGTTGAAGGCGTAAGTCAAGGATGTTTACCGAACATAGCAGCAGTCATGGCATGAATCTGCCATTTTATGCCGGTCAGTTCATCAACCACCGGTTTAAGAGCGTCTTCGGCTTTTTTAGCCATGTTTATCAAAGCGGATTTTTCAGTCTCCCAATCCGCCCGCTCTTTGTTGAAGCCTTCTTTCAGTTTCTCCATAGCGCTTAGAGCGCTGGTCAATTGTTCCTTCGCTTTGGAGGTTTCAGCTTGTTGGGACTTGAGGTTCTCTTGCAGATCAGCGGTTTGGCTTTCTTTCTTGCTCAATTCAGCCTATAAAGAGACAGATATATAATGAGTTGACAGTGCATATTTGAAGTACCAAGCACATAACAAGTTATGCCCTTAGTACTTGGGGGCTAATGCATATTTGCTCTTTATCAGAAATTTTTACAAGTCCCAAGCACAATACAAATATTAAGCTTGGCACTTGGGGGCTAATGTGCATTTGCTCATAAATTTCCGAGATGGGAATTCTTCTACAAAGTCCCGGTTCATCTTTATGAAGTTAAAGCGGCCCTTGGGGGCTACATTAGTGAAGTTAAGATGCATTGTTGCAAACATGAAATTGTTATTAAAGTCCCGGTTTAAGTTGGTCTTAAACCGTCACTTGGGGGCTACTGGAGTTGATAAGCTGCAATTAAATATAAGAGAGAAACACTTATGAAGTTACCTCATATCGTTCCTTCATCATATTTACCAAACCGACTTCATAGTCACGGCTGGTGAACAGACGGTTCAGGAAACTAGAATGAAGGTCTTGAGCACTCAGATGGGCATAATTTGACAAATCGGCGTTCCATTTGCCTTTGCCAATTGTAGAGAGTTCATCTTTGGCAGTATGCTTTGACAAAGCTGTGATTGCTGTGAGCGGTATGGCGGTGCCGATAATCATGACATCATCATCTTTGTCGTCAGCAGCCTTGACTGAGGTTGCCGATTTGTCAGTGTTTTTAACTGGGCTTGCCGGTTTGTCGTCAGTTCGGACAGGGCTAGTGGGCTGGTCAGCATGACTTGTGGTGTCCACTTCTACTTGCTCAGCAACGAAGTCATGATCTTGAGGTGGCGGGTCATTCAGTATGGCATCCATGTTGGTCTCTTCAAGATCTGGAGTTTTCTCCGGTTCAACAGCCACGTCTTCATCATCTGGTTTATTCAACCGAGCCTTCTTGCTGGGTCTGGGCTTGGCGCTGAGAAAATAAACATGAGGATCAGTACAATATATATTAAAATAGCATATCAAGGATAAAAATAAGTGTGTAACTCACCCAAGAACTGTTTTGAGGGGTGGAAGCTTTGTGGCAGATGACTCGCCAGAAGATGAGTGAGAAGTACCCTGATAATTTGAATCAGACGGTTTAAGAGGCTGGTGGGAACAACCTGCTTTGGGGCATGAAGTATCAAAGGGATAAGAGACCTCTGATCGGCGCTTCCGAACTGGGTTGTTCGGTAAACCGGCAGAGGTAACTACCTGGCCGCAGTGCTGGGTTGTGCGGCGAGCCTCGTGCTGATGTGTCTTCAAAAGAAAGTTTGGATCCAAGTAAGCAAGGGGGTGAGAAAATTTTACTTTTTGGTTTGCTCGATGGATTTTGGATGTTGGCAGAGGATCTGAATCGGAGGAAAGAATGGTTACCTCTACATCAGTAGCATGACTGCCTTCAGCATCGTCCTGATAATAATCATTGTCAATGAGATGTACGAAAAATGAACCAAGAGAGTCAAGTTCTATCTCTGATTCCGAATTACCCACATCGTCATCAGCTGGTCGATCAGAGGATGCAGTGGTCCTTCTCTTCGCAGGTTTTTTAACAACCTTGGTCTTTGGACGAACTGGCTTGACCGATTTATCTTGCGGCTTCGCCGGTTTGTATTGTGGGGGTTTCTTGTTCCAGAACGGATCATCACCCTGTCAGAAAATAATCACACTTTCAGAGAATATTTGGACAGAAGCAATTTCAAATAAAATGATTATATAATTCTTACAGCTGGCAGTTTGTTGAAGGTGCAGAAAGGGAATAGTCCGGTTTGGGCACAGACAGCCTCCAGTTTGTTCAACATCTTTTTTACAGCCTCAGTGACTTCTTCATCTGTAAGCTGAATGTCAATGTGCCGCTGAGCATCCTTCAAACTCCCCGTATACTCACACATCAAACCGGAGCGCCGGCTTAAGGGCAGAACACTCCAGCTTATCTAGCAACGAGCAAGATCAACTCCGGTCAAACCGTTCGCCATGAAGGCTCTAAGCTTTGATAGTTGAGGAGCATATTTGGCCCTCTCTTTTGTAGTCAGCCTCTGAGGAAAAGGATGTGTGTTGCTAAGACGTTCAGGGCGGTAGCCCGGCAGGGGGTTTTCATCAGCTGGAGATGTATCCTTGCAATAAAACCAGGTCTGGTGCCACTCTTTGGGGTGACTGTGGAGCTTGGGATGAGGAACGGTGACTTCTTTTCTTTTCTGAACCGCCATTCCACCCAATTCCGTGTTGGGTCCATCTGCGAATTCTGTGCGAAGGTTTAGGTGAAAGAAGTCCCTGAACAGTTCTACTGTAGGTTCCTCTTGTAGGTAAACCTCACAAAAAACTTGGAAGTGGCAGATGTTGGTCACAGAATTTGGACCGATGTCTTGAGGGCGCAGTTGAAAGCTGGCCAAGACATCTCGGAAATTTTTGAACCGGAGGGCTGAAACTCGCCTAGGTGGTCAGCAAACATAACTACTTCTCCATCCTTGGGTGTAGGAGGACTTTTCGGGCCAGGGACTCTCCAGTGGATGAGATCTTTTTTGGCTAAAGCACCCATTTTAACAAGATTGTTTAATTGTTCTTCAGTCACCCAATTGCATTCATAGACTTGCTTGGCCATGGCAATGAAGATCTGAAACATTATTGTTGCCGGTTTAAGATTTACAGTGGACAAATATATAGCAATATAAGGGTGCCAACACATTATTAAACCGGAGTTGGTTGTTCATAAACCGGAGTTTACTGATGGAGATAGTATAATGGTGAAGTACATTGGCGGTTTAACACGGGACTAATGGTATCTATTGGGTCGTTATTTTTTCTATGAAGTTAAACCGCCTAATCTGGTATTGAAGATACAAGTCCAAAGATGCATAAATGAAGGGAAAACAGGTTTCATAAGTTGGCATTATAATTTTGGATCTACCGCATGTCAGAAAAAGAAAATATATTCAAACCTAAATATTGGTACCGAAGCTGTTGATGAAGGTTCAGATTGGATCTTCTACTCAAATGGGAGTCATTGATGGAAAAGAAGGGCGGCTATCGCCGTACAGGATGAGCATCATGGTTTGAATCAAGGAGCTATCATATAATGACGAACACCGACGAACCGATGGACACCGATGAACACTGAAACCCTAGAGACAGATCTATGGTGGAAGAAAAGAGAGCTTACCGATGCTGATGGAAGAGCGGAGAAGCGCCGCGGTTCTCTGGTACGTTCAGGGTGATGCAGCGGCCAGAGTTGAGGCAGAAGCGAGGGTCGACGGCGGCGGCGGAGCTCCAAGGGTCGGGTAGCGCAAGGAAGATGATGAAGTGAAGAGATATGGGGGGGGGGAATGGAAAGACCCCATGGTCCTATTTATAAAGGCAAAAGATAAGCGTCAGGCGCGAAAATCGAGGAGCCCAAAGTTTGGATATAAGGTGGAGCTGTCGCCTCGATTGTCGGAGGCTCATTAATGAGAATGGATTATATGCAGTTTTAAATAACAAATGATGTCATGGCGGTTTACCAAGGTCTTGGAAGGTGACGTCACGGCGGTTTACGGATTATGTGAAGATATTGAAGAAGAAACTTTCTTAAGTACTGAGGATTGACATGAACCAGTTCAAATCAATCTGGGGCCTAATGTTGGGGATATTACTACTGGGTGTAAACCGGCCAGGAGAGGCTGGGTTAACCCCATCAGCAGTTTATTATCTTTGAAGCCTATGAAGACGGACGCTGACGCTTTATGAAGGCCCAGGGCCCAGAACCAGTTTAAGGCCTGTAACGTAAACCGGCATTGCTATGTAACTTGTGTTGTAAGGTAGAGAGAGAGGAGACCGAGCCGGACACGTTTATGAGCCGGCCTCGGGATTCTGTAAACCGACGGGCATCAACCCATGTATATAAGGGGACGACCCGGCGGCGGTTCAGAACAACAGACAACAACTCGAGACTCAGGCAAAGCGTATTCGCTCCATGATCATCGAAACCCCAGCAATTCCATCACAACTAGACGTAGGCTTTTACCTTCATCGTAAGGGGCCAAACTAGTATAAAACTCTCTTGCGTCCCTTGTCTGCGTTAACCCCTTTAAGCTAACCCGTAGCAATGGCTCCACGACTAAGTCCTTTCTCCAGGACATCTGCCGTGACAAAACGACGACATATGTGAATATGAGCAAACATAAATCATTACGTTGTCTTCCTTGTCCAACGTCAACAATTTTGGCATATAATATTTTGATGGCGGCTCACAATCACAAAAGATTCCTAGGATAGTGTATTTATATGTGAATCTTCTCTTCCCTTATTAATTCTTTCATGAGTTGCATCATTGACCAATGCTATGTTTGTCAATCTCTAATAAAATTCCCTACTTATACTTCTCCTTATGTGGTGCCATCACCTACCATAAGATTAGCATATGATCTTTTTCATTTATTTCCTTTCTTTTTATTGCAACATGAAAGTAAAGAAAGCAAACACTCAAACTAAACTTTATTATATATATCGCACGCGATTACAAGGATAGATCACTAAGCAAACTCTCAAAAAGAAAGGATTGAACTAAACTTTTATTCATCTAAAGCAAAATATCAAACTAAAATAAGCAAAAACAAAAGGTAGTGGGGATGATACGATACCGGGGAAGCTCCCAAGCTTGGCAGAAGCCAAGGGGAGTGCCCATACCCGAAACTCAATTCTCTTTTGGTGATGAAGAACAAGGTGGTGGTGATGAAGAAGATGCGACCTTGTCCTCGGGTTTCCATGGCAGAGGTCCACCATCGTAAGAGGAAGAATGAGTCTCACGGGTCCTGCAACTGGCAGCCAAACTCATACCTTTAAACCTTGCCTCATATTCAAAGACTTGGTTTTGAAGATCATAGATCTGGCTTTGGAGGAAGTTGATTTGCTCGTTGAGGGTGAAGATGGCGTGCTTCATGGGCTTCCCATCCACCTTGAGATCACGGGTAAAGTCCGTAATCATTAGGTGATTGGCGTTGAGTCCACGCTCCACCATCCCCTTGCACCGGAAGACTTCCTGCTCCATGGCTTCAAGCCTGGCCTCCACAATTCCCGTCCCCTTGGGTCCTTGCACATCGCGGATGTGCAGCACCCCTTCATGCATCTGGATGGACTGAGGGTGCTGCACCACCTCCCGCAAATATGGGTTGATGAACTTCTTGAAGAACTTGTCCTGGGAGGAGCTTGAAGCAACCATGGTAGATGGAATCTGACAGAATACAACACGGAAAATAAAACAGAAGATTTCTCCGTGATACGGTGTCCAATAGGTCCGGGGGGTATATAAAGATTTTTTTATCTTGGTGAACAAGCAAACGTGAGAAAAACTGAGTCCAGAAGGTGCCCCAGGTGGGCATAACCCACCTGGGCGCGCCTGGCTTGCCAGGCGTGCCTTGGTATCTTGTGCCCACCAGGGTACACTTCCTGGTTGTTTCTTATTTTCCTAATTTTCTAAATATTCCAAAACAGACAAAAAATATTTTTGCGGATTTATCGGAGTCCGTTTACTTACTGTATCACGTACCTCCTTATTTTCACGATCCTGGAGTGTTCTGGAAGGACTCTTTTATGTGTTCTTCCGTAACATTGTTTGGATAATATTACTTTCAACATTAATGGGCGTACCTGAGATATAATGTTTTATTCGTTGCCCATTAACAGCCCTCGGGTTAGTACCTTCGGCATTATTTATTTTGATAGCTCCAGACCGATAAACCTCCTCGCTAACATACGGTCCTTCCCATTTAGAAAGGAGTTTTCCTGCAAAGAACCCGAAATGAGAATTGTACAAAAGAACATATTCTCCGACTTTCAACTCATGCTTTTGGATTCTTTTATCATGCCATCTTTTAACTTTCTCTTTAAATAACTTGGCATTTTCATAAGCTAGGGTTCTCCATTCATCTAATGAGCTAATATCACCTCTTTTCACCGGCAAGTTTGAAATCATAGTTGAGTTCTTTGACTGCCCAATATGCTTTATGTTCTCTCAACAGGCAAATGACAAGCTTTTCCATAGACCATTTTATAAGGAGACATGCCCATAGGATTTTTTATAAGCTGTTCTATAAGCCCAAACTGCATCATCTAATTTCTTAGACCAATTCTTCCTGGACCTATTGACCGCTTTTGTAAAATTAATTTCATTTCTCTATTGCTAAGTTCAACTTGACCACTAGATCGAGGATGATAGGGTGATGCAATTCTATGGTTAACATCATACTTGGCAAGCATTTTATGTAAAAGCACCATGAATAAAGTGTAAACCACCATCAGCCATTAACTATCTAGGGACTCCAAACCTTGGGAAAGTAACTTCATTAAGCAATTTAATAGAGGTTTTGTGATCAACACTACTGGTTGGAATAGCTTCTACCCATTTAGTAACATAATCAAGAGCAACCAAAATATGTGTATACCCATTAGAGGAAGGGAAAGGTTCCATGTAATCAAATCTCTAAACATCAAATGGTTTAACAGCAAGTGAATAATTCATAGGCATTTCTTAACGCTTATCGATATTACCTATTCTTTGGCATTCACCACAAGATAAGACCAACTTATGGGCATCCTTGAAGAGAGTAGGCCAATAAAATCCAGACTGCAATACCTTATGAGGTAGTTCTGTCTCCAGCATGATGCCCTCCATAAGCTTCGGAGTGACATTTCCGTAGGATTTGTCCCTGTTCATGCTCAGGTACACAACGTCTAATAATACCATCTACTCCTTTATAAAGATGTGGGTCATCCCAAACGCAGTTTATTAAATCATAGAAGAATTTCTTTCTTTTGTTGGTATGTAAAGCTAGGTGGCAAATATTTAGCAACAATATAATTAGCATAATCAGCATAACAAGGAGTATTATTCGAAACATTTATTGCAGCTAACTGCTCATCAGGAAAACTATCATCAATAGGTAGTGGGTCATCAAGCACATTTTCAAGCCTAGACAAGTTATCAGCTACGGGGTTCTTAGCTCCTTTTCTATCAGTAATATGTAAATCCAATTCTTGTAACAAGAGAACCTATCAAATAAGTCTAGGTTTAGCATCTTTCTTTTCCATAAGATATTTAATGGCAGCATGATCGGTGTGAACAGTAACTTTAGAGTCAACAATGTAAGATCTAAATTTATCACAAGCAAACACCATTGCTAGGAATTCTTTTTCAGTAGTTGCATAATTCCATTGTGCCTTTGTCTAGAGTTTTACTAGCATAATGAATAACATTCAGTTTCTTATCAACTCTTTGTCCTAGAACAACACCAACATCATAATCACTAGCATCACACATAATTTCAAAAGGCAAGTTCCAATCAGGTGGTTGAACAATAGGTGCAGAAATTAAGGCTTTCTTGAGTGTTTCAAAGTCTTCTAAACAATCATCATAAAAAACAAAAGGAACATCCTTTTGCAAAAGATTTGTAAGAGGCCTAGAAATTTTAGAAAAGTCTTTGATAAATCTCCTATAGAAACCAGCATGACCTAGGAAACTATGAATACCTTTGATATCTTTAGGGCATGGCATTTTCTTAATTGCATCAACCTTAGCTTTGTCCACTTCAATACCTCTTTCAGAAATTTTATGGCCCAAAACAATACCTTCATTAACCATAAAGTGGCACTTCTCCCAATTCAAGACAAGATTTGTTTGCTCGCATCTCTACAGAACTCGATCAGGATTGCTTAAACAATCATCAAAAGACTTCCCATAAACAGAGAAGTCATCCATGAAAACCTCTACAATCTTTTCACAAAAGTCAGAGAATATAGCAGTCATACATCTTTGAAAGGTAGCAGGTGCATTACATAAACCAAATGGCATACGTCTATAAGCATAAGTTCCAAAGGGACAAGTTAAAGTGGTCTTTTCTTGATCAGGTTGAGAAACAAGTATTTGTGAAAAACCAGAATATCCACCAAGGAAGCAAAAGTGTGTGTGCATAGATAATCTTTATAGCATTTGATCAATAAAAGGCAGAGGGTAATGATCTTTTCTAGTTGCTTTGTTTAATTTTCTAAAATTAATTACCATTCTATAGACTGTAACATTTTTGTGTGGAATAAGCTCATTCTTATCATTAGGAACAACATTAATACCTCCCTTCTTAGGGACACAATGAACAGGACTTACCCATCTACTATCAGCTATAGGATAGATTATACCTACTTCCAGAAGTTTTAATATCTCCGTTCTTATCACTTCTTTCATCTTCGGATTTAACCGACGCTGGTGATCAACAACGGGTTTAGCAGCAGGTTCCATATTAATCTTGTGCTGACATAGAGTGGGACTAATGCCCTTTAAATCATCAAGAGTATATCCAGTAGTAGCTCGGTGCTTCCTTTGAACTTTCAATAATCTTTCTTCTTCATGTTCTGAAAGGTTAGCACTAATAATAATAGGATATATCTTCTTTTCATCAAGATAAGCATATTTCAAAGTGTCTGGCAATTGTTTTAATTCAAACACAGGATCACCTTTAGGTGGAGGAGGACCTCCTAGAGTTTCAATAGGCAAATTGTGTTTAAGCAGAGGACGTTGTTCAAAGAAAATCTTATCTATTTCATTTCTTTCATGCATATGTAAATCATTTTCATGGTCTAGCAAATATTGTTCTAGTGGATCAGTAGGAGGCACATCAATAGAAGCAAGACCAATTATTTCATCCTTACTAGGCAATTCTTTTTCATGAAGCTTTCTACTAAACTTGGAAAAATTAAACTCATGAGACTCATCACCAAAACTAATACCGACAGTTTGTTTCTTACAATCTATTTTAGCATTAACGGTGTTCAAGAAAGGTCTACCAAAGATAATGGGATAGAAGTCATCTTGTGGGGAACCAAGAACAAGAAAATCAGTAGGGTATTTTATTTTCCCACACAAGACTTCAACATCTCTAACAATCCCAATTGGTGAAATAGTGTCTCTATTAGCAAGTTCAATGGTAACATCTTCTATCTCTGTGGGTGCTATGTCATTCATAATTTCTTGATATAAGGTGTAAGGAACATCACTTATGCTAGCACCTATGTCGCATAAACCATGATAACAGTGATCTCCTATTTTAACTGAGACAACGGGCATGCCAACAACGGGTCTATGGTTATCTATTTTATTGGGTTTGACAATTCTAGTAGCTTCATTACAGAAATAAATAAAATGCCCATCTATATCTTCTTCCAAGAGATCTTTAACCATAACAACACTAGGCTCTACTTTGATTTGTTCATAAGGTTTGGGTGTTCTAATATAACTTTTGTTAACCACAGTTGAAACTTTAGCATGTTCCTTTATCCTAACAGGGAAAGGTGGTTTCTCAATATAAGCAGTAGGAACAACTGGATCATTATTATATAGTATAGTTTCCTATTTGATTGATACCGGTTCTGTTGGGGCAGGCTGATCTGGCCCACGAGCACCTATGGGGCCGGCGGACCGAGCCCCTTTCGGTTCGGCGGGGAGCGGAGGTCGCATGAAGAGAAGATCGAGGCGGAGCATGTGAGAGGTTTACCCAGCTTCGGAGCTCTCCGGAGAGATAACACTCCTACTGCTGCATGTCTAGGTGTATTATGCTTGCTCAGAGCGCCGAGTGCTATAGTACACACGAGATGCTAACGAGACCGAAAGCGTGAGGGAATCGATTTCGACCCCTTCTACGTTGCGCATGGGCCTCCTTTTATATGCTCAAGGGGCTCCGGCTGTGGCAACGAGACGGGGTACAAATGGAAAAATAGTGGTTGGTACACCTACTTGTACAAAGGTACGATGTACCATACCTAACCTCGACGGCAGGGGACAAAGGCATTAAATGCCCATCTAGTCGCCCCTAATAAAGGCAAACAGGGACCGTCGGGGCGCCACCGTCGCCACGATGGCGAACTTGCGTTGCCGCTTGCCACCTCGCACTGGCCGCTGCCTGACCTCTCGCCACACGCCCGGAAAGGTCCTGTGGCGACACGTTAGTGGATGTGCTGGAGCGTGAGGTACAGAGAGGTGGTCTGCCGCAGCAAGCGCCTTTGCCGCGGTTGTTGTCTTGTCGCGCCGGAAGCTTGTCGCCATCGGCCTTCCCGGCAAGCTCCTTTGCCGGGCCTTGTCTTGTAAGTGCACAGGTGGCCTTCCCGCAAGCTCCTCTTGCCGGGCCTCATCTCCCCGGCTTGAATACTTTGTTCTTGAATGGCTCCAAAGGAACCACGGAGGACCTTGGCGGTCGCCGGTAAGCCCTCGCCATGAGGGCTGCAATCGCCTGCACAAGTTCGGGATACTAGGGTACCCTACTCTAGTACACCGGCAGAAGCCCCCGGCCTGGGCCACACACGGTGCCGGCGCTGTTGGGCCAGGCCCAAACAGGCACGGGCACACGCGCCCGTGTCACACCATAACTCACCTCGACCCACCACGCCCCCACGAACGGCACGCATCGAACGTGGCGTCGTGTGAGAGATCGTGGGGCGAGATCGTGGGGTTTTTATTCGAAAATCGGAACATCCGCCCCCTCCCTCTTTATAAGCACGGGAAACAGGGGCACGTCGCCTACCTTGCCAGTTGCTGTCCCATCGAAAAACCACCGCTGCTCCCCCTTCCTCTCAAGGCTGAAAAGAGAGCAGCGCTCCGCCCCCATCGCCACCAGCACCTTCAACGCTGTCGATCTCCTCCACCGCCTCCGCCATGGGCCCGAAAGCCGACAAGGGGAAGGCCATGAAGTCGGCCGAGGCGCAGCAGCTTGCGGCGCTGCGGAAGGAGCGGGCCATCTTCCCCTCATTTCGCCATGAGGGAGCCGAGGGAGAACTACTACCTCTTCTCGGGTCGATGGAGACGCAGGCGCATCCGCGCGAAGGCGGTACTCCCGCCGCTGCGGAACTGGCTCGACGGGGTATCCCTTCTTCGCGCTCTTCTTCTACTGTGGGCTCTGCCCGCCTTTCTCTGAATTCTTTTGTGACATAATGAACACCTACGGGTTCCGCCTCCTTGATTTCACCCCCAACGCCGTTCTGACCATGGCAGTTTTCACAAGATCTCTGCGAAAACTTTGTCGGAGTCCACCCAAATGTAGCTCTTTTCCGTCACTTCTTTTTACCCCGTGTTGAGAGAGGAGAGCCCCTTGCCGAGGAATCGCTTGGATCTCTGTGGTCGGCAAAAGGAAGCTTATCCGGAGGGAGAGCTCCGTAGCAAATGGGAGGAGTGGAGGGCAGATTGGTGCTGGATTGTTGAGGAGAACCCGCAGCCTTTACCGCCCAAATACTAAACCCGAGTACGTGGCAATGATTGGAGCAATCTGCCCGGAGGACGCTTAGGTCAAGATCGCAGTTACCCGAATCCTCCACCTCGGACTTGCCGGACTCACTTTGGCAGAGCCTTGTTGGCGCGGAATTTCTTCGCCGCCAGACGCCTTGAAGGAGAGAAGGAGACCTGCCTGGAATTTCGTAACGCAGCAGACATCATGAGGCTGCGCCCAGGCCTCAACTTCAACTTCACTGTCTTGGAGCTTGACGCAATGCTCTTAGAGCTGTTCAAGCCTGATCCTGTTCATCCGGAGATGTTTAGGTTGCCGAGGGGTGTCGTTCCACTGTGCAACAACTCGTCGCTTGACCGCATCCGTGCAATGATGCTGCCAGTGACTCCCATGGAATTGTCCCCACTTGGCAAGAGCCGGCAGATGATGTGGTGCGGCAGTTTTTTGACAATCTAGTGGAAACGCCGGTCCGCCCCGACGAGCAGAGGGGCCTCACCCGCGACACTACTGACGATGAGATGCAGCGCATCGCCACCAAAGCCGGGAAGAGGCGGCAGCAGCCGTTGCTGGGCGAAGTTTGGCTTCACCGTAGGAGGCAGAGGCAGCCGAGGCGGCAAGCCTTGTCGAACGAAAGGAGTTTGCCATCGAGGAGGAGCTTGCCGAGCTCAAGCCGAAGTCGAGCGAACCCGCCGAGGGCGCATCCTCCCTCCTCCAAGCAGCTTATCATGGCGGAGCCACCGGCTCCACCAAGAAGGCGTTTTCGCAAGGCCGGAGACGCAGCGGGGCGGCAGACGGGCCAACAGACGCAACGCCGCGCGACGCGCTCCACCGCGGCAAGCAATGTTGCCGCGGGAGCACCTCACGCTGCTGCGGCAGCTGGGGCGGGGCCCTCGCAGGCCACCGGTCCCGCTCCCGCCAAGCGTCCCAGGGAACCCACTCCTCCGCCTCGTCGTACTGGAGGCGGGCAGACCGACCTCTCCGCCAGCTCCGACGAGGAAGAGGAAGAGTAAGATTCCTTTGTACTTTGTAATTCTTCGATTTGTTGCCTTGTCTTGTATCTGATTTGCTTTACTCAATCCATTCCTTTTCGTGACGCCGACCAGAGGATGTCGAAGAGAGCCAAGACCCCGGTGATTGTCGCCGAGGACGAACCCATCGCGACGGCAGGAGGCGCGTCCGAGACAACCTCGCCGGATGAGGCAACTCTCCTTCAAAGCAGCCCCAGCGTAAGTCTATGGTCTACTTCTTGCGGTTCGGCGTGCATGGGTGCTTTTTCCTTTGCAGATATCTGACTGTTGACTTGTGTAGGAGCGGAGCAGCCTCCTTCTGCTTCGACTACGCCGCCAAGGGTGGATTCCCCGGCAAGGGAGCGTTCCCCGGCAAGGGAGCCTTCTCCAAGGGCAGCTCTCCGGCAAGGGACGGCACCAGCGATCCCTTGGCGGCGGAGACCATGACCGCAGCCCCTGCCACGTAACCTTCTTGCCCGAGTACTTCCCTTTGTGTTTTTCTTCTTCCGATTTTGTCTTTGAATATTTGCTTGACTTTCTTCATCCGTCCGCCACAGAGCCAATGGAGACCGAGGTCGCCGGGCGAGGAGGACGTCTTGGCGCTGCAACACCGACGAAGCCGCCGTGGAAGAAGAAGCCGGCCGACGAGCCTGCCGCGAAGAGGCCATCAAGCTGCCGCCGCAGCCGGGCGAGGGTCCGCGATCGTGATCGACGACTCTGAGGCCGCGGGAGCGCCAGCGCTACACCGACCACCGATCCTCCGCCGCTGCAGCTGCCAGTTCAAGAGCCCCAGCCCGACGCCTACTTGAAGGTGGCGACGACGCCTTCATCAAGCTCCCATGGGAGTCGAGCTCAGGCGCCGTCAAGGAGAAACCTTCGATGAAGAGTTGCTCGCCTCCGCTGGCCGACGCTTAGTTGACGCACCAAGCAGCAGCAGCGGGCGAAGCCCGAGGAGGAGCCGCCGCGAAGTCTCTTGTCACTCTACCGCGCCCGACAAGCCAAACTGGCATCTCGGGAGGCGCTTGTCGCAAAGGCGGGAGCAGACATCGAGAAGCGCGCGGAGGAGCTCCGGGGCCGCAACCAGGAAGCTCTCCGGTCCTTGGCGGAGGAGCGGGAGCAACTCGCCGAGGAGCGCAAGGCCTTCATCCTCGAGAAGGCTGAAGCTGAGGAGGAACAATGCTTGCCGAGAAGCTGTCTGCACAGGAGGGCGAGCTAGCGCAGCGGAAGGTTAACCTTGACAGCCACGAGGAGGATCTCGCCATGCGCGAGGAAACATTTGGCGGGGCTCTCAAGGAAGCAAAGGATGCTGCCGCCGCTGCCGAGGCCGCCAAGAAGGAGCTGGAGACGAAGGTGGCGCAGTTGGAAGCCGGCCTCAAGAAGAGCGGCGAGGAGCTTGCTGCACTCAAGCACGAGCGCCGAGAAGGACGCTTACACTCTTGGCGAGCTGCAGGCTGCCTCGGCCGAGAGGAGCAAGGAGCTCAGCGCCGCCAGGGACTCCAATGCAGACGTTGAGTTGAAGCTAACTACTTTGACTCAGACGCTGGACGACGCCAAGGAGCAGGAGGTGGCCTTGAAGGAGAAGATCAAGGCCGACGAGGAGCTGCTGGCGAATGCTGTTGCCGCCCAGAGTGCCTTGAGGGAGAATGTGGAGCACTGGACCGAGGGTCTCGTGGATACTGCTGCAGCCATCCACAGGGAGCCGATGGAGCTGGGATGGTGGATCTTGGATACTCCTCCGACGAGCATCTCCAACCCAGCGCCAAGCTCAGCTTGTTCTTCAAGGCGTGCAGGACGGCTCTCCAAATGACTCGGAAGAGGTCCCAAAACAGCTGGCCGAGGAGTCGCGCCAGATCTGCGCTGGAGCTCTCCGGAAGGTCTTGATGAAGGTGGCCTTCCGCAACCTGTGCCTCAACCTCACCAACGCCCTCAAGTCTCTGCCACGGATGCTGATGTGGAGACGCTCAAGACCCTTGTCGCACCCATTGTGGACAGGGTGAGCGGAATCAAGAGGGTTGAGGGCGATCGTGTAGATTAGGCCGCCTGTTTTCTCTTTCTCTTGCCGCTGCTGGTCATGTCATAGGAACAATCCATTAGAGCTGCGACAAGCTATCTCGTAATATAACTTTATCTTGAGTATAAATTGCTACGTTATTTCCTTTACTTGATTCCTTCCTTTGTATGTCTTTGCCCTACGCTTTTAGGGAACTTGTCGGCGCGGGCACCTGAGCCGCGAGCGCTGAGTGCGGGACGTTAGCAGCCTGTTGGCGGTGCCGCTTCCGACAAGCAACCTTGTCGCAACTAGTCGCAGCTCACTTAAGTTGTTGAGCGGACTCGAAACAAAGTAAGGGTGCAACTAGCTACGAGTTGGTTCCTCTGCGCACAGGTTTTCCATACAAAGTTCGGTCGTTCAAGGAAGATAACTTAAAATTTTTAAAACTAATTGCTCAAACTCAAACTTTGGCAACTTAGCTTTTCTGTCGTTTGTTTCCCGGTAAGGCTAGACTTCCTTGAGCGACGCTTGGTCCACACCATTATCTTCTCCTTTCCCCCCGGCAAACTTGTGTGCGAGAACCTTCCTTTCTTTGAGAAAGAAAAAGAAGAGAAAATAAAGATATGGAGCCTTGTGGCTCGTTATCACTTACCAGGGGTAGGTGCTGCACAAAGTGTCAGATAACGCATGCAAATAGAAGTAAGAAGCATGAAATCGACAAGGTGTGCGAAGCACGCTAGCTTTACTGATGCACGGGGTCTGCACCCGGCTTTGTACAAAGGATTACATGCATCAGCGGCAAGACTTGTACAAGGTGGTTGCGGAACAGTTCCGGCAACCGCGCTTCTACGGGTAAAACTTACGAAGATGCTCAATGTTCCAGAGTTGCTCACCGAATGCCATCTTCGGTCTCAAGGCGGACTGCGCCAGCCTAGTGACTCGCTTTCACCCGATAAGGGCCTTCCCACTTTGGCGCGCCAACTTGTTGGAATTCTTGGCGGACTGAACGCGCCGAAGAACAAGGTCGCCTTCCTCGAGACTTCTGGCATTGACTTTGCGGCTATGGTAGCGGCGCAAAGCTTGCTGATACCGAGCAGCTCGTACAACAGCCTGAAGACGATCCTCCTCAAGGAGCAGTGCGTCATCTTGTCGCAGCTGCTCTTGCTCAAGCTCATCATAAGCGAGCACTCGAGGCGATCTATATACGAGTTCCGTGGGGAGAACTGCCTCTGCTCCATAGACTAGAGCGAAAGGTGTCCGCCATGGCTCGATTTGGCGTCCGCCCCGATCGACCAAAGAACCACCGCAGCTCCTCAATCCAGCTTTCTTCCGCGACTTGTGCAGCCTCGTCGAAAGTTCTGGTCTTGAGCCCGACAAGACTTCAGCATTTGCCCTCTCCGCTGACCGCTGCTTCTCGGATGAGCAATAGAAGCGAAGCAGACCTTGGCGCCAAGGTCTTGGACGTACTGCATGAAGGTGCGGCTTGTGAATTGTGTGCCGTTGTCGGTGATGATACTGTTAGGGATTCAAACGGCAAACAATCGACCAAGAACTTGACTTACATTTGTCTTGTCACCTTCCTCATCGCTTCCACTTCCGCCACTTTGTGAACTTGTCGATTGCAACGCATAAGTACTTCAAAGCCCCGACAGCTCGGGGAAGGGGTCGAGGATGTCGAGCCCCTGCACCGAAAATGGCCAGGATAAAGGGATCGCCCGGAGAGCTTGAGCTGGCCGGGTGTATTCGCTTGGAATGGAACCGCACGCTTCACACTTGGTTACTTGTGCAGTTGCATCTTGGAGGCTGTCGGCCAAAAGAAACCTTGCTTTAACGCTTTTGCTTAAGTGCTCGCGCCAATGTGGTGACCACATATGCCTCCATGTATCTCTGCCAACAGCTTTTGTCCGTCTTCCCGGTGAATACACTTCAATTTCACACCGTTGAGTCTTCTTACATGCATGTCTGTCCGACAAACCGGTACATACTTGACCGCCGGGCTACTCTTTCCGCTTCTTCTTGCTCTTCAGGAAGTTCTCCTGTCTGAAGGAAATGGACAATCTGCTGCGCCCATGCTGGAGCTTGCGGCTCGACAACAAGGACTAAAGGCACATCTGCTGCTGCAGGAATATCAGCTTCCGCGGCGAGAACCTGCGGCTCAGCCGGAGCTTGACGTTCCCCGGCAAGCTTGCCGGAGCAAAACTTGTCGGGAGCGCTCGCTTCAACGAAACAAGCCCTAGAGCTTGTCGGAGCGCATCATCGCTCAAGATCATTGGTGTCGATCTTGGGGACCTTCTTGGCGGCGGCTTCGGGAAGCTCACGGAAAATAGTCACCAGAGATCAACTTCCTCTTCTTGCTCTGTCCAGCTTGATGGTGTTACGGACGGTTGAGTCGGCTTGAGCACGTAAATCCCTGGTTCCACAGGTAGCTTAAGTGCGGCGCACTTTGAGTGCCATCAAGAATGTCGCTCGAGCTCTTGGAATATATTCCATCTCAGAGGCCGTCCAAAGTGCTCTTCCAGCTTTCTCACTTCATCAACATAAGCTTCCATCAACGGACTCGATAATTCTTATTTACTTGGCGGATGACAAGTCGTGAGTCACCCGACAATGAGCTTCTTGATCCCAAGGTTCATCATGCGATCTCGAGACCGGCAAGCAAACCTTCATACTCTGCAGATTGTTTGTTGCTTGCTCCTTGGGAAAGTGCATCCGGACTACGACTTGAGGTGCTCTCCGTGGGTGCGACAAGTAGCACGCCGCACCGGGCGCTTTGCAGCGAGAAGGCACCATCAAAGTACATCAGCCACTCTTTGCTTGTTTCCTTGACGGGACGCTGCTTCGAATTTCTTCATCCGGTGTTGGCGCCCATTCTGCTATGAACTCCGCCAATGCTCGCTTTGGATAGTTGAAGTGCTCTCAAACTTGAGGCCAAAGCTTGACAGTTCCAAAGGCCCACTCGACAATCCCGCCTGTTGCTTCGGATTTTGGCAAGATCCTCTTCAGCCGAAAGCGAGTGACAACCGTGATCTCATGTGCCCGGAAGTAATGGCGCAGCTTTCGAGGCCATGAGGAGGCCGAAAAGCAATTTCTGCACACCGTAGTACCTTGACCTAGCCTCGCAGAAGGGAACCGACAAAGTAAACCGAGCTGCACCATCCTTTTACGCATCTTCTCATGCGTCTCAAGCAGATCCATCCTTGTCGGGACCAGAGCTTGCCGGGCGAAGCCTCGCTTGTCGCTGGATGCGCTCGCCATGGTTGCCAATTCATCATCCGCCTCCATCTCCGCTA
Source organism: Aegilops bicornis (assembly GCA_021605145.1). NCBI lineage: Eukaryota > Viridiplantae > Streptophyta > Magnoliopsida > Poales > Poaceae > Aegilops > Aegilops bicornis. Next base: position 181,596,371 of record CM038671.1, on the reverse strand, counting down.
CTAACGCAGCACTAACCACTTGATTGGTTGCCGCTATATATAGCAGCAACTTCTCTTGCGGCCTAGGTGCGACAAGTGTTGGAGTGGAGGATGTGTATCTCTTCAAGTCTCGCAGCGCAGCCTCCGCTTCGAGTCCATTGCATCGGACCTGCCTTCTTCAAAATTTTGAAGAATGGCAGGGCGCGCTCGACAGATCTAGAGATAAACCTGCTGAGAGCAGCTACGCAACCGGCAAGTCTTCGTACATCCTTGACGCGCTTTGGTGCTTCAATCTGCTCAATGGCCTTGATCTTGTCGGGATTGGCTTCAATTCCCCGCTGAGACACGAAGAACCGGAGAAGCTTGCCGGAAGGGACTCCAAACACGCACTTCTCGGGGTTGAGCTTGAGGTTGATCTTGCGCGGATTTGCAAAGGTTTCATCTAAATCTTGAATTAGGGTTGCTTTGTCCTTGCTTTTGACCACTATGTCATCCATGTAGGCTTCCACATTTCTGTGCATTTGTGGCTCAAAAGCGCCATGAACTACTCTTGCAAACGTTGAACCACATTCTTTAACCCGAAGGGCATCCGTACAAAACAGTATGTGCCACATGGGGTGATGAATGCGGTCTTCTCCTCATCCTCTTCTCGCCATGAAGATTTGATGATATCCTGAGTATGCATCCGTAAATGAAAGCAAATCACATCCGCCGTGGAGTCAACAATCTGGTCGATGCGCGGCAAGGGAAATGGGTCTTTGGGACAAGCTTTATTGACATCTGAAAGTCGATACAAAGCCTCCATTTCCCGTTAGCCTTATGCATAACCACAGGATTGGCCAACCACGAGGATGGAGCACCTCTGACAAGGCCTACCGCTTCCAGTTTCTTGATTTCTTCCGTGATGAACTCTTGATGCTCCACTGCTTGCTTCCTGACTTTCTGCTTGACGGGCCGCGCATGAGGACAAACGGCAAGATGGTGCTCAATTACTTTCCTGGGAACACTGGGGATGTCAGACGGTTGCCACGCAAACACGTCGACGTCACCACTGTGAAAGCAACGAGCGCCGCCTTCCTATTTAGGGTCGAGAGAGGCACCGATGGTGAAGGTACCACCAAGCCGCCCTCCTTGGCGGACACCTTCTTGGTCTCCGGTGGAGCTGCCATCGCCTTTCTTACACTTGCCGATGGAGCTCGATGATGCGTCCTCGACGGTAGCGCAGCACCGGAGAGGTGCGCTATGGAGTGGGCATCGAGCTCTTTGCCGGACCTGGTCTTCTTCTTCCTCCCGGAGCTTCAGCTGCAAGTGTCTTGGTAACTGTTGCAGCTGCCGCTTCCGGTAGATCTTGTCGGCGCAGATAAGAGCATCCTTTTTGTCGCCAGGACAGAGATGACACTTACCGGCCTGGCATCTTCAAAGATGTTGTAGGCATAGTGAGAGGCCGCCATGAATTTGGCGAAGTGCCGGACGGCCAAGTATCCCATTGTAAGGCAATGGAAAATCAGCAACGTCAAAAGTGACCCTCTCAGTTCTGAAGTTCAACTCGCTGCCAAATGTCACCGGCAACGTGATCTTTCCCTTCGGTTTGCTCCTTCTCGGATTGATTCCTTGGAATGTGCCGGTTTCTTCGAGCTCGCCATCATGGATCTGGAGTTTCTGGAGCACCGCAGAGGAGATCAGATTCAAGCCGGCCCCGCCGTCAACTAGCATCTTGGTGACCTTGAGGTTGCGGATAGTTGTTGAAACCAACATCGGCAAGCACCCGACTGCTATTACACGATCAGGGTGGTCCTCAATATCAAAGATGATAGGCGTGCTGGACCATTTCAGAGGCCTGCGTGACTTGATGGATGGTTCTGCTGCATTGACTTCCCGCATCCACTGCTTGAGTTGGCGGTGTGAAGTATGCGCAGAAGCACCGCCGCCAACGCACAGTGACCTCTGTGGCTTCTCGAACTCCCCGCCATCGGCCTCGTCATCATCCATGTCCTCGTTGTCGCCGCCATCATCGCCTTGTCGCGCCGCTGGGAGGCCTGTCTCCTTGCCGCTTGGCCTTGCCGCGCGCCTCCCCGCCGGACGCTTTCTTGCTAACTCCTCCAAAGACCTTCCCGGGCCTTCTCCTTGTCGCGTCGCTCAGATTCAGCTGGCTGCTCGACAAGCTGCTCGACCTTCTTGCAGCTCAGAGGTCATGGCCCTTGGTGTGGTGGATCTTGCAAGATCGCTTGTCGGAGCTGCCCCGCTTGTCGGCGACCGCCACAGATCGGCAGTTAGCGCCAAGGCAACCTCCTTGCCGGAGCTACCAGCCTTGGCGTTTGGCGCCACCTCTGTTGCGGACCGCTCAACAACTAGCACATCTCCGCCTTTCTTTTTCCTGTTGCCGCCACGGCTCTTCTTTGTCGGGCGGTCTCCTCACCGCCGATCCCATCGCTTCAAGATTTTCTCCGGGAGTCTCCTCCCTTCTTCAAAGACGCACACTTGTCGGCCAGGGCATATAGCTCATCGACGTCTTCGATCTTGCACATCGCCATCTCCTCCGCATCTCGCGGTTTCGCGACGTTCGATGGAACGCTGATTACCGACATGGCAGGTGGACGCTCGGGATGTTATGTCGCATACGGCTGAATCTTTGAATATACTTGCGTAGGGGCTCTCCTTCCTTCGGGCGGCAGATGAAGGTCGCTTTCTTAGCCATGGGGCTTGTGGACGCCTGTAAAGGCGCCGACAAACTGATGGCATAGATCTGCCCAAGAAGATATGGAGTTGTCTGGCAAGTGCATGAGCTAGGATCTGATATTGGGCTTGAGCACCAGCGGGAAGTAGTTGGCAAGGATCTTGTCGTCTCGCCCCCCGGCAGCCTGCACCACGATGGTGTAGATGCTGAGGAACTCCGACGGATGCGTCTTGCCGTCGTACTTCTCTCGCACGCGTCTGGCTTGAAGTTTTTCTTCTTTGGCCACCGGACTTGCCGCAGCTCATGAGTGAACGCAGGGCAACCCACCGCGTCACGGCAATTCGCTGGTTCCTCCGGCGTGCATGTCAACAGAGGGCCCAGCGCGCTTGTCGGATTGATGTCGCGCTTCTCTTCGGCGCTCGATGCGAGTTCGAGCGTCTTCTTGCTGTCGATCGTGTAGAACTTGGCGCTGATCGCGACGAGCTCGTGGATCCGATGACGCGGTGGAGTCGCTGTCGAGGTGGATCCGGCGAGTCGGCGATCTTGGCCTTCGGGGCGGAGAGTGCATGGTGGTTGCACCCCCACCGGTTTCGTCGCCACCGGCTCGTGTTTGGCAGTCCTGCCGCGGCAGCGATGCACTCGGTTGCCGCGGAGCGTCGCCGTTAAGCGAAACCGATGAGACTACGAATGGTGGCCCTCCACTCATCGACCTTGTCGGCCGTTGGAGGGTAATCCAGGAGCAGTTGGGCTCTCGCCAAAGCTTCTGCTGGAGTGGTGGGTGGCAGTGGCGAACGGCGCGAGGAGCGGGATATGCTCGGACTTCTAACTATGTTAGAAGGAGCAGTATCCCGTCCGGGCGACCGTGCCTCGCTCGCGCCAGCATGTTGGCGTGCATGCTGGTCTTGAGCATCCCGAGATCCTCCAGCTCGATCTTGGTCCAACGAACGTATTGCATTGTGAATGCCATGACGCTGTCGGTCTCGCGCCTCTGAGACGGGCGCGGTGCATGTACTGACGCCGAGGTGCATGCAGCCTTGTCCTTGGACTTGGCAGCACCGTGAGCTCCTGCCGTGCCCATTCTTCCGCCGGCGTCTACCCCACCACCTGTTTGCTCTGGTGGTGGTGGGTTCGACGCGGACGGGGCTTCTGCCACCGAAGCCTTCTTCTTCGGTGGCATGTTGATGAAGATGATGAAGATCTAGCTCGCGTGGACGCCGGATCAGGTTGACACAATCTCGACGCCCCTACCTGGCGCGCCAAAGATGTCGGGGCAGGCTGATCTGGCCCACGAGCACCTATGGGGCCGGCGGACCGAGACCCTTTCGGTTCGGCGGGGAGCGGAGGTCGCACGAAGAGCAGATCGAGGCGGAGCACGCGAGAGGTTTACCCAGCTTCGGAGCTCTCCGGAGAGATAACACTCCTACTGCTGCATGTCTAGGTGTATTGCGTTCTTGCTCAGGAGCGCTGAGTGCTACAGTACACACGAGCTGCTAACGAGACTGAGCGTGGAGGGAACTGATCGACCCACCCCTTCTACGTTGCGCATGGGCCTCCTTTTATATGCTCAAGGGGCTCCGACAGGTGGCAACGTAGACGGGGGTACAAATGGAAAAATAGTGGTTGGTACACCTACTTGTACGATTATGATGTACCATACCTAACCTCGACGCAGGGGACAAAGGCATTAAATGCCCGTCTAGTCGCCCTAATAAAGTGCAAACAGGGACCGTCGGGGCGCCACCGTTCGCCACGATGGCGAACTTGCTGCCGCTTGCCACCTCGCACCGGCTGGTCTGACAGCCTTCGCCACGCTACCGAAAGGTCCTGAGGCGACACGTTAGTGGATGTCCGGAGCGAGGTACAGAGAGGTGGTCTGCATGGCAAGCGCCTTGTCATGTTGTTTCCTTGTCGCGCCCGGAAGCTTGTCGCTCACGGGCCTTCCCGCAAGCTCCTCTTGTCGGGGCCTTGTCTTGTAAGTGCACAGGGTGGCCTTCCCGCAAGCTCCTCTTGCCGGGCCTCGCCTCCCCGGCTTGAATACTTTGTTCTTGAATGGCTCCAAAGGAACCATGGAGGACCTTGGCGGTCGCCTTGGTAAGCCCCGCCATGGAGGCAGAATCGCTGCTGCACAAGTTCGGGATACTAGGGTACCCCTACTCTAGTACACCGGCAGGTTCTTTAATTTATTCTTTAATAGGTGGGTGATATTTAAACCACTTCTCTTTAGGGAGATCAACATGAGTAGCAAATGATTCACAAAAGGAGGCTACTATCTCAGAGTCAAGTCCATATTTAGTGCTAAACTTTTGAAAAGCATCAGTATTCATAATTTTTTTAACACAATCATACTTCAGCTTAACACCTGACTCTTTACCTTCATTGAGTTCCCAATCTTCAGAGTTGGGCTTAATTATTTCCAAAAGATCCCACCGGAATTCAATAGTCTTCTTCATAAAAGAACCAATACAAGAAGTATCAAGCATGGATTGATCATCACGAGAAAGCCGAGCATAAAAATTCTGAATAACAATTTCTCTTGACAGCTCATGATTGGAGCATGAATATAACACTGAATTAAGCCTCCCCAAGCTAGAGTGATACTTTCTCCTTCACGAGGCCAAAAATTATGTATATAATTCCGATCACGATGAACTAGATGCATAGGAATTTTTTTGGTGGAAATCCAATTTCAATCGATTCCAATTCCAAGATCCAGTATCATCGCATAGCCTATACCATGCCAATGCTTTTCCCTTAAAAGATAAAGGGAAAACCTTTTTCATAACTTCATCTTCGGGTAAACTTGCAAGCTTAAACAATCCACAAATTTGTTCCACATATATCAAGTGCATATCAAGATGTTCAGTTCCGTCTCCTACATAAGGATTAGCTAGCAGTTGTTCTATCATACCCGAAGGAATTTCATATTCAATATTTTCAGTAGGTGCAGTATGTTGAGGGGTAGCTAATTGTGGTTCCGGTCAAGGTGAAGATACCCCGAGCAAACCCCTCAAAGGATTGTTTTCCATTGTAACAAGTGACAATAAATTTCAGCACACTATATAAATGTTTCCTTACCAAATTCCACTTACCAAAGGCGCTTCACTCCCCGGCAATGGCGCTAGAAAATAGCCTTGATGACCCACACGTATAGGGGATCAATTGTAGCTCTTTTCGATAAGTAAGAGTGTCGAACCCAACGATGAGCAGAAGGAAATGACAGGTGGTTTTCAGCAAGGTAATGTCTGCAAGTGCTGAAATTGTAAGTAACAGAGTAGTTTGATAGCAAGATAATTTGTGACGAGCAAGTAATGATAATAGTAACAAAAGTGCAGCAAGGTATCCCAATCATTTTGAGGCAAAGGACATGCCAAAACGATCTCTTATAGTAAGCAAAGCGTTCTTGAGGGTACACGAGAATTTCATCTAGTCACTTTCATGATGTTGATTCGATTTGTGTTCGCTACTTTGATAATTTGATATGTGGGTGGATCGGTGCTTAGGTGCTTTTCTTATTTGAACAAACCTCCTACATATGATTAACCCACTCGCAAGCATCCGCAACTATGAGAAAAACTAGCCTTATGATGGCTCCTCCCCACCTCCCACCACCGTATCCCTTGCCGCCACCCCCATCTCCGGCGATCTCCACATCTAGCTGGGGAAAGCCACCTAACGTCCGCTCATTCTCTCCGACATCTTGGCCTCCACCCTTGGGTGGCCAACTTGATGGCGGTCGACGCGTCCATCACCTTGGGTTTGGATTTTTCTTCAGGCATGGGCATGTCTCAGGAGATCTGGCGCACCATGCATCGTACGGTGCACCCCTATGATGATTCGAGACACTTCACCATGGTGGTATCATTCGCAAGGCATAGCTCTCGCCTGACTGAGGATAATGTTGTGATTGCGCTTGAGGCAGCAATTGGAGGATATTGTTCATCTTTGAAGGTATCATGTCTACATGATCGTGTCTTCTCATTTAATGTTTCATGCAAAGTAGTGGGTTTTTTCATATTGAATCAACGGAACTACATTTGCCCTCAGTTTAAATGCTATTTCCACCTCTGGGGTTTTGGGGGTCCGGATTGGGTTAAAGAGTTTGCATCTTGGCAAAAAGAATGTCATGAAGAATGGACCTTAGTTAGTCCATCCAAGCGTAGAGCTTGTTTGGGAATGGCCGCTATGATGCATGCACATGCTAAATCCTCTTTGCACTCTAAGGATGCTTCTCATCCTCGCAAGAGTTTTCGTTTTGCTACGTTTCTCAATTATGATGCATGTCGTGGTTATCGTTACAATGCTACACCTGAGGACATTTCTATAGTTCAGCAAGATGCTGGTTATACCCTTGATCCGCATGAGTTATTAGGTGCAAATCCTGTGGTTACTGAGATTGATGTTAGCTCGCCGCTGCCGGCCTTGTTGTCGGAGGCATCTCCGGCCATACGGTTTGGGTCTGTCTCACCGGAGATCCGCTTTCCATGGGATACTTCCAATCATGATCGGGCCGGTGTGATCCTTTCCCCTGATATCTCTCCCGTTACGGTTTGTTTGGAAGGAACGCCCCAAAATCTGTTAATTCTATCAGATGATGATACTCAGTCTGAGGATGATGGGCTATCTACGCCACTTGCCCCTATGGTTGGGCCTGGGCTTGTAATGGATGCACCTACGTCACCTACCAGGTCACCTTTGGAGGTGGTTCGTGATTTACAGGGCCTGGATGAACTTGTTGAAGAACTTGCAGCACAAGTTTGGGACTGCTCGCGTTGCTTGGGTATGGGTCATAGTTTGGATAAGTGCACGAACGACACACATTGTCGCAGGTGTTTCCGGCTCGGTCATGTTAAAAAAAGGTGTGCACGGTCACCACCCGAATTAAAAGTTTGGGTTCCCATGGGTCGAACCCCAACTACCGACCTCGAGTCTCGCGCCATCAAGAAAACCCCTCCTGACGCTTCAAGCTCCCAAATAGTGCAAAGATCCTCTACCACACCCAAGGATTCCCCTCCTCTGCAGACAGCCGATTCCTCATCGTCATCGCCGCCCCCCGCTCCACCTCCACACCTGGCCATGGCCAAATATAAGCTTGATCCGCAGCGTTTTCTCCCGGCTAGTCATGATATCATCGACGCTAGCCTGCATCGGGTGCCTCGCACTTACTACACCCCGGCAAGAACCCCACCCCGACGCCATGAAACCTACATGGCTGGGATTGTCGAGCCAATCACGCCGCCTGAAGATGTGCCTCATCTTCGTCAGCAAGTCCGCGACTTCATCCTCGACGAGCTTCAGCTTCCGGTACTATGCACTCAAACCTAGTTTCAAGGTGTTGGTCTCTATCAGATGCAAGATCCAGTAGTGCGTAGTGCTCTCGTCAATCATCCGCCATGGCCGCTCGGTCTCAATCAGCATGGCGAGGAAATCTTTCTGTGGTTTATCAATCATGATGATGGAGTAGGTCATAGGGCGCTGCAAGATCATCGCACTAGTTGGCTTACGTTCATTGGAGTTCCGCTTGATTACCTCAATACAGAGAATTTAGCAGAGATAGTAGGCACTTTTGGGCAATTTCATTAATGGAACAAAGAGGATGATCGTTTGGTCCGTTCTGTGGTTTATGCTTCCTTCCCTGACAATGTTTTAGTGCCAAGAGATGTGGTTTTTCGACAGTTTGCAACTGTGGGTGGTGCTATTGTGTCCTGGATAGCTTCATGCAACATTTTGACAGCGACATTTGGAGAACAGTTGCCCCAGGATGAGGATGTAATGCCTTTTGACGGCAATCCCCACCCCATGCCAGGTGAATTGCAACCTGTTGAGCAGTTCTAGGTTCTTCCACCATACCCTGCACTTGGGGTGGAATGATGTTCCTCAGCCAATTGAGCCCGATGAGCCACAGCAGCCACCGCAGGACCATGGAGAGGGCTGGGGTCAACCTACACATGACCAGCAAGATGAACACGACCAAGTCCAGCAGCAGTTTCCACAAGATCAGAACTCTATGATTTTAAACCCCTCCCTGGGCTCCAATGACTCCTCTCAGCAAAACCCTGCAGTTGATGGGCCCGTTTTGGGCCCTGAGGATGAGCCCATCTTTGGGCCTCCAGCACAACCACTGGCACATGTTGTGGGCGACCTCAATGAATTTCCAGCCCGGCCTGTTCTTAGGACCATTCAGCCACCCGAGCAGCCAGATCAGCTTGTATTGTTGCAGCCTCAGTTGGTGGATGTGTAGCCCCCCAGCCTCAGGAATGTTCAGGAGCAGCAGGTTCAACCTCTCAATGAACATGAGATTCAGGCAGATTTGCCACTGCATTTTGAGGACGATCAACATATTATGGGGCCACAGGAGGAAAACCAGCTTGCTATTATTCCATACCAGCCTCCTCTTCAGCCCCCACTCTTTGTAGGAGCTGTCCGCATAATGTTTGGAACTGTTCTGCCACCGGATATGATTTGGGAGAGATCTTTTGTCTCTCTTATGCCCACCTTTCTGAAAACCTCCATCCCTCAACAGTTGCAGTTTGGTTTAGCAGACATGCACTCACTTGGCTTCGCCACCTCCTCCTAAACCTGTTGGTCGTAAGTTATCTTTTGAGGAGGTGGTTTCTAACAATCATGACTCTCTCTAGCCTCCAGTCCCTGCCAGCATGAGCTTCACTTCTTCTGGCCAACAAAAGAAGAAACAGAGAAAAATTGTAACTCCACGAACAGATTTCTCGGATCGCCGGATGACCAGGAGTGTTGCCAAGCTCCAGGATTTCAAACCATCTTCGGCCATACCCATGAAGCCCAAACCTCTGCGTCAACCGAGAGCCAAGAAGCCAAGAATCAAACTTGTCAATGAAGCGCCAAAAGATGCAGCATCTGATGCTCCTCCTCCAACCCCAATATCTGTCATGCAAGCACTTGGAGCTTCCCTAGGAATTTCTAAGGAGAAGCTATCGGTGGAGCAACTTATGGCTGCTCCCAAGTCCTCTTCAGCGCCACCAATTCCTGATGTTGAGTGATACCTTTTGCTCAATTATAGGGAGGCAAGTCCCTTGTACTGCCAAGACTATGCTTTTGCATGTTTTTCTTCAGACTTCTATTCTGCCACTGGGTGATACTTTTGGTTTGATGCACTATGTTATGGTTGTTGGTTATTATCTTTCACAATGCTATTATGTAGTATTCTGTGTGCCTTTCATATTATTAACTTTACCAATGAATGCACACCATAACAAGGATTGGAAGGTCCTGTGTTGGAATGTTAGGGGCTTAAATTCTGACATTCGTTAGAGGGCTATTAGAGAAAAAAATTAAGAGAGTTAGTGCTCTGTCCTCTGTTTGCAAGAAACTAAATGTGACTATTTTGATCAGCGCTCCATTAGGAAATTCTACCCTAAACGTTTTGATATCTTTGCATACTCCCCTTCTGTGGGAGCTTCTGGTGGGATTTTGGTTCTATGGTGCTCATCTGCACTTATGGGTATTCTGGTTGAGGTTCAGAGTTTTGGTATCATAATTAACTTTTCATCAGTTCATAACAATCAAAAGTGGACTCTGGTTAATGTCTATGGACCTTTCCATGGCCAACTAAGAGATAATTTTGCCCATTGGTTATATCAGATCAACATACCCCATGATGAACTATGGTTATTTCTTTGTGATTTCAATTTCATAAGATCTATTGAAAACAGAAACCAACCCGGAGGAGATGTCAATGACATGTTCATATTCAATGAAATGATTGGCCACTTGGGTTTGCTTGAATTACCTCTGAAAGGGCGGCAGTATACCTGGTCAAACATGCAGGAGAATCCACTGCTTGAGCAGCTTGATTGGTTTTTTACCACAGTAAATTGGACCACGAGTTCCCTAACACTATGGTTTATCCTTTGGCAAAAACTAGCTCTTATCACGTGCCTTGTGTGGTTTCTATTTCAACATCTATCCCTAAAGCCAAAGTGTTTCGTTTTGAAAACTATTGGGTTGATATGCCAGGATTTTTTGATTGTGTTCAGCAGTCATGGTCTGCTCCTACTAACAAGAAGAATGCAGCCGCAATTTTGACAGACAAATTCAAATGTTTGAGGTATGATCTTAAAAGATGGCACACCGGACTCTCCAGGTTAAAATTGTTAATGCAAGCTTGCAATGCTATTATTCTGGCCTTTTGACAATTTGGAAGATCAGAGACCCCTGACCAGGCCTGAGTTTAACTTCAGAAAATTTATTGGAAGCAAAGATGTACAATGAGATGGATTAAAATGGGAGAGGAAAATTCTAAAAAATTTCAAGCTATGGCAACAGAAAGGTTTAGAAAAAAATTCAATCTCTAGCCTAGTGACTGGGGATGGTTTGACTGTGTCTTCACATAGTGAAATGGCTGGATTACTGTGGGGATCTTACAGAGACAGAATGGGAATTGCTCAAGGAATTGATATGCAGTTTGATGCAGGAGAACTCATTCACTTGCACTGTGTCTAGAGGATTTATCTGGGCCTTTTACTGATGAGGAAATTAATGAAGTACTAAAAGGACTCCCTTTGGACAGAGCCCCTGGTCCTGATGGCTTTATTGGAATGTTTGTCAAGAGGTGCTGGCACATTATAAAAGAGGACTTTTACAAGCTCTTCTCTGACTTTTTTCATGGCAAGATCTCTCTGCAGAGTATTAATGGTTCTTTGGTTACTCTAATCCCAAAAGTCCTATCACCAGAGGGGCCAAATTATTTCAGACCAATTTCCCTAACAAACACCTGTCTAAAGTTTTTAACTAAACTTTTAGCTAACAGGCTGCAAAAGGTTATCCTCACATGTATCCATAAGAACCAGTATAGCTTCCTCAAGTCTAGATCAATTCAGGACTGCATTGCCTGGAGCCTGGAATACATTCATCAATGCCACCAATCCAAGAGACAAATCTTGATACTCAAATTGGATTTTGCAAAGGCTTTTGACACTGTTGAACATGATCTTATTTTGTTGATTTTAAAGCACAAAGGTTTTGATGACAAATGGATATCTTGGGTTAAGGAACTTTTGTCATCTGGATCATCTTCTATCATGCTTAATGGAGTGCCAGGTAAACAGTTCAATTGCAAGACATGGGATAGGCAGGGAGATCCACTTTCAGCTTTGCTATTTGTCATTGCTGCTGATTTATTACAAACTATGGTCAATAAAATGCTCCATGATGTACTGCCAACCCTACCCATCCCATCCAATGACGCTGAATTTCCAATTGTCCAATATGCTGATGATACTTTGCTCATTGTGCAAGCTGATGAGACTCAACTGGTGGCTCTCAAGGATATGTTGATTGCTTTCCATAAATCTACTGGCTTCAAAGTGAACTTCCATAAATCATGTATTATGCCCATAAATGTGTCACCTGAAGAAACCAACAGACTTGCAGCAATTTTTGGGTGTCAAGTGGGTACTTTGCCCTTCACATATCTGGGGCTTCCTGTGGGAACTAAAAAGCGTAGGATTGTAGACCTAGTCCCTGTTGTTGACAGGGTGGAAAAGAGATTGTCTGCTAGTTCCTCACTCCTATCACAAGGAGCAAGGTTACAATTGTTGCAATCAGTTCTATCATCCATGCCAATCTACTTTCTATGTAGTCTCAGCCTGCCTGCTGCAATTATCAAACAGCTGGATATAATTATGAGGCAGTGTTTGTGGAGAGGAAATTCTGACACCCCAAAGCAGTCCCTCACAGCTTGGCCTATGGTTTGCAAACCTAAAGACAAGGGGGGCATGGGTATTGTCGTGGAATTGTCACGGCAGATGTCCCAGTGTGAGGACTTAGTCGTGGAGCCATCGTAACGAGGTTAGCTTAAAGGGGTTAATCAGGAAAAAGGACACAAGGAGTTTATACTGGTTCGGCCCCTTGCGGTGAAGGTAAAGGCCTAATCCAATTTGAGGTGGAATTGCTAGGGTTTCGATGACCAGGGAGCGAATATGCTTAAACTTGGCTCTGGATCTTTTGTTTCTTGTCCCTAAACCGTTGTCGGGTCGTCCCTTCATATACACAGGTTGATGCCCGGTCGGTTCACAGAATCCCCGCCGTCTCATAAACGTGTCCGGCTCGGTATCTACTCTTTCCTATCTTACAATACAAGTCATACACCTTATGGCGGTTTACATCTATGGGCCCTAATCCGCCTTTGGGCTTTGGGCCTTCTTATTAAGTCTCCTTTGTTAATCGCCAGCTTCCATGTCTTCATGGGCTTCAATACGGGTAAATCACTATGAGCATAACCCGGGCCCTCCTGGGCGGTGCTACCTCTTGAGCATTGCGTTGGTTTTCCCTTGAAGAGGAAAGGGTGATGCAGCAAAGTAGCGTAAGTATTTCCCTCAGTTTTTGAGAACCAAGGTATCAATCCAGTAGGAGACCACGCGCGAGTCCCTCGTACCTACACAAATAAATAAGAACCTTGCAACCAACGCGATAAAGGGGTTGTCAATCCCTTCACGCCCACTTGCGAAAGTGATATCTGATAGAGATGATAAGATAATATTTTTGGTATTTTTATGAAAAAGATTGAAAGTAAAGACTGCAAAATAAAATAGATCGGAAACTTATATGATGGAGAATAGACTCGGGGGCCATAAGTTTCACTAGTGGCTTCTCTCAAGATAGCATAAGTATTATGGTGGGTGAACAAATTACTGTCGAGCAATTGATAGAATTGAGCATAGTTATGAGAATATCTAGGCATGATCATGTATATAGGCATCACGTCCGCGACAAGTAGACCGAAACAATTCTACATCTACTACTATTACTCCACACATCGACCGCTATCCAACATGCATCTTGAGTATTAAGTTCATAAGAACAGAGTAACGCATTAGGCAAGATGACATGATGTAGAGGGATAAACTCAAGCAATATGATATAAACCCCATCTTTTTATCCTCGATGGCAACAATACAATACGTGTCGTTTCCCCTTCTGTCACTGGGATCGAGCACCGCATGATTGAACCCAAAGCTAAGCACTTCTCCCATTGCAAGAAAGATCAATCTAGTAGGCCAAACCAAACTGATAATTCAAAGGGACTTGCAAAGATAACAAATCATACATAAAAGAATTCATAGGAGATTCAAATATTGTTCATAGATAATCTTGATCATAAACCCACACTTCATCGGATCTCAACAAACACACCGCTAAAAGAGTTACATCGAATAGATCTCCAAGAAGATCGAGGAGAACTTTGTATTGAGATCCAAAGAGAGAGAAGAAGCCATCTAGCTAATAACTATGGACCCGAAGGTCTGAGGTAAACTACTCACACATCATCGGAGAGGCTATGGTGTTAATGTAGAAGCCCTCCTTAATCGATGCCCCCTTCGGCGGAGCGCCGGAAAAGGCCCCCAAGATGGGATCTCACCGGTACAGAGAGTTGCGGCGGTGGAAATAGGGTTTAGTTGTGCTCCTGGATGTTTTTGGGGTATAAGAGTATATATAGGCGAAGGAAGTCGGCCAGGAGAGCCATGAGGGGCCCACGAGTGTGGGGGGAGGGGGCGCGCCCAGGGGGCAGGCGCGCCTCCCTGCTTCGTGACCTCCTCATTTGTTTCTTGACGTCCACTCCAAGCCCTCTGGATCACGTTTGTTCCAAAAATCACGCTCCCGAAGGTTTCATTCCGTTTGATATTCCTTTTTTGTGAAACACTGAAATAGGCAAAAAAGCAGCAATTTGCACTAGGCCTTGGGTTAGTAGGTTAGTCCCAAAAATAGTATAAAAGTGTATAATAAAGCCCATTAAACATCCAAAATAGAATATATATAATAGCATGGAACAATAAAAAATTATAGATACGTTGGAGACGTATCAAGCATCCCCAAGCTTAGTTCCTGCTCGTCCTCGAGTAGGTAAATGATAAAAATAGAATTTTTGATGTGGAATGATTCCTAGCATATTCTTCAATGTAATTTTCTTTATTGTGGCATGAATGTTCAGATCCGAAAGACTCAAGATACAAGTTTAATATTGACATAAAAATAATAATACTTCAAGCATACTAACTAAGCAAATATGTCTTCTCAAAATAACATGGCCAAAGAAAGTTCATCCCTACAAAATCATATAGTTTGGTCATGCTCCATTTTCGTCACACAAGAATTGTCTCATCATGCACAACCCCGATGACAAGCCAAGAAATTGTTTCATACTTTAGTAATCTCAAACTTTTTCAACTTTCACGCAATACATGAGCGTGAGCCATGGATATAGCACTATGGGTGGAATAGAGTATGATGATGGGGTTATGTGGAGAAGACAAAAAAAGGAGAAAGTCTCACATTGATGCGGCTAATCAACGGGCTAGGGAGATGCCCATCAATTGATTTCAATGCAAGGAGTAGGGATTGCCATGCAATGGATGCACTAGAGCTATAGATGTATGAAAGCTCAACAAAAGAAACTAAGTGTGAGTGCATCCAACTTGCTTGCTCACGAAGACCTAGGGCATTTGAGGAAGCCCATTGTTGGAATATACAAGCCAAGTTCTATACTGAAAAATTCCCACTAGTATATGAAAGTGACAAAACAAGAGACTCTCTATCACAAAGATCATGGTGCTACTTTGAAGCACAAGTGTGGAAAAAGATAGTAGCATTGTCCCTTTTTATTTTCTCTTTTTTGGGCCTTTTTTATTTGGCCTTTCTTCTTTTTTATGTGGGACAATGCTCTATTAATGATGATCATCACACTTCTATTTATTTACAACTCAATGATTACAACTCGATACTAGAACAAAGTACGACTCTATATGAATGCCTCTGGCGGTGTACCGGGATGGGCAATGAATCAAGAGTGACATGTATGAAATAATATGCATGGTGGCTTTGCCACAAATACGATGTCAACTACATGATCATGCAAGGCAATATGACAATGATGAAGTGTAACATCCCAAATTTCCAATTTGGAATGTTATACATAGGTCATTCATGCATATCATATTTTATTGCATTTTGTTTTGCGATCCTCGAAATTCTAAGCAACAAGGACCCACGGAGAGAGTTGGGTATTTCATCGTTTTCATATTTGAATTTTCACAAATATCGAAACAAGGATCATTTTGGTTTTAATTATTTTTCTCTCTGAAAAATATTTCAAATCAAATTAAATGAGAGTAGATAATATGACTTCTCCAAAATAAATGAAATATTATAGGAAAAATATTAAAATCAAATAAATAATTTTATTTTGATTTTATTGCTATTTTATTTGAATTAGAAAAATATGCATTTTTCAAAATTGCATTATTAGGCCAAGAAAATGTTCACTTTCTTCTAAATATTTTATTTAGACGGTGAAAACTTGTTTTGGCAGTTTTAGATTTTTATTTTTATTTATTTAGGATTTTCATGGAATCTGTTTAAAAAACTCTTCATGGACCGAATCGGGCCGGCTCACTGGCCGGCACCGCTGGCCGCTTTCCCGCTACCAAGACGCCAGGTTCGAGCCGGACTCCATCGGAGTCCGGGACACCTCCGCCGCCTCGGTTGCCCCCTCCCCAAGCCGAGCCCCCTCCCCCTTTATATGTTGCCGCCTCCGCCTCGACCCCACTCGCCTCAAGCAGAAGAAGAAGACGCCAAGACGCCGCCCACGCCCCGCGCCGCACCCCACCGCTGCCCCGTAGCGCCTCGCCTTGCCGGAGCCGCCGTCGTTCCCGATCCGATCCAGATCCGCCAGTTTTTTTCCGGTTTAGGTAAAAACTGATCGGTTTTTTTAGAAACCCTAGATGCGTTTTTTTTATTTTTATCGGTTCGGTTTTCCTTGTTTAGTTATTTAGCGGACATTCGTCCATTCATTCGTTTTTACGAACGCTATCCGCCAGTTAGGCTCAGACAGCGAACGTTCGTTCGTTAGTCTTTTCTTTTTATTTTATTTTTGTCCAGGGACCTATCTGTTATTACTTTTATCGAAGAATAGCCCCTGATCTTCAAACCCTCGCCGTTTCTTAACCGTTTCTCCAAATCCAGTGAAACCAACGTCAAAATCTTCGTGCCGAAACCCTCTTTCTGTTTAAACAACGTGAACAAGGTTTTGACAATTTAAAATTTGGTTTCAGGCAGATTTGAATTCGAATTTCTTTTGACCGTATTTTCAGTTCCGTAGCTCCGATTTGGTTGATTCTTTTTGCACATCGAATCTCTTCAGTTGAGTTTTCAGATTTGATCTTCTTATTTGAGTTCTAACCATGCATCCTTTCTTGAGTGCTTATGTATGCTATTGTTTGTTTCCCATAGAATTCCCGGAGTGCGAAGCGTGCTACTACGAGTCACTAGGTTTTGCGGATCGTCAGCAAGGCAAGTAACACATTGATCATACTCTTTTCATACCCAGTTTTTATGCATTAGTTTCAATCCTCAAACACTGCATGATTAGTATGTGATTAGCATGTGGGTATTGGGAAGTAGATGATGAGGTAGAGCCTATTGCCCTGTTTATTATCAAACCTTGGGAGTTACTTCTACGTTATGCTTATATTGCTATGCTATGCTCGTAGACGTGGTTTGGGTGAGTGAATCAATGACAAATGTGAGATTGATAATTAATGGTTAACTTAAGGTGGCAACTTTAATACACATCTGGGAGGATTGTTGGTTTTGGGCACCTGGAGAATCCAGTGTTGTCCTAGGATATCCCGGAGTACCTGTGTGATCATCCTATGGTCCGCCACCCAGGCTCAAAGGGATCGTAAGATTATTCATGCTAGAAACTTCCGTGTGGAGCCACAAGCTATTATGGGCTCTAGCATAGTTGAGTAGGTTGCATGACCTCTTCGAGTGGTAGGCTAGCAGATGTAGGGGATGTAGGTTGGTACTGTCTACCCGGGGTTAGAGTTAATGCTTCTGAAAGACTGTGTCTCGGTCATTCGTTTCTCAAACACCATGCAGTGCGAGAAATCCAATGGAGGAGATCGAGTCTTGTGGGGAAAAGCGCGCAAACCTCTACAGAGTGTACAATCTAATCATGGTTAGCCATGTCCCCGGTTAAGGACATATCTTGAGTGTCTGGTTCGTGGATTATCATATGGATCTCATCACTGTAGATTAATTTATTGGGTTGTCAACTATTGTTTAATTGGGTTTGAGTTGGAGGAACCTTCTCAATGTTGTTCAACTACGATGATAGTTAAATAAAATATAATCCTTTGATGTAGGGAAAAATTGGCTTTTTGCAAAAACATATTAACCATAGAGCCTCCACCAGCCATATGCATGTAGTGATAGCATTTATTATGTTCATTGCTCTATTGTGTTACTATGCCAACATATTCCATGTGCTGGCCCGTTTTCGGGCTGCAACGTATCATGTTGCAGACTTTTCAGACAAAGAGTAAGGTGCGCTAGGTCGTTGTCGTGCACTCAGCTATGCCGTTGGAGTTGATGGACTCACTTTATCTTCCAAGCCTTCCGCTGTTATCTTTTAGATGGCCTTAAGCCATATTTATTGTAATAAGTTCTCTTTTTGAGACATTCAATGTAATAAGTGTGTGATTGCACTCTGTTATAAATCCTTTGAGTATTGTGTGTGTGTCAGCATAACCGATCCAGGGATGACACTTATGCACAGAGACTTGACCGTTTGAGGTCGGGTCGCTACAAGATGGTATCAGAGCACACACTGAATATAGGACACGACCACTAAGATGAGCCATAGGTCACTCTACTCTACTCATTTCTGACTCCTCTCCATTTTCTACCCTATAGGATGGCGGACTCAAGGAATAAGTTTGCACAACCGGATGTGGACACACCCTTTGGACGACATTTGATGGAAGTCACTAGGTACCTGAACATCGGAATACCAAGCTTCACCGGGACCTACACCGCCACTTTACCAGAAGAGGAGCGCTGGATGATTCGAGTTCAAGTGCCAGGAAGGACATTCGCGCCAGTCACTAAGCCCATAGAGTTTTCCTTTGATGCACCAACCTGGAGTCTACGAAAAAGCATGGCAGCCCACATTGCTATGGGACGTATCGGCGAAGTCTACAAACAGGAGTTGAAGGACACTATCTACCAGATATGTGGGCGCTAAGACGAGCAATGGGAGATGATCAGCACCAGGAGGGACAGGTCCATTGCAGCTTTCATCCAGGAGTTAAACCAGCACATTCGACGCCGGGAGAACCAGATGTGCGCTAGCATGATAGATCTGAAAAAGCTGATGACCATGAACATGGAGCTAGAAGAGGAACTCAAGTCTACATGCGACGGATACGAGGAGGAAATCGCGATACTAGTGGAGAAGAATGACGACCTAACCAGGAAGCTAGGAGTATTCATGGGAGACCCCGCGCCAGGAGGAGAGGACGACCAATCCAAGGACATTCGTTCTAAAGACTGCATCATCATTGACGACACCGACTCCGACCCCGACAGTAGTGATGATGATTATGAAGACAAAGCTGGAGCAGATATCATGGAGTCTTCCACCGATCAAAATTTCTAGTAGACCACCATATGATCAAGTAGTATTTCCCCATGTAAATAGTATAGTCTGAGCACTGTAACGATAGTTAGATTGATTGTATGCCCTTGCTTGATTGATTGAGTGATATGATATGAATTGATTTGTTTGTCTCATGAGCATATGGGTAGTGATTTTCACCTTAGACCTCACTCTATTCTAATCTCTTCCCTCTAAACCCATCAGATGCCTCTGAGACATGACACCGGATTTGCCTTCCCACCAGAGCTCACTCAGTTGATCCAACAGCAGAATGCCTTGATGCAGTTGTTAGTCCAGAACCAAGGCAACAACAACAACAACCCACCGCCACCACCTCCAGTTGACAACTTAGCCCATTTCCTAAGGTTGCAGCCGCCAGTATTTTCCAGTAGCACCGAGCCGATAGTTGCTGATGATTGGCTACGCAGGATCGGAAGGGAGGTGACCACCGCAGGTTGCACAGATGCTGAGAAGGTGCGCTTTGCCGCACATCAATTGGATGGACCAGCAGCCTCATGGTGGGAGAATTACACATCCACTTTCCCCATAGCCAATGTCACTTGGGACCAGTTTCAGCAAGCATTCCGCACAACACATGTCTCAACTGGAGCAATGAGCTTGAAGAAGCGTGAGTTTCGCAACTTACGCCAGGGGAACCATACTGTAGCTCAGTACGTGGATGAGTTTAGCAAGTTATCTCGCTATGCCCCTGATGATGTGGCCACAAATGCCGCGAAGCAGGAGAAGTTTATGGAAGGGCTGAACGATGAGATGAGTATGCAGTTGATGGTGGCAACATTTAACAACTACCAGGAGTTTGTAGACAAGGCTCTTATGATTGAAGGGAAGCAGCAGCAGATTGAGAGTCACAAGAGGAAGTATGGAGCAGGGAAGTATAATTCAGGAGCTCAGCAGAAGCCTCGCTTTACCCCGAACTCGGGAGGATATACCCATAACCATGGAGGCCACACTCACAATGGAGGGAGTTCGCATAACCACAGTGGCCCCAAGAATGGGAATGGTAATGGAGCAAACAACAATCAGAACCGCTCCAATCTAGCCACACCCGCCAAGAAGGACCTAAGTCACATTACTTGCTTAAAGTGAGGGAAGACTGGACACTATGCCACTGAGTGTCCTGAAGCAAAGAATGGAAATGGCAATGGGAGCTCTATGAAGAAGCCCAACCCTTTCAACAAGGGACAAGTGAACCACGTTAACATGGCGGAGGTTGAAGAGCAGCCAGACGTAGTTATCAGTAAGTTTTTGGTTAAGTCATTTACCGCTCTTGTTCTTTTTGATATTTGTGCATCGCATTCATACATATCAAGGGGATTTGTGGACAAGTTTAAGTTGCCAACCCTAGCCCTTAGGACACCCTTGCTAGTGAGCTCACCCCGTGCAGAGTATATGGCCAGCCGATGGTGCGACCGGTTACCTGATACGTCTCCGTCGTATCTATAATTTTTTATTGTTCCATGCCAATATTACACAACTTTTATATACTTTTTGGCAACTTTTTTTACTATTTTTGGGACTAACATATTGATCCAGTGCCTAGTGCCAGTTCCTGTTTGTGCATGTTTTATGTTTCGCAGAAACCCCATATCAAACGCAATCCAAACGGGATAAAAATGGACGGACAATATTTTTGGAATATTTGGAGAATATAGGAAGAAGAATTAACACGAGACGGTGCCCGAGGGGGGCACGAGGCAGGGGTTAACGCCCCACCCCCCTGGGCGCGCCCCTGACCCTAGTGGGCCCCCCGTAAGGCAGTTGCTGCTCTACTTTGGCCGCAAGAAAGCTAATTTTCGTAGAAAAATCTGGGTGAAGGTTTCAATCCAATCGGAGTTACGGATCTCCATATATATACAAAACGGTGAAAGGGTAGAAGACCGGAACGCAGAAACAGAGAGAGACAGATCCAATCTCGGAGGGACTCTCGCCCCTCCCATGCCATGGAGGCCAAGGACCAACGGGGAAACCCTTCTCCCATCTAGGGAGGAGGTCAAGGAAGAAGAAGAAGAAGGGGCCCCCTCTCCCCCTCCCTTCCGGTGGCGCCGCAACGCTGCCGTGGCCACCATCATCATCACTGCGATCTTCACCAACACCTCCACCATCTTCACCAACATCTCCATCACCTTCCCCCCTCTATCTATAGTGGTCCACTCTCCCGCAACCCGCTGGACCCTCTACTTGAACATGGTGCTTTATGCTTCATATTATTATCCAATGATGTGTTGCTATCCTATGATGTCTGAGTAGATATTCGTTGTCCTATCAGTGGTGGATGAATTACTATGATGGATTTAATTTGCTTTTGTTTATGTTGTTGTCCTTTGGTGCCCATCATATGAGCGCGCGCGTGGATCACACCATAGGGTTAGTTGTATGTTGATAGGACTATGTATTGGAGGGCAAGAGTGAGAAAAGCTTCTACCTAGCATAGAAATTGATGCATACGGGATTGAAGGGGGATCAATATAACTTAATGCTATGGTTGAGTTTTACCTTAATGAACGTTAGTAGTTGCGGATGCTTGATAATAGTTCCAATCATAAGTGCATAGAATTCCAAGTCAGGGATGACATGCTAACAGTGGCATCTCCCACATAAAACTTGCTATTGGTCTAGTAAAGTAGTCAATTGCTTAGGGACAATTTTGCAACTCCTACCACAACTTTCCACACTCGCTATATTTACTTTATTGTATCTTTATCTAAACAGACCCTAGTTTTTATTTACCCACTCTTTATTATCTTGCAAACCTATCCAACAACACCTACAAAGTACTTCTAGTTTCATACTTGTTCTAGGTAAAGCGAACGTTAAGCGTGCGTAGAGTTGTATCGGTGGTCGATAGAACTTGAGGACTATTTGTTCTACCTTTAGCTCCTCGTTGGGTTCGACACTCTTACTTATCGAAAGAGGCTACAATTGATCCCCTATACTTGTGGGTTATCAAGACCTTTTTTCCGCGCCGCTGTCGGGAGCAATAGCGTGGGGTGAATATTCTCGTGTGCTTGTTTGCTTTATCAGTAAGTAGATTTTATTTGCTGTTCTTAGTTGTTCTTTATCTTTAGTTATGGATATGGAACACAAAATACCAAAAAAGTAGGTGCACTTGCTACTCATGGAGATGGGGAACCTCCTAAAACCCTCGATGATCATTATGTGAAAAATATTATGTACTACTTTGATAATCCTGAGAAAACCTCATTCAATTATGTAATGGGAGACACGTTGGACCAACGTGAATACTTTAGGGATTATCGCTTGACTCAAAAAGGGAAACTATTATGGGACCAAATTTATATGTTGAAGTGGTATGCTAGGCAACTATGCTTGAGATGTGATTATACTTGTTGCTCTAGGATGAAGGCTCCACACCTTCCCTTTTCATGCAAATTTAATGATGATAAAACCTGAGCTTCTTATGCTAATGGCATATATGATTACTATCATGTGGAACAAATAGAAGAATTTGTTGCTTTTATGGGTGCTTATGAAATTGAATCTATGTTCAAAGAGTTTGAAAATCTCTATGATGCTGTTTACAGACCTGAAAATTTAGCTATCCTTAAATATTGCTATGAGAATTATGAATTCAATTCTGGTATTGATGAATTTATTGAGAAAGTCTCCGCTGTCCAAGAAGAGACTAATATTTTGCAAGAATCTATGGAAGAAGAAATTAATGAAACTGTGAGCTCATTGGATGAAAAAGATGATGAGGAGAGCGAAGAACAAAAGGAGGAAGAGCAGATTAGCTACCCGTGCCCACCTTCTAATGAGAGTAACTCTTCAACTCATACATTGTTTAATTTACCTTCGTGCTTACCGAAGGATGAATGCTATGATGATTGTTATGATCTCGTTTATTCTTTTGAAATATCCCTTTTTGGTGATGCTTACTATGCTTGTGGCCATGATGCCAATATGAATGATGCTTATGGAGATGAACTGGCTTAGTTCCTTATGTTAAACATGAAATTGTTGCTATTGCACCCACACATGATAGTCCTATTATCTTTTTGAATTCTCCAAACTACACTATATCGGAGAAGTTTGCTCTTATTAAGGATTATGTTGATGGGTTGCATTTTACCGTTGCACATGATGATTTTGATGAATATAATATGCATGTGCTTGCTGCTCCTACTTGCAATTATTATGAAAGAGGAACTATATCTCCACCTCTCTATGTTTCCAACATGAAAAAATTGCAAGAAACTGTTTATACTATGCATTGGCCTTTACTATGTGTGCATGAATTGTTCTTTTATGACATGCCGATGCATAGGAAGAGAGTTAGACTTCGTCATTGCTTGATATATGTTGCTTTGTGCTCACTACTAAATGCCAAATCATTGCTAATTAAAATTGGCTTTGATATACCTTTGGATCCCTGTGGATTCACTACTTGAGCACTATATGCCTAGCTTAATGGCTTTAAAGAAAGCGCTGCCAGGGAGACAACCCGGAAGTTTTAGAGATTCATTTATTTCTGTTGAGTGCTTTCATATAGTTTAAAAAAATTAAAATAAAGAGGGGAACCCAAAACTTTCAAAAAGAAAAGTGAAAGTGAGATAGACGAGCATTGTGAAAGTGGGGGACGTCCTTGAACTTTGTTCATGACCATGGAAACTTTTTGAATCTTAATTACAGAAACTTTTCAACAAAAATAATTATACCCTTATACAATTCCATTTTATTATAAAAATACTGTGCCAAGGTTTGCCTTTAGGATGTTTACAATGCTTGTTGGTTTGTGCGGTGTAGGACAGAAACTTTGGCTGTAGTGCGCGATTTTACATTTTTTGCTGGAACGTCAAATGGTTCTGAAACTTTTTGCACTGTCTTTCTATACAAATTTTTTATGTTTCCTAATTTTGGCAGAATGTTTCAAGTATCAGAAGTATGGTGAATGTTCAGATTATTACAGACTGTTCTGTTTTAGACAGATTTTGTTTTTGATGCATAGTTTGCTTGTTTTGATGAAACTGTCAATTTATATCAGTGGATTAAGCCATGGAAAAGTTATATTACAGTAGAGCTATGCAAAAACAAGATATGAATTGGTTTGCAACATTACTTAGAGTAGTGATTTGCTTTATTATACTAACGGGTCTTACCGAGTTTTCTGTTGAAGTTTTGTGTGGATGAAGTGTTCGAGGATCGAGGAGGTCTCGATGTGAGAAGAAGGAAGAGAGGCAAGAGCTCAAGCTTGGGGATTAACAAGACACCCCAAGTAAATATTAAATGATACTAAAGCGTCTAAGCTTGGGTATGCCCCGGAAGGTATCCCCTCTTTCTTCAACAAGTATCGGTATGTTTTCGGATTCGTTTCGTTCATGTGATATGGGCAAATCTTGGAGCGTCTTTTGCATTTAGTTTTCATTTTTTTTCTTTTATGCACCATGTTGGTAGGAGATAGTCCTTGGTTGATTTATAAAATGCTCTTTGCACTTCACTTATATCTTTTGAGTATGGCTTTATAGAATGCTTCATGTGCTTCACTTATATCATTTGAAGTTTGGATTGCCTGTTTCTCTTCACATAGAAAACCGCCATTTGTAGAATGCTCTTTTGGTTCACTTATATTTGTTAGAGCGTGGGCATATATTTTGTAGAAAGAATTAAACTCTCTTGCTTCACTTATATCTATTTAGAGAGATGACATGAATTGGTCATTCACATGGTTATTCATAAAATCCTACATAAAACTTGTAGATCACTGAATATGATATGTTTGATTCCTTGCAATAGTTTTGTGATATAAAGATGGTGATATTAGAGTTGTTCTAGTGGGTAGTTGTGGATTAGTATAAATACTTGTGTTGAGGTTTGTGATTCCCGAAGCATGCACGTATGGTGAACCGTTATGTGATGAAGCCGGAGCATGATTTATTTTTTGATTGTCATCCTTTGTGTGGAGGTCGGGATCGCGCGATGGTTAACTCCTACCAACCCTTTCCCTGGGAGCATGCGTCTAATACTTGGTTTCGATAGCTTCTAATTTTTTTCAATAAGTATGTGAGTTCTTTATAACTAATGTTGAGTCCATGGATTATACTCACTCTCACCCTTCCATCATTGCTAGCCTCTTCGGTACCGTGCATTGCCCTTTCTCACCTCGAGAGTTGGTGCAAACTTCACTGGTGCATCCAAACCCCGTGATACGATACACTCTATCACACATAAACCTCCTTATATCTTCCTCAAAACAGCCACCATATCTACCTATCATGGCATTTCCATAGCCATTCTGAGATATATTGCCATGCAACTTCCATCATCATCATCATATACATGACTTGAGCAATTATTGTCATATTGTTTTGCATGATCGTAAGATAGCTAGCATGATGTTTTCATGGCTTGTCCGTTTGATGTCATTGCTACGCTAGATTATTGCACATCCGAAGACATCACGGAGGCATTCATATAGAGTCATATCTTTGTTCTAGTATCGAGTTGTAATATTGAGTTGTAAGTAAATAAAAGTGTGATGATCATCATTATTAGAACATTGTCCCAAAGTGAGGAAAGGATGATGGAGACTATGATTCCCCCACAAGTCGGGATGAGACTCCGGACTTTACAAAAAAAAAGAGGCTAAAGAAGCCCCAAAAAAAGAGGCCAAAGAAGCCCACCAAAAAAATGAGAGAAAAAGAGAGAAGGGGCAATGTTACTATCCTTTTACCACACTTGTGCTTCAGAGTAGCACCATGTTCTTCATATAGAGAGTCTCTTAAGTTATGACTTTCATATACTAGTGGGAATTTTCATTATAGAACTTGGCTTGTATATTCCGATGATGGGCTTCCTCAAATGCCCGAGGTCTTCATGAGTAAGCAAGTTGGATGCATACCCACTTAGTTTCCATTTTGAGCTTTCATACACTTATAGCACTTAGTACATCCGTTGCATGGAAATCCCTACTCCTCACATTGACATCAATTGATGGGCATCTCCATAGCCCGTTGATTAGCCGCGTCGATGTGAGACTTTCTCCTTTTTGTCTTCTCCACACAACCTCCACCATCATATTCTACTCCACCTATAGTGCTATATCCATGGCTCACGCTCATGTATTGCGTGAATGTTGAAAAGGTTTGAGAATACTAAAGTATGAAACAATTGCTTGGCTGAAACCGGGGTTGTGCATGATTTGAATACTTTGTGTGGTGAAGATGGAGCATAGCCAGACCATATGATTTTGTAGGGATAACTTTATTTGGCCATGTTATTTTGAAAAGACATGATTGCTTTATTAGTATGCTTGAAGTATTATTGTCTTAATGTCAAATGATAGACTATTGCTTTGAATCATTCGTGTCTTAACATTCATGCCATGATTAGATACATGATCAAGATTATGCTAGGTAGCATTCCACATCAAAAATGATCTTTTTTATCATTTACCAACTCGAGGACGAGCAGGAATTAAGCTTGCGGATGCTGATACGTCTCCATCGTATCTATAATTTTTGATTGTTCCATGCCAATATTATACAACTTTCATATACTTTTTGGCAACTTTTTATACTATTTTTGGGACTAACATATTGATCCAAAGGCTCAGTGCAGTTCCTCGCTTTGTTGCATGTTTTATGTTTCGCAGAAACCCATATCAAACGGAATCCAAACGGGATAAGCAGACGGAGAATATTTTTGGAATATTTGGAGAATATGGGAAGAAGAATCAACACGAGACGGTGCCCGAGGGGGCACGAGGCGTGGGAGCGCCCACCCTCGGGCGCGCCGACCCTTGTGCCCCCGTAAGGCGATTGCTGGTCTACCTTGGCCGCAAGAAACCTAATTTTCAGAGAAAAATCTGGGCTAAGGCTTCAATCCAATCGGAGTTACGGAACTCCATATATATACGAAACGGTGAAAGGGCAGAAGACCGGAACGCAGAAATAGAGAGAGACAGATAGATAGATCCAATATCGGAGGGGCTCTCGCCCCTCCCATGCCATGGAGGCCAAGGACCAGAGGGGAAACCCTTCTCCCATCTAGGGAGGAGGTCAAGGAAGAAGAAGAAGAAGGGGCCCCCTCTCCCCCTCTCTTCCGATGGCGCAGGAACGTTGCCGTGGCCACCATCATCATCTCCGCGATTTTCACCAACACCTCCGACATCTTCACCAACATCTCCATCACCTTCCCCCTCTATCTACAGCGGTCCACTCTCCCGCACCCCGCAGTACCCTCTATTTGAACATGGTGCTTTATGCTTCATACTATTATCCAATGATGTGTTGCTATCTTACGATTTCTGAGTAGATTTTCGTTGTCCTATTGGTGGTTGATGAATTACTATGATTGATTTAATTTTCTTGTGGTTATGTTGCTGTCTTTGGTGCCCATCATATGACAGCGCGCATGGATCACACCATAGGGTTAGTTGTATGTTTATAGGACTATGTATTGGAGGGCAAGAGTGACAGAAGCTTCTACCTAGCATAGAAATTGTTGCATACGGGATTGAAGGGGGATCAATATAACTTAATGCTATGGTTGGGTTTTACCTTAATGAACGTTAGTAGTTGCGGATGCTTGCTAATAGTTCCAATCGTAAGTGCATAGAATTCCAAGTTAGGGATGACATGCTAGCAGTGGCCTCTCCCACATAAAACTTGCTATCGGTCTAGTAAAGTAGTCAATTGCTTAGGGACAATTTCACAACTCCTACCACCACTTTTCCACACTCGCTATATTTACTTTATTGTGTCTTTATCTAAACAGCCCGTAGTTTTTATTTACCCACTCTTTATTATCTTGCAAACCTATCCAACAACACCTACAAAGTACTTCTAGTTTCATACTTGTTCTAGGTAAAGCGAACGTTAAGTGTGCGTAGAGTTGTATCGGTGGTCGATAGAAATTGAGGGAATATTTGTTCTACCTTTAGCTCCTCGTTGGGTTCGACACTCTTACTTATCGAAAGAGGCTACAATTGATCCCCTATACTTGTGGGTTATCATTACCCTCAACCATTGGCAGCCATGTTTTCCCCTCAGACCTAATAATTCTGGAGTCACAAGGATTGGATGTGATACTAGGAATGGGTTGGCTATCGAAGTATGGAGGAAACATTGACTGCGCTAGCAAGTCAATTCTGCTCACCACCCAGAGGGAAAAAGGATCAAGTATGTATCCAAGCATACACCAAGAAGGACTCAAGTAAATTCCCTCTCAAGAGTTGTTCAGGAGGAAGTGCCTGTAGTGAAGGATTACCCAGATGTATTTCCAGAGGAATTACCAGGCATGCCGCCAGATCGAGATATTGAGTTTTTGATAGAGCTCTTTCCAGGCACCAGACTAGTATCAAAGAGACCATACTGGATGCCCGTGAATGATCCGGAGGAGATCAAAAGCAGATTAAGGAGTTATTGGAGAAAGGTTACATCCGACGAAGTTCATCACCATGGGGAGCCCCAATGCTCTTGGTTGAGAAGAAGGATGGATCGTTGAGAATGGTTGTTGATTATCGTGCCTTCAATGAAGTGACGATCAAGAATAAGTACCCACTACCGATGATCAATGATTTATTTGACCAGCTGCAAGGAGCTAAAGTGTTTTCAAAGATCGATCTGTGATCAGGATACCACAAGCTGAAGATTCAAGAAAAGGATATACCTAAGACAGCTTTCACCACAAGGTACGGGCTTTATGAGTATACGGTCATGTCATGTGGATTGACTAATGCCCCTTCCTATTTCATGAGTATGATGAATAAGGTATTTATGGAGTTCTTGGATAAGTTTGTTTTGGTGTTCATTGACGATATTTTGGTATACTCGAAGAATGAAGAGGAGCACAAGGAACACTTGCGTTTAGTTCTCGAGAAGCTCAGGGAGCATCAGTTGTATGCCAAGTTCAGCAAGTGTGAGTTTTGGTTGAAGGAAGTTGATTCCTTGGACATGTTATATCAGGAGAAGGTATAGCACTAGACCCCACCAAGGTTGAGTCCGTCACTGATTGGCTAGCACCCACCTCAGTTGGAGAAATCCGCAGTTTTCTTGGACTCACGGGATATTATCGGAGATTTATCGAGAATTTCTCTAAGATTGCGAAGCCCATGACGGAGTTGTTGAAGAAGGACACTAAGTTCAAATGGACGGAAAAATGTGAGGCCAGTTTTCAGGAGTTGAAGAAACGTTTGACTACAGCCCCAGT
Organism: Aegilops bicornis; assembly: GCA_021605145.1. NCBI lineage: Eukaryota > Viridiplantae > Streptophyta > Magnoliopsida > Poales > Poaceae > Aegilops > Aegilops bicornis. Next base: position 181,567,059 of record CM038671.1, on the reverse strand, counting down.
GCTGATTCTGCCAGATATACGCAAATATTTCCAAGTGTATTGCGATGCTTCTCGCTTAGGACTTGGAGGTGTACTTATGCAAGACGGAAGAGTTGTTTCATATGCCTCACGTCAACTTAGACCACATGAGTTGAATTATGCCACGCATGATTTGGAGTTAGCAGCCGTAGTGCATGCACTCAAGACCTGGAGACATTTTCTTATTGGAAACCGTTGTGATGTGTACACGAATCACAAGAGTTTGAAGTACATTTTCACACACAAGGAGATGAACCTCAGGCAGAGGAGATGGTTGGAGCTTATAAAGGATTATGATATGAAGCTGCATTATCACCCAGGAAAGGCCAATGTCGTAGCAGACGCTTTGAGCGGGAAGAGTTATGTTAATACCCTCGTAAGCGGAGGATTGCCAAAGGAGTTAGCAGAGGATCTCAGGGAACTTTGTTTGGAGATTGTTCCTAGAGATTTTGTTGCAGTGATGGAGGTTCAATCTACATTATTGGGAAAGATTCGAGAAGCTCAGAAGGATGACAAAGATATTGCTGAGATAAAAGAGATAATGAGTAAAGGAAAAGCCAAGGGTTTTCGTAAGGACGAGCACGACACCATGTGGTTTGAGGACCGTGTTTATGTGCCCAATAATGCAGAGATCAGGAAGTTTATACTACAGGAAGCACATGACTCGCCATACTCGATACACCTCGGAAACACCAAGAAGTATTTGGATTTGAAGGAGCATTTCTGGTGGACTGGTATGAAGAAGGATATTGCCGAGTATGTAGCAGTATGTAGCAGTATGTGATGTATGTCAGAGAGTGAAGGCAGAACATCAGAAGCCAGCCGGATTACTACAGCCTATGCCGATACCGGAATGGAAGTGGGACAAGCTTGGCATGGATTTTATCACCGGATTACCAAGGACCCGATCGGGATATGATTCTATATGGGTAGTAGTTGATCGCTTGACCAAAGTGGCTCACTTTATCCCAGTGAAAACCACCAACACAAGTGCGAAGTTGGCCAAGATATATATGACCAAGATCGTATGTCTGCATGGAGTTCCGAGGACCATCGTATCAGATAGAGGAACACAGTTCACTTCAAAGTTTGGCTTGAGTTCAGCACAACCTTTCATCCGCAGACAGATGGACAGACCGAGAGAGTCAACCAGATTCTGGAGGACATGTTGAGAGCTTGTGCGCTAGATTATGGATCTACTTGGGATGACAATTTGCCTTACGCAGAGTTCTCATACAACAATAGCTACCAGGCCAGTTTGAAGATGGCACCGTTCGAAGCCCTGTATGGAAGAAGATGTCGAACATCGATGACGTGGGATGAAGTTGGAGACCTTCAGTTGTTTGGACCAGATTTGATCAAGGAGTCTGAAGAGAAGGTTAAGTTGATCCACGACAGACAGAAGGAAGCTCAGTCCAGTCAGAAGAGTTATGCAGACTCAAAACGCAAGGAGGTATTCTATGAAATCGGAGATAGGGCATATCTTCGTGTATCGCTGCTCCGAGGAGTTAAACGATTTGGAGTCAAGGGAAAGCTAGCCCCGAGATTTGTAGGACCAAATCGAGTTTTGGAATGTATGGGAGAAGTAGCCTACAAGTTGAAGTTACCCGAAGGATTGTCAGGAGTTCATGATGTGTTTCACGTTTCCCAGTTGAAGAAGTGACATGTAGAGATGGCCGATATACCTCTGAGAGATACAAAGGCTCTCGAAGCGATTGGGTTGGATGTTGATCTCGACCTATGAGGAGAAACCAGTCAAGATTCTCGAGTTTGCGTGCCGAGTCACACGCAGCAAGGTTATCAAGTTTTGAAAAGTTCAGTGGAGCCACCATGCCGAGGGTGAAGCCACCTGGGAACAAGAGGAAGACCTACGCAAAGACCACCCACAACTATTTTCTAGCCAACCCGAATCTCGAGGGCGAGATTCATCTTAAGGGGTAGGTTTGTAACAACCCAAATTTCCAATTTGGAATGTTATACATAGGTCATTCATGCATATCATATTTTATTGCATTTTGTTTTGCGATCCTCAAAATTCTAAGCAACTCAAGGACCCACGGAGAGAGTTGGGGATTTCACCATTTTCATATTTGAATTTTCTCAAATATGGAAACAAGGATCATTTTGGTTTTAATTATTTTTCTCTCCGAAAATATTTCAAATCAAATTAAATGAGAGGAGATAATATGACTTCTCCAAAATAAATGAAATATTGGACGAGAAATATTAAAATCAAATAAATAATTTTATTTGGATTTTATTGCTATTTTATTTTAATTAGAAAAATATGCATTTTTCAAAATTACATTATTAGTCCAGGAAAATGTTCACTTTGTTCTAAATATTTTTATTTAGACGGTGAAAAATTGTTTTGGCATTTTTAGATTTTTATTTTTATTTATTTAGGATTTTTCAGTGAATCGCTTTTAAAAAACTCTCCATGGACCGAACTGGGTCGGGTAAGCCAAGACCACCGCCGCCTTTCCTCAAGACTCAAGACGCCATGCCCGAGCCAGACTCCGCCGGTGTCCGGGACACCGCCGCCGCCTCGGTTGCCCCCTGCCCAAGCCGAGCCCCTCCCCCTCCCCCTTTATATGTTGCCGCCGCCGCCTCGACCCCCGTCTCGCCCCGCCTCAGAGAAGAAGAAGAAGACGTCGTCAAGGCCAAGACGCCGCCCACGCCCACCAAGCCGCACCACATGCTGCTCAGAGCGCTTTGCCGGAGCCGGGCTGCTCCCGATCCGATCCAGATCCGCCAGTTTTTTTCCGGTTTAGGTAAAAACTGATCGGTTTTTTTAGAAACCCTAGATGCGTTTTTTTATTTTTATTGGTTTGGTTTTCTCGGTTTAGTTATTTAGCGGACATTCGTCCATTCGTTCGTTTTTACGAACGCTATCCGCCGGTTAGGTTCAGATAGCGAACGTTCGTTCGTTAGCCTTTTATTTTTTCTTTTTATTTTCATCCAGGGACCTATCCGCGATTACTTTTATTGCAGAATAGCCCGCGATCTTCAAACCCTCGTCGTTTCTTAACCGTTTGTCCAAATCCAGTGAAACCAATGCCAAAACTTCGTCTCGAAACCCTCTTTTTGTTTAAACAACTTGAACAATGTTTTGACAATCTAAAATTTGGTTTCAAGCAGATTTGAATTCAAAGTTCTTTTGACCGTAGTTTCAGTTCCGTAGCTCCGATTTGGTTGATTCTTTTGCGCATCGAATCTCTTGCTTGAGTTTTCAGATTTGATCTTCTTATTTGAGTTTTACTCGTGCATCTTTACTTGAGTTCTTACGTATGCTATTGTTTGTTTGCGATAGAATTCCCGGAGTGCGCAGCGTGCTACTACGAGTCACTAGGTTTTGCGGATCGTCAGCAAGGCAAGTAACACATTGATCATACTCTTTTGATACCCAGTTTTTATGCATTAGTTTCAATCCTCAAACGCTGCATGATTAGGATGTTATTAACATGTGGGTATTGGGAAGTAGATGATGAGGTAGAGCCTATTGCCCTATTTATTATCAAACCCTGGGAGTTACTTCTACGTTATGCTTATATTGCTATGCTATGCTCACAGACGTGGTTTGGGTGAGTGAATCCATGATAGATGTGAGATTGATAATTAATGGTTAACTTGAGGTGGCAACTTTAATACACATCTGGGTGGACTGTTGGTTTTGGGCACCTGGAGAATCTAGTGTTGTCCTAGGATATCCCGGAGTACCCGTGTGATCATCCTGTGGTCCGCCACCCAGGCTCAAAGGGATCGTAAGATTATTCATGCTAGAAACTTCCGTGTGCAGCCAAAAGCTATTATGGCCTCTATCATAGTTGAGTAGGTTGCATGACCTCTTCCCGTGGTAGGCTAGCAGATGTGGAGGATGTAGCACTACAAAAAAAATACACTTCCGTGATGATACGTGTTTGTCACAGTAAGTCACGTTTTTGTCATGCATGTACATCCATGACAAATTTATGACAGAATCAAGATAGTCATACCTGTGTTGTCGTAGAAGTGTTCCATGACATTACCAAAATTATCATCACGGAAGTGTCCACTTCCATGACGATAAATCGCGTCCGCGAAGTGCTTTCATCAAGGGTGACCGACACGTGGCATCCACCGTAACGGAATGCCGTTAAGCTATCGGGTCGGGTTTTGGATCCGATAACCCGTTAACAGCCCCGACCAGTGGGGATTTTCCACGTGTAAAATCATCATTGGCACAGGTGTCACTCATCCAATGGGCGAGACACGCCTATCATATGTTGACACGTGGACCGGCCCATCAAGTTTAAATGGGCTGACCCAACTGAAGGCCCACAAGATTTTGCGGACCATAATGGGCCGGCCCAGCTAAAGGCCCATGAGATTTTGCGGACCATAATGGGCCGGCCCAGGTAAAGGCCCACAAGATTTTTGTGTGCCATAATGGGCCGGCCCAGGTAAAGGCCCACAAGATTCTTGCGGATCATAATGGGCCGGCCCAACTAAAGGCCCACGAGATTTCGCCGACATTAATGGGCCGGCCCAGCTGTAGGCCCACAAGATTTTGAGGACCCTAGTAGGCCGGCCCATTAACTGGCTGCCATGTTTTGGGCCAAATGCCGGCCCATATTTGATCCGGTCGATTAATGGCCTGCCACGCTCCGGGCCTAATAGTGGCCCATATGAGATCCGGCCCGTTAAAAGCCTACCACGTTCTGGGCCAAATTACGGCCCAGATCAGTTCCGGCCCTTTAAGAGGCTTTGGGCTCAATTATGGCCCATATCAGATTTATCCCGTCAACTGGACACTATGCTTTTGGGCCCACTTGCTAAAGGCCCACTTAGTAATTCGGCCTGTTAAGGGCCCGTTTAACATTTCGGCCCTATATTAATTTTGGCCTATTAAAAGCCCGTCATATAGTTGGGCCTAACTACGGCCCGGTATGCATCCGGCCTGCTCGCAACCGATATCTGATTGGGCCAAACAAGGACCGAGACAATTTTGGCATGTTCAAAGCCCGTGATTTGATTCGCACAATCATGGGTCAGGGTTCATTTCGGGCTGCTGCCGGCCCGTGAGCTATTTGGCACGTTTCAGGCCCTCTAAAAACCTGGCCTGTTAGAGTCGAATGTTTCGGTCCGGTCGACTACATCTGATTTTTTCCAGATAGCGAATGATGGCAGTAACTAGTAGGAATTAAGAACAAACCTACTCTATACAATAAAGAAATTACGGCATAGTAACTAAGAATAAAGCTACACTATACAATAAAGGATTTAAGGTATATTACATCCATTGGGCATCGAAGTTCGCCACCAGTGATCATAAAGCGCAACGAAGAAGCAGACATAAAAAAGCGGGCACCATTGCAAACAGAATAAAATAATACTGAACCGAGACCACTTCCAAGACAGTTCAGGAAAGGTTAGCCTAGCGGGGGAACTGCGGCCCAAGCTGCTGAGCACGGCTGTGAGACCGGCCTAGCATGTCGGTGATAGCTTCCAGGTGTAGCTGTTTAGCGATGAGGTTCTTATTGGTGTTCTCCGCAATCTTTCTTAGAGATAGGACTTCAAGTCGAAGTTGAGTTGCAGAATGCCTTTACGCTAGAACTTGGGACCGAAGAAGTCGAACTGATTCGCATAACGTAATTCGTGAGCTTGTCTAACTGTTAGTCTCAAGTAACTTGAACACTGCATCAAGACAAGATTTTGGGGTTGTCTCGCTATCTTCAAGATGTTTTGCCTTCTTTGCTGCAATATATGTTGGGTTTGTCTCACAGCCTTCAGCACACTTGTGCATGCCATCAGGCATATCACCCTGAAACAAAGCAGAGAGATGACATGTTTTGCACGTGTATAAACGAAGATGATAAATGTTCTGTCAATTCTATCCAATTTCAAACTAGAAAATAAAGAGTAAGTTCAAAATATCAATAGCATAATTTGGCATTGTTCATAATGCGGGGAGCTTCACCATACTACTGGATTACCATGTCAACATAACAAGCATAGATGAAGGGCAAATATAATCATTGTATCTATTTTGGTTAATGTGCATGGCATGTTGTTCATATCATCAGCCACATCAGTAAGATAAAACAGGAGATGACAAGGTGCAAACGTGGGCTACTTCACCACACACTAGATTATAGATCCACAAAAACAAGCATACATATAGGGAGTATTAAGTAATGTTCATGGTATGAATAAGGAATTTGGTTTTACAAGTAAAACTTAGAACTTACGGTTCTTACGAACATGCATTTTGGTAGAAACATCAAACTAAACATCAGTAAACGATAGGGAGTATGAGCAAATTAAACAACAGTTGAGGATAAAGGCTTTAGAAGGACTGACTTACATTAACAGTTAACACCGGCTTTATAATGCCCTTCTCCATGTCAAGGGAAGGATAACTCAAGAATTTCAGCACATAATCTTCTTCATAAGCATTGCATGTACTCTACATTTCGTAGAGAGTAATTATAGATATGATAATCTTTGGAAGGGATAGAGGATAATGAAGATAAGATGCAGATTGATGCTACATAATCAACTACCAATCCTCGGAAGTACAAGCGTTACAGGACAAAATGTCTTGACAAGAGCAATGGGCTGCACTTCAGACCGGCATTGTGCATGTATTCTACTTGTTGGTAAGATTAAATATAGATCTGATCGTTTTAGTAAATGGTGGGCGAGGGAGATAAGATGCGAGAATGCTACAAAATGAACCAATCCCTCTTCCCACAATACAAGAGTGTTTTGAACACGGTGTCTTGTACAAAACGTTCTTATATTATGGGACGGAGGGAGTAGCTGTTAATGTAAGTACAGTGATAGACCACGTTCAGTCCTTACAAAAGGACTGCAGAGCTAAACCTCTTCAAAAGCATTGGGTTGATTCTAAATTTATGTATGAGTCCATACGGATCTTATAATGTCCACAAAATGGACGATTACGAGGCTAACATGTGCAGTGATGCTACATAATCAAACAACTATGAAAGTAAGTATGGTCATACAGGGCAAGAGGTACTCACAAGAGCAATGCAGTGTGCAGTATAGTTGCGAGATTCTGTGGTCCCTTGAGAACAAATGTTCTTCTGCTAACAGTTTTCGTACAAGTGAGACATTAAGGCAAATGCAGAAATGTAGTTCAAATTGTGATGTGATATCATAGACAGTACCTTACGCTGCAGCCAAGACCAATGTGTAACTAGATTAGTCCAGTCATCGTCGGATAAATGTAGCACCGGAGACTTTACAGAAATTTCGTTCAGAGGCTTGCCATCGAAGAGCGCTTGCCTCAGGTAGGAACGATACTTCATCAACGAGTGCTTGAAAAGCGCAACCAACCCTTGCTCGTCATCACAATCCAGTTTGCTCCTCGCCTATTTAAAAGAATGAAATCTTGTGTCTTCTGTCATCAGAAACATATGCAGTAATGACCATGAATAACATTCATACATTACTTACGCGTAAGTTGCGGAGGAAGACTGGAAATTGTTACGTTCATGCGGTATAATCTTTCCATGAAGGAAAGATGCGCACGAAGTTCGACAACAACATAAGCTTCGTCTTCTAAACTGGGAAGAAATGGAACAGGGTCCTATTTGCTACAATTGGGGCTCTCTCTCGGTTCGAAAAGGGATTTGGCAACTGGATTTGGTGTACGCTTTCTTTGGAATGGGGGTTTTGTCGTAAACAAATTGGTGCTATGTCAACTGACATAATCATCTTGCTTTGCAGCTTGGGGTCTCTTGAGTTGGGGCATCAGGAATGACCAAGTGTAGTAGGGCTAGAGTCTGCTAGAGTTGGGGTATTTTGTGGGTCGGTGATATTGCAACTACACCTAATGGGCTATTTGATTTATCGGTGCCACTACCTTTTCCAAATACTTTGCTTGTGCTCCTCCACGATCAGCAATTGCCCTCTTCCTTTTGAACGTCGATACACAAGAACATCATTTGAATGGATAAATATGGTATGATGACAGATGGAATATGTCTTGAAAATGGATAGGCAGGGCGTATTCACATACGATGTGTAAACTAAGCTAATGGCAGTTCAAAAAGTAGAAGCAATGCAAAGCATCACCGCAAGATATGTGCGAGCAATGTAACCTTGGAAAGTTAGAGCAAGTACCTTGATGGGTGAATAAGATAGGGCATCTTCCTCCGACTCCTCCACTAGGGAGCTACATTGACTTAGGTCTCCCTCTAGCTCGTAATCATTGTTAAAATCATATTACGAGCATGAATCAGAGGTGGAGAGCATTTGCATTGCATTGCATCTAGACTTGATTTCAGTCCCTTAATGCCAAGTTTGACAGTACCATGGCATTGTTTCGCTTTTATTCTTTTCATGCGGCGCAAGCTCATAATCATTATGATGCTGTTAGAATCTGAGATTCAAGAAAACATAAAAATAGTCGATTATCTATGGAATGCATTGCGGATTCAACTTGGAGAGTGTCTCCTATAAACCCCTGCATATGCAAAGTTCACCTCCCCAACTGTCTTTGACGGACCACGCACGTAAATACAAACCCCTTATGTCTCTATAACAGGCAGGCACACATTTCAAAACTGATGTAGGAACATTAGAATCATATGAAATTCGTATTTAAACAAATAAACTAAGCGATTATGAGTGGCGTAATGTTTAGCTTCAAGGGTGGAGTGTTGGTAGTGCGACACAAAGCAAGTAGGCAGATTGTATTCCATGTAAAAGATCGAAACCTATGTAAAAGCTGGAAATGACACTTTCTTTCTATACAATGCAGTGTTCGTTACCCACACATGATGGAAGAGATCACATAGAGAAATACTATTCACTCATGTCTACGGGTCCAGTATTTAGAAACAGGGTGGTCCACCCTAAAAGAATATTGACAACAAATATGACAAGGCAAGCATAGATGTAGTGAATCAATTTTACTTGTGAGCTTACTAGGACAAGTATGCAGAATTGTAACTGCAGTAAGAGACCGTCCAAAATCTGAATGAAGAAGTTTGTCTAGCACTTATTGTTTGCAACTAATTGACGTGAATAATTGGATATTATATCGAATGAGTAAGAAAGACAAGTAAAATTGTCAACAAACCTGGCTTGCGGTACTAACTGGGTCAATGTCACTACGACCAACAATCCAAAATGACTAGTTTACATTCCGAGGGCGAATTTTGAAAACCCTATGAACTTTAGAGGTACTAAAGATTACCGAAATACATCTGAACCATTAATTGTAGGTAGCACTAAGCACACAACAAACCCTAATGACAGTCCTGCCTAATGAGTAATGAATCAATTAGAAAATGGGTGATGAGGAGTGGCTTCTGAGTGTTGAGGACGTATCTCAGGATAAATTGGGTTGGCTTGGTGGGTGCTGCACGCTGAGCCCTGAACGGACTGGGAAGGTAGGCACGGCCAGCCGCCTGTAGCGGTGACGCTTGTTGGGCGAGCGGCTCCTGGCCTCGTTAGTCCGGCGTCTCCTCCTAGAGTCATGCCGTCTGGGACGACAAGTCACGGCGAGGCAAAGCGGTGGGGCTAGTAGAGATCGAAAAGCGCAGCAGAACAGAGGGGAATCGGGGCCTGGGACAACCCAAAATCCCAGGGTGGGCCGGCCCACCGTGGGCACCCTGTAGAGATACACACCCGAGCGGCGAACATGCATTTTCGAAACTAATTTAGGAACATTTAGCTGACCAATTAAACAACTCTGTTTAATAATATCAGATTCGTATTTGAACAACTAAGCTTGTTTAGCTTGATGGGTGGAGCAGTGTTATTATGACACGAAGCACGTATTCTGATCGTATGGTGATCATAAAAGGGGGAAACTCTAAGCATATTTTTTTTAGCAAAAGAGGGTTTCCCCTCCGATTTCTATTAAAGAAACCACCACGGAACCAACATGGTCAATTAAACCCTAAGCATGATCAATTAAACCGTATTATGGTTGTGCCATGGAAGATTTGAAGCTGCAAACTGGAGAAATGGTATTTAGCATCCATTGTTTGCTTCGAACTAAGAACTAAATTCTAAGAGCTGAAAAGAAAGTAGAGTAACCAAGTTAAGATCTATTTTCTGGTTGAGATCAAAAGTTGAGGAGATATGAAGTACCACCTCTCTTGTGGCGCCGTGTAGGCATCGAAGTGCGATAGGCTTTTCGGTGGCGTTGAAGCGAATCTGTGACGGTGAGCGGGTGCATCGGGGGATAAGTCCCGTTGCAGTGGAAGAGAAGGTCGTGTGAGCGGCCCTGTCAAAGAGGACGACGGCGCCGATGAAGCGAGAGGACGCGATGCAAGGCTATTGGTCCATCGCCGTGGATGAGAAACATCCATCTCTAGCAGTGGACGACGCGCTCTTGGTAGGCGCTCCGGCATGGTGGAGGACGGTGGCGATGGATGTGGTGGAGGACGGCGGCGACGGATGGGGTGGCGGATGGAGGCTGGTGTGGGGATGGGGTGTTCTAGCGCGGACGGTGTATGAATGCGAAAATGGAGGGGAGGGGGGATCTCAAACTTTGGGACGCGCTTCTGTGAAATGGGGGAAAGTTACGAACTTATCCCTCGTTTAAAATTTCGGACATCACGTCGGTTGGGGATAGGATGGTAATCTCGCATCTCCCAAATATTTGCCGGTAACTATTTCGGGCGAGGAGAGGGTGTTTTGCCACCCACGGTTGGTGCCCACGGTGTATGAACAGGGCTGACAGGTAGGGTGGTTGTGTCACGTCTGATGGAAGTTACACATCTGCCCCTATTTAAAATATTAGCCTACATCGATTTCGGATGAGGAGAGTTTGTTTTGCCGCCCACCGTGTATGAATGGGGAATGGAGGGAGAAACAGAGGTCTTTCGGACGAGCTTGAATCAAATGAGTTTTGCCGCCCATGTTTGACGCCCACCGTGTCGGAATGGGCTCAGAGGCGGTCGTGTCACGTCTAATTGAAGTTACTAACCTACCCCTATTTAGAGCAGTGGAAATCGGGCCGATGGATTTTCCGTGTAATGGGTAGACAGTAATTTCCATCTCCCAAACACTTGGCTTCGGGTAGCCGACGTGGGATTGCTGCTTCTTTTGAATTTTGGGACAATAAGCATCCACGTTTACCCTGGCAACTAAATTTGAATCCATTTTGTATTCCTATATGAATCTTTATAAATCATTCTATGTGTTTTTATATATCTTCAAAAGGATGACAAAGATGTATTCCATTGTCATATATGAATATGGTTTACAAATGCCGATACTCAAATTCAGAAACTAGAATCCAGTTTAAGGTGAATTCGAATATTTGGAACACTTCATGTCCAACTCAAATGTCACATGCAGCATAATGTGTACTCCCATTTAGATATGTACACAAGCGATGTATCAAGATTCAAATACCGAGTCAATCAACCAAGAATGTACAGAACTAACAGACATATAAACACTTATAGAGTATATGGATCAATAATATCAACTAACATACATAAGGCAGGCCGCTGTACTTTTTTTTGGCTACAACAGCATCCTTTTTTTAGCCAGCATCTTGGCCCTTTCCGATGCGTGCCACTTATGGTCCATCTATACTACTACAATTGTTGAATGCACATTCAGCCCAATTGGCATATTTGTAGGTCTGGCATAGCAATCCAAATGAAATGTCTCTGAGTCTTATCAATTAATACAGACTTGTGCTCAAATAAAATTACAAACCAAAAAAACAATTATTACATGATCTCTAAAACAAATGATTTGATTGATTACATGAACAGACAACACAAAGGTTATTCAACTATGGAAAGAACATTTCACCTATGATTTACCAAGTAGGAATTTAATTTCCTTTTTTCCTTCAGGACCTTAACAATCTGTCGGGCCTCAAATTTTGTTTCGCTTTTGAAATCCACCAAATATTTAATGGTTGTCTTTAGTAATCTTGCTTGTGATTGTGCTGTTTGCTTCCTCAATATGTCAACTTCATCTCTAAGTGCGTATGTAATCTCTTTCTACCACTAGTTTTGCCTCTAGAGCATTAGCAGTTGGCAATTCATAATGCACGATTGGGCCGGTGCCACTGTTGTGGGATGATGCAACGTCCATGGGGACCTCGCTCTTTGATCTTGGGCGCTCTTTGATCTTGGGCTAACCTGTTTTGCCATTAAAGTTCCGATTGGATTCAGAGAAGTTGAAGTTAGCAAAACATCTCAACTGGGAGTTATAACAGCAAACCAGTTAAAGAAATAAGGAATTAAAGAGTTTCCATTGGATGCTGAAAAGTAGTTATTAACATCATTGTAACTCACATTGCGTAAAAGCAGCGATTAAACAAACAAGCAGATATTTAAGTTAAGGCAAACAGGTAATTCTTAACAGTAAGTATCAAACACATAGATAGGCGTAGTCTACAATATGATTAATAGGTTGTGCCATTATGTAATCGGTAGCAATTGCAATAAGTGGCTAACTAAAATTCCGAGAAGCAGGTAACTGAACTTACGCTAGTTCTTTGTACATGCACACTTCAACTTCTTTTTCGCTTACAAGGTTGTACGAAGGAGTCCATGGCATCAATTGCTTGGATACGCAGTCCCAATACTTATTTCTTCCCACACTGCATGGGTAAGTCGAATGTTAATCTGGTAAGATGGTGCGTCCTTGATATGTTATATGAGGACATGTAGTCAGACTAGTTGTAGCCAAACACATCACATTGACTTTTACTGTATATTTCATGCGATTACTTTTGGCATATCGAGATCTAAGCAATCTACAATAGGATGAAAAGACTGGCATCCTTCACATTATTGGCGAACTCGGTTCATAGAAACAAGAGATTCAACCATTCTGTGGGTAAATCAAAAGCGCCACTGGAATATTTTTCACTATCCAATCATACACACAAAAAGGGGCAACGCCACCATAGGGGCTGGTATGGGCGGCCGCCTCAGGTGGCTGGAAAGTGTGCACCTAGTTTGAGTCGTCCAGGTTGGCCCATGCTAGTTTTGTTTGTCCCAACGCACGAGCAGGTAATGTAAAAAATGATGAAAAATGTTTCAATTTGGATGGTCCAATAACATAAGTGCAAGGCAAGGCCCTATAGCAGGCTCACGGCCCAAACGAGCGCCTCCCATATCGATCGACAGCAGGAAAAATCCCAATTCATTCGCTCTAGCCTCCAGTATGGTTCGCTCCTAACCTAGCCGCCGCTGGACAGATCGACACAGCACTTCCTCGCGCCCTCGTTGGAGGGCGGTCGCCGGGCTTCAAGCGAACGGAAGGACAAGAAGATGAAGATCGAACCCTGGGTGTAGCCTTGCATGGGAGGCAGCGCGGCAAAGACGGGCATGGCATCGAGCTTGCATAAGCAGACGAGTCATGACTTGCAAAAGTAGCATGCGCAACGAGCAGGTGTACATCACACCCCTGATTATATCTAATTCAACTCTTCAATTTCTGGCCAATAGTTAAACTCCGACGGTGTTGTAAAACTGCTTGTATGTAGGGAATCTATGAGAAAATGAAACCAATTTCTACTTATTTTATAACTCCCCAATCAATATTGAATTGACTGAATCATTGTATCTAATCAAGTTTCCAAAGGTGCAAACATACAAGCTCATGTTGTTCTTGAGCCTCAAGTGTCTAATGAACAGATCGCTAATGAAGGATTTGATGCAAACATTTTATATGCTCCTGGTGATGAACATATAGTGTCTAATGAGGGATCTAATGCAAGCATTTTGCAAGCTCATTGAAGGATTTAGTGTCTAATGATGATCTACTATGTTGAGAGAGAGATAGAGATTTGCAGGCATTGATGACAAGCAAAGTATAGTGCATTTTCATAGCCTGAGGAAACGTCGAGGCCATCTACCAGAAAGTCCCCGTATCATGACAACATAGCATAAATACTTTTCTAATATGTTGTTTAAAACTATTGGCATACTTGTGCAAGATAGATATATTAATATGCATTTTGCGCACTGGTTATACGTGCAATTACACTTCGATATTTTCAGCCAGAGAACGAATAATTCAAGAAGGTACAGACCATGTTTGTAGTCCTTGTACACCATGTTGCATTTTGTCTTTTTTGGTGCTTGCATCCTTTAGTGTTTATAATATGAACTACTTTGGATCATTAGCTGGTTTTCAAAGTGCATGTAGCTTTACATTTCTCAAGTTATGTTGATTTCCGGGGTGCAAGTGCCTTCGTATTTTTTAAGTTAAATGTTCGCCCCTGGTAACTTGAATTCGTGGATCAGCCATCGCACACAAATCATACACGAATGCCAAGACAAATTAAATGAAATGCGTGGACTTATGCTAGCTCATTGTATGTGCTCATTGCAGCTCTGCTTATGCTTGGGATGTTCCATGTACAAGTCCATGTTACCACTTGCTTGGATGTGCAGGCCTTGTGCTCCTTGCATCCCCCTCTGCATTTTTGACACGGCGAATGTTGATCAAATAAGAGGAATCGACCTTGATGTTGTACCGGAGGACATATACTTACAAGGTTATATCGGTGTGTAGGATGTGTACCAGATCCCGTAGCGCCGTCATGCTTCTCTAAAAAATGGATTTGCTTGTTTCAGATGATATCTCCGGAAGAAATAAGAGTTAAAGTCAGAGTTGCATAGGCGTGTAAGCTAAGAGAGCAGTGAAAGGATATCCAAACATCGCTTTAACAAAGGCACAAGGGAGTGATGTGTGGATACCTAGTTCGGGCCGGCGTTTGGGCATGCTCGCCTAGCTAGAGTGCGGGTCACTTCAGAGCCGTTGAGGGTGATGCGCTGGCGTTGGCTGGCCGCGCACGGATGCAGATCTTGAGTGGCAGCGGAGTGCTACGATGCGGTGGACGAGACCGTTGGTGAAGCCCCAATGGCCCCGGGAGGCGGAGGTGCGACGATGTGCTCAGTGAAGTAGTCCCGGTGAGCTGGGAGACGGCGTCGGTGAAGCGCACCTGATGCAGTGGATCTCGGTGTCTGTGAGGCACGTCGGTTGCGACGGCCGACGTTGTTCGTGGACCACCCAGTGCGGTGGACGAGGGTGTAGATGAGGTAGCTCCGGTGCGGTGGTGAAGCGCGACCGTCGTCTTCGTCGTCGCCGTCCGGCACAGAGGTGGGGAATGGTGGGGAAAGAGATGAGACGGGGTGCGAATCTGGGCGCGGAAGGGGACGATGGAGAAGAGAGATTTTCCAGGGCTGGAATTGGGGCCGCCAGATATTTCAATCCGTAATGTGGAAGCGTGAACTTATATTGTCGTCGTCCTTTTGGGGGGGGAGGGGGTGGGTGGCTGGGTGCTACGCGTCCGTCCGACACACGCGACCACCTCGACAGGACTATGCTCTGCCTTTGTGTCCATGACATGTGGGCCCAACAGGTGGCTGACCCACATGTCAGTGACCCAAAGGCAGTTGCATTTAAGGCAATCAAGGCGTCAATTTTATTACCCACTCGGTCCGCCTGGTGCGCGTACATTTGAGAATGCAAATGAATCTTCTTTCATTTGAAAACGAATCTGTATGTATTACCATGCCCATGTTTTCCTTGCAATAATTAGTCATTCGAAACGAGATACTCCATCCGTTCACTTTTGTAAGTCGTTTCAGACAACTCAAAATGAACTGTTTTGCACACTGTCTGAAATGTCTTCAAGGTCTTACAAAAGTGAACAGAGGGAGTACTATAAATTAATTAATGAGGAGTTTTTTGAAAAAAATTCGAAACGGTACCCACGCTAACGTGGATTAGTGTGTCACATAATTAGTTATTTGAATTAGAGTGTGTGTCACGTAGTTAGTTATTTGAATTAGAGTGTGTGTCACGTAGCGATCTCCAATTCTAACGTGGATTTCGCATTTCACTGTATCCATGCTACTTTTTTAATACAAATTCATATGTATATGATGAACACCATGGTAGTGAGAAAACTTTTGGATGGATTCAAACATATGACCTACAAAATAGCACAAAAAACTGAGTCAATGTCAACTTTTCGAAACTTAGTATGGCACGAATTCAAAATAATTACCCGTATGCCTGGTCCTCGGTTCAAATCTTACAATGTACACCAAATTGAAACATCGATATTAAGTCTCGTACTACGTACATTCAAATGTTGTTTTTAGCTTCCCCCCCCCCCCACAAACGCTACATACTTCCTGTATCGGTCAATGTTCCTCTCCTAACCACCTTAAGAAGCTATCGATTTACAACGCACGTTCATTCTTTCTCTCCATGTTTCGATCTCTAAGTCTCTCAACTACACACCCCCTTTTCCACTCTGTTACCAAATGTATTTACCTCAAACACCCGCCATTGCACCCCATGCCGAGCTCTCTCTCTCTCCCCCCCCTCTCCCTCTCACCCTCTCGCGCTAAATACATGCATTTGCCTATCTAGCCCCCCAACCCTCGTGTTCATGCACGCACATTGTATATCTAGGTCACTCCCTCGAGACTGTCTCACTCTTTCTTCCGCACGGCGGGCCACACTCGCTCAATCTCGCTCTCTTTATCTGAGTCTTGTTTAACCTCGTTTTGTTTCACACACAAATGATATATCTCCCTGTTCGGGCCTCGATCGACACACTCTATACTCTCTCACGCAGATTGTCTATCTAGGTCAGTCCATCCAAGCCGCCGCCACTCTTTCGGCCTCATGGTGGGCCACGCCACTCAATCTCTCTCTCTCTCCAGATATCTCGATTGACCTCGCTCTTTCTCGGACAAAACGATATATCACCATGTTTGAGCCCAATTCGACCTATTCACATTGTATACTCTCTCACGCACATCGTCTATCTAGGTCACTCTCTCCAACCCGTCTCACTCTTTCGATCGCACGGCGACCCTATGTGATCGGTTGACCTTGCTTCCTCCCACGTATGTGACTGGATCATCTCTCAAGCTCTATCTTACAGCCCTCACCCTTGCCAAAAAGCTCAATCGGACAATATCTCTCCAGAGCATATATATTTGTTCAATGAATGTCGGACCAAACTCACTTTGTCTCTCTATCTATATGTCTCTCGATTGACCTCGCTTTCTCACACCATATCTTCCATGCGTTGAAGCTACTACCTCTCCATCCCTCGCAAAGCCGGAGCTATTTACATTGCGAGGGGCACTCCAACCTTGGATTAATTTGTGTAGGCATTTATTCCGGTCGGTTTAGATTATATTTTCGAAGCATTCGGCCCACAACTACTCCAAACACCATTGCAACCCACGCAACTCCCCTAGTTGATTGCCCTCTGGCTCGGTCATCGCTCTCTCGCACGTCCTTTCTCGCCTTCAACGTCGCACCATGGTATTATTGAAAAAACTATGTTGTTCTCTTTAACTATTATAAATAAGCTACAAAACTACACACCGATAGTCCACTTGGAATGGAACAAATTTCGACCCACAAATTAAAGTGCTACAAACTATACACCGAGGGGCCCACATGTCATGAAACAAATTTGGACCCATATACAAATTAAAAAATAAAGGACGAGGATCGAACATGCGACCGGGCCTTCAAGCCGCACGTCAATAGGCAACATACGTAGAATAGCAATGTTTGTTTTACCCCCTTTGTTCACATAATGTTTTTATATTACCACAGCCTAATTAATGGATAACATGTAATATTATTTTTAGTACTATTTGCCTTCACTTCATCGGTGGGTTCCATGTGTGCTCCCTCTCTCCTCCCTTACTGCGTTTAGGCCTTGCGGGCAAACAGGAAGAACTTCATGGGCGATGTTGCCGCTGACCATATCCGGACGCTGCTCACAAGTCACGGCACCAGCTTTCACGTACTAGCAGCACTAGTCACAGTGTACGTGCAATGCACGTTAATTTGGCAGTATATTAAGTGCATGCGGATATTAACTACTAGGATATTATTTGCGTGTTGTCATGTGATTAGCACTATTTTGGCATGAAATTAACTGCACACTATCGGATTTCGGGTTCCGGCAGACCCTTGAGGTTCGAACACTGGGGTGCACGCGGAGATCCAACCCTCCACCGTCTCGCACCTCGCCGAATCGCTGGGACCTAAACTACTAAACGGAACAACGCAAGAGACACGAGATTTATACTGGTTCGGGCCACCATTGTGGTGTAATACCCTACTCCAGTGTGTGGTGTGGTGGATTGCCTCTTGGGATGATGAGGAACAATACAAGGAAGAACAGCCTCGTGAGGGTCTGTTCTTGGCGGGTGCGATGAACTGCTAGGTGGTGTTCAGTCACTCTAGCTACTGGTTTCTTGTTGAGGGTCCGGATGCTCCGCCCTTGGGGTGGCTACTCCTATTTATAGGCGAAGGCCCTGGGCCTCTTCCCAAATATTGAGCGGGAAGGGCGCCAACAATTGGCCATTTTGAAGGGGAACAGCGGGTACACTTATCCTGACTAAAGTTGGTCCTCGCCCGCCAAAGGCTCTGGTGATGACGCCTGCTTGGGCTCCACGATGACTCCCTTCCAGCCGTTGGGCTGGTCTTGGTCTTGTTGCACCGAAACGGATGCCTTTGCTTGATGCTCTCGCCTTCCCTTGCTCCCTTTGCACCAAAGAGGAAAGGAGGACACTGCGCGGGCTGGCGCCCGACTGGCACCCTTGGTCGTCATGGCTTGCATCATGGGCACCTCGCGAGGTACCCTGCCTTGAACTCTCCGCCTCCTCATGAGCCACCGACGAGGCCGTGCCTGAGGAAGCTCCTTGTCGTCTGCCCCGCGAGGCTTGGCCCCTCGCGAGGGTCTTGAGCTTGCGTTGATGAAGATGGGCCATGCTGGGCCTCCTTCGAGCCACGCCGCAGGCCGCAGGCAGGCAAGTCTGGGGACCCCCGTTCCCAGAACGCTGACAGTAGCCCCCGGGCCCATGATGCGCCCGAACTTGGCCGAGCAGAGAGGCGAAAGGGCAAGTGCAAAGCTTCACGGGCCCTAATAGCCTACGGCCTTGGGCGCCGCGTGGCGGTTGATTGGACGTGGGCAGCACTGTTCCCCCACGCCTCCTTATTTCGTGCCTTGCTAGGCGGACACGCTGTTGTACACATCCGTTCCCCCTTCTGCTGCTTGAGCGCTCCCTGTCCTTCCTTCTCTCAAACTCCAGCTCTTGCATCCACTCTGATCTCGAACCTTCCCCATCTCCTTCCTGCCGTCATGGCCCCGGCGAGGAAGGGAAAAGGGAAGAAACCCGTGCCGCCGCCTCGCACGCCGTCGACGGCGGACCCCACCGTTGATTGGCCGGTCATAGTCAACCGAGAGGGCCTGGGCAAGGTCCGCTCGGCCCTAGCCACCATCTTCAATGAGTGCGGGAGGACGACGGCCTGGCCTGCGTCTCGCTTCTCCGTTGATAGGATTCCCACCGAGGTCTGGTACTTCGCCGACGCCCTTTGGGCAGGACTGGTTCCCCCCTTCTTAGATTTCTTCATTGCCGTGCTTTCCCATTACCAGATCCATATGATGCATCTGGGTCCTGAATCCATCACCCTTCTCGCGGTATTTGCATTCGTTTGTGAGGCAATGACAGGCATCATTCCTTCGGTTGCCTTGCTGCGCCACTTCTTCTCTCTGCGCCTCATCGACCCCATTCAATGCTGGGGGTGCGTGAGCTTCATCGCTGCGCCCGAGACAGCGGCTTCCGGAATTGACTTTAGTCTTCCCCCGCCCTCGCCTCGGTTTCGCGAGCGGTGGCTGTCACGTGGACGTTGGTGCCCAGCCTCGCCGACAGCCATCTTCACTGCTGCCCCAACTCAGCCGGGGCCAAGTGACACTCCACGGCCCCCGGTTTGCCTTCGTCTGCACCGCCGAAGTTCTCGAGAAAGCTTGGTGTGACGGCGCCCAAGGTGGTGAAGGAGTTCCTGCTATGTCAGATCGCTCCTCTCCAACGCCACTCCCACGGGATGTGGGCTTTGGCGAGCTTGATGATCGATGAGGCTCCGGAGAAGAGGACTCGACGCTCAAGTGCCGAGGATAGTGCTCCTGGTCCCGACCGGTGACCCCAACCCGGCGGCATCCGCATGGAGGGGCCTTGCTGTACCTCTGCCCGGAACAGGGCGACTTTGTGAACCAGATGCAGTCTTTGTGAATGGGGGCGCTCACCTGGCCTCCAGGGCCTCGCGAGAATCCGGTGATGGTGATCGCCCTTCCGCCGGGCCAAGGCGGCTCCTCCTCAAGTGGCGGGGCAGGGAGGCACGAGCCGCCAGAGGTCAAGGGCCCCTCGCCAGGTGGCGCCAGCGACGCCATGAGGGAGCAGATCCTAAGGCTCATGCCGCCCGTGGCTGAGCGGCGGCAGCTTCTGCAGCACCATGGATGAAGCCCCGAGGCCCCTCGCTGCTTCTCCCGGTGAGGCGACCAGCAGAAGCGTCAGCGGACGCCTCGACGCAGGTCGCCTTGATGCTTCCTCGTCGCAGGCTGACCCTGCGCTCAAATCTTGGGTCGCTTCAAGATGGACTTCGAGGCCCTCCGGAAGAGAAGGGAGGCCTGAGCGATGATTACCCTTGTCGCTTTCTTTGAAGCGTAGGAAGTACTTCGCCACTGATGAGTAAGCCTTCTCCTTCTCCAGCTCCTGATCCTTCTGCTGCTTGTACTGATCCTTGCCCTGCAGGCCCCTTCCTGCCGAACTCACAGAGACGGGTGAGGAGCCGTTCCCCTCGGCTTCACCCCCTCCCCCGTCCTTGAGTGCTCCGAGTAGTGGAGCCCTTGTGGTGAGGGCGATCAGGGGGGCGAACCGCCCCGAGGCGCGTTGAGGCCCTGCGCGCCTCGCGACCCTTCTTCACGAGCCTTCTCATGGCATAGCTAGCTTGCCGTGGGCTTCTTGCCTGGTCGTGGACGGTGATTGGCTGAGGCGCTTCCTGCGCTCTTCGTTTGGGGGTGGGCTGGCTCCAGGCCGGGCTTCTAGCACGGCGTGCCCGGCCGTCGCGAGGGTGCCAGCCCCCAGCCCCCTGCACGGAGGGGGAGTGCTGATTCGTGGCTCCCGGCGCCCGCTTGGGGCGGTTGATGGTGTGGAAGACGTGCACGAGCGCCTGGGAGCGCGCCCTTCGCCAAGGATTTCTTCGAAGGGCGGCTGACGCGGTGAGCCTTCTTGGTGAAGAGCTCGCTGATGAAGACGCGTGCCTTGAGGCCGAGGGCCTGCGCCTGGCCGCAGAGAGGCGTGAGCTGGAGGGCGCTGTCGCCCTTGCGCGCCATCAGCGCGATCTTGACGATGAGGAGGCCAAGGCGTCACTGGCAGCCTCTCGGGAGGCCTGTTCTTGGGCCGTCGAGGAGGCCCGGGAATCTAACAGGCGGTGGAGGAGCGGGCACGGGAAATCTTGGCCCGGTGTCACTCACTGGAGGAGCAAGTGGAGCTGCGCGAGGCAGCCCTCGCGTCGATGAAGGTGGCCTCCGGCGACCCGGCGGAGCTCCAGAAGCGTGAGGAGGCGTTGACGCTTGAAGGCCGAACGCTGCTGCGGCAGTACGAGTGCTTGGAGACGAGGGAGCGCTTGGCGACGCGGGCGGAGGATGAGGTCGCTGCACGGGAAGCCCGTGTCCTGGAGGAGGTCGGACGCCGAGTGGTGACGACGCGCTTGAACCTCGAGCGCGAGTTCGAGGAGAGGCTGGGGTTGATCAGGGCCGAGGCTGAAGGCAGGACTGCTGCCTTGAGAGCCAAGCTGGAGGAGGCGACGCGGCGGGCCGATGCTCTTCGGGCCGCCCTCGAGGTGGCATAGGGGGAGTCAACCACCTCTCAGGCTGATGTGCTCCTTCTTCGCCAACGGGTGGAGGAGGCCGAGGCCGTCAGCTACGCCGTAATCGCGGACAAGATACGTCGTGGCCGAATCTCGGAGCATGAGCACGGCCCCATGCTCACCACACTCCGTGAAAGGGCCAACACAGCCTTGGGTAACATCCGCGAGGCGGTTGTTGGCGAAGCCGCACGCCGATTAACTACGCCGCAACCTTCAGTTCTTCACCGATGTGGTGACGCGTTGGAGGCGCGGTCGGTCAGGGCCAATAGGTTGGTGGAGGAGAGGAGCCGCGCTGCTTGGGCGCCGCTTTTCGTGTCTTCAGCCATCTCCTAACATGGACCCCACTTCGACTTTGACGCAGCCATCGCCCTAGTTCCCCAGCCGTCCGGCGCACTGGGCGACCGGGTGGAAGACAATGTGGATGCTCTCGTCAGGGCCTTTGCTTCGGACAACGACGACGTGATCGTGGCTGCCGATGAGGGCAGCGTGGGGAACGGCCCTGACGTCGCCGATGGCCACGCAGATAGTGACGGCGAGGCCAGCGACACCAGCAACGGCTCGGAAGGTGCTCCTGAGGACGCATTGGGGGATTTATCTGACTGATTATGTATTGTCCCTGTTCCATTACCCTGCATGAATAGAACTCAGGCTTTAGCCTGATGGCTGTGAGAGCATTTTGGGAGGGGGAGCCCCTCATGTAAAACTTGTGTTCATCGTATTAGCAGGTGTTACATCGCCCATACGCCCGCGCCAAGTGGTTGGCTAAGCGACGTGCTGGTTGGCCAGTTTACCTTTGTTTCGTACGAGCCGTGAGATAGCCGATGGGAGGCTGCGGTGATCTGAGTGTCTCCTGATCAAATCCGTAGGATCTGCAGTAAAAACCCTCCGGAGAGGATGCGGCGGCGGCAGGCTGGGCCACGCGCAAGCTAGGCCTGGCCCGGCTCGCGAAGGGCTCGCGAGGGGAGGCAGCTATGGCGGAGTGGTAACCGAAACGCGAGAGATTTGCTCGAACGAGACTAAGCACCCCTTCCCCGAACACACGCAAATCTCAAATTCGAATCCAACTTAAATCCAGCGGGGGAAAGCGACAACCAAAGGGAAAGGCGAAGAAAGCAGAAGAAAAGCCGCGTCCAGCACCTAGTCTAGTCTTGGACGTCTTCTCACCAGCGCGGAGCTAAGTGCTGCCACTGGGCGTGGGAGGGAGCCCCAGGGCCTGAGGCCGGCACCCCTGAGACTCCGGGGCGTGTACAGCCCCACTCATTATTACGTGAGAGTGTCACGGGCGGCAAGCTTCACAGGCGCTGGGCCTTCTTCACAGGTACCGGCCTTGCTTCATATCGCCAGACGAGGGCCCCGCCTTGCGCCACACTCTAGTGCCATTAACGACGACTGGAAACCAGGACGCCGCCGATGGAGTAGAGCGGTCGCCAGCGGTTCCCCCGATGACCACGGGTCCTCCGCCAGGGGCAGGCCCTGAGGCACCTCCCGCCAGAGGGCCTACCTCCCGAGAACGCTTTACTCGAACGCCAAGGCTGGTGATGTTGGATCTCGGCCCCTCTCCCGCAGCTCCTCGCGCCTCCTCCCGAGGGGTAGGAGGCTGAGGAGCGGGCAGCTTCGCCAAGGCAACCTGCACCTCATGCGATCCATGATTAGCGTATGCTTGCTCCTCGAGGAAGTAGCGGTACTCGATGTCGTCGCCCCGGTGCGACCAGTGGGACAATCCCGAGGCTCCTGAAAGAGCTCAGCTTCTGGCGCCTCATCCCCCAGCTCGGGCTGAGGAGCGAGCCTTGTTCTCCCTCATGCGGGTGCCCTTGGTCCATCATGTGGGGCACATATTCTTCTGGCGCCGTCATCCCGAAGGCCACGCCGTAGTGCTCAGCGTGCAGTGCGGCTCTGCTTGATGCGCCCACCGTGGGTTGGTGGCGCGGCGGTCCACCTGGGCCGCGGGTTACGTCGAGTCCTTCTTCTCCGCGGACCGAGGGTGGGGGCAACCCCGTCACCGGCCCGGTGCTGACAGCTTCGCCGGTGTTGGAGTAGCTTTGGAGCCCGCAGGCACGCATGGAGCCCCCGCTGGCCGCCTGGCCCGAGATGGAAGCTGGGTGCAGAAGGGTGAGCCCCGAGGCGGCGGCCTGTGAGCTCGCCACTCGCTCCAAGAAGACGTCGCGGCCGCTCTCCAAAGAGCCTACATCTGCAGCAGCTCTCGGCCACCGTGAGCGCTGCCCTCGAAGTTCGCTTTGCTCACGGCGGGTATACTGACGTGGTCGCGGCGTGATTGGAGGCCCTTGCTGCCGACCGCGCTGCCGCACGGCGTGAGAGCTGCCGTCGAAGCTCGCGCCGCCGCTGCCCGCAGCGCCCTGCGGACATGAGCTGCTGCACGGGTCGCCCGAGGCGAGCGGCTCTGCGCGGGTGGGCCACGCCGCCCAAGGATCTGGGTTGCCTGCTTGGTCGCCGGACATGGTGGTGACGATGCGACGGAACACGAGGTGGCGTAAAGGATTCCGGGCGCACCTACCGGGCGCACTAAATGTCGGATTTCGGGTTCAGCGGACCCTTGAGGTTCGAACACTGGGTGCGCGGAGATCCAACCTCCACCGTCTCGCACCTCGCCGAATCGCTGGGACCTAAACTACTAAATGGAACAGCGCAAGAGACACGGGATTTATACTAGTTCGGGACACCATTGTGGTGTAATACCCTACTCCAGTGTGTGGTGTGGTGGATTGCCTCTTGGGCTGATGAGGAACAATACAAGGAAGAACAGCCTCGTGAGGGTCTGTTCTTGGCGGGTGCGATGAACTGCTAGGTGGTGTTCAGTCGCTCTAGCTACTGGTTTCTTGATGAGGGTCCGGATGCTCCGCCCTGGGGGTGGCTACTCCTATTTATAGGCGAAGGCCCTGGGCCTCTTCCCAAATATTGAGCGGGAAGGGTGCCAACAATTGGCCATTTTGAAGGGGAACAGCTGGTACACTTATCCTGACTAAAGTTGGTCCTCGCCGCCAAAGGCTCTGGTGATGACGCTCGCTTGGGCTCCACGATGACTCCCTACCATCCGTTGGGCCGGTCTTGGTCTTGTTGCACCGAAACGGATGCCTTTGCTTGATGCTCTCGCCTGCGCTTGCTCCCTTTGCACCAAAGAGGAAAGGAGGACACTGTGCGGGCTGGCGCCCTTGGTCGTCATGGCTTGCATCATGGGCACCTCGCGAGGTACCCTGCCTTGAACTCTCCGCCTCCTCATGAGCCAGCCTGACGAGGCCGTGCCCGAGGAAGCTCCTTGTCGTCCGCCCCGTGAGGTTTGGCCCCTCGCGAGGGTCTTGAGCTTGCATTGATGAAGATGGGCCGTGCTTGGCCTCCTTCGAGCCACGCCGCAGGCAGGCAAGTCTGGGGACCCCCGTTCCCAGAACGCCGACACACGCTAAACGTGTTGAGCGCTCGACATTGAAGCAGTCTAGGTCGTTGGATGACAAGGAATATATGTGGCTTGATGATGTTTTATATTTAATTTGATACGGCTCTAGCAGAACATTCAATCGATCAAACCATACATTTTGTTCAGTCGACCGACTTTAAATTATACGACGATCGATATAAAATAAACAGAATGATAAACATTCGGATTTTAAGCATGGCAATCGAACGTTTTCATGGAAAATTTAGATTACGCTGTGGCGGCGGCGGCGGCGGCTCATGGTGGGAAGCGGCTCCTCTGCCGTGATCTATGTGTCGCTTGCCACCGACCGACGGGCGACGGCGGCGTCTTGCGCCCGTTGTTGGCGCACTCTCGACGCTGGCTCGCTTCAAGGAAGGCCAAAATGTTCGGACTTTGAGCGAAGTCAATCGGGCGGGAGGAGGCGAATGGCGTTGGTGCAAGGAAGCGGTCGACGGCGTCCATCCATGCCGCTGAGGGGGGCACTGGCACCCATGCGGGACAAAGCGCGCGCTGGCGGGCGTCGACACGCTGCCAGACGCGAAGCGCATGTACCGGCAGTGCACGGCACCGACGGGCGTGCGCGTCAGTGCACGCGCAGGCGCATGCGCTGGCAGGTGCACGGGCGCGTGAAAGTCGGCGGGGACCTCGTGGAACCCTGTGGGATCAAGCTCGGCGACAATGTGCGGCTCCCAGCCCATCAATGCCACGGGGATGGGCGCTGGCGCAGTCGGGGCGACGGGAGCGGGGATAGGCGCGGCGTCTTCCCGCAAGGCCAGTTCAAGCTCGTCCCAAAGCGCCTTATGTTCTTGAGACTCCGGCTGGGTGTCTTCCTCGGGAAACTGGAACAATAAGGGCAGACCATCATGATGCGGCATGGTGTACGTTTAGGTTAGGCTAGTTGGAGGTAGACGACAGGAGAATCGGAGAGGAAGAGAGAGGATTGTAGCGATACCGGGTAGTGCGTGGTTGATTTTAAACTGCGGCGCCGGCGACATTAAAAGTGGGAGCAGTTGGGACGACGATGGGCGGCGGAGCCTGGTCAAAGGGCTCGCCTCCCGGTGAGCCTGCACAGCAGTCTACTCAAGACGCCTCGACGACCAAGTAGCGGTTCTGCTCGCACGCCTCCCGTCGACTCACATGCTTGCTCGGACGGCACCTGCCGATGAGAAGCGGGGACTCGTGGCGGCACGTAAACGCCCACGGTTTCAATAGTGAAAGCGTTCGCCTTAACGTGACGGGTCTTTGTTCCAAAATACCTTGGCTCTTCATTTGTGCAACTTGTCATAAGCGGCTTGTCTCGAATTGAAGAAAAAACTTACGAAGTAATATTTGTGCCATGTCACGTGACCATGCTTAGTTTCAAGAATTTATGCTCACTTTTGGATTTTCTGAAATTTAAGATCCAAGATTCGAAACAATATCATAACCTGCATCATGCAATAAATTTTCAAGCCATACATACATCTGTTGTATTTCTTAAGAAAGGATTTGGTCAAACATTTTGCTTAGTTAGACTTGAGACAAGTTATATATGCAGAGTAAAAGGATAATCCTTCGCATCAAAGTGCATTGCACGATATATTAACTCAAGTACTAGGCACGAACAAATGGGCTCAATTATGTGCTCATCCACGGTGTAGTAGTAGTAGTACTAGGCAATGCAGTTGACGGGTGACCTTGACGAAGCGGCATCGAGGGAATTGAACCGTGCTCGGCATGGTAGGTAACGTTGTCTAGTTACTAAAGCATCCCTCCGTTGTTCATCGGTAGTTATTATGGACCTGGGACATGAGGGTTATTTCGTAGGGCTGGAATTCTGGCCGCCAGATATTTCGACTTGAAACGCTGAGGCTCGACTGGTTGGGGTTGCCTAATGTGCGTACCACGCACGCCACCGAAGGACACGAGCCCGGTTTTTTTAGGATCAACACGAGCCAAGGTCTGGCTGGTACGCCGTTGGGTCCTACCATTCGAGAATACGAAAGGAACCTTTTAAATTGCCGAACGAATCTATGTGTATTACAATACCCGTATTTTCCTTGCAAATACTAATCTCAATGTGGTAATTGATTTATGACGAGTTGTTGAATTAGAGTGAGTTTGTGATATAGTGATCTCAATGTGGATTTCACATGTCATGGTATCCCTAGTAAGTTTTCCAATGCAAATTCAAATTTAAAAGATGAACAATATGGAGGTGAGAAAACTTTGTATGTATCAAGCATATGACCACACACACACACACACACACAGACACACACGCACGAACACAACAACAATCCAATAAGTATAGTTCATCTATTTTTCCAAACCATGCATGTATGACATGAATTAAAAAATACTCCTTCTATTGCTAAATATTAGTCTTTTAGAGAGTTCAACAAGTGACTACATACGGAGTAAAATGAGTGAATCTAGACTCTAAAATTTGTCTATATACATCCGTATGTGCCAGTCCATTTGAAGCCTCTAAAAAGACTAATATTTAGGAACTAAGGGAGTAAAATGTAACACATCCATGGTCCTCAGTTCAATATTTAAAATGAACATGAAACTGAAACATGAATATTAAGTCTGGTACTACAGTACATGCAAATGTGGTGTTTAGGCGGAGCTATGATTGTCGGGGGTCAACCCCTCGACCTTAGATGAAATTGTGGAGCTCTGTTTAGGGTTGTTTAGATTATATTTGTCCCCACTCTCCCAGCCACCAATTGGTTGTGCACCCCACCCCTCCTCCCCGAGAGAATATCATGTGCCCCCATACTTTAGATGCTATATGCCGATACGAGTTGCTTGGAGCTTGTAGATCTGAGATATAGCAGCTCACATGATGTGTCTTAATATTTTTGCAGGAAACCTTGATGAGTTTGAGAATTGCACACAATTTGTAC
This sequence comes from Aegilops bicornis, assembly GCA_021605145.1. Classification (NCBI taxonomy): domain Eukaryota; kingdom Viridiplantae; phylum Streptophyta; class Magnoliopsida; order Poales; family Poaceae; genus Aegilops; species Aegilops bicornis. Next base: position 181,539,018 of record CM038671.1, on the reverse strand, counting down.
AAAAACTACTTAGATGCCCTTTGATCCCATATCCAACGACCTCGAAGCTCGTATCAACGTAGCATCTAAGATGAAGGAGGACATCATATTCTCCTGTATGTAAGAATATCATGTGCTACCACACCTTAGATGCTTTGGTGATACAAGCTCTTCAGAGGCGTTGGATTTGTGACCCAACACCTCCTTGGTGGTTCGAATGGTTTTTTGCAGAAAAGCCCCAAAAGAGTTCGCCAACGCCATGTGCACAAAGACTGCTCAGATGCCATTGGATCTCAGATCAAACGACCTCCAAGCTCGTATCACCGTAGCATCCAAGCTGCGATAGCACCTTATGTTTTCTCGCACGAGAGAGTATGAGGTGCTCCCGCACCGTAGATTCTATGGTGATATGAGTTCACTGAGATCTAAAGGCCCACAGTAGGAGGTTTGAATGTTTTTCAATATACGGCTGATAGAGTTTGGGAAATATGTGCCATCTGATCACTGATCATACGACCTAGATGCTCATATCACTGTAGCGGGTAATTAAGCTACGGGGAGCACCTAATATGAGCACCGGGGAGCCGTTGGATCGAAGATGCAGCGGCACACACGAGGCCTGAATGTTTTATTTGCAAAAAAACCTTTGGAGAGTTTGGAAATTGCGCATAATTACAAAGACTACTCCCAAGCCATTGGATCTCACTTCCAACTGTGTAAAAACTCGTATCACCATAGTATCTAAGCTGCAGGGTGGATGTGATATTCTATCCCGTTGTCATTTTTGTTCGTAAACTTGCAAAATACGTGTAACTCGTGCCATTACTTGTCTAACCGCGCAAAGTGTTTGTTCAAAAAAACCATCCTACACTGAAATATCGGAACAACACACGGGGGTCCCACTTATCATTAATCAAATTTGGACCTAAAACTAACAAATCTCAAAGACGAGATACGAACTAGCAACCTGGACTACAAAGCGTAAGTCAATAGCCTGAAAAACGAACGGTTGTTGGCTTTGTCCCATAACTTGATTTTATACAGTACTTGCATTGAGTAGAGTAGAGGGAGTGCCTCGTCAAAACATGCATGACCGTTGTCTCACTTACTGGAGGGTCCCAGGTCTGCGATCTCAATCTCTCTTCTCTCCATCGTCTAACCTTTGCATGGGCACACACGAAGAGCGGCGCTAGCTTGCCGTGGTGTTATTACAACTAAAAAAAAGCTTGGAAAATAGAAGAATCACCTAGAACAAGAGACGTTGTGGCTGGTCGAGACGGAGCTAACCACATCTATCCTCCATGCCACGTTCGCATGATGAAGCTGTGTGGCTAGTGGGGTGTTTTTGACCGATTGGCTGGATCCCGAGGTCGAACCATAGGTACTACGTCTGATACAGTATATTTTTACACGCACATTTTTCCTCCATGCCGAGACGTGGCACACCCTACCGCGCGGTTTCGGGGTCCTCCCAGGTGGTGCACGCATATATTCTTCCTGACGTGGGACGCCCTACCATGCGTTTTCTGGGTCCTCCTCGGTCGTAGCGCTGAAGCAAGTAAATGAGTTGTCAAATCACGAAAGACCACCTTTCCCGCCGAGTACATCAGTGAAGCACGGTGGCTAGCTAGTTGGGCTAGTTCGACCGATTAGCTAGGCCGCCACCACATTTGTTTTTTCACGCCTTTTTTTGTCTCTTGCTGGCAGGTAAATATAAATATCCACCGCGGCATTGCTCTGGTGTTTGGGTGCGGCAGGATTTTTAATTTTTTGATTGACGGGAGCAGGCGCGGCGGGATTTTTAATTTTTTGGTTGACAGGAGCAGGCGCGGCAGCAATTAGTCACAATGACTCTGCCTGTAAAACCCTGATGTGAGAAGTCGTCGACTGGTGTTTTACCATGGTGAAAACCAAAAGATTCCCCGCTCCCTCCGCCTTCCCGTAGATTGCATTGCCTTTTAGCCGCTTTCGCCCCTTTGTTTCCTCTCCCCATTGCTTCTACGGTGCCATGGCGGCGCAGCGATCACGGAGTCCGAGGTGAGGCGCTGACATAGGAGCTCCATGCCAAGGATGCGGAGCTCAGGTTAAGGACGTGGAGCTCTGTGAGCTCAAGGAGGAGAGGAGTGCCATGCTCCTCCGTTATGTGCGGGAGTTCACGGAGCTTCAAAAGTGACAAAGGCCCACCACAAAGATGCTCGAGGCGTCGGGCGGCGTTGTCAGAGAAAGCGGGAGATACGATAGGCCGTCGGGGGAGCCCGAGCGCGAAGCGGGCCGATCGTGACGAGGTCCAGGATCGCCTCGGCCACTTGGTGAACCAAGTTGGCACGCACGTGTTGCGGCTGCGCGATGCCTACCGTCGTGCCGCCGCTGACGATGCCGCTGTCGGGCTAAACCTGCTCGACCAACCGTCGACTTCAACGAGCTGCGGCTTCCTGACCTGGTCTCCTTCTTCACCTATATCTCCGAGGAGCTGAGCCGTCTCCGTGCGATGGTGTGGGCTGAGCTGGACAAGGAGGGGTTGCAGGCTGCCGTCGCCGTTGCCGGGCGAATCCTTTCAGGGCTTCGTCACCGGAATCCATTCGTGCCATTGGACGCCGTCTTTGACGAGCTGGCTCCCGTCGACCGGGAGCGGGCTCTGCGGGCGGTTGCACCCTGCATCACCAACGTCGTGCGCCTCGAGAAGCAGAGGGACTTCGGTGGTGTTTAGGCGCCCTCTGCATGGGCATGTCCATGTCTCGGCGCAACATGACCGTTGGATTGTCACTGTAGCACAAAGCGTGTGGGTGTGTTTGGTTGCATTCTCATCTCAATATAGTTGTTCCCTCTTCGTGTATTTTTGTCAACCTACTAGTGTGGACTCATGCACCCTTCATGCACTCTGCCAAACACCCAAAAGTGGGTCGAGAAGGGAACTTTTGCTCCCATCCCGTGCACCCTTCATACACCCTGCCTAACACTATTCGTGCTTCATATGGTTCATGTTTCGTGGAGTACTGTAGCACCGTACTCTCCGTGCGCTGTGGACCTAGTTCTGTTAACATTGATCTCACCATTCATTCTCGACCGGACAGTCGAAAAAGCGGTACTATGTTACATATAGGAGTATTTGACATGCGCACAACATCATTTGTTATCGTCATATCTTACTACACTAGCAACAAGATTGTGTAGTACTGACGTATGAACCACTGCACATGCCTAGTAGTAGGAGCACTGTGTATGTTCAAGTGGCTGTCGTATTTCGCACTCCTCCGTTGTAAGAGTGGAAACGCTTGTTGTAATCATTTTTTTTCTTCAGAAAAACAGTGGACACGCTCTATCGTGCGGATCCTCCTCCAGCCATGCTCTAAATTACTCACTTTACCGACGCAGGGACAGCCAAAGACTGGGTCCACCAGCCATGCACTAAATTACTCCGTAGTAGAGTGACGGTAGACTACCCCGATTGAACCGCCGCAGTAATGCCCAATGAGCCGTCAAATCACAAAACCCCCTCCTTTCCAGCAGTAAGTTGGACGGACGAAGCAACCATCATTTCACTCTTCTCTCTCAGCTTCCTCTCTTGAAGAAAACCCCCACTCGCTTCGCTTCTCCCTCATCTCGTTCCTCCTTTCACTCTTCTCTCTTAGCTTCCTCTCTTGGATGGACGCCGGAGCACCGTCCGACGTGATGTCTATGGCTCTGGCCAAAACCGTCGAGGCTCATGGTACGAAGAAGCGCAAGCACCACGCCGAGACTACCGCAGACAAGCTCAAAGCCATCGCCCTGTCCAAGCCCCCCTCTCCAGGATCCCTCATTAAGCAAGTCCAGGTAATGTCTCTTGTTGACGATATTTTTCTCAATCTTGATCATGTTTTTTCATCTAACACGCAATACTAGTACTGGTAGTACAACTTTCTGGGTGATCTTGCATGTGATTTCAGTGTGCCAAATGACGGTTCTAAATTCCTCTTTTGACCAAAACATGCGAGAGGTTGACACTGATTTCTTATAGATTACTTTCAACTACTCCCTCTGTCCCAAATTTCTTGTCTTAGATTTGTCTAGATACGGATGTATCTAATACTAAAATGTGACTTGATAGATCCGTATCTAGACAAATCTAAGACAAGAATTTTGGGATGGAGGGAGTACTTTATGAACATCAGTGCTACCTTTTAAGAGTGTATATTTGCCTTAGTAACTTGTGTTATGGATATTGCATGTAATCCCTCTGCTCTCATGCCTTTGAAGACATGTTCCAGTGTCTTTGTTCACTCTTTTCTGTGCGTATATGTAGTCGTATATGGAGTATAATATCAAAAATCATCTTATATTTCTGATCGGAGGTAGTAATAAAATATGGTTTCTGTTTGAATTAGAACCAGGTCCACAGTGGAGATGTTCTCAAAGTCATGCCGTGTGAACTGGAAGACCTGATGATGAGTTCTACTGCTGAACTATCCAACTGTTGTGTCCTTGTCGCCATGTGTCCTGAACTAGTGTTTTCCTGTAGCATTGTTGTCAGGCGTGTTCTCGAGGCTATACTTGACCACAACAATTCCCTGGTTGTGCCTTCGATTACGAAGGGTGTGGTTCTTGTAAAGCTTCCCAACAAATCTGATGCGGTCTGTCTTCATCATCATGTTTATGAGTGGAAAGACCACTCTGTTAGGTTCTCCAAGGTTGACAAGATGGTGATGGTGCATGTAGACATCTCACACGAAGTCCATGGCCTAGTCAGTTATGCGGGATTCATCCCGTAGGTCGGTGGCAAGAAATAGTCTGCAAAGTTTAGTTAGTGCAACTTTGCTTGTCTGTATTAAGTACTATTGTTCAGTACTTGATTTGTGTTTGTGAACCATGTATTGTTTATAGTACTGCCGCTTTTGGTGTGTGGTCAGTCCTGAGAACGGTCTATGTTAATGTCTGTCCACTCAATTTAGTCTGTATATTTTGAAGTATCCAGATCATATTTTTGTGAGGACGGTTTATCAATTATGGTTACACTCCAATATCTGTATGCATTGTAGGGTTTATCGCACCCACCAGGATTTCCGGTCCATGGATGTTCGGGTCCATATGATTTGTCACGACCTTTGGACTGTCCTGCTTGTGGGAGTAGGCGGGGCCCCTGCATGCCACACGTAGTTGGACGATCAATCTTCTGTTTAGTACTTCAACATAGTGATTTCCTGGTAAGGATTCACTCGTGTCACATCAAGTAAATCTTATTGATTTACTGTCTAAATCTTATTGATTTAATGTCATGTTTTCTTTCTTTTCTGCAATTTTACGATGCAGGTTTTGCCATGTGACATTCATCACAGAATAAACTGTTTGGTTTGCTCTACGATGGCTATTTTTGCAGGTTTCACTTCTTATGTCGTGTCAGTAACGAAGGCACTGTCCATCACTTATATTACTGGAAAAAATTGGATCAGTCTGTTGTCTGAGTATAAGATGAATCCCTATGATGAACTGCAGTTTGGTTTAACAAAAACGCCACAATTAGTCCTTCTCGCGTTTAAAAAAATGAAGAAAAAAACTAGATCATGGTCACGGATCCTAGTCAAGTTAGAAAGCTGATCATAGCAGTATCAGACACGATCGCTTGTTGTCTCGCACAGATCGAGCACCGTGATTGCTCTAGCATCGACAATGCACCAGCTCGATCTGATCCACCGAGGATTGGGCACCGACCGCGTCGGTGAATCACTCTGATCTACCGGAGGATCGGGCATCGACACCGGCACTGCTCCGACACCGGCACCAGCTCTACAAGTAGCACCATCTTCGGCAGCGGGCGACTTCGCACTGCACCAACACTTGCACTTGCATCCGCTCCGGGCCGTCAGGTTGCACCGCAACAGACCGGGCTGCAGTTCGCACTTCATATACCAAAGTCCTTACAAAACTCGACATGTCCACCTTCTTGGTAAGCATTGGCCGCCCAAGTGCTTCGCTCTTTTTTTTCATGTTGTTTCACATGATTCACTGTGTTGATCTAACTGTTTGGGTATGTCTTCTTGTTTGCAAACAGATAATTCCTAGAGCAACGAGGGAGTCGTTCAACAATCCGGCATCATGCCAAGTTTCTCTTACCATGCGCAGCCTTGGTGTGAATGAACCTGCTCAATATACCGTAAGTACAAAGGATGGTCGAATGATGATTGATGCTAAAGGATGGTCAAGGTTCAAATCTAAATCATATCTTGCGGTAGGGGATGATGTCAAATCGAACTTTCTCGGCAAGGAGAGCTGGTCCAAAACAACTTTGAAATTCTTCAGTAGCAGCACACAACTGCAGAACTGATCTATCCTCCGAGAGATTTTGATGTAATAATCTGGCATGGTGAAACAAGTGTCCTGTGTGTATAAGTAGTACGACAGTATTATTTATCACATGGTATATCATTGATAGAATTGCAACTCTGATTGCTTTGGTTAGGAACCTGCTGCTCGATTTCATTCCAACAGATGTCGTGCTTTATTCAATTTTGTGTATTCGCCTTATGACAAAGATCTAAAACCAAAGTGTCGCATCGATCGCTTGCAATATGAAAAGCTACCGAGGTAGAGCACATGGGCCCCCAAACATGCGATGTCGGCCTGCGGCCCAAAGTCCGTAACCGTGAGCCTATCTCGAGTATTATATTGTCACCTGAACCGCCATAAAAAGCTGAACCCCCATAATGCCCGTGCGTTGCAGAGGGAGTATATTTCTCGGCAAGGTGAGCCTGTGATATAAAAGATTTGTATATTTGTTTACAGAGGTAGTATCTCTCTGTCAAATAATATATTTATGTGTAACTAGTTACTCCTGTCTTTCTACTTCCTTTCGCTGATATATGGGCCAACCGGCAACGGGGTCCACATGCCATATGCACAAATTAGAGTGCACAACTTCACAGTAGACACACCCCGGTCAGAAGCGCCCACAAGAATGCCCAATGAGCCGTCAAATCACAACCCCCTTTCCAGCTTTAGCGAAGCTGGATGGATGAAGCGACAATATTTCACTGGGCCTGAATCCCTTCTCCCTCGCTCGCTTGTTCAGAGAAAACCCCTCTCGGCGATTGCATAGGGTTTTCTCATGGAGAACCAGTCTGCAATTCTTCATCCATCCCCGATAAATCCAAGTCCCTTGGTCGCAGGTAATCCTAGGATGGCAGCCGCCATTGCTGATGCATTTTTCTTCCCATCAATCTAGTGTGTTTCATTTGCAGTGCCCAAAGTGCGAGTACCCTACAGGTTTCTGCGCCCTCGGCGAGACGCCACACTTGTTCCTTCTCATCCTAACACAACATTTTGAAATGCACATAGTATGTTCCTAGAATCCTCTTTTCTATCCGGGAGGGTGGGGGTTTTTTGAACATGCCGTGTTCTGATATTATTTTTCCTGAAGTGTATTATTTGCTCTGCCAGAACACATGTACTCAAGATGCTCGGCCTTGCCATAAGTGAATACACTAGTTTAATGGTCACAGTGAAGACAAGCCATGGATATAAGTTCCAAGTTGGGTTCATGAACCAAGAAGATCGCTGCTTTTTTTATAGCCGAACTTGGATAAACTCTCTCAAGTGTTACAGACTGAAATTTGGCGCACGAATGTTGATGGAAATAGCCGAACCTGGTCTCATCTTCACTGCGATCTTCCACCCCGACGTCGTTCCAATTGTTCATCCATGTTATTTTTGTATCTGGTTCTTGCTTGTTGCCACAATTACTTCTTAATCCACCAATTTTGTCTAACTAATCACAATTTAACTTTAGAAGTAGCAACGAATCTCGCACGAAGATGCTACTTCTAACTAATATTTTCTTATAATTGGTGGCACGTGTAGGTTTTTTCAGAGTTAAGCTACCGCTTGTTTGTTACTCTGTAATAACTCAGCTGTTACTAATGGCACTTTGAAGTTGATCGGATCGACATCCACAAGTTCCTACACTTTATTGATCATCTTGAGGTCCTTGTGGGGCGTTTCAATGGTGGAATGCCACGTGGGATATGTGTGCATCGCTGCACTCGATGAACAGGTCCAAGCGTAGCCGAGAAACTTATGGTACGAGCTGTTTTCTGTTATATATGTTGTTCATAAACTATTGCTTATACACAGTTTTACAGCTGTGATCTGCTTGAAACAGGAAATGCCGAGTTCTATTGTTCCTATACAGATGCCTGACCATGGTCGGGTCAGACTTGTGCTTGGTCGCAACATGATGTTTATGCCGACCTACTCAATTCCCCTTGGAGGTGAAAAGATACTTATTCATGGGTGGTCTCAAATAATGAAGGCTCGTCCATCTTGGAGAATAGGACAGAAGATTATGTTCATGCTTTTCCATGGCTCTAAAGCGAATATCCTGTTTATTGACCATGTTGCGAGATGAAGCCGCTTTCAGAAAGGTTGTGGATGCGCTGGGTGGCGCTGGGCCTTGTGGGAGGCTGACTTGTGGGCCTACTAAGTTGATCGACGGAGGCCTTTGTCAACTTTAGTCAACATATGAACGATTCTAGCTCCAGTGACCATACGATGTCCATCCAACGGCCGTAGTGCTTCTTCAACCTCTGGTCTTCTTGCTCCAGCTGCCCCAAAGAGCGCCGGTCGTGCCGCCTGCTCCTGCCGCCCATGGCCGGCTGTGATGTCGCGGAGGCCTCACCGCCCCCTACTACTCCCACCGCTGGCCAGGCCCTGCGGCGACGGCAGCCTCACACCGCAGCCGAACCAGTGAACCCTCGTACTCCTCTCTGCGCGGGCTTCCACTGCCGCGTCTTCCCTGGCTCCTCGTCGTCCCCTTCCTAGGCCTCGCCGTCGTCCACCGCCGAGGTGCTCTCCAAGCGGCGTGGTCAACGTGGTCAAGGAACGACTTCCATCAGAAGGGTACTGTACGTGGAGAGGCTGACAGCTGGGTCCATGGCCACAGCCAAGTTTTTTTGTGATTTTCCAAGTAAGTCACTTTGTCAGGCCTGTTAGGCTGCAAATCTTTCAAGACGAGGAGAGCTTTCATTCGGCTGGCCGAGAAAATGGCCCATCAGTAATGAGAAATGGGTTGTACATTTTTAAAACACATCAAACCAGCAATTAGTTTCAAATATCTTTTTTTTCATTTCGAGATTTTAAATTACATTAATTTTTATGCGTGGATAATTTGTTGGATTTATATTGATATACATTTATTTTTAAAATCAGTTTGAATGCGATTCGAAATGTCGGGATTAAAAACAGTTCGGCCGCACCGAAATATGCAAAATTTCGTATAATTTTTTAACCGTGGCCACAATATGGGCTGTAATGCTAACAAAAAGAATATGGCCTCCAAAAAAACCTTAAGAATTAGCAAATGGGCTGTAAATTATTAGAAATAATGGCAGATGGGTTGTATGTTGTTTTCCACAAATTTGAGGCTTTCCTAAAAAAAAGGTTGACGCACAAGCAGTGAATGTTGGATGGCCATCCAACGGCCGTCGTGGTTCTTCAATCTCTGCTCTTCCTACTCCAGCCACTCAAACAAGCGCCGGCGGGACTGCCTGCTCCCTCCTCCCTGCGGCCGGCTGTGCTGCCGCGCAGGCCTCACCGCCCCATCGCACTCCCATGGCTGGCCTAGCCATCCCTATACTCACCCACACCTGGTGTTATTCTCCGTGACGGCGGGCAGACCAAGAAACCAGCAACAGTCGTACTCCCCTCCGTGTGGGAAACAAGCTGCCGAAGTCTTCCCCGCCTCCGTGTAGTTCCTTCCTAGGCCTCGCCTTCCGTCCACCGCCACAGTGCTCTCGGCGTGACCTGGTCAACATGGTCAACGACCGACATGCATCTGAAGTGGATCAGACGTGGAGAGGCCGACAAGCTGGTCCACGGCCGCACGCAAGGAAATGCCTCCTTATTACGCTGCAAAATAATGATTCCTCCACGACATCGAGGACCCACCGAAAAGGGCCTCTGTATTTCACGAAAAAAACGTTACCGTCGGCGGCTCGGACCCTGACTATATCTTCGCACGCAAGGAAGTGCCTCCTTATTACGCACAAAAAAATGAATACTCCTCCTGTTAGGTGGGACCCAGTATAGTGGCAGGCTGACTTGTGGGCCTACTAAGTTGACGGAGACGGAGGGCTTTGTCAACTTAGTCAATATGCATGATTCTAGCTCAAGTGACCGTACGATGTCCATCCAACGGCCGTAGTGCTTCTTCAACCTCTGGTCTTCTTGCCCCAGCCGCCCAAACCAGCGCCGGTCTTGCCTCGTGCTCCTGCCTCCCGTGGTCGGCTGCGATGCGCGGAGGCCTCACTGCCCCTACTACTCCCACCGGGCAGGCCATCCCTCTACTCACCCACACCCCTGTTGTTCTCTGGCGGCAGCCTCACACCGCTTGTGAACCCCGGTGAACCCTCGTACTCCTCTATGCGTGGGCATCCACTGCCGCTTCTTCCCTGGCTCCGCGTCATCCCATTCCTAGGCCTCGCCGTCGTCCACCGCCCTGGTGCTCTCGGTGCGGCGTGGTCAACATGGTCAAGGAACGGCTTCCATCGGACCTGAACTGTACGTGGAGAGGTGACAGCTGGGTCCATGGCCGCAGCAAGGAAGTGCCTCCTTATTACGTGCAAAATAATTATTCCTCCACCTGACAGCGGGGACCCACCGGATGGGCCACCGTATTTCGCGAAACAAATGTTTGCCTCGACCGGGACCCACCAGCTACATCTTCGCGACGCAAGGAAGTGCGTCCGCAAAAACGATTACCCGACCATTGGGACCCACCAGCTACATCTTCGCAGGAAAGGAAGTGCCTGACAGTCGGGACCCACCTGGTCGAAGCGTACGTAGCATTTTCATTCTGGTCGTGAACGTGTACATACATATATACTAGTGGATGTAGAGGCGCGCACGTGTTGTAGTAGAGGCGCGTACGTGTTGTAGTAGAGGCGCGCACGTAGCATGTACACGTACGTACAGCGGCCAGGGTGCAAGAAAGAAAATACGGCCACACATGTGTACATACGGGCGGGGTCTCGAATGCCTACTCGCGCATACGTACGGTGAGGGCTCGTGTACATGGCTAGGTCGGAACGGAGAAACAGAGTCGTCGTCGTGTTCATGGGGAGGCAACGGAATGCGTCGTGTTCATGGGGAGGCAATGAAATGCGTCGTGTTCATCGGGAGGCAACGGAACGCGTGGGAGCCAACTGGCTGGGTCGGAACGGAATGCGTGGTCGTGTTCATTGGGAGGGCTTGGACGGAACAGGCGATGGAAACGAGGCCTGGCGTACCGCACAACGAAGGAAACAGACCTCCTACGTTCGGAACTGGGTCCTGTTGATCGGGAGGGGTCTCATGCACCGCAAAAACGGAGGAAACGGACCTCCTACGGTCGAAATGGGGGTCCTATTGATCGGGAGGGGTGTGGCGTGCATAAGCCGGATGAAAGGGACCTCCTACACGGTCAAACGGGGTCCTGTTGATTGGGAGGGTGTGGCGTGCCGCAAAAGCGGATGAAACGGACTTGTGTTGGAGCGTTGTGGTCAAACGGGGTCCTGTTCATCGAGGGGTGTGGCGTGCAGCAGGACTCCACGGGATACTGTTCATCTCCACCGTCGACCTCCTCCAGCCTACACGGGCTACCGTCGACCTCCTCCAACCTCCACGGGATCCTGTTCATCCAGCCTCCACCGCGCGCTACTCCACCGGCTACTGTTCAACCACCCCTCCACGGGCACCCCTCCACCGTCTATTGTTCATCCAGCCCTCCACACCACGGGATCCTATTCAACCACCCCTCCACAGGCACCCCTCCACCGTCTACTGTTCATCTAGCCCTCCACACCGCAGGGTCCTGTTCAACCACCCCTCCACGGGCACCCCTCCACCGTCTACTGTTCATCCAGCCCTCCACACCACGGGGTCCTGTTCAAGCACCCCTCCACGGGCACCCCTTCACCGCTTCATCGCTCATCCAGCCTCCACCACACCACAGTGGTCCTGTTCATCCAGAGGCAACGCCACCGCTCATTGTTCATCCAACCTCCCCGCATAGCGCCACTGTTCATCGCAGAGGCAGCATCGATCGGCTTGATTAGCGGCGATGGCAAGAAGAATCGCCGATTGGGTTCGATTAACAGCCATCGATCCATCGCTTGGGTCCAGTGACGCCAGAACTGCGCAGCAATCGCCGGGTTCGATTCCGAGCCCAACGCCTCGCTTCGGGTTCGATTAGAGCCAACGCCGCACACAAGCGCCAGACGCGTGTACGAGAAACGCAGCCGCCGCCCCGACCTCCCATCGTAACCGGAACTCCCGAAATTTTCCTCCCCTCGCTTCTACCACGGTTTTTTCCGTCATGGATGGCCAAAGAATGTCATGCAGCTGCGTCTCCGGCCCGCCCAGGACGAAAAGCCCATTTTCTGTCATGATTTTTTGTCATAGAAGTAGAAGCCCACCACATCTATGATGATACCAGGTTTTGTCACAATTATCGTCATAGAAGTGTCATATATATGACAGAAAAAAAATTCGTTTGGCCCAAAATGTCACGGATGTATCTTTTTCTTGTAGTGTAGGTTGGTACTGTCTACCCAGGGTTAGAGTTAATGCTTCTGAAAGACTGTGTCTCGGTCATCCGTTTATCAAACACCATGCAGTGCGAGAAATCCAATGGAGGAGATCGAGTCTTGTGGGGAAAAGTGCGTAAACCTCTGCAAAGTGTACAATCTAATCAGGGTTATCCGTGTCCCCGGTTATGGACATCTTGAGTATCTGGTTCGTGGATATCATATGGATCTCATCACTGTAAATTAATTTGTTGGGTTGTTAACTACTGTTTAATTGGGATTGAGTTGGAGGAACCTTCTCAATGTTGTTCAACTACCATGATAGTTAAATAAAATATATTCCTTTGATGCAGGGAAAATTGGCTTTTCGCAAAAACATATTAACCATAGAGCCTCCACCAGCCATATGCATGTAGTGATAGCATTTATTATGTTCATTGCTCTATTGTGTTACTATGCCAGCAAATTCCATGTGCTGACCCGTTTTTGGGCTGCAACGTATCATGTTGCAGACTTTTCAAACGAAGAGTAAGGTGCGCTAGGTCGTTGTCGTGCACTCAGCTATGCCATTGGAGTTGATGGACTCACTTTATCTTCCAAGCCTTCCGCTGTTATCTTTTAGATGGCCTTAAACCATATTTATTGTAATTAGTTCTCTTTTTGAGACATTCGATGTAATAATTGTGTGATTGCACTCTGTTATAAATCCTTCGAGTATTGTGTGTGTCAGCATTACCGATCCAGGGATGACACTTGTGCATAGAGACTTGACCGTCCGAGGTCGGGTCGCTACATGAAGCGTGTTATAATAAACGGAATGGTGGAAAGTTGCATGGCACTATATCTCGGAATGGCTATGGAAATGCCATAATAGGTAGGTATGGTGGCTGTTTTGAGGAAGATATAAGGAGGTTTATGTGTGATAGAGCATATTGTATCACGGGGTTTGGATGCACCGGCGAAGTTTGCACCAACTCTCAATGTGAGAAAGGGTAATGCATGGTACCGAAGAGGCTAGCAATGATGGAAGGGTGAGAGTGCGTATAATCCATGGACTCAACATTAGTCATAAAGAACTCACATACTTATTGGAAAAATCTACAACTCATCAAAAACCAAGCACTACGCGTATGCTCCTAGGGGGGTAGATTGGTAGGAAAAGACCATCGCTCGTCCCCGACCGCCACTCATAAGGATGACAATCAAAGAACACCTCATGTTTTAAATTTGTTACACAACGGTTACCATATGTGCATGCTACGGGACTAGCAAACTTCAACACAAGTATTTCTCAAATTCACAACTACTCAACTAGCACAACTTTAATATCACTACCTCCATATCTCAAAACAATCATCAAGTATCAAACTTCTCTTGGTATTCAATGCACTTTATGTTAAAGCTTTTATTATACTAATCTTGGATGCCTATCATATTATGACTAATTTTATAACCAAAGAAAATTAACATGCTGATCTAAGGAACTCTCAAAATAATATAAGTGAACCATGAGAGATCAATAATTTCTATAAAATAAAACCACCACCGTGCTCTAAAAGATAGAAGTGAAGCACTAGAGCAAAAATGTCTAGCTCAAAAGACATAAATGAAGCGCATAGAGTATTCTAATAAATTCCGAATCATGTGTGTCTCTTCCAAAAGGTGTGTACATCAAGGATGATTGTGGTAAACTAAAAAGCAAAGACTCAAATCATACAAGACGCTCCAAGCAAAACACATATCATGTGGTGAATAAAAATATAGCATCAAGTAAAGTTACCGATGGACGAAGACGAAAGAGGGGATGCCTTCCGGGGCATCCCCAAGCTTAGGCTCTTGCCACTCCTTGTTCCATAATCCATCAAATCTTTACCCAAAAACTTGAAAACTTCACAACACAAAACTCAACAGAAAATCTCATGAGCTCCGTTAACGAAACAAAACAAACCACCGCTTCAAGGTACTGTAATGAACTCAATCTTTATTTATATTGGTGTTAAACCTACTGTATTCCAACTTCTCTATGGTCCATAACCTCCATTACTAGCCATAGATTCATCAAAATAAGCAAACAACACACGAAAAACAGAATCTGTCAAAAATAGAACAGTCTGTAGTAATCTTTGTCTTGACTTGTGCGTAGACACCCCGACAACGGTGCTAGAAATCCTTCTTGCTACCTCTTGAGCACTGCGTTGGTTTTCCCTTGAAGAGGAAAGGGTGATGCAGCAAAGTAGCGTAAATATTTCCCCAGTTTTTGAGAATCAAGGTATCAATCCAGCAGGAGACCACGCGCGAGTCCCTCGTACCTACACAAACAAATAAGAACCTTGCAACCAACGCGATAAAGGGGTTGTCAATCCCTTCACGGCCACTTGCAAAACTGAGATCTGATAGAGATGATAAGATAATATTTTTGGTATTTTTATGAAAAAGATTGAAAGTAAAGACTGCAAAATAAAATAGATCGGAAACTTATATGATGGGAAATAGACCTGGGGGCCATAGGTTTCACTAGCGGCTTCTCTCAAGATAGCACAAGTATTACGGTGGGTGAACAAATTACTGTCGAGCAATTGATAGAATTGAGCATAGTTATGAGAATATCTAGGCATGATCATGTATATAGGCATCACGTCCGCGACAAGTAGACCGAAACGATTCTGCATCTACTACTATTACTCCGCACATCGACCGCTATCCAGCATGCATCTAGAGTATTAAGTTCATAAGAACAGAGTAACGCATTAGGCAAGATGACATGATGTAGAGGGATAAACTCAAGCAATATGATATAAACCCCATCTTTTTATCCTCGATGGCAACAATAAAATACGTGTCGTTTCCCCTTTTGTCATTGGGATCGAGCACCGCATGTTTGAACCAAAGCTAAGCACTTCTCCCATTGCAAGAAAGATCAATCTAGTAGGCCAAACCAAACAGATAATTCAAAGAGACTTGCAAAGATAACAAATCATGCATAAAATAATTCAGAGGAGATTCAAATATTGTTCATAGATAATCTTGACCATAAACCCACAATTCATCGGATCTCGACAAACACATCGCAAAAAGAGTTACATCGAATAGTTCTCCAAGAAGATCGAGGAGAACTTTGTATTGATATCCAAAGATAGAGAAGAAGCCATCTAGCTAATATCTATGGACCCGAAGGTCTGAGGTAAACTACTCACACATCATCGGAGAGGCTATGGTGTCGATGCATAAGCCCTCTGTGATCGATGCCCCCTCCGGCGGAGCGCTGGAAAAGTCCGCAAGATGGGATCTCACGGGTACAGAGAGTTGCGGCGGTGGATATAGGGTTTCGTCTTGCTCCTGGATGTTTTTGGGGTATAAGAATATATATATAGGCGAAGGAAGTCGGTCAGGAGAGCCACGAGGGGCCCACGAGGGTGGGGGCGCGCCCAGGGGGGCAGTCGTGCCTCCCTGCCTCGTGATCTCCTTGTTTGTTTCTTGACGTCCACTGCAAGTCCTCTGGATCACTTTTGTTCCAAAAATCACGCTCCCGAAAGTTTCATTCCGTTTGGATTCCGTTTTGATATACCTTTTCTGTGAAACACTGAAATAGGCAAAAAGATAGCAATTTGCACTGGGCCGTAGGTTAGTAGGTTAGTCCCAAAAATAATATAAAAGTGTATAATAAAGGCCATTAAACATCCAAAACAGAATATATAATAGCATGGAACAATAAAAAATTATAAATACGTTGGAGACGTATCAGGCGGTTTATACTCAATAGTTATATCCCCAACATTAGGCCCGAGGTTGATTTGAACTTGTTCATGTCAATCTTCAACACATAGGAAAACTCCTTCTCTATTACCTTCACGAAAGCTTTGTAACTCGTCGTGACATCATCTTCCAAGATCATGATAACCCTCCATGACGTCACCTGTCATTAATTTTATCAAAAAATCATATACGCCTCTCCTTTCAATGAACTTCTGAAAATCGAGGCGTCAGCCCTGTCACATATTCAATTTGGAGCTCCTCGATTCCCGCGCATGCCACCTATCCATTCACCTTTAAAAATTGGGCCGGGGGTCTCTTTTTCTCCCCCCCCCATGCCTCTTCGCCTCATCTTCTTCCTTGCGATGCCCTAGCTCTCGAGCCCAGCCACCGCCGTCGAGCTTCACTTCTACTTCAACGTTGGCCGCTGCATCAACCTGACTCGGACCAGATTTCGCTCGTGCACCTCCGTCGTTCAACAACCTTGGTAAGTTCTTTCTCCTTTCCCCTCCGTAGATCTCATTAGGGTTTCGGAAGAGCTCATGGAGGTTTGCCATTGTTCTTCACCTGTTCTTGGCTATAGCATGGGTATTTTTGATTCAAGCCTGATACTATTCCTGTACGGCAATAACCATATTCCCTCTTTCCTCTTCAGAGCATCTCTTTTAGGTAGAAAAACCAATCTGGACCTTTAAACTGTTCAAGTACCAGTATTTTAGGTCTGGATATATTTTCATTTTCTGATACGCGGTAGATCCGAAATTGCAATATGAATATGTGAAACCTGTTTTTCATCACTTAGCCATTTTCCAACTTTCAGATCTATACTTTCAATATCCGTGTAGGCGGTTTAACTTTAGAAAATAATAACCTGCCGTGTACCATTAGTCCCCTCTTAAACCGCCAATTGCTTATCTCTGCAACTTGATAATGTCAATCTCCGGTTTAACATACTTGCATGCTTCAACACCTTCTTCCTTTTAACCTTTAGCGGATTAACCATGAATTTAAAACCGGAACGAACCTTCCTTCAGGTTATCAACCAAATGGCCAAGTCTTTTTATTCCTGCAACTGGGTTCGATCACGGGTTACAGAAGAAGAATTGACCTGGTTATTCACAACCGGCACTTTAGCGAAGAAGGAAGACGTCCACTGGAGAGCCCTCGGTCCAGAAAATCCTCCTGAGCCCAAGGACGGGGAACTGGTCATTTTTGTTGATCATCTGAGTCGGGGGTTTAGCCCTCCCGGATCAAAAAAATTCCGTGACGTGCTTCATTTCTTCCAACTTCACCCTCAAGATATTGGACCTAAATCTGTGTCTAATCTTTGCAATTTTCAAATGTTTTGTGAAGCTTAACTGCAAGGAGAGCCCATAGTCAAACTGTTCAGAGATTTCTTCTACTTAAACCGCCGTACCGAGTTTACAGATGGGCCCAATACTGAACTTGGCGGGATGTCAATTCAGAAAAGAAAAGATGTCAGCTTCCCTCATGCTAAGCATCATAGCCACCCCAAAGATTGGAATCAAACTTGGTTCTATTGCCAAGATACATCTCCATCTGGCGAGAACCCTCTACCGGGTTACCGTGCTCACCGGCTTGCCAGTAGACATCCATTACCCCAAAGGCTCAGTGCAAAGGAACGGGCCAAATATGCACCACAGCTTCCAAAGCTCAGAGCCTTTATGGCAAACGGTTTGACATGCATAGATTTTGTCCGTTGCTGGGTATCTTGGAGCATTTTGCCCTAAAGCCGTCACTCCGGTTTAATTTTTGAGTACACAGGGGATGTGAAAGATCCTCAACGCCACACTGACATTCAGCTGACTCATGCTGAAATTACTGAATCTGTCAAGATGTTGGATGAACCGGTGACCGATTGTAACAAAACGGGGCTTAGTCCTTTATGCGCTACAAATAAACCGCCAGCTGTAAGAATTGCCTAACTCCTGTTTTAATCCATATTTTTTTAATATTCCCTTATGACCTTTTCAATCGTTAATAGGGTGATGATCCATTCTAGAAGAGGAAACCGCAAGATAAACCGACAAAACCGGCTCGTGTCAAGACCAAGGTCAACAAGAAGCCGCCAAGAAGAAAATTGTCGAATCTTCCGAGCTAATCATTGATGATGACAATGATAATCCGGATCTCTCCTTCTAGGGGAGCTTCTGGTGGTATTTTAGCTGTGTGGCGCTCTGATGTTTTCTCAGGGGCTTTAATTGAAGCTAAACCTTACGGGATTGTGATTAGTTTCAAGTCTGTGCATAATGATGACAAATGGTATCTGGTCAATGTTTATGGACCCTGTCAAGGTGTCTTGAGGGATGAATTTGTCAGTTGGCTTTATAATTTAAAAGTGGAACCTGAGCAGAATTGGCTGTTGCTGGGAGATTTTAACTTCATACGATCTCTTGATAATAGAAATCTTCCCGGTGGTGATATCAATGATACTTTTATTTTCAATGAGATCATAGGTCATTTGGGTCTGCTTGAACTACCTCTAAAGGGAAGAAGGTTCACATGGTCTAATATGCAGGATTTCCCTCTTCTTGAGCAGTTGGACTGGTTTTTTTACCTCTGCCAGCTGGATTGATCAATACCCAAATACTCAGGTCACTCCTCTTGCCAAAACTGCATCAGATCATGTTCCATGTGTGGTTTCAATATGCACCAGCATCCCAAAAGCTCACATTTTCAGATTTGAAAACTATTGGGTCCATCAACCTGGTTTTATGGAGTGTGTTCAACAGGTGTGGCAAAAACATTCTCACAAATCTCACATATCAGCAATTATTATGGACAAACTCCAATCTTTGAGGTTTGCTCTTAAGAAATGGCAGAAAGGTTTGTCACATATTAAAAATCTGATTGAGAAATGTAACTGGGTGATATTTTGGTTGGATGATTTGGAAGACTCCAGGCCTCTATTCTTAACTGAATCCAATTTCGTAAAATTGGTGAAGTTGCACCATGATCATCTTCTCCATCTGCAATTTTTATCTTTGGAAGAAGAGATGCACTATTAGATATATCAGGGTGGGTGAGGAAAACTCAAAATTCTTCCAGGCAATGGCAACTGAGAGATATAGAAAAAATTCAATTGCCACTCTTCAACTGTCAGATGGAACAGTTTCTTCAGACCATGAAAGAATTGCAAAGGAATTTCTGGAGATTTTTAAAGGCAGAATGGGAACAGTAAAACCAATTTTCTTGGGTAATGACATCCTTTCTATTATCCCTAGGGTACAGGGACTGGATGTTCTCACTAAGCCTTTTGAGGTCAAGGAAATTGAGCAGGTTATCAAGGAATTGCCCATTGACAAGGCTCCTGGACCTGATGGATTTAATGGTCTTTTCATGAAGAAATGTTGGCCAATCATTTCTGGTGACTTTATTGCTCTAGTTAATCAGTTTCATGCTGGAACTGCTCAGCTAGAAAATCTCAGTGAGGCATACATAACTCTGATCCCTAAGAAGTTGTCACCTGAAACTGCTGGTGATTTTAGGCCTATTTCTTTGACAAGTGTGGGGTTGAAATTCCTCACTAAACTTGCTGCTAACAGGTTTCAAGATGAAATAACTAAATGTGTTCACAAGAATCAATACGATTTTATCAAATCAAGAACCATTCAGGATTGCATTGCATGGACATTTGAGTACATTCATCAGTGCAATCAGTCAAAAAAGCCAATCATGTTACTCAAGTTGGATTTTGAAAAAGCGTTTGATTCAATACAGCATGAGGCCATTATAAAGATCTTGGTGGCAAAGGGTTTTGATAATAAATGGATATCCTGGATACAACAATTGTTGTCCTCTGCAACCTCATCAATCCTGCTCAGTGGGGTTCCAGGAAACTATTTTAAGTGTAAGTGTGGGGTAAAGCAAGGTGATCCTATATCACCTTTGCTATTTGTGATTGCTGTTGATCTGTTACAGACTATGATAAATGATCATCTCAGTAAAGGACTTCTCTCCTTACCCCTAGTAACTCATGATCCTGACTACCCAAAGTGGTTCAAGATATTGATGATACATTGTTGTTTGTGTCTGCTGAGTCAGTTCAGTTGGAGGTGCTCAAATCTGTTCTGAACTCTTTCTCCCATGCAACTGGTTTGCAGATTAATTACCACAAATCTTCAATGTACCCAATCAATGTGGATGCCACTTCTGCCAATGCTCTTGCTGCACAATTTGGGTGCCAACTGGGGGTTATGCCATTCACATACTTGGGATTGCCAGTGGGCATCACTAGGCCCAAAATTATGGGTCTGCTTCCATTTGTTGACTGTATGGAAAGAAGATTGACTGCTAGCTCATGGTTTCTGCCCCAAGGTAGCAGGTTGCAGTTGGTAAACTCTGTTATCTCTTCATTGCCAATCTTCTTCCTTTGTAGTTTATCAATACCACAAGGGATTTTAAAACAGCTGGAAAGAATACAGAGACAATGCCTATGGAGAAAGTATGGTCAGGAAAAGGGGAATTCTCTGGCTGCTTGGCCCTTGGTCTGTAGACCCAAACTAAAGGGTGGGCTTGGCATACTCAACCTGGGTCTGCAGAATGAAGCTTTGTTAATGAAATTCCTCAATAAGTTCTATAACAAAGTAGATGTGCCTTGGGTTCATTTGATCTGGGACAGTTATTATTATCAGAGGGTTCCTCATGACACTGCTTTGTGTGGCTCCTTTTGGTGGTGGGACATCTGTAAGCTAATGGACAATTTCAGGGCTATATCTTCAGTAACTGTTGGAAAAGGGGACTCTTTGCTTTTCTGGTCAGATTCTTGGGAAGTGGATAACTCTTGCATCCCACTTCAAGACAGATTTCCCAGGCTTTTCTCATACTGCTTACAAAAGAATTCCTCTGTTATGGAAGTGTTGCAGACTGATGAGTTTCATAGCATGTTCTCTTTGCCATTATCTGAAATGGCCTATAGGGAGTTTAATCACCTGTCTGGAATCTTGTCTGAGATGTCCTTGGATGCTGCTCCTAATGATTGCTGGCAATGGAAACATGGGAAGAAAGTTGGGTTCACAGCAAAGGAATACTATGACTTGGTTCATGAGCCAATTCCTACCAACCCTCTACTCTGTTGGGTCTGGAAATCCTGCTGTACTATGAAAATTAAAATGTTTGCCTGGCTGGTCATTATGGACAGAGTAAACACCAAGGATATGATTCAACGCAGGAAGTGGAAGATTAATGATGGGCCTGAATGTGTTCTTTGTCCCACAGGAGCTCTTGAAGACAGGAACCATCTGTTCTTTCAGTGCAACTTCAGGATGAGAGTGTGGAACTATCTACAAATCACATGGCTCAATACTCAGGATATGGTTCAGATTGCACGCCATGCTAGGGAAGGATTTCAATAAGCCTTTCTTCTCCGAGGTGGTTTTCCTAACTTGGTGGAATATTTGGAAAGTCAGGAATGATAAAGTCTTCACGTATATCAGACCTACCTTCAGGCAGTGGAGAAATGGTTTTGTCCACGACATCTCTCTCTTGGCTCACAGAATCAAGTCAAGACACAGGGAGGCTTTGATTAAATGGATTGATTTCCTGCCTCCTTGAGGGGCCCTACACTTGTACTTTATTTAGTTAGATCTTTCTTTCTCTGTTTAGACTAGGTTGTACAGTTTTTATTCTTTTCCTTTCTGCCATGTTCCTTCTCTTAAGGAACTCTTTTCTGTACATGTTGTTTCAAGTTTTAATAAAATGCTGTGGGGTGTAAACCCTGCATTCTTCAGTAAAAAAAATGATAATCCGGAGTCAGAGGTAGAACTTGATTCCCTTGGCTCCTTTTTCATACATCTCATTGACAATGATTGTTATCAGGACGACGCGGAGGCTAGCCACGCAAGTGACACAGAGGTAATTATTCTCTCATTGATACGTCTCCGTCGTATCTACTCTTCCAAACACTTTTGCCATTGTTTTGGACTCTAACTTGTATGATTTGAATGGAACTAACCCGGACTGGCGCTGTTTTCAGCAGACTTTCCATGGTGTTATTTATGTGCAGAAACAAAAGTTCTCGGAGTGACCTGAAACTGCACAGAACATCTATTTGGAAAATAAGAAAAATCCATGTCAGGGGGCCCACACCCTATCCACGAGGGTGGGGGTGCGCCTACCTGCCTCGTGGGCCCCCTGACGCTCCACCGACCTCAACTCCAACTCCATATATTCACTTTCGGGGAGAAAAAAACCCAGAGAGAAGGATTCATCACGTTTTACGATACGGAGCCGCCGCCAAGCCCTAAAACCTCTCGGGAGGGCTGATCTGGAGTCTGTTCGGGGCTCCAGAGAGGGGAATCCGTCACCGTCGTCATCATCAACCATCCTCCAACACAAATTTCATGATGCTCACCGCCGTGCGTGAGTAATTCCATCGTAGGCTTGCTGGACGGTGATGGGTTGGATGAGATTTATCATGTAATCGAGTTAGTTTTGTTAGGGTTTGATCCCTAGTATCCACTATGTTCTAAGACTGATGTTGCTATGACTTTGCTATGCTTAATGCTTGTCACTAGGGCCCGAGTGCCATGATTTCAGATCTGAACCTATTATGTTTTCATGAATATATGTGAGTTCTTGATCCTATCTTGCAAGTCTATAGTCACCTACTATGTGTTAGGATCCGCAACCCTCAAGTGACAATAATCGGGACCACTCCCGGTGATGACCGTAGTTTGAGGAGTTCATGTATTCACTGTGTGTTAATGCTTTGGTCCGGTACTCTATTAAAAGGAGGCCTTAATATCCCTTAGTTTCCATTAGGACCCCGCTGCCACGGGAGGGTAGGACAAAAGATGTCATGCAAGTTCTTTTCCATAAGAACGTATGACTATATTCGGAATACATGCCTACATTACATTGATGAATTGGAGCTAGTTCTGTGTCACCCTAGGTTATGATTGTTACATGCTGAACCGCATCCGGTATAATTCTCCATCACCGATCCAATGCCTACGAGCTTTTCATATATTGTTCTTTGCTTATTAACTTTTCCGCTGCTACTGTTACAATCACTACAAAACACCAAAAATATTACTTTTGCTACTATTACTTTTGTTACCGTTACCACTACTATCATACTACTTTGCTACTAAATAATTTGCTGCAGATACTAAGTTATCCAGGTGTGGTTGAATTGACAACTCAACTTCTAATACTTGAGAATATTCTTTGGCTCCCCTTGTGTCGAATCAATAAATTTGGGTTGAATACTCTACCCTCGAAATCTGTTGCGATCCCCTATACTTGTGGGTTATCAAGACTATTTTCTGGCACCGTTGCCGAGGAGCATAGCTCTATTCTTTGAGTCACTTTGGATTTATATCTGTTGGCCACTATGAAGAACTTGAAAGACGCTAAGACAACAATTTATCCCTCAACTACGAGGGGGGGGGGGGTAAGGAACTGCCATCTAGCTCTGCACTTGATTCACCTTCTGTTTTGAGTAAGCTTGCGACACCTAAACCTGCTTCTGCTATTCGTTCCTATATGTCGCACATTATTGATGATGCCACTTCTTCTATGCATGATACTTATGATGAAACTACTTCTATGCTTGATACTACTGTGCCACTTGGTGAATTTCTTGATGAACAACTTGCTAGGGCTAGAGAGAATAAAATTATTGATAATATTGATGAAATTAATGATGAGGACTCTACCCCTAATAAATATGAATTACCTGTTGTGCCTGAGGGCTATGTTATGGATAAAGCAATTGTTGAAGAAATCTTTGCTTGCAAGGATATAGATGATGTTAAGAAATTATTAGCTAAATGGAAGCAGCAATCTCTTAATGCTAGAATGAAACCTGATCCTGCTTTTGCTGCTTCACCTATTTGTGTTACTGATAAGGATTATTTCTCTGTTGATCCTGATATAATTACTTTGGTTGAATCTGATCCTTTCCATGGCTATGAATCTGAAACTGTTGTGGCACATCTTACTAAATTAAATGATATAGCCACCCTGTTCACTAATGATGAGAGAACTCGCTACTTTTATATCCTTGAAATATTTCCGTTCTCATTAAAGGGTGATGCTAAGATATGGTTTAATTATCTTGATCCTGGTTGTGTGCGTAGTCCCGGTGATATGATTTATTACTTCTCTGCTAAATATTTCCCTGCTCATAAGAAACAAGATGCTTTGAGGGATATATATAATTTTGTGCAAACTGAAGAAGAGAGTCTCCCACAAACTTGGGGGAGGCTTCTCCAATTACTTAATGCTTTGCCTGATCATCCTCTTAAGAAACATGAAATACTTGATATCTTTTATAATGGACTAACCGATGCTTCCAGAGATTACATGTATAGTTGTCCGGTTACATTTTCAGGGAAAGAACAGCGGATGAAGCTGAGATTTTATTGAATAATATGTTGACAAATGAAAATAATAGGACACTTCCTGAGCCAACTCCTGAGCCTAATCCTAAACCAACTCCAAAGAAGAGAGGTGTTCTATTTCTCAGTCCTGAAGATATGCAAGAGGCAAAGAAATCTATGAAAGAAAAAGGTATTAAAGCTGAAGATGTTAAGAATTTACCACCTATTGAAGAAATACATGGTCTTAATTTACCGCCTGTTGAAGAAACATATGATCCTAATCCATTACCTATTGAAGAAACTCATGGTCTTGATAACCCTGCACAGGTAGTAAAGGTAAATTCTCTCTATAGATTTGATGAAGGTGATATTCCTCACTATAAGTCTGCTAGACAATGCTTAGAAGAGTTTGATAATTTTATTGTCAAACAAGAAAACTTCAATACTTATTTTGGTAGACAATTGAAATATAATTCCGATACACTTGAATACTTGGGTGATTATATGTCTAGAGTTAAAGGTGAACTTAAACTCATTACTAAACATGCTTCTATGGCCACCACTCAAGTAGAACAAGTACTTAAGGCTCAAAATGATTTGCTTAATGAATTGAATAGTAAGAATAATGATTATGCTGTTAGAGTGGCTACTAGAACTGGTAGAATGACTCAGGAACCTTTGTATCCTGAAGGCCACCCTAAGAGAATTGAAAAAGATTCTCAGAGAAATAATATAGATGCACCTAGTTCTTCTAAAAAGAAGAAAAAGAAAAATGATAGGACTTTGCATGCTTCTAGTGAACCTATTGCTGAACCACCTGAGAATCCAAATGATATTTCAATTTCGGATGCTGAAACACAATCTGGTAATGAACATGAAACTAGTAAAAATGTTAATGATGATGTTCATGATGATGCTCAACCTAGTAATGATAATGATGTAGAAATCGAACCTGCTATTGATCTTGATAACCCACAATCAAAGAATAAACATTATGATAAGAGAGACTTTGTTGCTAGGAAACATGGTAAAGAAAGAGAACCATGGGTTCAGAAACCCATGCCTTTTCCTCCCAAACCATCCAAGAAAAAGGATGATGAGGATTTTGAGCGCTTTCTTTGAAATGATTAGACCTATCTTTTTGCATATGCGATTAACTGATATGCTCAAAACGAATCCTTATGCTAAGTATATGAAGGATATCATTACTAATAAAAGAAAGATACCAGAAGCTTAAATTTCCACCATGCTTGCTATTTATACTTTTAAGGGTGGAATACCAAAGAAACTTGGAGATCCAGGAGTACCCACTATACCATGCTCCATTAAAACAAACTATGTTAAAACTGCTTTATGTGATCTTGGAGCCGGTGTTAGTGTTATGCCTCTCTCTTTATATCATAGACTTGACTTGAATAAGTTGACACCTACTGAAATATCTTTGCAAATGGCCGATAAATCAATTGCTATACCTGTCGGTATTTGTGAGGATGTGCCTGTTGTAGTTGCAAACGTTACTATTTCAACGGACTTTGTTATCCTTGACTTACCCGAGGACGATAGCACGTCTATTATTCTTGGAAGACCTTTTTTTAATACTGCAGGGGCTGTTATTGATAGCAACAAAGGCAATGTCACTTTTCATGTTAATGTTAATGAGCATACGGTACACTTTCCGAGGAAACAACCTCAAGTTTATAGTATCAATTCTATTGGAAAAATTCCATCTATTATATTTGGAGGTTTTGAATTTCCTCTTCCTACTGTCAAGAAGAGATATGATATTCTTATTATTGGGGATGTGCATATCCCCGTTGAGGTAACATAGCGTTATTAGAAATTTCTCCGGTTCCATGTTATTCGGAATGAGTTTGTTAACAAGACTTGATCAACCTTGTTAGTGGATTCCTTTTGATGAGCATGAGATGGATGAAATTAGAAGGCACAACCTTGTGTACCCTCCTTTTATTTTCTGTTATTTAGTTGAAATAAAGTAAAATAGTATTTTTCTTGTCTGTTTCCTGAATTATCCGTGCAATATAAAAATACCCCGAAAATAAAAGTTCTCCAAATGCCCTGCCAATTTTATATGATTTTTTCTGGAATATTTGAGAATATTTGGCACTGAGAACACAGCAGGGGGAGCTGGCACCTGGCCACGAGGGTCAGGGGCGCGCACCCTGCCTCGTGGGCCCACGGTGGCCCTCCTCCACTTATTCCTGCACCCACACATTCCTTCTTCCTCCCACAAACACCATTATCCAGCTCAAGCACGAGTTCTAGCTCATTTTGCTGCGATTCTCGATCTCCTTGCTCAAAGCACCTCTCACAAAACTGCTTGGGGAGATTGTTCCTTGGTATGTGACTCCTCCATTGGTCCAATTAGTTTTTGTTCTAGTACTCTATTCATTGGAAATTTGTGCTGCCTAGATGATAACGTTCTTGGGCTTGCATGTCAAATTTATATGGTTCCAAGTAGTTCTAATGCATGGTATAGTCTCTAGGCACTTGTAGGAGTAGTTGCTATCAATTTTGTTGAGCTTGGTACACTTTTGTTTGAAGTTACTAAAATTTTCAGAATTTTTCAAAAAATAATGAAGAGATTTTTGAGGGGCTCATCGAGCCGAACCTCGAAGGAGAAGCAAAATGAAGAAGCACAGAGGCCCAAATATAATTTGCCTTGCACCACGGAGGTCCGGCCATGTGAATGGCCTTCCGATGATTTCTTGAGAGAAGCCGGGATTTACAATGATTTTTATGAATTGGCTGAGAATGCAGGCCTCACCGACTTCCTCTGCGACGAACGCAACCATTATCTCTTACTCACCAATACTTTTGTGCAAAATTTCTACTATTATCCTAAGGAATCACCTCCTTCAGTAGAGTTTCATTTATATGATGTGGTTAAGAAGATGCCACTAGATGACTTTTGCAAGATTTACAAAATACCTTTTGAGGGTAGTTTAGATGAACCACGTCGTGAAGATGTGGACGGGTTTATTGACACTATTACTGTGGGGGCAATCAGGAAGGTTTCCGATGCAAGAATCACTAGCATACATTTTCCTGTTTTACGCTACTTTGCCATATTTGCTAGTTGTTGCTTATCTGGTCGCGGAAACTGTGGAAACCTTAGTGTTCCTGATATTATTATTTTGTTCCATGGTTTATTCTGCGATAACACTGTTAGTATGGGCGGTATTATTGCTAAACGGTTAAGTTTGAACCGTACAAAGGGCCCCATCTTTGGAGGTATTTATGCTTCATGCCTAGCTGCACATTTTAACATACCCATTAGGCACTATGAAAAAGAAGAAAAATTGCTGCCCAATGCTTATTTGGATTACAAGAGTATGGTAGCACATGATTTTATTGTTAAGAATAGGGAAGGGGAACTTAAATATAAATTGTTCTTCGATAAACATCACCCTGAGACTATTACCTTGCCTGCTCCTTCTTTGTTTAATTTATCTACAGGTCTGTATCTCGTTCCGTTGGCAGCCATTTACGCCTACCGGAACTCTACACCAGCCACGGAGCCGGAACCACAATTTGAGCCTCCACGACAGTCTAACTACCAGTGGGATCCAGAGATGATTTCCAACCAGTGGCAGTCGGAGTCTTCTTCATCTCAGTACGACCCCGACTACAACTATGGATATCCGCCAGGCCACCCGTGGCAATAGACCAACTTAGGCCAAAAGCCTAAGCTTGGGGGAGTAAGTATTTCCCACCGACATTACATTTATGTTCACACACACTCATTGCTAGATGTCGGTGCTCATACTCTTTCACTATAATATCCATGCTAGTTTATTTTCTTTTTCTTGCTTTCTTCTTGTGTGTTTAATAAACCTTAAGAAAAACAAAAAAAATAGTAGTAGCTTTTAGTTAGTTTACTTTTCATGCAGTAGTAGTAATAATTAAAAAGAAAACCCAAAAAGATTTCCCGTTCTTCTTTTGCTTGTTGGGAGCTTGCCCATGTAAATAGTTTTATTTCTTTTCTTTTCTTTGGGGGTCAATAGGGAAAGACCATGATTAAATTGTTGAAGTGGCTCTTATATGCATTAGTGTTGATTTAACCAACAACCCATATTGCCTTGTCTTCTCCTGTTTATTGAATGCTCGTAGATTCCAGCTTAGTCCAATGCACGTTCACTCTTATTATTATTCACATCGTTCGGTCGTGCAAGTGAAAGGCAATTATGACGATATATGATGGACTGACTGAGATGAGAGAAGCTGGTATGAACTCGACCTCTTTTGTTTTCGTAAATATGATGAGTTCATCTTTCCTGATTCATCTTAATTATGAATAAACATGTTTGCAATGACAATTAGAGACCATAGTTGCTTATGCCATGCTTGATTAGCTATGAGTTATAATGGTTTACCTTGCGTGCCAACATGCTATTAAAATGGTTGTGATGTGGTATAGCAGGGTGGTATCCTCCTTTGAATGATTTAAATGACTCGACTTGGCACATGTTCACACATGTAGTTGAAACAAATCAACATAGCCTTCACGATATTTATGTTCATGGTGGATTATATCCTACTCATGTTTGTACTCAATGTCTATTAATTTTAATGCATGTTCATGATTGTTGTCGCTCTCTAGTTGGTCGCTTCCCAGTCTTTTGCTAGCCTTCACTTGTACTAAGCGGGAATACTGCTTCTGCATCCAATCCCTTAAACACCAAAGTTATTCCATATGAGTCCACTATACCTTCCTATATGCGGTATCTACCTACCGTTCCAAGTAAATTTGTATGTGCCAAACTCCAAACCTTCAAATGAAATTCTGTTTTGTATGCTCGAATAGCTCATGTATCAACTAGGGCTGTCCCTATCTTCCATGCTAGGCGGGTTATTCTCAAGAGGAGTAGACTCCGCTCCTCATTCACGAGAAAATGGCTGGTCACCGGGATGCCCAGTCCCATGCTTTATGCAAACTAAATCAAAATAATTGCAAACAAAACTCCCCACAGGACTGTTGCTAGTTGGAGGCACTCGTTGTTTCGAGCAAGCCATGGATTGATGCTTGTTGGTGGAGGGTGAGTATAAACTTTACCATTCTATTTGGGAACCGCCTATAATGTGTGTAGCATGGAAGATATCGCCATCTCTTGGTTGTTATGTTGACAATGAAAGTATGCCGCTCAAAATATTATTTATCTCTACTTCAAAACCGAGCTCTGGGACCTCTACAAATCCCTACTTCCCTCTGCAAAGGGCCTACCTATTTACTTTTATGTTGAGTCATCACCCTCATTAAAAGCACTAGCTGGAGAGCGCTGCTGTCATTTGCATCCATTACTATTAATCTATGTTGGGTATGACTATGACTGGATGTCTTTTACCATGAATTACAATGTCTAGTCAGTCCTTGATCTTTAAAGGTGCTCTGCATTTATGTTTTGCGGTCTCAGAAAGGGCTAGCGAGATACCATCTTATTATATCATATCATTATTGTTTTGAGAAAGTGTTGCCATCCGAGTTTTATTATTATCGCTCGCTAGTTGATTATGCCATTGACATGAGTAAACATGAGACCTAAGAATTATTGTGAATGTGGTTAGTCATAATCTTTGCTGAAAACTTGAATGCTGGCTTTACATATTTACAACAACAAGAGCAAACAGAGTTTGTAAAAGTTTTTCTTTATCACTTTCAGTTTATCAACTGAATTGCTTGAGGACAAGCAAAGGTTTAAGCTTGGGCGAGTTGTTACGTCTCCATCGTATCTACTTTTCCAAACACTTTTGCCCTTGTTTTGGACTCTAACTTGTATGATTTGAATGGAACTAACCCGGACTGACGCTGTTTTCAGCAGACTTTCCATGGTGTTATTTATGTGCAGCACAAAAGTTCTCGGAATGACCTGAAACTCCACGGAACATTTATTTGGAAAATAAGAAAAATATTGGAAGAAAAATCCACGTCAGGGGCCCACACCATGTCCACGAGGGTAGGGGGCGCGCCTGCCCCCCTAGGGCGCGTCCCCCTGCCTTGTGGGCCTCCTGACGCTCCACCGACCTCAACTCCAACTCCATATATTCACTTTTGGGGAGAAAAAAAATCAGAGAGAAGGATTCATCGCATTTTACGATATGGATCCGCTGCCAAGCCCTAAAACCTCTCGTGAGGGCTGATCTGGAGTCCGTTCGGGGCTCCGGAGAGGGGAATCCGTCGCCGTCGTCATTATCAACCATCCTCCATCACCAATTTCATGATGCTCACCGCCGTGCGTGAGTAATTCCATCGTAGTCTTGCTGGACGGTGATGGGTTGGATGAGATTTGTCATGTAATCGAGTTAGTTTTGTTAGGGTTTGATCCCTAGTATCCACTATGTTCTGAGATTGATGTTGCTATGACTTTGCTATGCTTAATGCTTGTCACTAGTGCCCGAGTGCCATGATTTCAGATCTGAACCTATTATGTTTTCATGAATATATGTGAGTTCTTGATCCTATCTTGCAAGTCCATATTCACCTACTATGTGTTATGATCCGGCAACCCCGAAGTGACAATAATCGGGACCACTCCCGGTGATGACCATAGTTTGAGGAGGTCATGTATTCACTATGTGCTAATGCTTTGGTCCGGTACTCTATTAAAAAGAGGCCTTAATATCCCTTAGTTTCCATTAGGACCCCGCTGCCACGGGAGGGTAGGACAGAAGATGTCATGCAAGTTCTTTTCCATAAGCACGTATGACTATATTCGGAATACATGCCTACATTACATTGATGAATTGGAGCTAGTTCTGTGTCACCCTAGGTTATGACTGTTACATGATGAACTGCGTCTGGCATAATTCTCCATCACCGATCCAATGCCTACGAGCTTTTCATATAATGTTCTTTGCTTATTTACTTTTCCGCTGCTACTGTTACAATCACTACAAAACACCAAAAATATTACTTTTGCTACTGTTACTTGTGTTACCGTTACCACTACTATCATACTACTTTGCTACTAAATACTTTGTTGCAGATATTAAGTTATCCAGGTGTGGTTGAATTGACAACTCAACTGCTAATACTTGAGAATATTCTTTGGCTCCCCTTGTGTTGAATCAATAAATTTGGGTTGAATACTCTACCCTCAAAAATTGTTGCGATCCCCTATACTTGTGGGTTATCACTCATCCGGTTCAGAACCTCTGCCCACACAGAAAACCCGACGAAGAAGACGGAAAGTAAGATTTTCTCACCCGTGGCTCACTTGGATCCAAACTTTCTTTTGAATAAACAGCATCACGAAGCCCGCCGCACAACTCGGCATAGCGGCCATGTGGTTACTTCTACCGGTTTACCGAACACGCCGGTTCGTAAACGCCGCCCAGAGGTCTCTTATATTTCTGACACACCTTATCGCAAGGCGGGTTATTTCCAACAACCTCTTAATCCGTCTGATTCAAACTATCAGGGAACTTCTCATTTGTCCTCTGGTGAGTCCACAGGGACACAAATTCCAACCCTCAAAATGGTTCCTGCGTGAGCATATTTAACTAACTCCTCAGATCTTATGCTTGATCGTTATACTAACCTTTTATTTGTGTCCTTCTTTCAGAACCAAGGCCAGACCCAGTAAAAAGGCCAAACTGAATAAACCGGCTGATGACGGCGGGTCAACTGATCCAGAAAAGACTCCGGAACAGTTTGAACCAAATACTGAAGGTATTCTTGATGATCCGCCACCGCAAGATCATGAAACCTTTGTTGAACATATGGAAGTTGATCCAATGAGTCATGTTGATAAACCCCCAAGCCCAACCAAAGCTGCTGATGATAAAACTGACGATGTTGTAGTTACTGGCGTCAGTAATACAGCCCCAGGCAACCCCACTGCTCTGTCAAAACATAGCGCCAAAGAAGAATTTTCTGCTGTTGACAAGTGTAAGTGAAAGGTAGACTTCGAAAGCTATGCTCACCTCAGCGCCCATGATATTCATTCTGGGTTTTTAAATGTTTGTACACAAGCCATGATTATGAAGCCGGTTTACTGAACATGATGAAGGAGCGATATGAGGTAAATGTTGTTAACTCTGCATGCCCTTTAGCCGCCAAGTTTAATGTACATAAAAGAATAGAAATGTTCTGCAAACTTCTAAGAACCATGTAGATCAACTCCAGTAACCCCCAAGGGCCGGTTTATAATATCAATATGAACCGGGACTTGTATAATAACAACTCTTCAACTTTGTCTGTGTAGCCCCCAAGGGCCAGTTTATACTTTCAAGATGAACCAGGACTTTTAGAATAACAATTCTTCAAGTTTTGCCTGTGTAGCCCCCAAGGGTCGACTTAACATATTTGTTAAGTTGGGACTAATTATGCTGTAAGGCTCAAAATTCTTGTTGAAGACCTTTGTAAACCGGTTGACCACCCAGCTGATTAGTGGAGGAAAAATCCATAATTTTAACTAGAGCAAATATGCATTAGCCCCCAAGTGCCAAGAATAATACCTGTATTGAGCTTGGGACTTGTAATTTTTTTTAATGAAAAGCAATAGACATTAGCCCCCAAGTGGCAAGTATATTACTTGTTATGTGCTTGGGACTTTGAATATGCACTGTCAACTCATAAATTGCATGTCTCTTGCAGGCTGAGCTTATCAAGAAGGAATCCCAAATCGCCGACCTTCAATAAGATATCAAATCTCAATAGGCAGAGACTTCCAAGGCTAAGGATGAACTGACCAGTGCCTTAGCATCAATGGAAAAACTGAAGGAGAGCTTCAAGAACGAGCGGGCAGGTTGGGATACAGAGAAGGAAACTCTGCTGAAGAGGGCTGAGGACGCTGAAGCGGCCCTTAATCCGGTAACAGAGGAGCTAACTGGCTTGAAACGGCAAATAAATGCCATGACTACTCCTGTTTTTGGTAAATAGCCTTTTCAGAAGCTTTAAACATGCAGTATCTAGGAAACTGCCGGTTTATAAATGTTTTTTATGATGTAGGAACTCGCGTTGCTCATCTTGGCTCGGATATGCGGCAAAAACTGAAAGCCGCCTATAAACTTATAGAGAAGTTATATACCGTCGTACAACGGGTTATCCGCAAAGCTTCCCATGACAAACCGCCCCCAACCTTGATCAAGGAGACGTTGGAAAGGCTGGCGATGATGCATGCCTGGTTTGAAGAACTGAAGAAATCAGCTGCCAGGGCGGGTGCTCTTACTGCACTAACCCGGGCCAAAGCATGGATATCTGATCTTGATCCGGCTGATGTGGGAAACGACTACCCAAGCATAAAGGAGGACGGGTTAGACTTTGATAATGATGACCTCAGAGCCTTGACGAGGGAGATGCGCCCATTGGCTAGCAAATTGGCTGAAGAGACCGATCTTTCACATTACCAGTCGATTTATGAGGCCAACAACAAGAGAGTTAACCCGCCAACTTATGATTCTCCAAATCTTACTCCTCCAATCCGTAAGCATACCTATGCCCCTGATGTTGACCCCTCCACACTTATAAGTGATGAAGCTGTATTCAAAGCCTTAACTGGGATCGATTGGACAACCATTGACTTCCAGCCACTGGATAGAGAGGAGGAAGATGAACCAGTGCAGGATGATCCGCAACCGTCAAGTTAACCCGGCCAAGATTCATAAACCGGGGGCCGGTTTAGCTTCTGTGTTCTGCAAGACTTGTTGAGAACAATTATTCTTTTGGGCATCAAACGCCTTGTAATAGGCTAGCTTAAACTCTTGATCTGCTATGCCATTGTGCATATTGATTTTGCATGACACTCCTAATCTGCCATGTTAAGATATGCCACGTATGCTTATGAGATTAGCAATTTTGAATCTGTTCCTGCATATAACAGTTTAAAAGTGTCTTGGCGGTTTACTGCTAGACGGGTTATAATACCCAATATAAAACCATGAGAAACTAACATAGTTTATAACCAAGGTTGGACTTAAGAATAACCATATGTAATTGAAAATATATGATACCTGTGATATTTTATCACACTGTTGGTTTACCAAGCCAATGTAATAAGGGTGATAACCCAAAATTTGAGCACTGGTATTTATCATAGATTGTTGACTTGTGAACAAACCCAGGCCGGGTTAATAAACACCGACTATTATCATATCTCATAATGGCGACTTATAGTCAAAAACCAGGCCGGGTTAATAAACACCGGATTTAGTATATCTCATACTGGCGACTTATAGTCAAAAGCCAGGCCGGGCTATTAAACCCCAGAAATTATGATCATAAAGCATTATAAGCGTCATCAAATAAACCTCAAAAATCTGTTGAATAAAAACAAGGGAAAAATAAGGCTTTTCATGGGCTGCCAGGCCGAAAATCGAGTGCTTTCACGGGCCGCACAAGCCACTGAGTTAAACCTACATACAAACCTTATAAGATGGACCTCACATAACCAATCGTCGTTTTAACTTTGACAAGTTCAGGGTCTGCATAAGATTGACTTGTCAAATGTTCGGCGGGTCATTCCAGGATTACCTGGGCGGAGTGGCTTACTTAAAAAGGCAGGATAACCCGGAGTTTTAGGTGAATACATCTGGCTTCCAAGCCTGGCTTTTAAGCCTATTACAAGGGTCACACAAACTCTTTGTTCTTTCGAACAGAGAGCCCCCAAGCAATATTTTTTGCTGTGCTCAAGGGGCACCTATGATTGAGCTATGCTTTTGCAATAGACTCTCTTTGGTCCCTTTAACCTGGGTAGCAAGCCCCCAAGTTTTTTTTTCAATTGGCTTATAAGCGGTTCAAAGGGTAATCATAACTTCGGGCTTAAGCCGGAAGCCCCCAAGCAACCAAAAACTCATTAAGAAAAAACGACAAAGGCCCTGCTTTAGCAGGGATGCCAGTTTATTATATTGATCATAATATATACATTGTTAAAAGTATGTACATCAGAAGAGCCAGTGGCTCAGGTGTAGGAAGGCCGAAGATGAGAAACATTCCACGGCCGGCGAGTCTCTTCCTCCAACGTGCATGAGTCCTTGTGGTCTCGAACATCGATAAGATAGTATGACCCGTTGTTTAGATTCTTGCTGACCACAAAGGGTCCTTCCCAAGGTGGGGATAACTTGTGCATATCAGTCTGATCCTGGATAAGTCGGAGCACCGAATCGCTGATACGTCTCCAACGTATCTATAATTTTTGATTGTTCCATGCTATTATATTATCTGTTTTGGATGTTTATGGGCTTTATTAAACACTTTTATATTATTTTTGGGACTAACCTATTAACCCAGAGCCCAGTGCCAGTTTCTGTTTTTCCCTTGTTTCAGTGTTTCGCAGAAAAGGAACATCAAACGGAATGAAACCTCCGGGAAATTTATTTTTGGAACGGAAGAAATCCAGGGGACTTGGAGTGCACGTCAGGGAATCAACGAGGAAGACACGAGGCAGGGGGCGCGCCCACCCCCCTGGGCGCACCCTCCACTCTCGTGGGCCCCTCGTGGCTCCCCTGACGTATTTCTTCCTCCTATATATACCAATATACCCTAAAACCATCGGGGGACAGAATAGATCGGGAGTTCCGCCGCCGCAAGCCTCTGTAGCCACCAAAAACCAATCAGGAACCTGTTCCGGCACCCTGCCGGAGGGGGAGATCCCTCACCGGTGGCCATCTTCATCATCCCGGTGCTCTCCACGACGAGGAGGGAGTAGTTCACCCTCGGGGCTGAGGGTATGTACCAGTAGCTATGTGTTTGATCTCTCTCTCTCTCTCTCTCTCTCTCTCTCTCTCGTGTTCTTGAGGTGATACGATCTTTATGTATCGCGAGCTTTGTTATTATAGTTGGATCTTATGATGTTTCTCCCCCTCTACTCTCTTGTAATGGATTGAGTTTTCCCTTTGAAGTTATATTATCGGATTGAGTCTTTAATGATTTGAGAACACTTGATGTATGTCTTGCATGGGATAACCGTGGTGACAATGGGTTATTCTATTGATTCACTTGATGTATGTTTTGGTGATCAACTTGCGGGTTCCGCCCATGAACCTATGCATAGGGGTTGGCACAAGTTTTCGTCTTGACTCTCCGTTAGAAACTTTGGGGCACTCTTTGAGGTTCTATGTGTTTGTTGAATAGATGAATTTGAGATTGTGTGATGCATATCGTATAATCATTCCCACGGATACTTGAGGTGACATTGGAGTATCTAGGTGACATTAGGGTTTTGGTTGATGTGTGTCTTAAGGTGTTATTTTACTATGAACTCTAGGGCTATTTGTGACACTTATAGGAATAGCCCAATGGATTGATCGGAAAGAATAACTTTGAGGTGGTTTCGTACCCTACCATAATCTCTTCGTTTGTTCTCCGCTATTAGTGACTTTGGAGTGACTCTTTGTTGCATGTTGAGGGATAGTTATATGATCCAAGTATGTTATTATTGTTGAGAAAACTTGCACAAGTGAAAGTATGAATCCTAGGCCTTGTTTCCTAGCATTGCAATACCGTTTACGCTCACTTTTATCACTTGCTACCTTGCTGTTTTTATATTTTCAGATTACAAAAACCTATATCTACCATCCATATTGCACTTGTATCACCATCTCTTCGCCGAAACTAGTGCACCTATACAATTTACCATTGTATTGGGTGTGTTGGGGACACAAGAGACTCTTTGTTATTTGGTTGCAGGGTTGCTTGAGAGAGACCATCTTCATCCGATGCCTCCCATGGATTGGTAAATCTTAGGTCATCCACTTGAGGGAAATTTGCTACTGTCCTACAAACCTCTGCACTTGGAGGCCCAACAATGTCTACAAGAAGAAGGTTGCGTAGTAGACATCAAGAAGTTTCTGGCGCCGTTGCCGGGGAGGTGAGTGCTTGAAGGTATATCTTTAGATCTTGCAATCGAATCTTTTAGTTTCTTGTTTTATCACTATTTTAGTCTATAAAAGAAAACTACAAAAAAAGGAATTAAGGTTGCCTCATATGCTTCATCTTTTTAATATCTTTCGTGAAAATGATGGGAAGGAAAATTGTGCTCAAGTGTTAGAAGAAGAATGCATTAAAATGTTTGGCACTAAATCTTTGAATGATGAGCATGATTGCAATGTTGTTAGTATGAACTCCTTGAATATCCATAGTACTAATGATAATTGCACTAGTTATGATGAAAATGTCTCCTATAAACATGTCAATTTTTGTGGAGTGCATTGGGTTTGCAAGTACACACCAAATAGGGAAGGTATATATTGCAAGAGGCATAAGCATCTAGAAACTAAATGGTTACAAGAAAGGCTAAATGTTAGCGCTGAAAATTTAAAATATCTTAGCCATACTTATGAACTTTGCAATGAACATGGTCATTTAAATATCAAATGCAAATTGTTTCATGACCGAATCATGTCCAAAAATTGTGATGACTTGATTTCCCTTGCACATTACAATGAACTTAGTTTGCTTTTGGGTTATGAAGAAATGAAACGTCAAACTAAGCATATTCCAGAATATAACCTTGAGAAATTCCTCGATATTGATCTAGAAGAAATTTATATGTATTGTGCGGTGAATTGCATTGAAAATCCTTATATTGCCAATTACATAAAGAAAAGAAAACAAATAGAAGATGAAGAGAATACTAACGAAAGGGAAGAGACTTCCCAATATTCTCCTATTGTTTCTTATGATGAATCAGGTAACGAGGAGGAGCCTTCTATTCAACCAATCTCATTAATAAGGAGCTCCAAAAAGAGGATTGAAACCACACATGATGTGGTGAAGAAGAAAAAAAGAAAAAGGAAGAGAGGTAAAAAGATATCTCCCCCAAATAATGTTGCTCCTATTATTGGTGTGCCTAATGAAAATGAATCAAAAATAATTATGGAAGATGATGCACTTGATGATGATCTCGTTATGCCTATTGCTTGTTATGATGATTATTGGGAAGATAATGATACCTAGTATGATCTTGAAAATCTTTTTGGCACTTG
The DNA here is from genome assembly GCA_021605145.1 of Aegilops bicornis. NCBI lineage: Eukaryota > Viridiplantae > Streptophyta > Magnoliopsida > Poales > Poaceae > Aegilops > Aegilops bicornis. The sequence goes on along the minus strand of CM038671.1, from coordinate 181,500,470 downwards.
CTTGGAAGAATATGATAATTGCTATACTATTGGTGCTATCCATACTATTAATAATGAGAGTAATTATGCTTATGATATGAAAAGACCCAAGCTTGGGGAAGCTATGTTTGATGAGGATGACACATTTGAGAATATATTTTCTGAAATTAATGTTTGTCCCAAGCTTGGGGATGCTACGTTTAATGAAGATGATATTTCTAGCCTCCCAAGTTTTGATATGCAAAGTTGTTATGATGATAGCATGCCTTCTACCTATGATGATTATATTGATGAAAGTGGGTTTAGAAGAGTGTCAACTTTAGGAAGTAATGATCCCACTATTTTGGAGGATGTTGAATCTTATAATATTTATGAAAGTGGATTTGGAGAGGTCGTGACTTTATTTTGTGATGAGTCCACTATCTTGGAAGAGGTTTCAATCGATTATGATGAGAAAAAAGTTGCTACTTATGATGATTATTGCGATGATACTTATGTTATAAAAAGTATTGATGATTATATTTATAAAACTTATCATGATTATGAGTACCCTTTCTCTGAACATTACTCTTTTAAAGTGGAAACAATTTATAGTATTCGAGTTTCTTACGATACTCCCACTATTCCGAATGAGAAGAATTTTGCTTATCTGGAGAGTAATAAAATTTCTATGCTTGTAGATCCTGAAAAGAATGCTTTAGGTGTTGGTTATATTGTTTAATTCATTCATGATGCTACTGAAAATTATTATGAGGGAGGAATATATGCTTGTAGGAATTGCAATAATATCAAGTTTCCTCTCTATGTGTTGAAAATCTTGAAGCTATGCTTGTTCTGCCTTCCTATGCTAGTTGATTATTGTTCCCATAAATTATTTGCTCACAAAATCCCTATGCACGGGAAGTGGGTTATGCTTAAATGTGCTTTTCATATGCTTCATGATGCTCCCGTTATGTTTCAATTCTTATCTTTTATGTGAGCATCATTGAAACCATCATGCCTAGCTAGGGGCGTTAAACGATAGCGCTTGTTGGGAGCCAACCCAATTTTATTTTTGTTGTTTGCCTTTTTGCTCCTGTTTAGTAATAAATAAATCATCTAGCCTCTGGTTAGATGTGGTTTTACGTTTTAATTAGTTTTGGTGCCAAGTAAGACCTATAGGATCTTCTTGGATGATAGTTATTTGATCTTGCTGAAAATTCCAGAAACTTTCTGTTCACGAAAACAATTGTTAAAAATCACAAGAACGTGATAAAATACTGATTCCAATTGAAGAAGATCAATAAACAAATTATATAGGTCTTCCTATTTTGGTAGATTTTTCTGAGTTCCATAAGTTTGCGTTAGTTACAGATTACTACAGACTGTTCTGTTTTTGAAAGATTCTGTTTTCCGTGTGTTGTTTGCTTATTTTGATGAATCTATGGCTAGTAAAATAGTTTATAAACCATAGAGAAGTTGGAATACAGTAGGTTTAACACCAATAAAAATAAATAATGAGTTTATTACAGTAACTTGAAGTGGTGTTTTGTTTTCTTTCACTAACGGAGCTCACGAGATTTTCTGTTAAGTTTTGTGTTGTGAAGTTTTCATGTTTTGGGTAAAGATTCGATGGACTATGGAATAAGGAGTGGCAAGAGCCTAAGCTTGGGGATGCCCAAGGCACCCCAAGGTAATATTCAAGGACAACCAAGAGCCTAAGCTTGGGGATGCCCCGGATGGCATCCCCTCTTTCGTCTTCGTTCATCGGTAACTTTACTTGGAGCTATATTTTTATTCACCACATGATATGTATTTTTCTTGGAGCGTCATTTTATTTTCTTTAGTTTTTCTTGCTATTTGAATAAAGTATCAAGATCTGAAATTACTAAATGGGAGAGTCTTCACATAGCTACATAATAATTTAACTACTCATCAATCTTCACTTATATCTTTCGGAGTAGTTTGTTGTTTGCTCTAGTGCTTTACTTATATCTTTTAGAGCACGGCGGTGGTTTTGTTTTATAGAAACTATTATTCTCTCATGCTTCACTTATATTATTTTGAGAGTCTTACACAACATGGTAATTTGCTTAGATTGGGATATTAATCCAAATATGTTTGGTATTCAAGATTAGTAAAAAAACTTTCTTATGAGTGTGTTGAATACTAAGAGAAGTTTGATGCTTGATGATTGTTTTGAGATATGGAGGTAGTGATATTAAAGTTGTGCTAGTTGATTAGTTGTGAATTTGAGAAATACTTGTGTTGAAGTTTGCAAGTCCCGTAGCATGCACCTATGGTAAACGTTATGTAACAAATTTGAAACACGAGGTGTTCTTTGATTGTCCTCCTTATGAGTGGCGGTCGGGGACGAGCGATGGTCTTTTCCTACCAATCTATCCCCTAGGAGCATCTTGGCGTAGTGCTTGGTTTTGATGACTTGTAGATCTTTGCAATAAGTATGTGAGTTCTTTATGACTAATGTTGAGTCCATGGATTATATGCACTCTCACCTTTCCACCATTGCTAGCCTCTTGACTGCCGTGCATTGCCCTTTATCACATTGAGAGTTGGTGCAAACTTCGGTGCATCCAAACCCCGTGATATGATACGCTCTTTCACACATAAACCTCCTTATATCTTCCTCAAAACAGCCACCATACCTACCTATTATGGCATTTCCATAGCCATTCCGAGATATATTTCCATGCAACTTTCCACCATTCCGTTTATCATGGCACGCTCATCATTGTCATATTGCTTTGCATGATCATGTAGTTGACATAGTATTTGTGGCAAAGCCACCGTTCATAATTCTTTCATACAAGTCACTCTTGATTCATTGCATATCCCGGTACACCGCCGGAGGCATTCATATAGAGTCATACTTTGTTCTAGTATCGAGTTGTAATCATTGAGTTGTAAATAAATAGAAGTGTGATGATCATCATTTCTAGAGCATTGTCCCAAGTGAGGAATAAAAAAAAGAGAAAGGCCATAAAAAAAGAGAAGGCCCAAAAAATGAGAGAAAAAGAGAGAAGGGACAATGTTACTATCCTTTTACCACACTTGTGCTTCTAAGTAGCACCATGATCTTCATAATAGAGAGTCTCTTGTTTTGTCAATTTCATATACTAGTTGGAATTTTTCATTATAGAACTTGGCTTGTATATTCCAACAATGGGCCTCCTCAAGTGCCCTAGGTCTTCGTGAGCAAGCAACTTGGATGCACACTCACTTAGTTTCTTTTGTTGAGCTTTCATATATTTATAGCTCTAGTGCATCCGTTGCATGGCAATCCCTACTCCTTGAATATTGTGAGTATGGTTAGTTCATAATATTTGCTGAAACTTGAATGCTGGATTTTCATGTTTACAACAACAAGAGCAAACATAGTTTGTAAAAGTTTTTCTTTTTCTCTTTCAGTTTGTCAACTGAATTGCTTGAGGACAAGCAAGGGTTTAAGCTTGGGGAGTTGATACGTCTCCGTCAGATCTACTTTTCCAAACACTGTTGCCCTTGTGTTGGACTCTAACTTGTATGATTTGAATGGAACTAACTTGGGACTCACGCTGTTTTCGTGAGAATTGCCATGGTGTTGTTTTGTGTGCAGAAAACAAAAGTTCTCGGAATGACCTGAAACTCCACGGAATATCTTAGAATAAATAATAAAAAATCCTCGCCAAAGATGAAGACCAGGGGGCCCACACCCTGTCCACGAGGGTGGGGGCGCGCCCCTCCCCCCTGGGCGCGCCCCTACCTCGTGGGCCCCCTGGTGGCCCTCTGACGCCAACTCCAACTCCATATATTGGCTTTCGGGGAGAGAAAAATCAGGGAGAAAGTTTCATCGCGTTTTACGATACAGAGCCGCCGCCAAGCCCTAATCTCTCTCGGGAGGGCTGATCTGGATTCCGTTCGGGGCTCCGGAGAGGGGGATTCGTCGCCGTCGTCATCATCAACCATCCTCCATCACCAATTTCACGATGCTCACCGCCGTGCGTGAGTAATTCCATCGTAGGCTTGCTGGACGGTGATGGGTTGGATGAGATTTATCATGTAATCGAGTTAGTTTTGTTAGGGTTTGATCCCTAGTATCCATTATGTTCTGAGATTGATGTTGCTATGACTTTGCTATGCTTAATGCTTGTCACTAGAGCCCGAGTGCCATGATTTCAGATCTGAACCTATTATGTTTTCATGAATATATGTGTGTTGTTGATCCTATCTTGCAAATCTATAGTCACCTACTATGTGTTATGATCCGCAACCCAAGTGACAATAATCGGGACCACTCCGGTGATGACCATAGTTTGAGGAGTTCATGTATTCACTATGTGCTAATGCTTTGTTCCAGTTCTCTATTAAAAGGAGGCCTTAATATCCTTTAGTTTCCAATAGGACCCCGCTGCCACGGGAGGGTAGGACAAAAGATGTCATGTAAGTTCTTTTCCATAAGCATTTATGACTATATTCGCAATACATGCCTACATTACATTGATGAACTGGAGCTAGTTCTGTGTCACCCTATGTTATGACTGTTACATGACGAACCACATCCGGCATAATTATCCATCACTGATCCGGTGCCTACGAGTTTTCCATAAACTGGTTTACGCTTATTTACTTTTCCGTTGCTACTGTTACAATCACTACAAAAATACTCCCTTCGTCCGGAAATACTTGTCATCAAAATGAATAAAAGGGGATGTATCTAGATGTATTTTAGTTCTAGATGCATCCCTTTTTGTCCATTTTGATGACAAGTATTTTCGGACGGAGGGAGTACCAAAAACATTACTTTGCTACTAAACACTTTGCTGCAGATACTAAGTTTCCAGGTGTGGTTGAATTGACAACTCAGCTGCTAATACTTAAGAATTTTCTTTGGCTCCCCTTGTGTCGAATCAATAAATTTGGGTTGAATACTCTACCCTCGAAAACAGTTGCGATCCCCTATACTTGTGGGTCATCAAGACCTTTTTCTGGCGCCGTTGCCGGGGAGCATAACTCTATTCTTTGAGTCACTTGGGATTTATATCTGCTGGACACTATGAAGAACTTGAAAGACGCTAAGACAAAAATTTATCCCTCAACTACGAGGGGAGGTAAGGAAGCGCCATCTAGCTCTGCACTTGATTCACCTTACATTATGAGTAAGCTAGCGACACCTAAACCTGCTTCTGCTATTCAATCCGATATGTCGCATGTTATTGATGATGCCACTTCTGCTATGCATGATACTTATGATGAAACTACTTCTGTGCTTGATACTACTGTGCCACTTGGTGAATATCTTGATGAGCAAATTGCTAGGTCTAGAGAAAGAGAAATTAGTGAACCTGAACACGATGATGTAAGTGATGATGAACCTATGCCTGCTATTCCTGAGGATTATCTTTTTAATGTTGAATCTATTGAAGCTGTTCTTGCTTGCCAGGATAGTCTTGAACTTAAGAGGTTGTTAATTAAGTGGAGTAAAGAATATTTTAGAGGTAGGATGAGACCCGACCTTGCTTTTGCTACTTCACCTATCTGTGTTCCTGATCAGGATTATTATGATTTTTCTGTCGATCCAGATATAATTACTTTGGTTGAATCTGATCCTTTTTATGGCTATGAATCTGAAACTGTTGTGGCACATCTTCGTAAGTTAGATGATATAGCTGGCCTGTTTACTAATAATCAGAGATCGCGCCACCTTTATTTACTCAAAATATTTCCGTTCTCATTAAAGGGTGATGCTAAGAAATGGTTTAATTCTCTTGATCCTGGTTGTGTGCAAAGTCCCCAGGATATGATTTATCACTTCTCTGCTAAATATTTCCCTGCTCATAAGAAACAAGCTGCTTTGAGGGAAATATACAATTTTGTGCAAATTGAAGAAGAGAGTCTCCCACAAGCTTGGGGGAGGCTTCTCAAGTTACTTAATGCTTTGCCTGATCATCCTCTTAAGAAACATGAAATATTTGATATCTTTTATAATGGACTAACTGATGCTTCCAGAGATTACCTGGATAGTTGTGCTGGTTCTCTTTTCGGGGAAAGAACACCAGATGACGTTGAAAGTTTATTGAATAATATGTTGGCAAATGAAAATAATTGGGCACCTCCTGAGCCAACTCCTGAACCAACTCCTGAGCCAGCTCCTGAGCAAATTACTGAGCCTATTCCTAAACCAACTCCGAGGAAGAGAGGTGTTCTATTTCTCAGTCCCGAAGATATGCAAGAGGCAAAGAAATCTATGAAAGAAAAAGGTATTAAAGCTGAAGATGTTAAGAATTTACCTCCTATTGAAGAAATACATGGTCTTAATTTGTCACTTTGTTGAAGAAGTATATGATCTCAATTACTTATTTCTTGAAGAACCTCCGATATCCCGACACATGTAGTAAAGGTAAATTCTCTCTATAGATATGATAAAGTGAAGTCCCTCCTACTAAAATTGCTAGTCGATTGCTTGGATGAGTTTGATGACTTTATGTTTAAGCAAGATGACTTTAATGCTTATTTTGGTAGACAATTAAAATAGAATACCTTTATGATTAAACGCTTGAGTGATTATATGGCTGATATTAGAGGTGAACTTAAACTTGTTAGCAAACATGCTTCTATGGTTACCACTCAGGTAGAACAAGTACTTAAAGCTCAGAAAGAAATGCTTGATGAAATGAATAGTAAGAAAAATGATTATGCTGTTAGAGTGGCTACTAGAACTGGTAGAATGACTTAGGAACCTTTGTATCCTGAAGGCCACCCTAAGAGAATCGAGCAAGATTCTCAGAGAAATAATATTGATATGCCTAGTTCTTCTAAAAGGAAGAAAAAGAAAAATGGTAGGACTTTGCAAACTTCTAGTGAACCTATTGCTGAACCACCTGATAATCCAAATGATATCTCTATGTCCGATCTTTGAAACACAATCTGGTAATGAACATGAACCTAGTGAAAATGTTAATGATAATGTTCATGATGATGCTCAACCTAGTAATGATAATGACGTAGAAGTTGAACCTGCTGTTGATCTTGATAACCCACAATCAAAGAATCAACGTTATGATAAAAGAGACTTCATTCCTAGGAAACATGGTAAAGAAAGAGAACCATGGGTTCAGAAACCCATGCCTTTTCCTCCGAAACCATCCAAGAAAAAGGATGATGAGGATTTTGAGCGCTTCTTTGAAATGATTAGGCCTATCTTTTTGCGTATGCGATTGACTGATGTGCTCAAAACAAATCCTTATGCTAAGTATATGAAAGATATTGTTACAAATAAAAGAAAGATATTGGAAGGTGAAATTTCCACCATGCTTGCTAATTACACTTTTAAGGGTGGAATACCAAAGAAACTTGGAGATCCAGGAATACCTACTATACCATGCTCCATTAAAAGGAATTATGTTAAAACTGCTTTATGTGATCTTGGAGCTGGTGTTAGTGTTATGCCTCTCTCTTTATATCGTAGACTTGACTTGAATAAGTTGACACCTACTGAAATATCTTTGCAGATGGCTGATAAATCAACTGTTATAATTGCCGGTATTTGTGAGGATGTGCCTGTTGTGGTTGCAAACGTTACTATTTTAACGGACTTTGTTATTCTTGATATTCCCGAGGATGATAATATGTCTATTATTCTTGGAAGACCTTTCCTTAATACTGCAGGGGCTGTTATTGATTGCAACAAAGGCAATGTCACTTTCCATGTTAATGGTAATGAGCATAAGGTACACTTTCCGAGGAAACAACCTCAAGTTCATAGTATCAACTCTATTGGAAAAAGTCCATCGATTATATTTGGAGGTTTTGAATTTCCTCTCCCTAGTGTCAAGAAGAAATATGATATACTTATTATTGGGGATGTCCATATCCCCGTTGAGCTAACATAGTGTTATTCGAAATTTCTCCGGTTCCATGTTAATCGGAATGAGTTTGTTTACAAGACTTGATCAACCTTGTTAGTGGATTCTTTTTGATGAGCATGAGACGGATGAAACTAGAAGCACAACCTTCTGTACCCTCTTTATATTTTCTGTTACTTAGTAGAAATAAAGTAAAAATAGTATTTTACATGCATTTCCAGACTTATCCGTGCAATATAAAAATATCCCCGAAATAAAAGTCCTCAGAATGCCATGCCAATTTAATATGATTTTTTAGGACTATTTGAGGATTTTTAGTGCAAAATTACATGGGGAGCTGCCACCTGGCCACGAGGGTGGAGGGCGCGCCCTAACCCCCTGGGCGCGCCCCCCTGCCTCGTGGGCCCACGGTGGCCCTCCTCCACTTATCCCTGCACCATCTTCTTCCTCTGCCTCACACAAACCCGAAAAACCAACTCAAGCTCGTGTTCCAGCCTCTTTTGCTGTGATTTTCAATCTCCTTGCTCAAAGCACCTCTCGCGAAACTGCTTGGGGAGATTGTTCCTTGGTATGTGACTCCTCCATTGGTCCAATTAGTTTTTGTTCTAGTGCTTTATTCATTGCAAATTTTTGCTGCATAGGTGACCATGTTCTTGAGCATGCATGTCAAATTTATATGGTTCCAAGTAGTTCCAATGCTTGATATATGCTCTAGGCACTTGTATGAGTAGTTGCTATCAGTTTTATTGAAGTTGGTTCACTTTTATTTGAAGTTACTAAAAATTTCAGAATTATTTTTTAGAGAAAACAATATGCTTAGGAAGATGTTCCAAGGTGGTTCTTCAAGGAAGCAAGGTCCCAGGCTTGCAATGCGTGATGGTGACGAGGAACCACCAAGAGACGCTCTCGTGAGGCCCTGTGAATGGCCTTCGGAAATTTTTATGAATCAAGTAGGAATTAAAGAAGAATTCTACGCATATTTGCGTAGTGCCGATCGTGAGGACTTTGAAGCTGATAAATGCCCCCAGTATCGTGATCTCACAAGTTCATTTGTGGGGAGGTTTGATTTTTCATCTTCGCGTAATTCTCCTTCAGTCATGTTTGACCTTTATGACAAATCTTATACCATGGACTTAGAGGATTTCACTCTTGCATGCAAACTTCCATCTTGGGGTAGTATCAGGGTCCCCCTAAATCTGAATATAGAGACTTTCTTGCTAGAATAACTGTGGGGGAATCTAGAGATATAGCGCAGGCCACTATAGGGAGCATTCACTTTCCTGCTATACATTATTTTGCTCTCTTCATTGGTAGATGCATAACTGCTAAGGATGAAGCATGTCACATGTGTGCCCCTGATCTCAGCATTCTCAGAAGTGCTATGTTAGGAGACCAATCTTATCATTTGGGAGCCATTGTAGCTCATAGGTTGCATCAGAATAGGCATAACGGAGATTTCTTTGGAGGAATTTATGCAACCCGCTTAGCTAATTTTCTTGATATAGACTTTCGTGAGGGTGATATGGAGTTACCCTCTTCTTATTTAGATCTTGATTCTATGTTTTCCCACCAGATCATTGAGAGGACTGGACCACCTTACCAGTATCGACTAATCTTTAACAAACGGCATGTTGTCCGTGTTACTCTTCCTGCTCCTGCCTTCCTTGATTTTCAGACGAGAGGAAGATATATTATCACCAGGGAGGAGGCAGATGAGTACGAGAGAAGAGCGGAGGCAGCTCGACGCCACGCTGCAGCTCAGGAGGCGGTAGCCGCTGCATCACAGTACGACCCCAGCTACACCTATGGGTATCGGCCTGCTATCCTCGCAATAGACCAACTTAGGCCAAAAGCTTAAGCTTGGGGAATGCGTATTTCCCACCGACATTACATTCATGTTCACACACACTCATTGCTATATGTCGGTGCTCATACTCTTTCACTGTAATATCCATGCTAGTTTATTTTCTTTTTCCTGCTTTCTTCTTGTGTGTTTAATAAACCTTAAGAAAAAAATCAAAAAAAATAGTAGTAGTTTATTCTTCCTGCTGTAGTAGTAATAATTAAAAAGAAAACCCAAAAACATTTCCCGTTCTTCTTTTGCTTGTTGGGATCTTTCCCGTGTAAATAGTTTTTATTTTTTCTTTTCCTTCATTTGGGGGTCGAGAAGACCATATTGAAAATGCTTAGTGGTTCTCATATGCCTGATCGTTTATTTAACTTAGAGCCCATATTACTTGTCTTCTCTCTTGAGTTGAATGCTTGCCGATTCCAGCTTAGTACAATGCACGTGCACTCTTATTATTATACACCTTTGCTCATCGTGCAAGTGAAAGGCAATAATGATGATATATGATGGACTTATTGGGATGAGAAAAGCTGGTATGAACTCGACCTCTCTTGTTTTTGTAAATATGATGATTCATCGTTCCTGATTCAGCTATTATGAAGTAAACATATTTGCAATGATATTTAGAGATTATAGTTGCTTGTGCCATGCTTGATTAGCTATGAGTTATAACGGTTTACCTTGCGTGCCAACATGCTATTAGAATGATTATGATATGGTATGATGGGATGGTATCCTCCTTTGAATGAATTGAGTGACTCGACTTGGCACATGTTCACGCATGTAGTTGAATCAAATCAACATAGCCTTCATAATATTTATGTTCATGGTGGATTATATCCTACTCATGCTTATATTCGGTGTAAATTAATTTTAATGCATGTTTACGGTTGTTGTCGCTCTCTCAGTTGGTCGCTTCCCAGTCTTTTGCTAGCCTTCACCTGTACTAAGCGGGAATACTGCTTGTGCATCCAAACTCCTTAAACCCCAAAGTTCTTCCATATGAGTCCACCATACCTTCCTATATGCGGTATCTACCAGCCGTTCCAAGTAAATTTGTATGTGCCAAACTCCAAACCTTCAAATGAAATTCTATTTTGTATGCTCGAGCAGCTCATGTGCAACTAGGGCTGCCTGTATCTTCCATGCTAGGTGGGTTATTCTCAAGAGGAGTGGACTCCGCTCCTCATTCACGAGAAAGGGCCGGTAACCGGGATGCCCAGTCCCATGATCCAAAAAGATCAAAGCAAATCAAAATAATTAAACAAAACTCCCCCTAGGACCCGTTGAATGTTGGAGGCACTCGTTGTTTCGAGCAAGCCATGGATTGATGCTTGTGGAGGAGGGGGAGTATAAACCTTTACCATTCTGTTTGGGAACCGCCTATAATGAATGTAGTATGGAAGATACAACCATCTCATAGTTGTTATGCTGATAAGTGAAAGTATGCCGCTCAAAATATAATTTATCTCTATTTCAAAATCGAGCTCGCACCTCTACAAATCCCTGCTCCCCTCTGCGAAGGGCCTATCCATTTACTTTTATGTTGAGTCATCACCCTTCTTATTAAAAAGCACTACTGGAGGGCACACTGTCGTTTGCATTCATTATAATTGGTTTATATTGGGTATGACTTGGTGGATCTCTTTACCATGAATTACAATGTTTAGTCGGTCCTTGATCTTTAAAGGTGCTCTGCATTTATGTTTCTTGGTCTCGAGAAAGGGCTAGCGAGATACCATTTCGTTATATCATGTTATGATTATTTTGAGAAAGTGTTGTCATCCGAGTTTTATTATTATGGCTCGCTAGCTGATTATGTTATTGATATGAGTAATTGTGAGACCTACGTGTTATTGTGAGTATGGTTAGTTCATAATATTTGCTGAAACTTGAATGCTGGCTTTTCATGTTTACAACAACAAGAGCAAACAGAGTTTGTAAAAGTTTTTCTTTTTCTTTTTCAGTTTGTCAACTGAATTGCTTGAGGACAAGCAAGGGTTAAGCTTGGGGTAGTTGATACGTCTCCATCGTATCTACTTTTCCAAACACTTTTGCCCTTGTTTTGGACTCTAACTTGTATGATTTGAATGGAACTAACTTGACCGACGCTTGTTTTCAAAGCAGAATTGCCATGGTGTTGTCTTATGTGCGAAAACAAAAGTTCTCGGAATGACCCGAAACTCCACGGAATATCTTAGAATAAATAATAAAAATCCTCGCCAAAGATGGCGACCAGGGGCCCACACCACTGTCCACGAGGGTGGGCGCGCCTCCCGGGCGCGCCCCCTACCTCGTGGGCCCCCTGGTGGCCCTCCGACGCCAACTCCAACTCCATATATTGGCTTTCGGGGAGAAAAAAATCAGGGAGAAAGTTTCATCCCGTTTTATGATACGGAGCCGCCGCCAAGCCCTAATCTCTCTCGGGAGGGCTGATTTGGAGTCCGTTCGGGGCTCCGGAGAGGGATTCGCCGTCGTCATCATCAACCATCCTCCATCACCAATTTCATGATGCTCACCGCCGATGCGTGAGTAATTCCATCGTAGGCTTGCTGGACGGTGATGGGTTGGATGAGATTTATCATGTAATCGAGTTAGTTTTGTTAGGGTTTGATCCTAGTATCCATTATGTTACGAGATTGATGTTGCTATGACTTTTCTATGCTTAATTCTTGTCACTAGGGCCCGAGTGCCATGATTTCAGATCTGAACCTATTATGTTTTCATGAATATATGTGTGTTCTTGATCCTATCTTGCAAGTCTATAGTCACCTACTATGTGTTATGATCCGCAACCCGAAGTGACAATAATCGGGACCACTCCCGGTGATGACCATTGTTTGAGGATTTCATGTATTCACTATGTGCTAATGCTTTGTTCTGGTTCTCTATTAAAAGGAGGCCTTAATATCCCTTAGTTTCCAATAGGACCCCGCTGCCACGGGAGGGCAGGACAAAAGATGTCATGCAAGTTCTTTTCCATAAGCACGTATGACTATAATCGGAATACATGCCTACATTACATTGATGAACTGGAGCTAGTTCTGTGTCACCGTATGTTATGACTGTTACATGACGAACCACATCCGGCATAATTATCCATCACTGATCCGGTGCCTACGAGTTTTCCATATACTGGTTTACGCTTATTTACTTTTCCGTTGCTACTGTTACAATCACTACAAATATACCAAAAACATTGCTTTGCTACTAAACACTTTGCTGCAGATATTAAGTCTCCAGATGTGGTTGAATTGACAACTCAGCTGCTAATACTTGAGAATATTCTTTGGCTCCCCTTGTGTCGAATCAATAAATTTGGGTTGAATACTCTACCCTCGAAAACTTATGCGATCCCCTATACTTGTGGGTTATCAGGGGATCCCTCACCGGTGGCCATCTTCATCATCCCGACGCTCTCCATGACGAGGAGGGAGTAGTTCACCCTCGGGGCTGAGGGTATGTACCAATAGCTATGTGTTTGATCTCTCTCTCTCTCTCTCTCTCTCTCTCTCTCTCTCTCGTGTTCTTGAGGTGATACGATCTTGATGTATCGCGAGCTTTGCTATTATGGTTGGATCTTATGATGTTTCTCCCCCTCTACTCTCTTGTAATGGATTGAGTTTTCCCTTTGAAGTTATATTATCGGATTGAGTCTTTAATGATTTGAGAACACTTGATGTATGTCTTGTGTGGGATAACCGTGGTGACAATGGGTTATTCTATTGATTCATTTGATGTATGTTTTGGTGATCAACTTGCGGGTTCCGCCCATGAACCTATGCATAGGGGTTGGCACACGTTTTAGTCTTGACTCTCCGGTAGAGACTTTGGGGCACTCTTTGAGGTTCTATGTGTTGGTTGAATAGATGAATCTGAGATTGTGTGATGCATATCGTATAATCATTCCCACGGATACTTGAGGTGACATTGGAGTATCTAGGTGACATTAGGGTTTTGGTTGATGTGTGTCTTAAGGTGTTATTTTACTACGAACTCTAGTGCTGTTTGTGACACTTATAGGAATAGCCCAATGGATTGATCGGAAAGAATAACTTTGTGGTGGTTTCGTACCCTACCATAATCTCTTCGTTTGTTCTCCGCTATTAGTGACTTTGGAGTGACTCTTTGTTGCATGTTGAGGGATAGTTATATGATCCAAGTATGTTATTATTGTTGAGAGAACTTGCACTAGTGAAAGTATGAACCCTAGGCCTTGTTTCCTAGCATTGCAATACCGTTTACGCTCACTTTTATCGCTTGCTACCTTGCTGTTTTTATATTTTCAGATTACAAAAACCTATATATACCATACATATTGCACTTGTATCACCATCTCTTCGCCGAACTAGTGCACCTATACAATTTACCATTGTATTGGGTGTGTTGGGAACACAAGAGACTCTTTGTTATTTGGTTGCAGGGTAGCTTGAGACAGACCATCTTCATCCTACACCTCCCACGGATTGATAAACCTTAGGTCATCCACTTGAGGGAAATTTGCTACTGTCCTAGAAACCTCTGCACTTGGAGGCCCAACAACATCTACAAGAAGAAGGTTGTGTAGTAGGCATCAACCGCCTTCTTGGAAAGTTCTGGTTTTAACCCGACGGCTATGGTAACGATGCAGATCTTGCTGGTAAATCGCTGAACGAGCCGCCGTGATGTCACGCTCCTCATCTAACAAGTCAAGTGCTTCCTGACGTGCCTTTTCATTGTCAGCTTCAATATAAGCCTCCACCCGAGGTGAGTCATGACGTATGTCACTAGGGAGAACTGCCTCTACTCCGTAAACCATGAAGAAAGGCGTGTAACCCGTAGATCTGTTGGGGTGGTATTAATGCTCCATAACACGGAAGGTAACTCATCCACCCAAAAACCCGGCATCCTTTGTAAGGGAACCATAAGCCGGGGCTTGATGCCTCTCAGGATCTCTTGATTGGCTCTCTCCTATTGACCATCAGATTGGGGGTGAGCCACTAACGATACATCAAGCCAGATATGCTCACGTTGACAAAATTCTTTCATAGCTCCCTTGGAGATATTAGTGTGATTGTCTGTTATAATGCTATGTGGCAAGCCAAAGCGGAAGATCACCTTCTTCATGAATTGAACCGCCGTTGCTGCATCACACTTACTGACTGGCTCTGCCTCTACCCACTTAGTGAACTTATCAATAGCCTCCAAAAGGTGGGTCTTCTTATCCTTGGACCTCTTAAAAGGTCCAACCATATCAAGCCCCCAAACTACAAACAGCCAAGTAATTGGGATCATCCTCAATTCTTGAGCCAGTACATGGGCCCGTCGTGAAAATTTCTGACATCCGTCACATTTACTGACCAGATCCTCAACATCAGCATGAGCCGTTAGCCAATAAAATCCATGACGAAAAGCCTTGGCCACAAGGGACTTAGAGCCATCATGATGGCCACAATCTCCCTCATGGATCTCGCGCAGAATCTCACAACCTTCTTCAGGTGAAACACAACGTTGACATGCCCGTGTAACACTACGATGATGTAGCTCCCCATTGACAATAGTCATTGACTTGGACCGCCGGGTTATTTCGCTGGCCGAAGTTTCATCCTCAGGTAACTCGCCCTGGGTCATATATGCCAAATATGGAACTGTCCAATCAGGAATAACATGAAGAGCTGCCACCAACTGAGCTTCCGGGTTAGGAATAGCCAAATCCTCCTCTGTAGGTAACTTGACCGACGGGTTGTGCAAAATGTGAAGAAAGACATTAGGTGGCACCGGTTTACGTTGAGAACCCAACCGGGTTAAGGCATCAGCCGCTTCATTCTTTCTCCGATCAACATGCTCAACTTGATAACCCTTAAAGTGAATAGCAATAACGTCCACCTCTCGTCGATAAGCCGCCATGAGTGGATCCTTGGAATCCCAAGTACCAGAGACTTGTTGAGCCACCAAATATGAGTCTCCAAAGCACCTTACCCGGCTTAAATTCATCTCCTTAGCCATCCGAAGACCATGGAGCAAGGCCTCATATTCAGCTGCATTGTTAGTGCAAGGGAACATCAAACAAAGAACATAACAAAATTTATCACCTCGAGGGGAAGCTAGCACAACTCCAGCCCCCGAGCCCTCCAATTGCCTGGACCCATCAAAGTGAATAGTCCAATACGTGTTATCTGGCTTTTCCGCTGGCATATGCAGCTCTGTCCAGTCATTGATGAAATCCACCATTGCTTGAGACTTGATGGCCGTGCGAGGCATATACCTCAAACCATGAGGCCCAAGTTCAATGGCCCACTTGGCTATTCGACCTGTGGCTTCTCTGTTCTGAATAATATCCCCTAAAGGAGCAGAACTAACCACAGTGATGGGATGACCCAGAAAATACTGCTTAAGCTTCCGACTGGCCATGAACACCCCATATACAAGTTTACGCGGTCACGGATACCTCTGCTTGGACTCAATAAGCACCTCACTGATGTAGTAAACCGGCCGTTGAACCGGATATTCCTTGCCTGCTTCCTTCCGTTCCACCACAATAGCCACACTAACAACCCGGGCATTAGCAGCCACATATAACAACAATGGCTCTTTATCAACAGGAGCAGCAAGGACAGGTGGCTCAGCTAGCTGCTTCTTCAAATCCTCAAACGCCGCATTAGCGGCATCACTCCAGACAAAATTATATGTCTTTTTCATCATCTGATACAGAGGGATAGCCTTCTCTCCCAACCGGCTTATGAACTGGCTTAGCGCCGCAATACGACCCGCCAGTCGTTGAACATCATTGATACATGTCGGTTTAGCTAGAGAAGTAATGGCTTTGATCTTCTCCAGATTAGCTTGCCCTGTTAGACACCAGAAAGCCCAAGAGCTTGCCTGCCGATACACTAAAAATACACTTGGCCGGGTTAAGCATCATCTTATAAACCTGGAGATTATCAAAGGTTTCCTTCAAATCGTCTATCAACGTCTCCTTCTTTCTGGACATCACCATAATATCATCCACATAAGCATGAACATTGCGCCCAATCTGATTATGAAGACAATTTTGCACACATCGCTGATAAGTCGCCTGGGCACTCTTGAGCCCAAAAGGAATAGACACATAGCAGAAGGCACCAAAGGGAGTTATGGAAGTTGTATTCTCCTGGTCCTTAACTGCCATCTTGATCTGATGATAACCAGAATAAGCATCCAAAAAACTAAAACGCTCACAACCGACCGTAACATCAATAATCTGATCAATACGAGGGAGAGCAAAAGGATCAGCCGGACAAGCCTTGTTTAAATCTGTGTAGTCCACACACATACGCGAAGTGTCGTTCTTCTTAAGTACCAGCACCGAGTTAGCCAACTACTCAGGATGAAAAACTTCAACTATAAACCCCACCACCAAGAGCCGGGCTACCTCCTCACCAATGGCCTTGCACCTTTCTTCATTGAAACGACGAACAAACTGCTTGACCGGTTTAAACTTGGGATCAATATTGAGAGTGTGCTCAGCGAGTTCCCTTGGTACACCTGGCATGTCAGAAGGTTTCCATGCAAAGATGTCCCGGTTCTCAAGGATGAACTTGATGAGCGTGCGTTCCTATTTCGGATCCAGATTAGCACTGATGCTGAACTGCTTGGATGAATCGCCAAGAAGGAAATCAACTAGCTTAGTCTCATTAGCCGATTTAAACTTCAAGGCTTGTAGTTGGCTTTTTCAAAGAAGTCATATCCGTCGGATCAACATTGTCCTTATAAAATTTAACTCCTCTGTTGCACAAACCGACTCAGCGTAAGCTGCATCGCCCTCTTCACACTCCAAAGATATCTTCCGGCTCCCATGTACTGTGATTGTCCCCTTGTGACCCGGCATCTTGAGCAGCAGATAAACATAACAGAGCCTTGCCATGAACTTAGCATAAGCCAGCCGTCCAAAGAGAGCATGATAAGTGCTCTTGATTTTCACCACTTCAAAGGTCAAAGTCTCTGATCTAGAGTCATGATCATCTTCAAAAGCAACCTCCAGAGCTATCTTACCAACTGGGTACGCTGACTTACCGGGCACCACACCATGGAAAATAGTGTTTGACGGTTTAAGATTTTTATCTGTCAACCCCATGCGATGGAAAGTCTCATAATAGAGAATATTGATACTGCTCCCTCCGTCCATGAGTACCTTGGTGAACTTATACCCTCCAACCTGAGGCGCAACTACCAATACCAGGTGACCCGGATTATCAACCCGGGGCGGGTGATCTTCCCGACTACACACGATGGGCTGCTCAGACCAGCGCAAATAACGGGGAACTGGCAGTTCAACAGAGTTCACCGCCCTCTTATGAACCTTCTGATCCCGTTTGCATAAACTTGTGGTGAAGACGTGGTACTTCCCACTATTTAGCTGTTTCGGGTTACTCTGGTACCCAGACTGCTGCTGTTGATTCCCCTGACCTGACTGTTGATGGTAGCCACCCTGATTGCTTTGATTGCCTTGATTACCTTGGAATCCAGAGCTTGAACCGCCACCGCCGTAACCCGGACCCTGAGAGCCGGATCCTGGGCCACCACCTGGTCCATGATTGTTTTGAAAAAGATCAGAGTTTTTGTTCTCCTTCATAATGTAACAATCCTCCCAGAGGTGGCCAGATGGTCTTTCACGCGTCCCATGCCTTGGGCAGTGTTGATTTAGCATCTGCTCAAGATTAAAGCCTAATCCTCCGGCCCGTGGGGGCGGTTTACCTTTACGGCGCTGGCCATTATTCTGTGTGTTGGTGTTAGCCACAAAATCCAAACTGTTATCGGCTTTGCGCTTACATTGCCTCCCTGATTCGCCGAATTATGTTGTTGCCCTCTAGTGCTGCTGCTCTTCTTTCCCTTTCCCGGCTTTTCATCAACCGACTCGAGGTACTTGGTACCATCAGAGTCAGCGTACTTAACCATAGCCACCATGAGGGTCCCCATGTCATTGCAGTGACGTCTGAGCCGCCCTAATTTCTGTTTTAAGGGCGTGAAATGATAATTGTTCTCCAACATTAACACCGTTGAATCGGCATTAATGCGATCCGACGAGTGCAAGATTGTTGAGACCCGGCGCACCCAGTGTGTCGTCGACTCACCTTCCTCCTGGACACGGGAGGCTAAATCCACAATTGACATAGGCTACTTGCACGTATCTTTGAAATTCTGGATAAACCGGGCCTTTAACTCGGTCCATGACCCAATGAGTTGGCAGGGAGCCCCTTCAACCAAGTGCGGGCCGTTCCTTCCAACATCAGGGGGAAATATTTAGCATATGCCGCATCACTAACATCTAGCAACTCCATGGCCATCTCATAACTCTCGATCCATGCTTCTGGAGGTAAATCGGCTATATAGTTAGGTACCATACGGGGACCCTTGAAAACCTTGGGCAGACGCTCATTACGTAGATCCGGCACTAAACATGGCACGCCCAAATTCCTAAAGGTTACACCTGGCTCCACCGAAGTTGTCGGACGAACCGGAGAAGGTTGACGGGCCGCATACTGCGCCGTTAGCTCGGCCTCTCGATGTGCTCTACCTTGATCCACTACGTTCTGAGCATCAGCACCACCGCCCGCCAGGTTATGTCCACGTGGCGAGTTACGGTTCCACGCACTGCCTGACACAGCCGGTTCATCAATGTGCCTGCTGTAGCTCCGGCTTGGGCGAGGGGTGGAATGAATCCTTTGACGACTGTAAGAATAAGCCTGCTGCTGAACCAACTGTCGGCGTTCTGGAAACGGGGGTCCCCAGACTTGCCTGCCTGCGGCCCACGACGTGGCTAATCCAGTAGGCCGTACGGCCCATCTTCATCAACAAGCCATCCAAGACCCTCGCGAGGGGCCAAGCCTCGCGAGAGGGACGACGCAAGACCTCCTCAGGAGAGGCCTAGTCAGGCAGGCTCGCGAGGAGCGGAGATATCAAGGTGGGGCAAACCTCACGAGGATCTCATGACGTGAGCCATGACGATCGACACCAGGCGGGCGCCAGCGTGCGCAGCGTCCTTGTTTCCTCTTTGGTGCTAAGGGAGCAGGCGCATGCGAGGAGTACCGAGGCATCAGGCAAAGGTTGCTATATCGGTGCAACGAGACCAAGACCAGAAGGACGGCAAGATGAAGGTCACCGTGGAGCCCAAGATGGCGTCACCACCAGAGCTTTTCGCAGGCGAAGACCACTTTTCTCATGATAGCTTGTACTAGCTGTCCCCCTTCAAACTTGCCCGCCGTTGTTGGCTCCCTTCCCGCTCATTATTTGGGAAGGGGACCAGGGCCTCTATAAATAGGTCTAGCCACCACAGTAGTAGGCATCGAATCCAGGGACACACACAAGTTCTCAAGCACAAGAACACCTCAAGCTCAGGAGGTTGTTCTTCCCCTTGTACTGTTCATCATCAGCCCAAGAGGCAATCCACCACCACCACACTGGAGTAGGGTATTACACCACAACGGTGGCCCGAACCAGTATAAATTTCGTGTCTTTCTGTGTTGCGAGTTTGTCGAGTTTGTCCTCGAGATCTTAGCGAGCTAGGGCGTAGATCGGTAGGAGGGAAAGACTTGCGTGCACCCTAGTGTTCGAACTTTAAGGGTTTGCTGGAACCCCACATCCGACATTTGGCGCGCCAGGTAGGGGTGCGCCGGAGCTTCTTCTCCGCCAACTAACTCGCCGACACTCCACATCCACAATGTCCGGCGACTCAAGGGCCTGCTCTAACCGCTGGGTAGCCTGGCCGGCCCGGGCAGCGCCGGCTGCCCACGAAGACCTCGACCCCGCGCTCCAGGCGGCGCGAGCGCCGCCAAACTCCACCAGGCGTCGTCCACCCTCACCCCACGGCAAGTACGAGCCGTTGCAAGAGCAGCGAGCCATGCCGCAGCAACGACGTCGCACTCGCAGCGGGAGAAAGCAAACATGCGGGCAGCACTCACGGTGGCGAGGGAGCTGCTGCGATGCAGGCTGATGGAGAGCGGCCGAGATGCACTGCTGGAGCGTGTTGCCGAGCTGCTGGATGCAGCGGCGTTGGGAGCACCACCTTTCTGCTATCGACTTTCTCCTCAGGCCACTGCAGGGCCACACGGCGGGCCTCACCACAACCGCGCGCCGTCAGCTATGCCCGGGGGCTTCATCAACATCAGCACGGCCGGCGGCGTAGGGGGCTCCACCGCCCCCATGTCGTCCACAACAAGCATGGGCGCAAGCGTCGCCCCCCATGGTCCTGGCCAGATGCCACGCTGCCATCCTCATGATGCCACCCTGGGCCGAGCAACATGGAGCGTGGGGCACTACGGCGAGGTGTTCGGGGTGACTGCCCCGGAAGCCTACGTGCCCCGCATGATGGACCAACAGTACGCATTGGAGGACGACCCCGGCTCATTCATTGGAGGAGATTGGGGAGAGGGGGCGCTAGGAGCCGAAGCCTTCTAGGAACCAACGGAGAACCACGACGATCACGCCGGCAACGGCAGCTACAGGGCACCGCTAATCTCTCAGGAACAGGCTTACGCTAACCATGGGCTGCAGATGAATCAGGTTGCAGCGTCGATCGACGACCCTAGCATGGCAACACCCCTTCCAACAAGGGAAACACGCTGGGGGCCGCCAGGAGGGAGCCAGGAGCAAGGCCCTCTACCGGGGAGGCCTCGACAACCCTTCCCTCGGCAGAGGACCTGTGGTCGCCGAGGGCACCGCTGGCGTCCTCTTTCCCTCTTTGTGTCGTCCTGGCGACCGGTCGGCTCAAAGGAGGTCAAGGGTGGCGCAAGGCGAGGCCCTCGTCTTGCGATATGAAGCAAGGCCGGTACCTGTGAAGAAGGCCCAGTGCCTGTGAAGCTCGCCGCCCGTGACACTCTCACGTCATAATTAGTTGGGGGTGTACACGCCCCGGAGTCTCAGGAGCACCGGCCTCAGGCCCTGGGGCTCCCTCCCACGCCTAGTGGCAGCACTTAGCCCCGCGTTTGTGAGAAGACTTGAAGACCAGAAGACTAGACTAGGTGCCGGACGCGGCCTTTTGCTTTGGATCTCTCTTTCTGTAGCTTTGCTTTCTGGATCTGGATTTAAGTTGAAGCCGAGTTTTTATCGTCGCACGCGGGGGTGCCTTTTCTCGCTCGAGCAGTTTCTTGCCTTTTGGATCTCATTTCGTCTGGGACTCATGTCCGTCGCCCTCCCCTCACGAGCTCCTCGCGAGCGGGCTGCATGAATCACGCGCATGCCAGGCGTGTGCTAGCACTGAAACTAGTGCTCGCCTTTTGTGGGGCCCCTCCTAACGGGGCGACAAGCTCCGTAGGATTCTCAAAAACTCGATGCCTCGCGACCCAGCTCAAAGCTGGCGCTGACTAAGGTAAACCACGACAGAAAACTCGCACCTGGATTCACGAATTCACGAGGGCACATACTCACATCGCATAGGGAAGTAAAAACCGCAATTTTCTTACATGAGGGGCTCCCCCTCTCAAAATGCTCTCACAAGTTTTCCAAGGGCCACGCCCGAGTCTTGTGTGCAGGATGAAACGACAGGGAAACATGGGATCGGCCAGAAATGTCACTCGCTACATCACCCGCGGACGCATCACTCGCGTCGTCATCATCTACGTCGGCATTGTCGCCGCCGCCGGCGACGTCCCCATTGCCGTCGTCAACCACGTCGCCTTCGTCTGAGATGACCACCACCGCGTCATCATACGAAGTGAAGGCCCTGACCAACGCGTCCACATTGTCTTCAACCCAGCACACCAGGTCACCCCGTACGCCCGTGGGCATGGGGGCGATGGCGGCGTTGAAATCGAAGTTGGGGTCGGCATTCAAAAGGTGGCTGAAGACACGGGAGAAAGCGCGCTCAAGCAGGCCACGACCCCTTTCCTCCACAAGCTGGCGAGCTCTGGCGGATCGAGCTTCCAGGCGCGTCACCACCTCGGTGAAGAAGGTCAGGTGGCTGGCATAGTCATTCGAGTGAGGAGTCGGTGCATCCACGTCGCAGATATGGCCCAGGGCGGTATTGGCCTTGTTCCGGAGATCCTGAAGCATAGGGGCATGCTCGCGCTCCAGCGTTCGTCGTTGGAGCACTTCCTCCGTGTTTTGCCGTGCGATGGCCTCAGCGTCATCAACCCGCCTCCGAAGGGAACGCAGCTCGGCGCGGACGGAGGCCAAGTTTGCCTGCGCCGTAACCAAGGCGGCGGTCGTGGCTTCCGCGCGCCTCTCAGCCTCATCCAACCTGGGCCTGAGGGCAGCGGCCCTGCCCGCATCCTCCGTACCTGCGAGCTTCAGCTTCAGGTTGTACCTACCCTCCAAGTCCGCGCGAACCTCGGCCACCCGGCGAGTCACCTCCTCCTCGACTCTGGCCTTGCGAGCCCCTACGGCATCTTCCGCTTGAGCAACTTGGCGCTCCCTTGTCTCCAGTTGCTCGAGCTCGAGGCTGCGCTCCACGGCTTCCAGGGTCAGCGCCTCATGGTGCTTCCGGACCTCCTCATTCTCCGCGGGCGTCCCCCTCAGCGATGCAAGAGCGGCCCTGCGCGCCTCCACCTGCTGCTCAAGGGACGCGCTCCAGGCCTGGAGCTCCCACGCGCGCTCCTCCACAGCCTCGCGACGGCGGTCAGCCTCGCGAGCCTCTTCCAAAGCTCGCGAGCAGGCTTCATGGGCGATCTTGAGGGACGCCTCGGCCTTCGCATTCTCAAGGTCGCGCTGATAGCGACCGAGGTTGATGGCCACCCTCAGCTTGCGCCACTCCTCCACCTGCCGGAGACCCTCAACCTCAAGGCGCAAGTCGACACCCACGAGCTCTTCACCAAGTCGGCTCATCACGCCCATCGCCTCCTGGAAGAGCTTGTGACGAACTACGCTCCCCCCATGCTCGAGCTCGAACGCTCGGCCCACCTCGTCCTCCACCTTGGGGGCTGCGGGCGGAGCGCCAAGCGGCGCACCACCTCCCGGTAGGGGGCTGCAGGCTGGCACTCCACCTGATGTCAGCCCATCCTCGTGAGGAACCCAAGCCGATCGGGGATTGCTGCTTGAAGAGGAACCGAAGATTGAAACCAAGCAGCTACTGCCCATGAGCAAAGGAGGAGTCTTGGGCACGCCCGCCAAGCTCCGCGCCAAACCATGGGGGAGGGGTGGCCAAGCCGCGGGTTCGGCACGCCACGAAGGCGGAGACGCTCCCCCAACCGACCCCTCTCCAGGGGCGGCAGGCGGACCAGGAACACTCAAGGCCGATGAGGGAGTTGATGAAGGAGGAGGCTGCTCCTCGGAAGACGCAACAGCTTCGGTGGAACGAGCCCTGAAGGACCGACGTCAGAATAAGGAGACTATATGCGGGAAGCCATGACAATAAGAGAGTTACGCGTCAATGGCGATGTACTTTCGCCGTTTCAACGGCCCGAAGATATTGCTGTCGTCGGGGGACCCTTTCCTCTTGCGGAGCTCCTTGAAGTCCACACAAAGACGACCAAAACGCTAGACGTGGCGGCCAGTACGCGACGGGGCCGAAGAAGAGCTTGGAGGGATGTCTTCAGGGATGCCCTGTTGCGGCGAACAGCCGGGCACCATCTCACCACAACCTCCTGAGGCCTCTGGAGCCTTGGCCTCGGGAGCCGCATGCCGCGCCTCCTCAGTAACCAACGCCTTAGGAGGGGGGTCGCAAGCTCCCGAGGACGACGCCCCAGGATCACCGTGCGGCACGTGCTCCTCAGCACTCGAGCCACCAGCCTCTGTCAGAGCTTGCCCTCCTGCATCCCCACCTGGGGCCAGCGGCAAGGAAGGGAACCACGAAGACGGGGTTCTCACGGGGCCCCTCCAGGCCGATCGGCCGCAGCCCCCACTCATCAAAAGGAGGCATGTTCCCTGCAAATTCACCCTGGTTCTTGCAGCGGTACAGTAAGAAATTCTTCCCAGGCATTTCGGTCAGCAAAGGGACACCCGTCATGACCTTGAGCACTGTCTACCGCGTCCCGAGAGGGAGCCCAGACTCTTGGAACCTCATGTGGTCCTGACTGTTGAGCAAGGTCCACGTTGGGCGAGAGTGGCGCTGAAGCGGAGCAACCCAGCGTTTGACGAACTCCTTCACCACCATAGGCGCAGTCACACCACGGTCCTTCAGCAGCCTCAGCCTGGCCCAGACGAGAGTGAGGCGAGGGCTCGAGAGCTTCTGGTGGCACCAGCCGGAGTTTGGAACAGCGGGCCCAGCCGAGAGACGAAGCAGGGGGCTGAGCACGCCGACATCAACGAACTCCCATCGCGTGCGAAACTCGCTCATGGATGAAGGGAGCTCGAAGTCAATCACCGCGCCCGCCGTCACGGCCACGGCCTGGAAGCTCACGCACCCTGAGCATTGCTGAGGGTCGGTTAGGTGTAGTGAGAAGAAATGACGGAGGAGAGCCACCAAAGGAGCGATACCCACCATGGCTTCACACACGAAGATGAAGACAGCAAGAAGAGTCACCGATTGGGGGTCAAGATGCAGCATATGGATCTGGTAATGCTCAAGCACCGCGTTGAGAAAGGCGGAGAAGGGAGGAATCAAGCCGGCCCAGAGGGCATCTATGAAGATTGGGACCTCGGTGCCTGACCGGGACATGCGAGTGCGAGACGCGGGCCAAGCCACCGTCTCTGCCCACTCGTTGAAGCTGGAAGCAAGCGTCGGGCGCACCTTGTCCATGGCCTCCTCGTTAAGCACCCGGGATCGGACGAGCACCGGCTCAGCGACCGGAGGCGCGCTTGGTGAAGGCAGGGGTTTCTTCCCTTTGTCTACTGGTTTCGGCGCCATGGCAGTAGGGCTAGCAAGAGGCAGGTCAGATTGGAAGGGAGAAGCAGAGTCTCAAGGGAGCAGAGAGGTTAGGGAAGCAAGGCGCAGACAACGGAGGAATAACTGTGTAGGCCACGGGGGCCGCATAGCTAGGCGGATTCAGAGGCAGCGCGGGGAAGCGGAGACGCCCACGTCCAATCAACCGCCACGCGTCAACCGAGGCCACAGGCTTTTGGGGCCCGCGGTGCTCCGTACTTGAATCTTGGCTTCGCCGCGAAGCCAAGCCCGAGCGCACCTTGGACCCGGGGGCTACTGTCGGTGTTCTGGGAATGGGGGTTGCCAGACTTGCCTGCCTGCGGCCCACGGCGTGGCTAAGCCAGCAGGCCGTATGGCCCGTCTTCATCAACAAGCCATCCAAGACCCTCGCGAGGGGCCAAGCCTCGCGAGAGGGACGATGCAAGACCTCCTCAGGAGTGGCCTAGTCAGGCAGGCTCGCGAGGAGCAGAGATATCAAGGCGGGGCAAACCTCATGAGGCTCTCGTGACATGAGCCATGACGATCGACACCGGGCGGGCGCCAGCGCGCGCAGCGTCCTTGTTTCCTCTTTGGTGCTAAGGGAGCAGGCGCAGGCGAGGAGTACCGAGGCATCAGGCAAAGGTTGCTATATCGATGCAACGAGACCAAGAATAGAAGGACGGCAAGACGGAGGTCACCGTGGAGCCCAAGACGGCGTCACCACCAGAGCTTTTTGCAGGCAAAGACCACTTTTGTCAGGATAGCTTGTACTAGTTGTCCCCCTTCAAACTTGCCCGCCGTTGTTGGCTCCCTT
The DNA here is from genome assembly GCA_021605145.1 of Aegilops bicornis. NCBI lineage: Eukaryota > Viridiplantae > Streptophyta > Magnoliopsida > Poales > Poaceae > Aegilops > Aegilops bicornis. The sequence continues at coordinate 181,474,257 of CM038671.1, read as the reverse complement.
CCTGCTCATTATTTGGGAAGGGGACCAGGGCCTCTATAAATAGGTCTAGCCACCACATTAGTAGGCATCGAATCCAGAGACACGCAAAAGTTCGCAAGCACAAGAACACCTCAACCTCAGGAGGTTGTTCTTCCCCTTGTACTGTTCATCATCAGCCCAAGAGGCAATCCACCACCACCACACTGGAGTAGGGTATTATACCACAACGGTGGCCCGAACCAGTATAAATCTCGTGTCTTTCTGTGTTGCGAGTTCGTCGAGTTCATCTGTGAAATCATAGCGAGCTAGGGCGTAGATCGGTAGGAGGGAAAGACTTCACGCACCCCAGTGTTCGAACCTTAAGGGTTTGCCGGAACCCCACATCCGACACCAACACCGTCTGAAGGAGCTCTCTAGCCCTCCGTGTTTCAACCACCGTTGGAGACTCGCATTCAACTGGGAGAGCCGCCAATCATGACGCCGCAGCGATCATGTTATCCAAAGGGTTAGAGTAATGACCCGGTGGTGTTGTACGTGTTGCGGTGGGATATTGTTACGACGAGGCAGGTCCGTGGTGCGGCTGAACCGGGCGCTCCCGTCCCGAGCGCCCCAACCCGGTCTACCACCGGCGGCGATTCTTGGTTCCTGCTCCTGGCGTGTTAAAAAGATTCCTCGCCTTGTAAACCGGCGGCAAGCGAGTCTGATGCCTCCTCCTCATGACTACGTTTGAAGCGTTCTGATCTAGCATGAGCCGATAAGATTCTGACTGAATCCGCTGCGCCTGAGCATCCAACATGACCCGCTCTGCTGCCATCCTAGCGTCTTCAGCTGCCAGGTCTTCCTTAGCTTGAGCTATCTGATCTCGCAACTTCCGCTTTGTGCTGATCTTGGTTATCTAGGTTAACCTCAGTTGTCAATAGTGTTGTCAAGGTGTCTAGTAAACCGGACAAGACTTCAGCCGGCAGGCGCACAGGGCCTCCTGCCTCGGCTGCCGTCGCCGCTGCTGACCCAGAAATCAACGCCGCTGCAGTTGAAGAATGCTGCACTGGCTGCGTACTGGCCATGAAGATTGCAACCCGGTTCAGCGGCTCATAAGGGTCCGGAATACTGTCGCCATCGAAACAGCCCCCAAGCCGACCGTCTTGATGTTGATAGAATGACTCGGTCTCACCGGTGGATAACTCACCATCAGAATAGACAACCGTCTCACCGTCAGACGCCGAGTTGTCCTCAGGTTCTGCCCCATTGATGAATCCCATGAAGGCACGTCTCATGGCGGGCTGAACTCGGGTGGGTCTCGCACGCTGAGCCGTCTCAACAATCTCGGTGCAGATGTCCGGCTCAGGGCCCGGTTCGCTGATCTTGCTAATGAAAACGTGAATTCCGCCGAAGGGGACCCGGTACCCGTACTCAATTGAGCTGGCTTCGGGGCCCCAGCCTGCGTCGTCGATGTAGAGCTTGCCGCGACGACTCTTGGTCATCCATCCCACGGCGTATCCCTTGATCCCTTCGAAGTTGCCCTCTAAGAACTTGAAACCATCGTGCGATAGCCCCACGGTGGGCGCCAACTGTCATGGAATTGTCACGGCAGATGTCCTAGTGTGAGGACTTAGTCGTGGAGCCAACATAACAAGGTTAGCTTAAAGGGGTTAATCAGGACAAAGGACACAAGGATTTTATACTGGTTCGGCCCCTTGCGGTGAAGGTAAAGGCCTAATCCAGTTTGAGGTGGTATTGCTAGGGTTTCGATGACCAGGGAGTGAATACGCTTAACCTGGCTCTCGATCTGTTGTTTCTTGTCCCTAAACCGCCGCCGGGTCGTCCCTTTATATACATAGGCTGACGCCCGGTCGGTTCATAGAATCCCGGCCGCTCATAAACGTGTCCGGCTCGGTATCTACTCTTTCCTATCTTACAATACAAGTCATACACCTTATGGCGGTTTACATCTATGGGCCGTAATCCGCCTTTGGGCTTTGGGCCTTATTATTAAGTCTCCTTTGTAAATCTCCAGCTTCCATGTCTTCATGGGCTTCAATACGGGTAAATCACTATGAGCATAACCCGGACCCTCCTGGGCGGTTTATGCTCAATAGTTATATCCCCAACAGGTATCATTAACCTAGCTATTCAGAATAGAGCTTTACTCACTAAGCACCTCCACAAATTCTACAACAAGGCAGATATTCCATGGGTCTCCCTAATTTGGGACACCTATTATAATGGTTTAGTTCCACATGCAACAGTTCATTGTGGATCCTTTTGGTGGAGAGACATCATGAAAATTAATGATGTTTATAAAGCAAATTCAACTATCATAATTAATTCAGATGACACTGCACTCTTCTGGCATGATTCATGGATCCTCAATGCTTGCTCCAATCCAGTTAAAGAGAGATTTCCACGCCTTTTCTCCTTTACTTTGGATGATAAGATCTCAGTTAGAGATTTCATTGAGGATTTGGACATAGAAGATCAATTCCAACTCCCACTATCTCTTGAGGCAATGGATGAACTTCAAACTTTGCAAGTTGACATTCAGGGATTGGAGAGAGAACCTAATGCACCTGACTCCTGGTCCTCGACCCCCGGGAAAGGAATTTTTTCAGCCAAGAGCTACTATGTGCTCATGCATTCCTCCTTGCCTGATGATGATCCTGGCAAATGGACTGGAAAAGTAAATGCACCATGAAAGTCAAGGTTTTTGCATGGCTAATGTTAAATGACAGATTAAACACTAAAGATATGCTTCTCAGAAGGAACTAGAGATCTGAGGATGATGATAATCTCTGCCCTATGTGTGTTGCACAGCTGCATGAAGATAGAGATCATCTCTTCCCTAAATGTAATTTCAGCACCAGAGTTTGGAATTATTTACAAATATATTGGCAAGATGGTTTGTCTAACAGGGAATGCATACTGTTAGCTCAAAGGGGATTTCGTCATCCTTTCTTTTTTGAGGTAGTGTTCCTGGCTGCATGGTGCATTTTGACAACAAGAAATAACAGAATCTTTAGGCACATCAGGCCCACCTTTGGAGCATGGAAGGCGAAGTTCATTCATGAGATAACTCTACATTCCCACAGAATGAAGGTTGATGTGAAGCCCTTACCGCTGCAATGGATCAATGCACTACCTTGACCTTTTGATGTGTCCACCTGGGATTCTTTTCATCTTTGTAGTGGTGATAATTCATTGTTGGTTGTAATACTCCTGGTTGTATATAGCTGCATGTTGTATCTAAATAGGTAAGTTTTAGTTAGACTTAGCCTAGCCTTTTTCTCTTTTGTACATTGATACGTCTCCGTCGTATCTACTTTTCCAAACACTTTTGCCCTTGTTTTGGACTCTAACTTGTATGATTTGAATGGAACTAACCCGGACTGACGTTGTTTACAGCAGAATTGCCATAATGTTGTTTTATGTGCAGAAAACAAAAGTTCTCGGAATGACCTGAAACTCCACGGAACATCTTAGAAAAAAATAATAATAAATCCTTGCCAAAGATGAAGACCAGGGGGCCCACACCCTGTCCACGAGGGTGGGGGGAGCGCCCCCTAGGGCGCGCCCCTACCTCGTGGGCCCCCTGGAGCTCCTCCGACGCCAACTCCAACTCTATATAATTGCTTTCGAAGAGAAAAAAATCAGAGAGAAGAAATCATCGCGTTTTACGATACAGAGCCGCTGCCAAGCCCTAAAACCTCTCGGGAGGGCCGATCTGGAGTCCGTTCGGGGCTCCGTAGAAGGGGATTCGTCGCTGTCGTAATCATCAACCATCCTTCATCACCAATTTCATGATGTTCACCGCCGTGCGTGAGTAATTCCTTTGTAGGCTTGCTGGACGGTGATGGGTTGGATGATATCTATCATGTAATCGAGTTAGTTTTGTTAGGGTTTCACTACAAAAAAAAGACACATCCATGACATTTTGGGCCGAACGAATTTTTTTTATCATACATATGACACTTCTATGCCGATAATTGTGACAAAACCCGGTATCATCATAGATGTGGTGGGCTCCTACTTCTATGACAAAAAATCATGACATAGAATGGGCTTTTCGTCCTGGGCGGGCCGGAGACGCAGCTGCATGACATTCTTTGGGCCATCCATGACGGGAAAAACCCGTGGTAGAAGCGAGGGGGAGGAAATTTTTGGGGATTTCCCGGTTACGGTGGGAGGTAGGGGGCCGAGCGATGCGTGTTTCTCTCGTACACTTACGTGCGTGTGTGTGAGGCGTTGGCTCTAACTGAACCCGAGCGAGGCGTTGGGCTCTAACTGAACTCGAGCGATTGCACTGCAGGCTACGCGTTACTGAACCCGAGCGATCGATCTATGGCTGTTAACTGAACCCGATCGAGCGATTCCTTCGCTACTCCTACTAACTGAAGCCGATCGATGCTGCCTATGGGATGAACAGTGAGCGTTGCGGGGGGGGGGGGGGGTGTCTGGACAAACAGTGAGTGGTGGCGTTGCCTCTGGATGAACATGACCCCGTGGTGTGGTGGAGGGCTGGATGAACAGTAGATGGTGGAGGGGTGCCCGTGGAGGGGTGGTTGAACAGGACCCCGTGGTTTGGAGGGCTTGATGAGGGTCCCAGCTAGCAGGGGGTATTCATTTTTTGTGCGCAATAAGGAGGCACTTTCGGTGGGTCCGAGCTGACAGCAGGGGGATCATTTTTTTTGCGAAATACGGTGGCCCGTTGGGTGGGTCCCAGCAGTCAGGGGCAAATGTTTTTTTCGCGAAATACTGGTGGCCCGTCCGTGGGTCCCTCTTTGTCGGTGGAGGAATAATTATTTTTTGCATAATAAGGAGGCACTTACTTGCGGCTGCCGTGGACCCAGCTGTCAGCCTCTCCACATACAGTATTCTTCCGATGGAATTCGGTCATGAACCACATTGACCACGCCGCGTCGAGAGCACCACGGCGGTGGACGACGGCGAGGCCTAGGAAGGGGATGATGCGGAGCCGGGGAAGACAGGGCAGTGGATGCCCACGCGGAGAGGAGTATGAGGGTTCACTGGTTTGGCTGCGCTGCCATCACCGCAGAATAATAGGGGGTGTGGGTGAGTGGAGTGGAGGGATGGCCTGGCCAGCAGTGGGAGTAGTATGAGGGCGGTGAGGCCTCCGCGGAAGCACAGCCGACCATGGGAGGCAGGGGCAGGTGGCACGACCGGCGCTACTTTGGGCGGCTAGAGCAAGAAGACCAGAGGTTGAAGAAGCACTACGGTCGTTGGATGGACATCGTACGGTTAGTCGAACTAGAATCGTGCATATTGACTAAGTTGACAAAGCCCTTCGTCCCCGTCAACTTAGTAGGCCCACTATACTGGGTCCCAGCTAGCACGGGGAGTATTCTTTTTTTGGGCGTAATAAGGAGGCACTTCCTTGCGTGCGAAGATATAGCTAGTGGGTCCGAGCTGTCAGCGCCGGTAATGTGTTTTTCGCGAAATACTGAGTCCCTTTCGGTGGGTCCCAGATGTCAGGTGGAGGAATCATTATTTTGCGCGTAATAAGGAGGCATTTCCTTGCATGCGGCCGTGGACCCAGCTGTCAGCCTCTCCATGTACAGTCCACTTCAGATGCATGTCGGTCATTGACCACGCCACGCCGAGAGCACTAGGGCGTTGGACAACGGCGAGGCCTAGGAAGGGAACGACACAGAGGCAGGGAAGAATCGGAAGTTGTTTCCCATGCAGAGGAGAATCTGTTGTCACGAGGGTATCTTGGATTCGTCTGCCGTCGCGGAGAATAACAAAGAGGTGTGGGACTGTGGGTGAGTAGAGGGATGGCTAGGCCAGCGATGGGAATCTGATGGGGCGGTGAGGCTGCTTGGCAAGGAGCACAATCGGCCATGCGGAGGAGGGAGCGAGCAGTCCACTTGGGCGCTTGTTTGAGCGGCTGGAGCAGGAAGAGCAGAGATTGAAGAAGCAGACGGCCGTTGGATGGACATCCAACAGTATACAGGCCATCTGTGGAAAGCCTCAAATCTGTGGAAAACAGCATACATCCCATCTGCCATTATTTAAAATAGTTTACATCCCATTTGCTAATTCTTACGGGTTTTTTTGGAGCCCATATTCTTTTTATTACCATTACAGCCCATATTGTGGCCACTGTTAAAAAATTATACGAAATTTTGCATATGTTGGTGCGGTCTGAACTGTTTTTAATCCCAAAATTTCGAGTCACATTCACACTGATTTTAAAAATAAATGTATATCCATATAAAATCCAATAAATTGTCCATGCATAAAAATAAATGCAATTTAAAATCTCGAAATGAAAAAAAGATATTTCAAACTAATTGCCGGTTTGATGTGTTTTAAAAATGTACAACCCATTTCTCATTAATGATAGGCCATTTTCTCGACCAGCCGAATGAAGCTCCCCTCATCTTGAAAGATTTGCAGCCCAACAGGCCTGATAAAGCGACTAATTTGACAAATCACAAAAAAACTGGGCTAGCCATTTTCAGAAAGACAAAAAACTACTGGGCTGGTTTGTGGTAAACATAAAAGAAAAGGCTGTCTAGACAGGCCAGAGTGTCCCGCACATCCTAGTTAACACCCTGCGTCTCAAAAACAAATTAGATAAATGCCACTCCAATTATGGCAAAAATGCCACTTCAATTTCCAAACTTTGAAAAATGCCACTGCAATTTTTGCAAACTTTGAAAAACGCCAACGCAGTTTGCAAACTTTGAAAACGCCACTCGGACTTTGAAAAATGCCACTAGAAATGGCATGAAATGGCATATTTCAAAGTTTGGAAATTGCGATGGCATTTCTTGGAGGCATTTATCAAATTAACCCAAAACAAAAATAATCGGGCGAAGCTGTTGGGTCCTCAGTGTCACCGATCGTTGTGCAATTCTCTTGTTTATTGACTACGTTGACAATGGCATGGGACCCAGATGTCAGAAATCCACTAGGAGGAGCCATTTTTTTATTGGCTTGAAATAAGGAGGCACTTGCTTGCGTACTGCCATGACCTTAGCAGGTCCCTGCTGTCATCCTCTCCACGTACAATCATCTCCTGATTGTGTACGCATAACTTGCTAGGCCCACAAGTCAGCCTCTAAACCCGTGGAGGACAAATACAACCCATTTAAAAAAATAACAGCCCATTCCATACGTTCAAACTGAAAGTTCAACATTCAGAGCAAAGTAACAGGTCTGATCCACATATAGACTACTAAACTTCCACGTTGACAACCATCATAGCCAAGTTAACTATCTACTCCCACTAATACTCTAGTAGCGTACAAGTACTAACTTACTCTTAGCTAACTAGACAATGCCGGCTGCCATCTGTGGTACACGCTAAACACCGGCACCGGCGTCCTGCGCCTCACCTCGGACTTGCCAGAGGTGCGATAGGGCGTGTTGCTCGTGCATGTTGGCCCTTTCCATGCCGGCGTGGTCCACCGAAGCTTCGGCTTCCAAGCGGGAAACCCACTTGACGAGATGGTAGTAAAAATCGGCGTCGAGAATGCGTGCGTGCCCGACAACCTCCATGGCTATTTGCCGGGCGCCGGCCTCCACGTAGTCGGACCTGTTGCGGGTGCTCTGCTCGCGACTCAGAGCGTCGGTGCGCTGCTGCTCCATGTCCTGCTAGTGGCGCAAATCGGCGATACGATGCTCCTCCGCCAGGCGGTCGTGCTCCAACAACTCCTGCTCCTCCGCCATGCGGTCGCGCTCCAACAACTCCTCGATCTGCGCATTGCCATCTAAAGACAGATAGAATGCCTCCTCCCTCCGCCTGCCTTCCGGTGAAATACCGAACACTAGTTCCGGCGGAGACCGCCTCCGGCGTCGCCTACCGCGGACGGGCGGGGGCATGGCGGACGTGGCGAGCACCGTCGGGCCGGTGGGGGCTTATGAGGATATGGCGAGTTGGGTCACGGTGGCACCGGAGAAGGCGGGGAAACAGTACTTATAGGGGGAAGATAGCGCGACGGTCATCAGAATTCAATGCATAATGGCTTAGCGTGCCAGCTTGCCATGGAAAACTAGCGAAACTGAAATTATGACTGTGTCGTCCCGTCCCGTCTGGGTCGCACGCCGGCATGGTGGTCAAACGAGTGCACTCGAATCATCTCCCTCCTTGTCAATAATGATTCCACGGATTTAAAAAGCCCGCAACAATTAAAGCATATCTTTTTTCGCATCAGTTAGCTGCCTTAATTACGGCCGGCTGCATGCAGGCACTCAGAATCGCTCGCAGGCAGTACGCGAAGCAGCATGCAATGAGTCGCAGCCGAGGGCACGCATGCAGCCACTTTAATCGCTGGACTTAATTAGGCTTAAACTTATGCATGTCATTAATTATTGCCATGCCTTGGTCTTGCTGCTTTGCTCACGGAACTAATAAACCCGGACGGAGGGAGTACCTTGGTTGGTGAGAGGTTTGAATTAAGCCCTGCAAACCGGAAAGGAGGTACTAGTACGCGCGTGATCGACTATTTATTCGTGTAGGATCGAGTAGGTCATTTCTTGAATTGAGCCCTGCAAACCGGAAAGGAGGTAGTATGTGCATGATCCGCTATTTATCAGTGTAGGATCGATAGTGTAGCTTGTCAGTTTCTTCAGAGGTAGGCATTTTTATCCGTGTAGGATCGATAGTGTATCTTGTCAGTTTCTTTAGAGGTAGGCATTTTTATTCAAAAAACTGCCACTTCGCATCTTGCGTCGCAAATAAAACTGCCAGGAGCGCATTTGTAGGCTAGCTAGTGATCGATCAGTAACTTGTAAACACTGAGCGAACAGAAATAAGTAACTGTTGATGCATCACAGTGATCCACAGATCATATACAAATATCTAGCTCCAAAAGCAAAGATCAGCCACTTTGGATCTTGCGTTGCAACTAAAACTAACTAGTACGATTCCCATACATAAGATCAACATGTTAATGCATCTCAATGATTCACAGATCATATACAAATATGGAGCTCCAAAACCAAAGATCTAGAAAAAAACTATTCTTCCTACTAACATGGATGCTTCTCTTGGCCAACATTCAAGATGCATCGAAAAGACAAATTTGTTTGTGAAGTCTACAATTCCACTTGCAAACGTAAGTGGTTTCACCAACAATGGAACCATGAGAATGAACCACACATGATGGAGGAACATCCTTTGCAATATGATTTGGTCTTCTCTCGATCACACCATGAGAGTATTTTGAATACAAACTTTAACTTAGGCAAAATGATGCCCATTGTATAATCATACCAAAGCAATGAAGCACCTAGTGTTGGCGATAAATAGTACAATACAACTTTTCTGCAGTCCAAGAAGTGACTATCCAATCTTTGTCACTATATTCAAATGGCACTGCATGCAGTGACTATACTATTCTCTTGTGCAGTTCAACCAAAATAGCAACGGGCAGACATGTCTGTGTGCACAAATATCAAGCAGCTAGTAAAAACATACCACACCATGTTCGCAGTGATGGAAGAGGTGAAATCGATACAACCGAAATTGAGCATCCAATCATTGAATCCTGTCCTGCACCTCCAATGTAGGTCCACCCTGCCAATAAATTCACATGCCCACTAGTTTTACTATCTAATGACAGTGCAAAAAGAGTAGCAAGATAGTAGCAAACCATGTACCTTTGTAATGAACAACTCATAGTGCCACCAATTGGATATAAAGGTTTGGAAAAAAACATGCTCCTAATGTTGAACTAGTTGGACTTTTTGTGCAGTTCCACTAAAATCGAGCATCCCTATTTGCATAGATATTGAAAGTGTGATTACTATAAAAGTGGCACTAGTTGAAGCATAGACTCACAAATATAAGCATTCCAATTTCTTAATGGGAAAAGGTAGCAAGACTGTTTCTAACCACCTGTTTGAAGGAATAAATAAAGCAACAATGGGTGATGTCGGGGAAAGGCGTACATAGTTTTTTCTGAAAAACTGAGCCATTCCTAACCTTTCCTCTTCTTTTAAGCAAATTTTGTGCAGTTCTACTAAAATAAAATGCCATCACCGCCATGACAATTCAGTGACACTATACAAAAGGAAATGACTTAACATTACATCATGATGTCAGGTATGTAGTCGACAGGCATTAGAGACAAACATATATACCTCCTTCGATAACATAATGAACATTAATTTTAACAAAGGTGTGACTAGCTTTACCGGATAATTTGAGTGAACTCTACACCCTCTGTTTCCTTAATATAAGACGCTTTTCTTGGTTCAATTTAAAGTACCCAAACGTCTAGTATTTAGAAAAACAGGTAGTAGTTTTCTTGAGCACATATCCGGGAAAGCTTGCGGACTTTATTTATGTCCATACACTAATGCAACACCATTCGAATACTACAAATCTACACTAATCCAGTGGCTAGTGCAACAAAGAGAGTAGTTAGTTTATTACGTAGTACAAGATACAATGGTTTCTTGAACATATTTCAATAAAATCTAGCCCTGGAAGGTTTCTATAAGAATTAACAATACAAAATGTAAAGGTAACAAGTTTCAAAGATTCAGATACTAGTACGTGCATGAGCATTAAACCAAATACAAAAGTCTGAAGGTAACTAGCATTATTAACTAATAACAGTATAAAAAAATTGCAAACCATGTACCTCCAAGGTAAATATCATTTCGAAATCGGGGGGGCCTCAAAAATTGCTATCCCAATCTTGATAATCGATCAAACATAGAAACTTGATCGAACGAATCAAGAGAACAGCCGGAGGAGGAGGTGCCCACTCTTGACCTTTCCTCTTGTCTTCATAATTGTCTGTGCAGTTTAACCAAAATAAAATGACATCAACGCCTTTGCATTTTGGTGACACTGTACAAAAAAATTAACTTATCTCATGAAAGTGAGGTATGTAATCTATAAGCATTAACAGTGCAAAAAATCTGAAGGTAGTAACAAGTTTCATCGTTGGTATACTGGCTGTGCAACATCATTAGAATGCATTAGCTGAAAAATCTTTAATACATCCACAATCAACAGCTAACCCTAAAATAATCCAGTGACATTAAATGGCATTTCTTAAATTTATCGGTGGCATTAGACTGAGTGCGGCATTAGTTAAACATGGCATCACTTTAGCAGTAGCATTGCTTGACTTGACCGCTGGCATTATACTAACAAAGAAAAAGTGGCAATAAGAGCATGGGAGGCCCATTCGGACAAGGCGCACCAAGACGATGTACCTCCATGGACGCAGAGTGGTGAGGGAGGTATGGTTGCCCAGAGCAACAAATATCCAGGCAGCATATGTGGATTACGTCCCATTTTTTCTCTCTTTAGACACATTTTTCCTATGTGAGGACAACAAACCAATCGACTTGGTCATTCTCTATTGCGTTGTCATGCCTTTCTACCCTTCTTCAACCAAGAGACACGAGACTCGTTCCTTAGCTACTGATTTCCCCCTTTTCAACCTAGATGCGGGTTCGATGCCTACTCTCTTGGACAGTAAAGTCTCCCTTCCTTTCCTTATTCTACCCAGACATGGATTAGTCTGCATGAAGTAGGGTTTCCTTTAATAGTCCAACTTATGGTTTTCGTCTGCGTGGCTAGCAGAGCAGAGGATAGCAAATTGGGAAGATGGTGTAGTGGAAAAAGACCCACATGCAACGACATGGCAGATGGGGCAATAGAACAAGGCTATGGTTCGAAAAGAGGTAGCATACCTGAGGGTCGGCGGGAAGTGGCTTCGTGGTCGCCGCCCTCCGCTGACACGCCACGGCAGCGAAGCTTGGGGACAGAGGACATCCATGGGCGCTAGGTCTGAGAGGACGGCCTTGTCGTCAGTGCGTGACCTCGCTCGCCGATGACGAGTGCGTCAACGCTGCACGTCCTTTTCTTCCCCGGCGGATCTGTGACCACCGGTGAGGAGGGAGAGAGGGGCCATCTTTTTTAGATCTGGAGAGAGGGTGGTAGTGTGAGAAGCAAGTGGGCAGCCCTTGGCAAGAAAGCGCTGAAGCTCCAGCCTATATATCTTTTTATACTACTAGTAATCGGAGGTGGACTAGTGGTAGAGTGGTTTATATTTTCTCTGCAGACAAGACCAGTTAGTCGTGCTTCAAAACTGAAAGACACGCCATTAAAAAATAAAGGTCGATAACAAATGCGGCACCTTGGGCCAACGCGCCAGATCGCATTTTGCACGAGAAATTACACACCATGTTTCGTTGACATGTGGTCCTGCTCCAACATATCGGTGAGACGACAATGAGTAGTAGGAGTATTTCCGAACGGACGTGTAGGCCGGGCGCCTCTTCGCGGAACCGTGGCAAACCGGCAATCGCCCACCATCTCTTCGCCTTTCCTCTCGATTTGGAACTGTCAGACGCTCTTCCTCTCCCTCCTCCATTTTCCTTCAGCCCTTCACCCTTTCTTCTCGCCATTGTTCGATCGTCTTCTCCATGGAGGAACAGCCGTAAACGACCTCGTTATTCTTGCCCCGATCCGAAAGATGACGTGGTGGAGGAACTCATTGATCGGTGCGACGTCATCACCTCGGCTAGCATGGCAGGTTCGTTTCAAGCCCATTCTCGACTCAACTAATAACATCATTACAAGGAACCCAAGAGTCAAAGAGCGGTTTGATCTCCCTATCTTCTTCGTTGTGACCACGATGATCGGGCGCCACACGACGGAGGCCTCGCCTGCAAGTTGATGCCGCTTGATAATAATATCGTATGATGTTAAGATGCCATCGCTTGAGGGCAAGGCTTGGGCAAAGCGCAAATGGAGATTGGGTTGTTTACATTGGGTCCAAGCTGAGTGGGAACTTGTGAATGTGTACACTCGTGACCGGGTTCCACTTCCAAAAATCTCAGCAGATCGCTTTCGGTGGTTGAGCACACCGGTATTATACGCACGCTCAAATACAATCATGGTGACTGTCTTCTACGGAAGATAGCAATTTGTCGAGTTCCCAACCGCTCTTGGAATTACAACAACTATGAAGTTGTTGCTATCTTCGACAAGCTTGTTGCCGTCCTTGGTGGTTTGACTCGATGGATATTGCTCGAAAATCAGCTTCTGTACACGGATGAGTAATGTGATGCAATTCAATACGAGGGCCTTGTGTTTGCTGCCACCACTCGTGGCACTATTTTTGCATGGCATCCTCGTAGTTTCGGTACGTTTGTCTTCCACCGTAATTATAATTGTTTCATCCACATGCATGCAGGTTAGAAAGTTTCCCTTTACTAGTTAACCTTCTTCTTGTGTTTCCAAGGTCCTGTGAACATTCCACCACCTATACTTGAAACTTTTTATAACCAAGGGGGAGATGACGATGGTGATGATCACGAGCATGAGGACGAGCAGCGCCCATATACTCTTTTGTCACCGGCAACAAATTCCGATGGATCACCTCTTCTTGTGCGTATACAGCCCACTGATGATGTTACTGCTAAGGAAGCAGGTGTAGTCTCCCATGGTCGCACTCTCCGGACCTATTCCAACACCCGTTGCATGGTATTCAGGATGGATACTAGTGTGCTAGCGCCAACTCCTTCTCCCTGGTACATAATTGATAGTCTTGGAGAAAACTCGCTCTTCCTTGGACAAAACTATCCAATGATGGTGAAAGGCGATCCAACTGCTGTTGACACAACGTTACTACCATTTATGAGAAGCAACTGTGTCTATACCTCGGACATTTGGGTGGTTCCCTACCCTGGTACGGATATAGTAGGCCGCTTCAGCCTGGATGATCGATCCCGCGTTGGTCTCCGGATCAACAATGGATGGCCCGTCCCAGAGAACCACTCGTGGTTCAAAGCAAGCGTTTCCAACGCCGAGGAATGGTTGAGTTGAAGTTCATTTCATTGCTTGTTATTTGTTGTGTGGTGAAAACTTTAGTATTTATAATGTATCCTCGTTGTCGATGTGGGTTGATGACCTGTTGTATGTAATAAAATGATATGCCTATGATAAACTTACTAAATTTATGAATGGCTTTCGAGTCGCTTCTCTGAGTGAGTGGTGCGACGAGGTAAAAAAATATTTTTCGAATACATAATTGTACGTGCATGGCAACAGGTTATTGGATGAGGCCAATCAACAATAGTAGTACACTATTTGTACTAGCTTCACATGCTTCGCGCGTCGGGCGGGTGTTTTTACTGTAGCCATATGTTAATGTGTTCACTGTATGTTGGGGATATTACTACTGAGCGTAAACCGGCCAGGACAGGCCGGGTTAACTTCATTAGTATTTGAGAATGTTAGAAGCCCATGAAGGCAGATAGGAATGTTAGATATGGGCCCATGGCCTAGAACCGGTTTAAGGCCTGCAACCGTGAATCGACATTGGTATGTAACTTGTATGGTAAGATAGAAAGAGCAGAGACCGAACCAGACACGTTTATGAGCCGGTCTCGGCACTCTGTAAACCGACGGGTGTCACCCATGTATAAAAGGGGACGACCCGGCGGCGGATATGGAGAAGAGACAACAACCCGAGACTCAGGCAAAGCGTGTTCGCTCCCTGGTCCATCACAACTATACGTAGGCTTTTACCTTCATCGTAAGGGGCCGAACTAGTATAAACTCGCTTGCTTCCCTTGTCCGCTTTAACCCCTTTAAGCTAACCCGTAGCGATGGCTCCACGACTAAGTCCTTTCACAAGGACATCCGCCGTGACAAAACCACAACAGTTGGCGCCCACCGTGGGGCTATCGCACGATGGTTTCAAGTTATTGGAGGGAAACTTCGAAGGACTCAAGGGTTACGCTGTGGGCCGGATGACCAAGAGTCATCGCGGCAAACTCTACATCGACGATGCAGGATGGGGCCCTGAGGCCGGCTCAATTGAGTACGGGTACCGGGTCCCCTTTGGTGGCATCCACGTTTTCATTGGCAAGATCGGCGAACCGGGCCCTGAGCCGGACATCTGCACCGACCTCGTCGAGACGGCTCAGCGTGCGCGATCTGCCCGGGTCAAACCTGCCATGAAGCGTGCCTTCGTGGGAGTCATCCGTGAAGGAGAGTACGAGGACAGATCAGAATCTAGTGGTGAGACCGTTGTTTATTCCGACGACGAGTCATCGACCGGGGAGACCAAGTCGTTATATCAGCTACAAGATGGCCGGATTGGAGGCTGTTCCGATGGCTACTTTATTCCGGACCCCTCTGATCTGCCACACCGGGTTGGAATCTTCATTGCCGGTACACATCCGCGCTCCACTCTTCAACCGCAGCAGCAGCCGTCGGGCAGAGGCCTCGGCGCCGCCGCTCAGTCTTATCTGATCTATTTGATGTGTTGGCAACACTAATGGCAGAGGCTAACCCGGCTGATCAGGATGCGCACAATGCGGAAATCGCGAAAGTAAGGGATCAGATTACCCAGGCCAAGGCTGATTTGGCAGCTGAGGAGGCCAGGATGGCCGCGGAGCGGGCCGCTTTAGATGCACAGGCTTACCGGCTTATGCTGCATCAGAATGCATCGCACAAAGTCCTAAAGAGAAGACACCGGTCTCGCCTGCCTCCGGTTTATGATGCTAGGAACCTCTTTAACACCCCAGGAGCAGGGACCAGCAACCCGCCGGTAGTAAACCGGGCGGAGGCACCTCGGGCGGGGGCGCCGGTTCAACCCTGTTTGATGGGTCCGCCTTGACATCACAACAACGTGACGCAGCCTGTTCCAATACCACCGGGTTATTACTCTACTCCAATAGACAATCTTGTTGCTGCCGCTTCACGGCTGGAAGCTATCCCAACTAAAGGCGATTCTCCGGCGGCAATCGAGATGCGTCGGGTTAAAGAGCTTCTTTGGACAGCCTTGGTGCAACAGGAGGCTTATTCATACAGCCGTGATCAGATTCATTCCACTCCCCGTCCAAGCCGAATTTATAGCAGGCGTATGGATGAACCGGCCGTGTCAAGCAATGTGGGGAACCATGAACCACCCCGTGTCCACAACCTGGTAGGAGGTGCCGGTGATGCTCAGGAAGTGGTGCACCGGGCTCGCGCGCGCAGGGAGGCCGAGTTAGCAGCACAACATGAAGCACGTCAGCCTACTCCGGTTCGTCCAACCACGGTGAGAGAGTCAGGAGTTACCTCTAACTCTTGGGGGGTGCCGTGTCTCGTCCCGGTGTTGCGCAACGTACGCCTGCCCAAGGATTTCAAGGGCCCGCGCAAGGTGCCAAATTACACTGCCGATTTACCCCCGGAGACATGGGTTGAAAGCTATGAGATGGCCATGGAGATGCTGGATGTGGATGATGCAGCCTGTGCGAAGTACTTCACCATGATGCTAGAAGGGACGGCTCGCACTTGGTTAAAAAGCCTACCTGCTAATTCTATCAGATCATGGGCCGAGTTGAGAACCCAGTTTATCCAAAATTTTAAAGATACATGCAAGCAGCCCATGTCGATCGTGGAATTAGCTGCCTGTGTACAGGAGGAAGGAGAATTAACAACCCAGTGGGTGCGCCGGGTCTCAGAAATTTTACATTCATTGGACCGCATCAACGCTGGCAGCGCAGTTATAACCTTGGAAGGTAATTGCTGGTTTAAGCCTTTGAAGTTGAAGTCGGGACGGATGAAACGCCATTGCACTGACATGGGGACCCTCATGGCCGCTTTAGTAAAGTATGCTGACTCTGATAGTACCAAGGATCCCGAGTCGGATGATGATAAGACAGGGAAGGGGAAGAAGAGCAGCACTGCCAAGGGGCAGCACCACAGCCCAACGGGTCATGGAAACGGCGGAAAACTTAAAGCGGACCACGGCATGGACTTTGTGGCCAATGCCAGTGCGTAGGATAAGGGCCAACGGCGCAAGGGTAAGCCGCCCCGGCGCAATGGGGCACCTAACCCTAACTCGGACCGTCTGTCTTACCTATTGAACCAGCTGCCTCAAACATGGGACGAAGGAGATGCCGGCCACGCACCTCTGGAAGGACTGCTATATCATGCAAGAGTTCAAAAATTCTAATGATTTCCGCTATGATCACGGACCGGGTGACGGTTCAGGCCCCGGGTCTCATGGGCCGGGTTATGGCGGAGGAAATTCCGGTTCAGGTTTCCATAGTAATCAGGGCGGGCATACAAATCAAGGAAATCAGGGCAACCAAGGAGGTTACAATAGTCAGCAACAGCAGTCGGGTTACCAGAGCAATCCAAAGCAGTTGAATAGTGGGCAATATCATGTCTTGACCACTAGCTTGGACAAGCGGGACCAGAAGCTTCATAGGAGGGTGGTGAGGTCCTTTGAACCGGCGGTGCCCCGTTATTTACGGTGGTCTCAGCAGCCAATTGTATGGAGCAGGGAGGATCATCCACCCCGGGTTGACAATCCGGGTCAGTTGGCGTTGGTGGTGGCACCTCAGGTAGGAGGTTACAAGTTCACAAAGGTACTCATGGACGGAGGAAACAGTATCAATATCCTATATTATGAAACTTTCCGTCGCATGGGGTTAACAGATAAAAATCTTAGACCATCCAGTACGGTGTTCCATGGTGTGGTGCCTGGTAAATCAGCATATCCTGTTGGCAAGATAGCTCTGGAGGTGGCTTTTGGGGATGAGCATGACTCAAGATCAGAAACCTTAACCTTTAAATTGGTGAAAATCAGAAGACCCTATCACGCCCTGTTTGGACGGCCGGCTTATGCTAAGTTTATGGCACGGCCTTGTTATGTCTATCTTCAACTCAAGATGCCGGGTCACAAGGGAACTATAACTGTCCATGGGAGCCGCAAGATCGCCCGGAGTGTGAAGAAGGTGATGCGGCTTATGCTGAGTCAGTTTGTGCTGCAGAGGAGTTGAAGTTTTACAAGGATAATGTTGATCCGGTAGATATGACTCCGTTGAAGAAGCCAACTACCGAGCAGGACCCGGCCCTGAAGTTCAAATCGGCTGCTGTGACTAAGCTTGTTGACTTCGTACCTGGCGATTCGTCCAAGCAGTTCAACATCATCACAAACTTGGACGCGAAATAGGAAAGCGCGCTCATCGAGTTCATCCGCGAGAATTGGGACATCTTTGCGTGGAAGCCTCCAGACATGCCAGGTGTACCGAGAGAACTCGCTGAGCACACTCTTAATGTGGATCCTAAGTACAAACCGGTGAAGTAGTTTCTCCGCCGGTTCAATGAAGAAAGACGCAAAGCTATTGGAGAAGAAGTAGCCACGCTCTTGGCGGCTGGGTTTATCGTGCAAATTTTCCATCCTGAATGGTTGGCTAATCCGGTACTGGTCCTTAAGAAGAATGGCACATGGCGTATGTGTGTAGATTACATAGATCTCAACAAAGCTTGCCCAACAGATCCTTTTGCCCTTCCCCGTATTGATCAGATTATTGATGCTATGGCGGGTTGCGAGCGTTTAAGCTTTCTGGATGCGTATTCCGGTTATCATTAGATCAAGATGGCAGTTAAGGACCAGGAGAAGATGGCCTTTATAGCCCCCTTTGGAGCCTTCTGCTATGTATCTATGCCCTTTGGGCTCAAGAGTGCCCAGGCGACTTATCAACAGTGTGCGTAATTGTCTTCATAAGAAAATCGGCCGTAATGTTCATGCCTATGTGGATGATATTGTGGTCAAGTCAAGGAAGAAGGAGACTCCGGTTGATGACTTGAAGGAAACCTTTGATAACCTGCGGACTTACAAGATGATGCTCAATCCGGCCAAGTGCGTTTTTGGTGTACCGGCAGGCAAGTTATTGGGTTTTCTGGTGTCTAACAGGGGCATTGAGGCTAATCCGGAAAAGATCACAGCTATCACCTCCTTGGCTAAACCGAAGTGCATCAATGATGTTCAACGCTTGGCAGGCCGGATTGCCGCTTTGAGCCGGTTTATCAGCCGCCTTGGTGAGAAGGCGATTCCTTTGTATTAGATGCTGAAGAAAACGGACAACTTCGTCTGGAGTGACGCCGCGAATGAAGCATTTGAGGATTTAAAGCGGCAGCTAGCTAATCTGCATGTTCTTGCTTCTCCGATTGACAAGGAACCATTGTTGTTATATGTGGCAGCTAATGCTCGGGCAGTCAGCGTAGCTATTGTGGTGGAGCGCAAGGAGGCAGGCAAAGAATATCCGGTTCAACATCCGGTTTACTATATCAGCGAGGTACTTATTGAGTCCAAGCAAAGGTACCCGCATTGGCAGAAGCTGGTATATGGAGTTTTCATGGAAAGCCGGAAGCTTAAATAGTATTTCCAAGGTCATCCCATCACGGTGGTTAGCTCTGCTCCTTTGGGAGATATAGTCCACAACAAGGAAGCAACTGGCCGGATTGCCAAGTGGGCCATAGAACTTGGGCCTCATGGATTGAAATATGTACCTCGGACGGCAGTAAAATCTCAAGCACTTGTGGATTTCATCAATGACTGGACAAAACTATAAGCACCTGAGGAGAAGCCGGATAACACCTATTGGACTATTCACTTTGATGGGTCCAGACAATTGGAAGGCTCGGGGGCTGGAGTCGTATTAACTTCCCCACGAGGTGATAAGCTCTATTATGTTCTCCGCTTAATGTTCCCGTGTACTAACAATGCAGCTGAGTATAAAGCTTTACTCCATGGTCTTCGGATGGCTAAGAAGATGAATCTAAGCCGAGTTAAGTGCTTCGGTGACTCGGACCTGGTGGCTCAACAAGTGTCTGGCACTTGGGATTCCAAGGACCCGCTCATGGCAGCATATCGTCGTGAGGTGGATATTGTTGCGGGTCACTTCAAACGCTATCAGGTGGATCACGTGAACCGACGGAAGAACGAAGCAGCGGACGCTTTGAGCCGATTGGGTTCTCAGCGTAAACCGGTCCCACCTAATGTCTTCTTGGATGTTTTGCATAATCCGTCTGTCAAACTCCCTGGTGAAGAGGATTTGGCTATTCCTGATCCGGAAGCTCAATTGGTGGCGACTCTTCATGTCATCCCAGATTGGACGATTCCTTATCTCGCGTACATGAACCGGGGCGAGTTACTAGAAGATGAGACTCTAGCCAGATAGATAATCCGGCGGTCCAAGTCCATGACCATTATCAATGGACAGTTGCATCATTGTAGTGTGTCAGGGGCGTTTCAACGCTGTGTGTCTCCTGAGGAAAGGCTGTGAAATTTTGCGTGAAATCCACGAAGGAGATTGTGGTCACCATGCCGGTTCAAAATCTTTGGTGGCCAAGGCGTTTCGTCACGGTTTCTATTGGTTAACTGCTCATGCTGATGCAGAGGACTTGGTCAGATGATGTGATGGCTGTCAGAAGTTCTCAAGACGTGCTCATGTGCCGGCTCAAGAATTGAGGATGATTCCAATTACTTGGCCGTTTGCAACTTGGGGGCTGGATATGGTTGGGCCTTTCAAGCAATCCAAAGACAAGAAGACCCACCTGCTGGTGGCGGTTGACAAGTTCACAAAGTGGGTAGAGGCTGAGCCCGTTAGCAAGTGTGATGCGGCCACGACAGTTCAATGCATCAAAAAGGTGATTTTTCTGGTTTGGCTTTCCACATAGCATTATCACTGACAATGGTACCAACCTGTCCAAGGGTGCCATGAAGGAGTTCTGTCATCGTGAGCACATCCGGCTTGATGTATCATCAGTGGCTCACCCACAATCCAATGATCAAGCAGAGAGGGCCAATCAAGAAATTTTGAGAGGCATAAAACCTCGGCTTATGGTTCCCCTGCAGCGGACGCTGGGTTATTGGGTTGAGGAGTTGCCTTCAGTATTGTGGAGCATCAACACCACGCCCAATAGGTTGACAGGATACACACCGTTCTTCATGGTTTATGGAGCGGAGGCGGTTCTTCCTAGTGACATCCGTCATGACTCGCCTCATGTGGCGGCATATGTTGAGGCGGACAACAAGAAGGCGCGGCAAGAAGTTCTTGATCTGTTAGATGAAGAGCGTGACATAGCAGCCGCTCGTTCGGCGATTTATCAGCAAGATCTGCGTCGCTATCATAGCCGCTGGGTTAGGACCAGAACCTTTCAAGAGGGAGATTTGGTGCTTCGGATCATCCAGGATCAGATGGATATGCACAAGTTATCCCCACCTTGGGAAGGACCTTTTGTGGTCAGCAAGAATCTGCACAACGGGTCATACTACCTGATCGATGTTCGAGAGCGCAAAGACTCACGTAAATCGGAGGAGGAGACCAATCGGCCATGGACTATTGCTCATCTTCGGCCTTACAATACTTGAGCTATAGGCTCTGCTTTTGTACATATTATGCCTGTGTATATATTATGATTAATATAATAAACCGGAACCTCACCTAAAGCGGGGTATCTGTTGTTTCCTTACATCATGTGTGGTTACATGGAGCTTTCGTTGGTAAAGCGGCGTCCGGTTTACCCCTTGATTTTGGCCTCTCAAAGGCTTTATATTATATCACTTGGGGGCTTGGTCGTATCCGAACCATAGCTACACCTTTTGATAGGCATAATGCCATAGCATCACTTGGGGGCATGGTCGTGTCCGAACCATAGCCACGCCTCTTGATCGGCGCAATGCCATAGCATCACTTGGGAACTTGGTCACGTCTGAACCATGGTTACACCTCTTGATCGGCCTAGTGCCACAACATCACTTGGGGGCTTGGTCGAACCCGAACCATAGCTACACCTCTTGATCGGCGTAATGCCAAAAAGCATCATTTGGGGACCTGACTGACTCGAACCATAGCTACGCCTTTTTGGGGGCTTGGTCATGTCAGACCATGGTAATGCCTCTTGATCGGCTTAAAGCCAAATTTGCAATGGTTTTATCTTTACCTTTGCTTGAATTCTGTTTTTCTTTTTTGATAAACATTATTTTTGTTCCGTTTTCAAACCGACATTGTTAGTCCGGTTCGACTGACGAAACATGGTCCAATCTTAATCCGGAGATTGTTTGCCCGGTTTGATTTTCTATTACCATCCTATTATGGAGTAAACCGGTGTTTATCATAACCCGGAACAATTTACATTGTAAATCAATCTTAATTTAATAGGAGCGGTTTTCTCCTCCACAGTTTGGGTTATCAACCCAGCTACAAGGTTGGTCAGCCAACATCATGCCCGATGGTGGCAGGTATGGTATGTTTCCATATTTGGGTATATATTCCAACCTAAGTTTATCACCCTTGTTTTTGTATATATGGGTATCATGACCCGCCCGGTGGTAAACTGCTAGGGTGTTTTTCGACTTTCCTGACTGCAGAAACAGTTGGGATAAATATGAATCAAACAAGCATCAGTTGAAGGTAAATATGCACGAAGGCATACCAGACAAAGTATATCAACTAGCTTATTACAAGGCGTTCCAGTGCCCAAAAGGATTATTGTTTTTTATCAACTGCATGTCACGGCATGCAGTGGTTTAAACCGGCCTCCAGTTCATGCTTGGTCACCGGCTTGACCGGACGGTTGCGGATCATCTTGTGCCGGTTCAGCATCTTCCTCCCTACCCAGTGGCTGGAAATCAACAGTTGCCCAGTCTATTCCAGTTAACGCTTGAAACACAGCTTCATCATTGATCAGCAGTGACGGTTCAATATCAGGAGCGTAAGTATGCTTACGGATTGGCGGTATAAGGTTCTCAGCCTCAGGAATTGGTGCAGCAACTCGCTTGTTTTGATTGTCATATTAGGCTTGATAGTGGGATAGATCCGCCTCTTCAACTAATTGGAATGCCAGAGGGCGCACTTCCCGGTTTATGGCTCGAAGATCCTCTTCATCAAATTCTGTCCCGTCTTCCTTCAAGCTGGGATAGCCTTGGGCTGCTTCAACAGGATCAAAGTCAGGCACCCAGGTTTTGGCCCGGATTAGGGCGGCCAAAGCACCCGTTCTAGCAGCAGATTTCTTCAGCTCCTCAACCCGGGCAGGGAGCATAGACAACCTTATAAGGGTATCTTGGATCAAGTTGGGCGGTAGATTGTTGTGGGAAGCAGTGATGATCCGTTGTGCACCAGTGTACAGTTGCTCTATCAAAGTATAGGCAACCTTTAACTTCTTCCGCACATCAGTTCCCAAGTGGCCTATATGAGTTCCTGTATCATTGCAAGGGTTAGTAAACCGGCGGCTATATAACAAGATCCGTTCAACTTGGAGAACAAGGATACTTACCAAATACAGCTGCAGTCATGGCATGCACCTGACGCTTCACGCTGGTCAATACATCAACCACCGGTTTAAGAGCGGCTTCTGCTTTTTCAGCTCTTTGCGCTAAAGCGGCTTTCTCAATTGCCCAATCCGCCCGCTCTTTGTTGAAGCCCTCTTTAAGTTTCTCCATAGCGCCTAAAGCGCTGGTCAGCTCTGCCTTTGCCTTGGAAGTTTCATCTTGTTGCAATTTAAGATTTCTTGAAGGTCAGCAGTTTGACTCTCCTTTTTGCTCAGCTCAGCCTACAAAGAGACAGTCATCTGGTTAGGTAACAGTAAATACTTGAAGTACCAAGCCCATAACGAGTTATGCCCTTGGCACTTGGGGGCTAATGCCTATTTGCTCTATCAGACAATTTTCAAAGTCCCAAAGCTCAATACAAGTATTCAACTTGGCACTTGAGGGCTAATGGTTGTTTATTCAATGACTATTGTTACAGGATTTTTTCTTCTATAGAAGTCCCGGTTTAACTTTATAAAGTTGAATCGGCCCTTGGGGGCTACGTAAGCAAAGTTCAGATGAATGGACGATCCAATTGAAAACCAACTAAAGTCCCGGTTTAAATTGACATCTTAAACCGTCACTTGGGGGCTATTGGAATTAATAAAGCTACGAAGTAATACAATGAGTGAAGCATATAGGAAATTACCTCATATTTTTCCTTCATCATTTTTACTAGACTGGCTTCATAGTCGCGGCTGGTGTACAGCCGGTTCAGATAGCCGGAATGGAGATCTTCAGCATCCAGAGCGGCATATGTTGACAAATCAGCACTCCATTCGCTTTTGCCAACCGTAGAGAATTCCTGTTTGGCAGTATGTTTTGACAAAGCAACAGGATTACCCGGTTCAGAACGGCCAACACAAGTAATAAGGATGTCATCATCTTTTTCTTTTTCGGTTTGTACTGGGGTCGCCGGTTTGTCAGCAGTTTTGGTTGGACTAGCCAGTTTATCAGTCCGGATAGGGCTGGTCGGCTGATCAACAGGACCTGTGGTGTCAACCTCTGCTTGTTCAGCAACAAAGTCATGGTCTTGTGGTGGTGGGTCATTCAGCACATCATCAAGATTGGCCTCTTCAGGGTCTGGTATTTTGTCCGGTTCAGCTTCGTTATTTTCCACTACTGCTTTTGTTCAAAGCGAGCCTTTTTGCTTGGTCTGGGCTTGGCTCTGAGAGAAATTAAGAAGTATCAGTACATCATATGTTAAAATAATATGTTAAAGACATAAGACGGAATATGACTTACCCAAGCACGATTTTGAGGGGTGGAAGCTTGGTGGCTAATGACTCGCCGGAGGATGAATGAGAAGTGCCCTGTTAATCAGAATCAGACGGATTAAGAGGTTGACGAAAACAACCCGCTTTAGGGTGTGAAGTGGCAAGAGAATTAGAGACCTCTGAGCGGCGTTTCCGAACCGGACTGTTCGGTAAACCGGCGGAAGTAACTACCTGGCCGCTATGCCGAGTTGTGCGGCGAGCCTCGTGCTGTTGTGTCTTCACAAGAAAGTTTAGGTCCAAATAAGCAAGAGGATGAGAAAATTTAAGTTTCCGGTTTGCCCGACGGATTTTTAGTGAAGGCAAAGGGTTTGAATCGGAGGAAAGGATGATTACCTCTACCGCATCGGCATGACTGACTTCAGCGTCGTCCTGGCAATAATCATCATCAATAGGACGTATGAAAAATAAGCCAAGTGAGTCAGGTTCTACCTCAAAATCTGAGTTACCCACATCATCATCAACCGGTGGATTGGAGGATGCAGTGGTTCTCTTCCGGTTAGCTGGTCTTTTCACAGCTTTGGTCTTTTGGCGAGTTGGCTTCGCCGGTTTGTCTTGCAGAGGTTTCTTGTTCCAGAACGGATCATTGTCCTGCCAAAAAGACATCACATTTTTAGAATACATCAGGACAGAAGCAATTTCAGGTAAAATGAATAGTACGAATCTTACGGCTGGCGGTTTGTTGATGGTGTAGAAAGGGGGAGTCCGGTTTGAGCACAGGTAGCCTCCGGTTCATTCAGCATCTTTTTTACAGCTTCAGTGACTTCGTCATCCGTCAGCTGAATATCAATGTGCCGTTGAGCATCATTCAACTCTCTGGTATATTCACACATCAAACCGGGGCGTTGGCTCAAAGGCAATACGCTCTAGCTTACCCAGCAGCGTGCAAAGTCAACTCCTGTTAAACCGTTGGCCATAAAGGCCCTAAGCGTGGATAGTTGAGGAGCATATTTGCTTCTTTCTTTAGCAGTCAGCCTTTGAGGAAAAGGGTGCGTGTTGCTCAGACGTTCAGGACGGTAACCCGGCAGGGGGTTTTCATCAATTAGAGACGTGTCCTTGCAGTAAAACCAGGTCTGGTTCCAATCTTTGGGGTGACTGTGGAGATTGGCGTGAGGAAAGGAGACTTCCTTCCTTTTCTGAATCGCCATCCCGCCTAGTTCTGTGTTAGGCCCATCTTTGAACTCTGTGCAGCGGTTCAAATGAAAGCAGTCCCTGAATAGCTCTATTGAAGGTTCCTCTTGAAGGTAAACCTCACAAAAACTTGAAAGTGGCAAATGTTGGTAACAGAGTTAGGGCCAATATCTTGTGGGCGCAATTGGAAGTTGGCAAGTACATCCCGGAAGAATTTTGAACCGGGAGGGTTGAAACCCCGGCTTAGGTGATCAGCAAAAATAACAACTTATCCATCTTTGGGAGTAGGAGGACATTCCGGGCCAGGGACCCTCCAGTGAATGACATCTTTCTTGCTTAAGGCACCCGTTTTGACAATATTGTCTAGCTATTCCTCTGTTACTCGAGAAGGGACCCAATTGCATTCATACACTTTTTTGGCCATGGCAATGAAGATCTACAATATAATAATTTCCAGTTTAAGATTCACGTTGGACAGCTATACGATGATACAAGACAAAAGTATATTGTTAAATCGGAGTCAGTACACCAGTGGAGGTGATAAGTGGAAATATATTGGCGGTTCAACAAGGGGACTAATGGTATATACCGGACTATCAACTTTTCTGTATAGTTAAACCGCCTGGTCTAAGCATCGAAGAGTCAAGGTTACAGATGAGTAAGTGAATGAAAACAGGTTTCACAAGATTATGTTGTGGTTTCGGATCTGAGGCATGTCAGAAAAGGGAAATATATTCAACAACTAAGAAGCAGTACCGGACCAATGAACGAAGGCTCGGATAAGATTCACTATTTTGAGATGCGTAAATGGAAACAAAGGCTAAAAGCTATCACTATACAGAGCAGATATTCAGTAGTTTATCAGGATTATCATATGAACAAAGATCTCCTTTGATGAACGCCGAAGAACTTGGGAACCCTAGAACAGATATGTGGCGGAAAGAGCAGAGAACTTACTGGAGCTGAGGAAGAAGCGGAAGAGCACCGCAGGGTTCTGATGCGTTTAGGGTGATGCAGCGGCCAAGGTTGGAGTAGAGACGATGGTCGGAGGTCGACGGCGGCGGCGGAGCTCCATAAGCTGAGCGGCGCAAGGAGAACGGCGTGAAGAGGCACGAAGGGGAAAAAGAAAATGACCCTTCGGTCCTGTTTATAAAGGCAGGAGATAAGTGTCAGGCACGAAAATCAAGGGGCCGCGAATTTGGAAGTGAGGCGCAGCTGTCGCCTCGATTGTTGGAGACCAATTAATGAGGATATATCATAAACAGTTTCTTTATGACAGATGACGTCACGACGGTTTGCCAAGATCCAAAAAGATGACGTCATGGCGGTTTACCAACTTACGAGAAGATATTGAAGACGAAGTTTCTGTTAAGGATTGACATGAACCTGTTCAAATCAATCTGGGGCCTAATGTTGGGGATATTACTACTGAGCGTAAACCGGCCAGGACAGGCCGGGTTAACTTCATCAGTATTTGAGTATTTTAGAAGTCCATGAAGGCAGATAGGAATGTTAGATATGAGCCCATGGCCTAGAACCGGTTTAAGGCCTGCAACCGTGAACCGGCATTGGTATGTAACTTGTATGGTAAGATAGAAAGAGAAGAGATCGAACCAGACACGTTTATGAGCCGGTCTCGGGACTCTGTAAACCGACGGGTGTCACCCATGTATATAAGGGGACGACCCGGCGGCGGATCAGGAGAAGAGACAGCAACTCGAGACTCAGGCAAAGCGTATTCGCTCCCTGGTCATCGAAACCCCATCAATTCCATCACAACTAGACATAGGCTTTTACCTTCACCGTAAGGGGCCGAACTAGTATAAACTCCCTTGCGTCCCTTGTCCGCTTTAACCCCTTTAAGCTAACCCATAGCGATGGCTCCACGACTAAGTCCTTTCACAAGGACATCTGCCATGACAAAACTACGACACTGTACGTAACCAGCACCTCGAATCCTCGATACTATATAGTAGGAGTAAGTAGTAGGAGTAGTAGGGTGGCATGGGCCAGAACAAGCATTCACGTCCATGAGTACGGCACATGCAACCAGTACGACTTCCATCTGACACCATATTATTTCTTGGAGTCCGTGCTAGAGCAATCTCTTCAACCTCGTCGTTTCTCTAACTTCAGCCATCGCACGGCGGGCGAGGTGGAGGTTTGACGATAGTCGGTTTCCTTAACTGCGGTCCCACTTGTAAGGCCAACTCCAACGCACGACCCCAAACGGACCTCTGTTTTGCACGAACTCCAATGATAATTTTTGACTAGAAAAGCAAGACCAAAGAAAACAAGAACCACAAGAATACATTTTGCTACTCCTGTAAGTTGGATTAGTGCCTTCTCGATGCATTCATTGTTTATCTGCGGAGGCTCGATCTTGCGTGCTTCTTTCTTCTTCGAGTGTAAAGAAGTAGACGTTGCTTCCTCGCATCTAGTCTCATGTCTAGCCTCTATTCGAGTAGGAGTATCAACAAGTGCACTAATCTCATCTCTAGCCTCTATGCTAGCTAAAAGTGATAGAACATCTACTAAATTGCGCTCTATCAATATATGGATGTACTCTTCTTCGCAATACAATAACTTGCATCCATTCTACTCCCTCCGTTGCACAATACATGCCTTCTATTTTTCAAAATATATATGTATCTAGACATGTTTTAGTATATAGGTACATCCATTTTTGGACAAATGGAAGTCAAGTATTTTGGAACGGAGGGAGTACACAATAAATTTTTTAAGTTAGCACAACTAGTCTAATCCGAGAGCACTACCGAAGACTTGGTCGGGTTCTTCCTCCTTTTGCCGACACGTGGGACATCCAGCATCCAGGTCGTGTCATGAAAGAAAATAGAGTGGTAGTTGAAGCCACGAGATGTGCATCTTGGGTTAAATTGTAAATAGAATCTTACTACTCTTGAGTAACTCCAAAAGCGGCCACCGAAGATCTTTATTGGATTTGTTTTTCATCACCAGCACGTCGAGGTGAAAGATGAGCAGGTTCGATGGGTCCGTTTGCGTTTTCACTGACATGTGGGACCGCATGTGAGCAAACAGATGATGGGCTCCAAGGCTCACCGGGCCGGTGAGAAGAGAGATAGAGGAGGGCTGAGCACGGATCGCAGGAAATTTGTTCTACGTACCTCGATATAGGCTTGATATAGTGGGGTGGCATGGGCCATAACTAGCATTCACGTCTAGCAAGACGCGGCACACGCCACCCATACGAGTCCCATCCGACACCAATTTTCTTGGAGTCCGTGCTACAGCCATCTCTTCTCCCTCCTGTTTTCTCAGCCATCGCGCGGTGGGCGGGGTGGGGTTTTGTCGATAGTCGATTTGCTCAACTTCGGTCCCACTTGTAAGTGAAAATGCAACACCGCACGCATTCCCGCTTGAGCGGCGTGCCGGACCAACCGTGTGGGGGTGCGACGCAAACGCGGCAGGCTTTTCCTTTTGAACTCGTAACTTGTAAAATTTGGTTCTGCTCCATGGCGCGACGGATAGATAGAAAATAATGATTTTTCCTAGAGTAATGAGAAGTTTGTTCTGGCGCCGTTCATGCATGGGGCGCGTCGGCTGGAGGCTTACGTCAAAGTCGTCTGCGAGCTTCTTGATGACGGTGAACTTATCGAGGAAACCGATGAGGACCTCGTCGAACAAGGAGACGAAGTTGTCGTCCAAGAGGCCCCTCGCCCTGGCGGCCTCAACCAATACTACCAGGAGACGTTCCTCGGTGCCGGGCCACAGGCCGGCGTCGTGGACCATCTGGCACAGCCGGCTGATGCTCGCGCTCAGCGCCTCCATGGGTCTAGCTTAGCTTATAGTCAACTGATCTTGCAATTCGAGTGATCACTCTTGCCCTTGGTTAGCGTGCGTAGGTGCGTAGGATTTCGTACTACTCCTCGGCCCTCTACTGCACCTGCCTTTGGCTGTATGATAGACGGGCCAGCCACCCCCTGGGCCCATGTGTCATTCACCCAAAGGAAGTTGCCGTAAGTCAATGAAGCTGCGTCCCCCTCCGTGCCGGTGCAGTATAGTCATCTCACCGAACCTCTAGTTGGGGCCAAACGAGAGAAGTTTCATGTTTACTGGTTTATTGGTGCCCTTTGCATTTTGCGCCAAGTTTTGACCTTTGATCTAACTAATAAAATGTTAATGCATGTAAACAAAAATGTTGTGTAAGTCACCCACGAAAACCAACTAATCCCCAAACACTTAGGCACGGTGCATTAACTCCCTCCTTGTTTCTTATTTCGTGACATATCAACCAATGAGAGATGTGGGCCGTGCATGCTTTCAATGACTTGAGACTACCAAACATGACATGCAGTGTTTCGTTCATTGCATGTAATCCTATTAGTACTCTAGTTAGCAAAAAAACATTAAGTTCTCTCGCCGATAGGAATAAAACACCATGTATTTATTTACAGAGCGAGTAGTACTAGATATTGCTAGTCAAATACTAAAATCCAGATGGACGTGGTAGTACTCGTAAATCCAGACAGTGGTGCTACTAGTACTAGTAGTAGTACTACCAATGTAGTAGTAGGAGTACTAGCACTATACTACCCGTTGGTCAAATTATTACGTCTGCTCCTCACGGTGAAGTGACAAGACCTGCTTGGAGATGACACTGAGTATAGGCGCCGTGTTCGGCATACCATAGTCAGCCTCACCGTCTGCAGTCACTATCATAATGGCTGTAGAGCTAGTCTGCTTACAACTAGCCCTGTTCGACATAATTTCCCGTGCGTAGATGCCCGTGCATTGCACGAAACACCAAGATTGGGGGTGGACGGCTCCGGCAACGGCCATCGCGCCAAATTTTTCCACGGCCTTGGAACAAATGCTGATTGTGAGAGACAAGGAGTTGTTTGTAAATAGGGAACAAGTGCGGCCATCTTTTTGCAAAAATGGAGAAGCTTGGTTTGTATGCGTCAGATCTAGATCCGACCGCTATTGGTGAAAGATGGGAGGTACAACATCATCACCAACTCAGGACCTGTTTGATTCGCAGGATTTGGAAAACGCAGGAATAGGACACGGCAATATTACAAGTTTCAAACTGATATTACAAATGTTAGGAGTAATGTTGCACCTACGAAGAGGGAATTACTTGGAAGTTTACGTAAGAACTTTCGTTACTTTAGGTGGATGCAGCATTATCGTACAAACTAAAATCCACCGCCTTGACAAGTTACTAATGGGCAAATAAGTTTTCGAGTCTCTGTCCACTTGATGTTTCAAAAACAAATCCAGCTTCTGCGGAGACTTTGTCATTTAGGCTTAGACGCTTGCGGTGATCAGCACGCCATTCATTGTTGCGCCAGAGAACGCCAAACCTCATTACCTTGAGCACACTTGCCTCCAGAAAAAAGAACCTAGCCAATTTAATCTCAGATGTGCTGCCTCGGTAGTCGATCAAATCAATTTCTGTAAGATGGAGATCAAGGCATTCGATGAGATTGTTATAGTGCAGCACATTTTTCACTTTCGGGTCTTTTTTATCTGCAAAAGAAGAGAACATATTAGAGCAGCTGGCTGCATAAGATTGCCATGTCATCAAGAGGTACCAATATCATTCGCTCATACGATAGGGTTGGCTGGCTAGTGATATTTTTTCACTCTCACTCTCTCTCTCTCTTTCTATTTCCTCTCATTTAACTAGGAGCACGTGAAGAGCTTGGGCATTTGTTGCCTTCCACTATGTGGCCGATACCATATTTCGCAAAAGTATGCCACATAATACGCATCGACGTCAAATCAAAAGATTTTGGCACCGCTCTCGCGATGTGAGAGAGTTGGCACCACAGCACATGCACCCACATGTATAAACAAATCAATCAAACCAACTACACCAGCCTCTCACTCTCCCAAACAAAGTGTTTTTTATTGCTTCAGCCCTCTCTCTCTCCCATGCAGTGTTTTTTCATTGCTTGAGTTAATTTGGCACTGGAGCAAAGTAGGTGATCCAGATCGGGGCACCAGGTGAGCAATGGAGGGGCATCGATGCCAAATGCATCACAAGTGAATTTGGCACATGTTTTGGCCTACATAGCCCACTTTTGTACTCCCTCCATCCCAAAATTCTTGTCTTAAATTTGTCTAAGTACGGATGTATGTAGTTACATTTTAGTGTTAGATACATCCGTATCTAGACAAATGTAAGACAAGAATTTTGGGACAGAGGGAATACTACCTCGTATTTAGTATAAAATTTTGACCATAGATTTACCTAAGAAAATGCCAATGCATGTCACTAAAAATTACACCATTTGAAATTATGTTCAAATACGAATCCAACGATATAGTACTTAGTGACATGCATTAACATTTTGTCAGTTAAATCTATGGTCAAATTTTGATACTACAAAATTGGAAGAGTAAACCAGAACGGAGATAGTACTTGCTCTTAGGGTAACCTTAGAGTTACTGGAGTAGTCTAAGTTACTTTCCACTATGACTAGCCTAGGCTACTATAGTAGTACAGTATAAAAACGACGCAGTGATCACGTGAGAAAAAATACTAAAAACATTTCTTTTCGGTAAAGGCGTAGATGCAGTTTTGAACATCAAGACTTGTCATCGTAATTTGGGAAAATTACGAAAAAATTGAGCTACGTTGTGATTACCGTTTACTTATAGGAAAGAAGTTTCACCTCGATGAGTAGCTTCCCCGTGCACGGAAAGCATCTAAGGAATCCAACAACTTGATCCAGATTGGGGCCGATAGATGTTAGTGCTAAGATCTTCACTGTGCGCATGGACTGGGTCAAGCTTGTGGGAATCATTTTATGGAAGACGGTCGTAAATACATCAAGAAGAAATTTAAAAATGTGAATTCCAAGAAGCCGGAGAAGAAAATGATGATGTACCTGAACGATTACAGATCCAATAAAGAGTTCGGAGAATTTGGCAGACGAGTACACCAACGCTGTCAATTTTGGCGCGTCAATTACCCTGATTTTTGTTGGACCTTCTAGATCCGATACAAGCAATATCTCAAGGAAAGCCGCATTCTCATTGACCATAACGTGGAACAGCTGGAGTGATCTCTTCCCAATTAATGTCTTGTTGCGGGGCCAGCAAGACACATAAATCCATCGGAGATTCGTCGAGGCGATATGGAGGCTAATGAACCCATGGATCTGCTCAAGACGAAGGTACTCGAGCGCAGTACAGCTGCGGAGTAGGTGCTCCATAGCCTTCTTCGAGATGACAATGTCGAAGAGGTCGGTCTGCTTGAGTTGAGGGAGAAGAAGGGTGGGCGCGGCATTAATCTGGGGAAGATAGCAGGAGCTGAAGCCGCGCTTGGCGCAGCTGCTGGCGTGAGGCGGAGCGCGGACGGCGGCAGAGAGTGACATCGCCCAGCCTTCAAAGCTGAGCTCCTCGAGCTGATCTAGGGCGGGGATAAGAACCACTCGTCAAACATGGGTTGGACCTTGCGGTTGGTACCGAACATGCGGATGTCAAGGCGTCTGGCTGGCCCAGGTGCGATGAAAGGATCTTGGAGATCGCGGCCATGCGTTCGCAATCCCGTCCACTGCAGGCAGCTATCGACGGTGAGGTTGAGGGGACGCAGCGCCAGAGGGGCGCCACCACCGGAGAGTAGGGCGGTCCGCACGGCAGATTTGGTGGGGAGGAGGCCGATGATGACGAGCAGCATGTCGTCGGGGAGGCTGTTGATGAAGTCCGGGCTCGCCGGATGCGGTTTTGGCTCGAGCTGTCTCCGCTTGTTGGCTGCCTCGCCGTCCATCTCAACCGACGGCGATGCCGGTGTACACATGTGCTGGTGTGTGTTGTGTGCTGGGTGTGCGTGAGTGCGTCCTTCTATGCATGCCTCCGCGGAGTGGTGAATTGTGCGCTGAAAAGGCCCTTCACGCAAAGAAGTTTGTCCCACGCGCCTCAATTTACTAGCGTGCAAGGGTGCTACCAGTGGTTTCAACTTTGTTTACTTCACCGTGTGTCGGATGGGCCTCTAGTTTACTTATTTTCACCCACCGCCACATGGGCCTGCACACGAAGATCTGTAACACGAAATGACAAGGCAGCATGTGGTTGACCGTCAACTAAACAATATACGGAGCTATACGCCGACACGGAGCGTATAATCCGTCGGTATAGAGAGTTCGAGTGAGAGGGGAGGCCCGTGAGAGATAGCAGAGAGAGAGAAAGAGCTACTCCCTCCGTTTGATAATGTAGTTCCAACATTTTTGTTAAGTCAAACTTTTGAAACTTTGACCAAGTTTATAAAGAAATTACTTATAGCTACAATACCAAAGATAAATGATAGTATGAAGTAAGTACATGTTGTGATGAATCTAATGATCGTTCCAGATGTAAATGTTTTTCTCCACATATACCTGGTGAAACTTTTCTGAGGTTTGACTTTTCAAAACATCCATATGCTTATGGACGTGACAGAGTCCCTAACTAGAGAGAGAGAGAGAGAGAGTGAAAAAAGTGTGTGTGCGTGTGTGAAATAGACATGGACAACAAACGATAAAAGTAGAGAAAAAGCGTGCGTGTCATATGCAAACATATCACACATGCATCTTCGACAACGGAGGCAAGGTGAGGAGATAGTGTGTGGTTGTTTGGAACCGAGAGAGCAAGACCCCTAGCACGTGGTCAAGAGGGGTCTGACAAACAAGGGAGAGAGGTCGAGAGAGACGTACGGAGAAAATGCAGACATGGGGAGGAGAGAGTGTATGTTTGCCATAGAGAGATCCCCTGGAGATCGTGATGGTATTATATGGGTGGGAGATCGCAGAAGATGCCCCGAGAGATATCAAGAAAGACATATGGATGGAAGGAGACAATACGTGTGTTCCTGATGGCTAGTAAGAGATAATCATACTTAGGAGGGGGGAGTGCTTGCGCCTATGGCCCTGTTTGGATACTCTAACTCAGTTAGAGTTTAGAGTTTGATTCAAACCCTGAACTAACCCTGAACTAACTTAAGTAAAGAGGTGTTTGGATGGCAGGGTTAGATGGAGCACGGATATGGCAAGGCACCTTCACGGGCGGTGCGAGAGGGAGGGACGGAGGGAGAGGACGAGAAGCTTTGAGGAAGTGGGGAGGGATCTGCTGCAGGGAGAGCGAGAGAAAAAAGTGTTTATTAGTGGTCCCGAGAAGAACTAACCCAAATAAGCACCTCTTGGATAGGTTAGTTTTTTTGGATGGGTTAGATGCATCTAACCCAAACTAACCCTCCTGTTTGGATCTTTTTGGGTTAGTTGACTCCAAACTAACCCAAACTAACTCTAACCCATGGATCCAAACAGAGCCTATGGTGGAGTGAGGGATTATGGTACTTAGGGGGTGTGTGTCACATGGAGAGAGAACAAGGGCGGAGAGTGTTGGATGGGTCTATATGTATAGCGCGACCGAGACATGTGTATGTGTGAACCAGGGAGATATAAGGCAAGTTTGGCTTGTGTCCTAAGCATCTTTTGCCTGGCCTGGGGTTGTGGCTGGATTTCATGCACGCTTGTTTGGTTGTAACCCTGTGAAAAAGAAAGCCCGCCTGGCCTGGGTTCCCTTGCACTTTAATTAGCCTGGCTGAACTCCAGACACTGCAAGTAGCCTGGCCCAGGCGACCGATTTTGAACGCCTGGTAGTGCCTCGTCATGCGGCCACGAGGCTAACAGCAACAAGGATGGATATTAGCATTACATAATTGATGCATGGATTGATTGATTGGACGTTGATGCTTTGCACGGCCTGTGCATGAACCAAACACTTCAGCACCACACAAGCCCGGCCAGTAAATATTTTACATTTCACGTCCACACGGTAGTACCGCCATCAAGGCATGAGGGTCAGGTCACGAACCAAACTGACCAATAAAGTTTGAGAGAGATTGAGGAGCCCCGATAAGGCTGAGTGGTGCGCCGATAAGCGAGAGGGGAAAGAGATATTCCATCCGCTTCGATAATGCAAAGGTGCATGTAAATTTTTAGAAGTCAAACTTTGGAAACTTTGATCAGGTCTATGCAAATGTTATTTATATCTACAATACCAAAGATACATCATACAAAACTACATCTCATGGTGAATCTAATGGTATATGTTTGCCATACTAGATGTAATTCTTTTTCTCCACGTACATGGTCAAATTTTGTGATGTTTGACTTTTCAATAAATCTGTATGCTATGGACCGAGGAGAGTGCCTCGGTCGAGACAGATCAAGTGCGTGTGAAGGAGAATGAGTAAGTGTGCAAAAAGAGTGTGTGTGTGTGTGTGTGAAAGAGAAAGTGACAACAAACGATAAATTACAGAGAGAGTGTGTTTTTTCGTTTCTTATGCGAACATATCACGCATGCATATCCGGATGGAAAAGCGAGGCGAGGAGATACACGAAGATAGCTAGTGTGTGATTGTTTGCAACGGAGAGAGACACCCCTGTAGCACATGTCCAATAGAGGTCTGGCCAACAAGGAAAAGAGGTCGAGAGGGACACATGGATGGCATGGACGCATGGGGAGGGAGAGAGGGTGTGTTTGTGATAGAGAGATCCCTCGAGATCGTGAGGGGACTATATGGGTGGGAGATCGAGGAGTGCGTGGCGCGATAGAAAGATGCCCTGAGAGAAATCGAGATAGACCATGCACATGTTTGTGATGGAGACTAAGATTAGTTAGTCATATACATATAGGGGGGACTGCGTGTGCCTACAATTGAGTGAGAGACCATCATACTTGGCTAGCTGGGCATGAGATTGTATGTGTGCGTGTGAGATGGAGAGAGAACGAGGGAGAGAGATAGAGTTTTAGATGGGCCTATCGAAAAGTGCAGTGAGATATGCATGTGTATGTGTGACCTGTGGATGGAGAGTTTGAGAGAGGGGGGGGAGAGCTCCGAGACGACATAGTGGTGCGTGAGAGTGTTAAGGGCAAAGAGCCAAGGAATTTGTGTGCGTACGATGAGTGCACCCAAGATATCTAGCTTGGACTAGCTAGAGTATCATACATAGTGTGCGGGAGAGACCTATAGATGGTGTATATATGAATGCGAACTAGAAAGACCCCTGTCGGTGTCAGAACCGGCGGATCTCGGGTAGGGGGTCCCGAACTGTGCGTCTAGGCGGATGGTAACAGGAGACAAGGGACACGATGTTTTTACCCAGGTTCGGGCCCTCTCGATGGAGGTAAAGCCCTACTCCTGCTTGATTAATATTGATGATATGGGTAGTACAAGAGTAGATCTACCACGAGATCAGAGAGGCTAAACCCTAGCAGCTAGCCTATGGTATGATTGTTGTTCGTCCTACGGACTAAAACCCTCCGGTTTATATAGACACCGAAGAGGGTTGGTTAGGGTTACACAGAGTCGGTTACAATGGTAGGAGATCTACATATCCGTATCGCCAAGATTGCCTTCCACGCCAAGGAAAGTCCCATCCGGACACGGGACAAAGTCTTCAATCTTGTATCTTCATAATCTAGGAGTCCGGCCAAAGATGATAGTTCGGCTATCCGGACACCCCCTAGTCCAGGACTCCCTCAGTAGCCCCCGAACCAGGCTTCAATGATGACAAGTCCGGCATGTTGATTATCTTCGGCATTGCAAGGCGGGTTCTTCTCCAAATCCTGTGTTGAATAGTGTCCGGCTTCTCGTAAATATCGTGCTCCTCGGCTTACACGCCCAATAATGGCCATCTTCCATGTGTTGAACGAATGTGAAAGTCAGGGTATTTTTACATTTACCCCCCTAGCTGCGCAAATGAGCCGCCTATAAGAGAGACGAGGATCTAGATCCAAATCACACCATCCTCCCTCCGCGAGCATTCATCGGAGCGCTTCTGACAAAAATCCATTCCACCATGGACAGTCGACGCGGTTCCTCCTCTCGCGCTCCCAGCCCTCAGCCTGGAGATTGGGAGAGATGCTCGGTCCCGCATAGCGAGCTAGTGGCGCTCCAAACCAAGGGATTCCTTCCCCCGGCCTTCATGGTTCCGGTTCGAGCCGGACTCGCCACATATAAGGGCGGAAAGCAAGCGGAGAACGCCCCCGATCCCTCCAAAGGAGAGCGGGTATGCTTTATCTCTTACCTGATGAGAGGGCTCGGATTTCCAATTCATCCGTTTCTCCGGGGGCTCCTGGAGTTCTACGGCCTCCAGCTGCACAACCTTACGCCTGCCCCCATTCTGCATATTTCGGGCTTCGTGGCCCTTTGCGAGCTGTTCTTAGGTATCGAGGCTCATTTCGCGCTGTGGAAGAGATTGTTCTGCCTTGTACCCCGTTCTCATGAGGGGTCAATATATCAAGTGGGCGGAGCCGAACTATGGCGCATCGCCGGGACCGGATACCTATCCGGAACCCCGAAGAAGGCATCCGAAGATTGGCCTTTGGAATGGTTTTATATGGAAGACGTCCCGCTACCGGATCCTGTTCGGATCGGCCTCCCAGAGTTCAGCAATGCTCCCTTGAAGAAATGCCTAAGCTGGCGTCCGCGGAGCCCTCAGGGGGAAAATGACAGGGACGTCCTTTACCTAATGTGCCGAATAAGATTGTTGGCTCATTCCGGACTGACCATGATCGGGGTCATGGCCACATGCATTATGCGGGGGGTGCAGCCGCTCCAGTATAGGGGCCACCCTATGTGGGATTTCAACGGGGAGGATGATGCCACCCGTCATGGCCATAAGGGGTCGGGATCGGTCGCCGATCTGGTGAAGATCTTGTCCGCGTTGTACAAGGGAGATGAGGAGGATTTTCTCCGCGTCAGTCCGTTGAACGGATTTTCAATGAACAACCCTCGAAGATGGGTAAGCGGACACTTCTTCTCGCCCATCCGATCCATATTCCCATGGTCAAGTATCTCATTTTGTGATTTCGACGCAGGAACTGCGTCAGGCCGTACAAGATATACACAGCCCGCCTCCACAACCCGAGGATCCGGAACGGTCCCTCGATCCGGCTTCCCAAGAGGATCCGGATATAAAGGTGGAGCTGATCGATGGGGTATTTCACCAACTTAGCATCGACAATGCTTTGGTCGCCATCACGGCCGACTACCCCAGAATATTTCCAGCCTCCCAGGTAATTGTGACCAAAGTCCCAATACCATGACCCATCCGTGCTCATTTCTGATCACCGTATATCAATGATGTTTCGCAGGGGGTGCCTTCTTGGCGGGAAGCCGAGCCCACGGCGGCTGGCCAACAAGGGGCAGCTCGGCCCAGTAGGCTGAAAAGAAGTGCGGTTCGGATCAAAATGCCGCCGCAACGGTATGGAGTGCCGCCGTGTTTCAAGGTTTGATTCCTGGGAGGCATACTAATGCTTGTGATCTTTTCAGGAAAAAGAGCGCTCGCCGGACTGTGTCTTGAGAGGTTGCCAATCGAGCCTCTGCCAGCCAGGCTCCAAAGCCAGGTCCGGAAGCGGAGGCGAACACGAGGCGCGCGTCGGATGCCCCTCCAACGGAGGATGCCGACAGGCTGTCCGCCACCAACTCTGAGGTGGAGAGCGCCATGAATCATAGGCGCCGCCGGACAATTCTTCGTGACGCATGTTTCTCCCAAGAGGCATTGAATGCCTTCAGTTCGGGAGAAGCGCACCTCTGTGCCGCTCAAGATGATCTAGCCAGAGCCACAGAGCAGTATGTGAAAGACATACGGGTGAGGAATTTTGACAGTTATATATGCCAGTAGCCCCCTAGACTTAAAATAGTTAGAATAACTGATTTAAGGATCATTTGTTATGCAGGATCTTACAGAAAAGAATACCCGTCTGTCCCAGGAGCTTGAAGAGTGCAAGGCCCAACTTGAGGCCGCACTAGCCGCTACAGGGGAAGCCGCAAAGACCCCCTCTGGTAATATATACTTCAAAAAGATAAGCAGTTTATGAAGTGCGGCGTGTGTGTAAGTCTAACAATAATATTGCAGATGGCGCCGGGGTAGATCCGGACAAGCAACAGCTCCTGCGCCGGTTAAAGGCCGGCGAGAATGTGCTTACAAGGGTGCGGCAAGAGAAAAATAACCTCCAAGATGCCAACACCCGGCTGGGTGAGGAACTAAAGGATGTTCGTGCCCAGCTGTCTGACTCCGTTAAGGAGAATCGGCGGCTTCGTCGCGACATTTTCAGTAAGTGCTTGAACGAACTTTGAAAAAGAGTTCGGCGAGGAAGTCGACTAACAGCGATATGTATGTAGGTATGCTCACAGGTCGTCCTGTAGAGGAAATGCCCGGTTCTACGGGTGATCTTCTTCCCGAGCTGTTACAGCTGCACGAACGAGTTTGGCAGGTGGTGAAAGGCGTCGCCCAGGACTTATGGCCATCTATCTCCCTTCCCGAAGGCCTTGGAGAGCTTGCAGAGAGGCTTGAAGGAGCACGGCGGCGCTTCCGATTGTGGAAGATATTGGCCTGCCGTCAAGGCGCCAGGGAGGCCTGGGCCATGGTGAAGACGCGGTACACGAAGGCTGACCCAAACCACATGGCCGAGGTCGGACCTGTGGGGCCTGATGGGAAGGAGATCCTGTGAGCTTAGTGTACGGCCAAGTAGAATTGGCCGCAAAGTATTCCCAAAGCAGATCGTAAACTAGACAGCCTATTAGACGGCATCGAAGAGGAATACAATCAGTCAAGTTGACTATGTAATTAAAGATGACATGTAAAATGCCTTCTAGCCGGATTGTAGATCGTTTGTCATAGCGGACCTTTTCGCTTCAACTTCGGGACCCAATAGTCCGAAGTGTGATCGAATACCCTCGCGGTTATATAAAAACCGGGGCATGCGTGGAGACCAGGCGTAGGGGTCATTAGTGCTTTATCAGACAAGTGCCCAACTAGTTATGTTATATTACATGGTTAGTAAGAAACATCTTCCATGGAGAATAGTTCCGTTAGGGGTTCCTTTCTCGGGAGGCATGCCCTAAAGTGCATGTGGGACTGCAAAAAGCGTAAAAGCATCTGGGGGCAGATAAGTAAATAGGTAAGAAATCATCTTTTAGTTCACCGACCGAATATTCCCTTAAGAACGCTAGCTTTCGGCTTCACCCAGTCTGAGGTACACATCCGGCTGACCCGGCAGTAACAATCGCAGAGGTGCTCCCTTTACCACCTAGCCGAACAATCGGAACGTAGGGGTAAGCACAGGAGCCAGGCAACCCAGCTTGGCCAAACCTTAAGTCATATCGATGCATATAATGGTGAATAAAAGGTACATGCGGAAGTGTGACACATGTGTTGGGCATAAAGCCCGTATAAATAAGCTTCTGTGAAAGAAGCCCCCAGGTATAATGAGCGCGGGTAGCGTGTCAAGTGTGTGTGAACGATGCGCAAACGAGCCTCCAAAGGCTTCAAGAAAAAGGAAGGAGGAGGAGAGAAATAAAAGACAGCTAAAGTATAAAATGTAGACGGAGGAAGGAGACGAACTCAGAATCCGGCGCTAGGCGTAGAATCTTCGGAGACGGGCTGCGTTCCATGGGTTCGGCTCGAGTCGGTTTTCCGATGCGTTCCGCAGACGGTATGCTCCGCCGGTCAGGACTTGGTCGATGATGAAGGGGCCTTCCCATTTGGGCTTGAGTTTGTCCGTTTTCTTGTCTGGCAGGCGTAGAACTAATTCGCCAACATTGTAAGTTTTGGCACGTACTTCTCTGCTTTGATATCTTTGAGCCTGCTGTTGATAGAATGCGGAACGAGCTTTTGCCACGTTGCGCTCCTCCTCCAAGGCGTCCAAACTGTCCTGCCGATCAAGCTCGGCTTCTCTTTCTTTGTACATGTGCACGCGAGGTGAGTCATGAATTATGTCACAGGGCAAAACTGCCTCTGCGCCGTATACCATAAAAAATGGCGTGAATCCGTAGTGCGAGTCGGCGTGGTCCACAGCCCCCAGAGTACGGAGTCGAGCTCCTCTACCCAGTGCGTGTTAGATTCCTTGAGGACCGTACTAGTCTGGGTTTAATGCCGCTCATGATTAGATCGTTTGCTCGCTCGACTTGACCGTTAGTTTGAGGGTGATAGACTGAAGCGTAGTCGAGCTTGATGCCCATGTTTTTGCACCAGGGTTTAACCTCGTCGGCCGTGAAGTTCGTGCCGTTATCAGTGATGATGCTATGGGGGACGCCGTAACGGTGTACTACCCCTGATATGAAGTCTATCACCGGTCCGGATTCGGCCGTCTTAACAGGCTTGGCCTCTATCAATTTGGTGAATTTATCCACCATGACCAATAGGTATTTTTGCTTGTGGGTTCCTCCTTTATGGGGTCCAACCATGTCAAGCCCTGCATCGCGAACGGCCAGGTAATGGGTGTAGTTTTAAGGGCGGTGGGTGGCATGTGGCTTTGATTAGCAAAGAGCTGGCAACCGATGCATCGTTGGACTAAGTCCTGAGCATCTGCCCGGGCCGTCGGCCAATAAAATCCAGTACGGAAGGCCTTGCCTACGAGGGCCCGGGCTGCGGCGTGGTGCCCACTGAGTCCGGCATGGATTTCAGCCAGAAGATTTCGCCCTTCCTATTCGGAGATACACCTTTGAAGGACTCCGGTTGTGCTTTTCTTATAAAGCTCTCCCTCATGGACCTTGTAGGCTTTAGATCGCCGTACTATGCAGCGGGCCTCGTTTTGGTCCTCGGGAAGTTCCTGCCTAGTTAGGTAGGCTAGGAATGGTTCCGTCCACGGGGCAAAGACTGGCATTATTTCATGGGCTGAAGGTGTTATTTCATTGGCAGAACCACCGATTGTGTCTGAATGTTCGGTGTTGGGTGGTGCGGTTGGGTCCGGATTGTTGTTTCCAGACTCCCCTTCCCATAGTACGGATGGCTGGAACAGCCTCTCCAGGAAGATGTTGGGAGGGATGGCATCGCGCTTTGCGCCAATGCGTGCCAATACGTCCGCCGCCTGGTTATTATCCCGGGCTATATTGTGAAATTCGAGCCCTTCAAACCGAGCTGACATTTTTAGGACGGCGTTGCGGTAAGCTGCCATTTTCGGATCCTTGGCATCGAAGTCTCCGTTTATTTGGGATATCGTGAGGTTCGAATCCCCGCGCACCTCTAGGCGTTTAATGCCCATGGAGACTGCCATCCAGAGGCCATGTAGAAGGGCCTCGTATTCGGCTGCGTTGTTGGAGTCCGTGTACATTATCTGGAGTACGTATCGAACTGTATCTCCGGTTGGGGACGTCAGGACGACGCCAGCCCCTAGGCCGGCCAACATTTTGGAGCCGTCAAAGTGCATGATCCAATTGGAATATGCGTCGTACTCTTTAGGGAGTTCGGCTTCGGTCCATTCGGCGACGAAGTCAGCCAGAACTTGTGACTTAATAGCGCGCCGTGGCTTATAGGTTATGTCGAATGGGAGGAGCTCGATGGCCCATTTGGCAATCCAGCCCGTTGCGTCGCGGTTGTTTATGATGTCATTAAGAGATACTTCGGAGGCTACTGTTATCGAACACTCTTGAAAGTAGTGTCGCAACTTCCGGGATGCCATGAACACCGCGTACGCTATCTTTTGGTAATGTGGATACCGGGACTTGCATGGAGTTAGGACAGTGGACACGTAGTAAACTGGT
The DNA here is from genome assembly GCA_021605145.1 of Aegilops bicornis. NCBI lineage: Eukaryota > Viridiplantae > Streptophyta > Magnoliopsida > Poales > Poaceae > Aegilops > Aegilops bicornis. The sequence continues at coordinate 181,431,262 of CM038671.1, read as the reverse complement.
TTTTGAAGGGGGAACTTGTGTCCGTCCGTTTCTCGTTCGACGACGAACACCGCGCTTACAACTTGATGTATTGCCGCGATATATAATAGCATTGGTTCGCCCATGTTGGGTTTGCTTCAATTCCTCTACCGGATACAATGAAGCCCAAGAGCTTTTCGGCTGGTACGCCGAAGACGCATTTTTCCGGATTGAGCTTAATGTCATATGTGCGGAGATTGTCGAATGTGAGCCTCAAGTCGTCTACTAGAGTTTCGACATGCTTGGATTTGACGACCACATCATCTACGTATGCCTCCACTGTTTTGCCGATCTGGTTTGCCAGACATGTCTGAATCATGCGCTGATATGTTGCGCCAGCGTTTTTGAGCCCGAAGGGCATTGTGTTGAAGCAGAATGGGCCGTATGGAGTGATGAATGCCGTTGCGGCTTGGTCTGGCTCTGCCATCTTAATTTGGTGGTAGCCGGAGTATGCGTCGAGGAAGCACAATGAATCGTGTACTGCGGTAGCGTCGATAATTTGATCGATGCGGGGGAGGGGGAAGGGGTCCTTTGGGCAAGCCTTGTTAAGGTCCTTGAAGTCGACACATAGGCGCCAGGATTTATCCTTCTTTGGTACCATAACCAGGTTTGCTAGCCAGTCAGGATGTTTTATATCTCTGATGAATCCGGCCTCCAATAGTTTGGCTAGCTCCTCTCCCATGGCCTGTCTCTTGGGTTCGGAAAATCGCCGAAGAGCCTGTTTGACTGGCTTGAATCCTTTTAGGATATTTAGGCTGTGCTCGGCCACCGGGCGTTGGATTCTGGCATGTGCGAAGGGTGCCAAGCAAAAATGTCCCAATTTTCGTAGGAATTCTCGTAGTCTGGCGTCTACATCGAGGTTTAATTGTGCCCGATGGAGGCCGTTTTTGTATGGTCCGTTGGATGGACTTGGAATTTGACTATTTCGTCGGCTGGCTTAAAAGAGGTGGACTTGGATCTCTTATCGAGTATCACATCGTCCCTGTTCACCGTGGGAGCGCAGCGATGAGTTCCTCGGCCGCTAGGGCTTCGGATAGTGCCTCGAGGGCCAGTGCGGCTGTCTTATTTTCGGGGCGGAGTGCTATGTCCGGATCACTGGTAAGAGTGATGATTCCGTTGGGCCCGGGCATTTTGAGCTTCATGTACCCGTAATGGGGTATAGCTTGAAAAATTGTGAATGCCTCTCGCCCTAATAAAGCATGATATCCGCTGCTGAACGGGGCCACTTGGAACATGACCTCCTCGGACCTGTAATTATCCGGCGAGCCGAACACCACATCCAGTGTTATTATTCCTGTACAGCATGCTTCCCGACTGGGGATTATTCCTCTAAAGGTTGTGCTGCTTCGCTCAATGCGGCTCCAGTCTATTTCCATTTTTCGAAGGGTTTCCTCGTAAATGAGGTTCAATCCGCGGCCGCCGTCCATGAGTACCTTAGTAAGGCGAAAGCCGTCCACAATTGGACTGAGGACCAATGCGGCTGCTGCTCGGGCTGTTCGAAATTTAGGTTCGTCGCTGGCATTAAAGGTAATGGCCGTGTCACTCCATGGATTTATTTTTGCTACCTGGTAGACTTCGGCAAGGCTGCGGAGTGTTCATTTTCGCATATTATTTGATGCAAAAGTCTCGAAGACTGTTAATACCGTACTGGTATTGCTGGGCTGGTGCTCTGGAGCTAGGAGCTCTTCGCCACTTTTGGCCGCCTGCCGTAGTATCCAACATGCTCTAAGGCTATGAGTTGGAGTGGCGCCTTCCGTACTATGAATTTTACAGGGTCCATTGAGCCATCCCTCCAGTACGGTTCCATGCCCTTTAGGGGTTTTTTGCTTTTTGGTATTTAACCCAGGTGCCTGGCAATGATGCACCCTTTTATTTTGGACTAGGGTTGTATTCGGGGCCGGATTATCCCAAAATTTGGTTTCGGTTTTCCAGGCGCTCTCCATCGCACAGTACTTTCGCACTATGGATGCCAAGTCGGCAAAGCGTGTAATTTCACGACGACTTATGGCGTTTAGGATTCCCTTGTCCGTGCAATTGTTGCAGAAAAATGAAATTGCGTCTTCCTCGCGGCAGTCCTTTATCATGTCCATAACCAGGAGGAATCTGGCCCAGTAATGGTGTACTGTTTCAGCGGGCTCTTGCCGGATTCGGGATAGATCGCTGATGTTTGGGTTGGCGGGTGGAATTAAATTTGGAACCCCGTCCAGTCTAAGACTCAGGGGCCGAGAAGTTTCCAAACTTGGAAGCTTGGGTTTTGGATGTTGTCCAATGAATCCAGCCCGCTGCCTGACTTTAGGTTCAGGACTTGAGTGACGTCCGTCCCTCCGCGGGAATCCGGCATGGAGGGGTCGGGAATCCGGACATAGCTAGTCCTTAAGATAGAAGAAGGGTCGCCGTATTGTTCCTCTACCACAGCAACGTGGTGGGTAACCTGGGGAGAGTTGATCTCTCTCAGATCGGTTTTAGGCCCAATCTGATCGTAGTCTGTAGCGACTCCCAGGGCGGCGATGCAATCCAATAGCTCATTTAAGGAGGAGAGCTCCATCGGATCTAGCTGCTCAGCGAGTTCCGAGTTAACATGAAGATTGCTTTCGATGACCCGAGAAGTCACCGTCGGCGCGGCGGTCGAACAGGCGGTCATAAGAAAACCGCCTAGCCGGAGAGTTTGGCCGGTGGCCAAAGCTCCTTTAGCAATGGTGCCGTCTTTAAAGACGGGATGAGGCATCCTTCCTGACAGCGACAACACAGAGGAACTTGTATCTTCATAATCTAGGAGTCCGGCCAAAGATGATAGTTCGGCTATCCGGACACCCCCTAGTCCAGGACTCCCTCACCCCCCCCCCCAACACACACACACACACAAAGAGAGAGAGAGAGAGATGGAGAGAAAGGGGGAGGGACCAACAAGGTTTTTGTGTCGGATGGGTGCGACAGAATTGAAGATTGTCGGCGAGAGAGAGAGAACAGGAGTGCGGGAGCGGGGGAGGTCGCGTTTTATGCATCAAAGACTGATATAAACCATGTTTCGATATAAACTTGCATTCAAATATTTAAATTGGAGAACATGTTGTCTGCAATCCACACATGAACGGATATATGCGTATATCAAACAAGTTCATTAATTTGACTTTCAACATGTTCATGGAGTACTATAATACTGTACAACATGCTACTCGATTGAGGTGTTCAATTTTCGATTTAGTTCACTATTTTGACCCTCTTGAACGAGCTATTTCATTGAATCGAGATATTTCATTTTGGGTTTGATTCGCGTTTTTGAGTGGGTCAACTATTTGTCATATAGTAAATCTCTAGCAACGAGCATGTAAAAACACATTACTCCCGAGCATCATCTCTCCATCTAAAAAAGAAGTGGCAAGCTAATATTTCAAAATTTGATTCGAATCAACTTGGTAAGGTAGACGTGGATGCTCGTTCTCCCAAAATTTGAACGAATCGTTAAACATCCTCTCTGCCCAGTGGAATTCGCCCGAGCAAATAAATGGGAGACGCGAAATTACCGTCCTATGTGGGACACGCATCAATTGGCCCGTTGTACATCGAGGGTAGGTTCGTAACTTCATCCAAGCGCGCCTTCTCCTCGGCCGAAATGACATGTGCCGAATAATTCATAAACCATGGTCGGTAAAACACTCTCTCCTCGCCCGAAAAGCTTGCGCCCACTATTTGAAAACACGCTCTCCTCGCCCGAAATCGTTCGCGCCCACTATAGTTCAAAACACACCCTCCTCGCCCGAAATCGCTCCCGCCCACTATTTGGGGAGAAGCAAAGTTACTCTACTATCCCCGACCCTCAGTACACAGACCCAAGCCGAGAAGCCTATAGGCAAGGGTAGAACTGTAACTCCCCCCACATTTCAGACAAATGCGTCTGTAAGACATGGTTCCACTCCCCTCCCTATTCCCCCCGCCCGCCCCCATTCATACATCGTGGGCGCCAAATCACCTTCTCCCCGGGAAGCTCCCTTCTCCAGAGCCGCGAAACCTCAGCCCCACCTCCATGGCACCCCCCACCGCACCAATTTCACAGCCGCCCTCCTCCCTAATGCCGGAGACGCTGTCCATTTGCCGTCGTGCACTGGGTCGTGTGCCTCTTACTCCGTGCTGCTGGTGCTGCCTCGACGACGGCCGCGTGAACCGTACCGGAGCCGATTCACCCCCGCCGTTGTTCACGGCGCCGGAGCGGCTCCAACTTCGGGTCCGACCAGTCTGGCGCTGCTTCACAGCGTCGGCCGTCGCCGCGACATCGCTCTTTCCCTGCCGCCGGTCGCCACCGCCACCGCGCTGGCCTCACCGACTCGGCATCTAGACGTGCCTACTTCTCCATGCCGCCAGATATGTCGCACGCTCATCTCAAATCACTTTATTTAGGTGTCAGTTCTATGAATTTTTATTCTGGGCCAATCGATTCCCAATGGGAAGCAGCACCCCTCGAGGCGGCGGAGCTTCTAGGCTACTGGTTGGCTGGTGTCTAACGTAAGGGTGCGGGGCCGCAAGTTCGCCATGAGCAGCGCTTAGATGGCTATCTTTTAGAGTTGCGTGGGTTGAAGGTATCGCTGCCGCCGGATCTGGATGACGGGAGTCTTTGTGGATTGGCTGGCGTGGCGCAACCATCTTGATTGGGGGCGGGAGGCGGGGTTTTGGCCGGGGCCCACGGACGGCGGAGGCAGGCTGCTCTGCCATTGGTCGCTAGCTCTTCGGGGAAGATTCCGAGCAGTGTCAGCCGGGAGGCACAAGACGGCCATCAAGCCATCCGGCGTAGATCGAACAGTACCAAAATAAAATAAAATTGTGTGACCCCAATTTAGTCTTCAGTCAACAAACGTGTGACCACTCTCGTACCTTCTTTGTTGATCTCTTAGTGTATTTCTTCAGATCAAAGAGATATGTCGTTCCTAACATTATCGTTACACGCATCTTGGACACACCGCCTTCCGACTCACCGCAGCTGCTCCAACAAGGGAAGCATACACCATAAGGGAGCTATAGTCCCCACTCAACAGTTCCTGCATCGAATGCGCTGCGTGCCCGACATGGACAGCCACAACAACTGCAGGGCCATCGACAAGTCAGCACATGATGCTCACTCCTATGGATGGCAGCCAGATAGGTTGTACCCTCATCTTACTTGTGTGCAACATTTATGGCTTACGGGTCTAAGCATGGAAAATAGATCATCACATTTCACTGTATATTCATGCTGATGTCTTACGGGTCTTGTTCAGGAGTTCATGCTGTTCCATAGTTCAGCTAAGATACTTGTTCTTTAGGTAACGCTGTTCCATAGTTATCATCCATCAGCCAATGCTATCCCACAGGCTGGTGATTATAGTATTATACCACTTCTAGTATTACCTATGTTCTTCTTTAATACTTTTGTGTGCCATCTAGTTAATCTCGAGTACAAACGATACATATTACGTAGCTTTCATCCGTGTTCTCCCTTTAGTTTATGAGACCTGTTGTCGCTAGTTAACCCCAATCCTACTATTTATGTCGTCTCCTACAGGCACTCATTACATAAATCTAACTACTAGTTGTCTTCCATGCATGTCGAGATATAATTGCACACAATCGATATATCCACAAGAACCTCACGGAGCAATGTAAAGGCCAATAAACTTGATGTCAATGATACCCAATATGATGGAACATGTAAAGGCAGTTCTTGAAGACTTGCGTAAAGATGATGAATCCTCTTCACCCCACAAGGTCCTTGCTCTAACTTGGCATGTGATATGGGTACAACATGCATATAATGTCTGGAGTGTATCTACTCTGTTGCAATGCCATGTGCTTAGCATGTCGATCATGCATGTAAATATGTCATGCCTTCCCGTTTTTCAGTACCTATTCCATTCATGATAACATGTTTTCAAATTCAAATCTGTCATTCTACTCTATCGCAATGCCATCTCGCTTAATTTGGACATCATGCTTCGAATATCTTATGCATTGTTATTCATCAAGATGTACTTCATCATGCGCCATACCATGTTTTTTACATTGAAGTGTTGATCTAGTGCTTTCTGTTGCAATGCCATCTTATTTTCCCAATCACACACGTGTATGTTGCCTTAGTTATTTCTGTATGTATTCCGCTAGCATATAGTTTTACATTCAACTAGTGTTTTTTGTTGTTGTGTTGTCCTGTCGTATCCCTAGCTCTTACACCATACTCCCTTCGTCCGGATTACATGTGGCCGAAATGGATAAAAAAGGATGTATCTAGAACTGAAATACGCCTAGACCCATCCATTTTTTTCCGGATGGAGGGAATACATGTCAATATGTCATGCCTTTCTATTCTTCAGTACCTCTTCCATCTCTCTGATGTCGCATGTTTTATAATTAAAGCACCATTCTTCTATAAAAGGCATGCAAGGGGAAGACGGCTATGTTAGAATCTGAAGGGTTACAAACAAGGCCTTTGCAAAAGATACAAACGCCAGGAGATAATAAATCCAAGTCCATTTTTTATAGATACTGCTCCAGCACAGAGAAACCCAACACCTACTAATAATAAGCAGATTCCAGTGGCCAAAGAACTAGTCCGCTCCAGTCCAGCAAAAATATGTCAACTCAATTCTAAGAAGCGTGTGCGTATCCTTGCATCATGAATTTTTATAGCATGCTGATCATATTTTCTACATGTTTCTTACCCATCTCTCTTTTAGAAAATAAGCTTAACAGATAGAAGAATTTCTGCAATGGTATCATTTATGAGGAAAGATTCTTGCAGGAATTCTCTGTGCTCCAATGTAGATGTAAGTACTGTTGTATATCACTATATTTTTACATCAGCATGTATTTTGTTAATCGGCGTGAATCTAACCTTTATCCGATCTAAATTTAGTTGTAGCAAAATGTATGATTAAAGGCCACAATGTTGATTTTTGTAAGGAAAACTGCACAGTAGTTTTGCATCCCGAAATGCATGAGTGTACTATCTCATATCGGTGGGTTTGAATACTTTGGTTCTGTAGTGGGTTTTTCGGTGTTTTTTTTACTGTGTTGTCCTGTTGTATCCCTAGCTCTTACATCATACTCCCTCCGTCTGGATTAAATGTCAAAGAAATGGATAAAACTGGATGTATCTAGAACTGAAATACGCCTAGACCCATCCATTTATTTTCGGATGGAGGGAATACATGTCAATATGTCATGACTTTCTATTCTTCAGTGCCTATTCCATCTCTGCTGTAGCATGTTTTATAACTGAATCACCATTCTTCTATATAAGGCATGCAAGGGGAAGACGGCTATGTTAGAATCTGAAGGGTTACAAACCAGGTCTTTGCAAAAGATCCAAACGCCAGGAGATAATAAACCAACTCCATTTTTCATAGATACTGCTCCAAAGACAGAGAAACCCAACTCCCAATCGATAATAAGCGATTCCGGTGGCCAAAGAACTAGTCCGCTCCACAAAGAAAAGAATGTCAACTCCATTCTAAGAAGCGTGTGTGTATCCTCGCATCATGAAATTTTATAGCATTCTGATCATATTTTCTACATGTTTCTTACCCGTCTGTCTTTTAGAAAATAAGGTTAAACGATAGAAGACTTCCTCCATTGGGATCGTATTCGAGGAAAATATCTTGCGGGAATTCTCTGTGCTCCAATGCTGATGTAAGTACCTGTTTTATATCACTATATTTTTACGTCAACATGTATTTTGTTAATCGGCGTGAATCTAACCTTTATCTGATCCAAAATTAGTTGTAGAAAAATGTTAAAGGCGCCAATGTTGACTTTTGTAAGGAAAACTACCTGGTAGTTTTGCATACTGAGCTGCATGAATGTACTATCTCATATCACGCACATTACTGAATTGTAGTGCTTCTCTGGTTGCCCATTCATTCATTGTGTCAATGTTGCTTTCGTACTACCTTACATGGCTGATGATAGCTGTGCCATATTGTGTTAATTTGGTGTAGGCTAGTTGCCCAAACGTTCGTTGTGTCAATGTTGCTTTCCTATTATCCGACTTGGCCAATGATAGCAATGCTAGTGTGTTAATTTTGTGCAAAGCATCAAGATAAGAAGACAAACTACGAAAACAGCAAGGCAACCCCATTGTTTCTTTCCAAAGAATCTGGGCTGTAATATGGCAATAACTCATGATTAATCTGTTTGGTTTCCGTCCTAATTTATGTTATGATGCAGTGGTCGAGACACTCTCCACTATCAATAATACAAGCCTGCCAAAATTTATGTTATGAATGCAACGGAATAAATGTATGTTTGTGAACCAATTAATGGCTGAAGCAATGATGGAAATGGTGGATGAATCAGAGGTGCAGAGTCGTGCGACACAACAACTTATCAATGTTTTCAGAGACAGTGTAGCAAAGAAGCAAGAACTTGCCAACATGCTTATGGGCGTCATACATCCGAGGTTGCAGATTGTGACGTTGTAGATGGTTAGGTTACGCTCATTATTTATTTGCACCGCATCAATCTTTGATTGCCCAGTGGATGTAATTTCCTGTAATATATGCTTTGGATGTGCAACGTTATTCTCTGTATGCCGTACCTTTTGCTTGATCGGTTTGGTCCTGTGCATAATTGCTCGTCGTAATGGGCTCAAATTATCTAATTTGGCCTAAAGACATGTACGAACTTTAGTGGGCCCATTAAGTTACCGTTACTAGGCCTAAAGTTAATGGTCGGCCCTCTTACCTCCCGGGTCGTTAACAGGCCGACATCGAAGCGGGCAACAGGTGGCCCCAATTTATTTCACGGGCCGTTAACAGGCTGTTACTAAGTTTGGGCTACATATGGCCCAACTATACTGTAGGCCTTTAGCAGGCCGAAAGAGACAGCGGGCTTATGCTGGACCATGAAGAGCATGGGCGGCTAAGAGGACGAAAGTCAGGTCCTATTGTAAATGGCCCAACTGTGTTGTGGGCCTTTAGCAGGCCGAAAGAGAAACCGGGCTGGTATTGGACCATGAAGGGCATGGTCCATTAAAAGGCCAAAACTCAGGTCCGACTACAAATGGCCCAACTCATTTATGGTCTGTTAACAGGGTGAAAGGCACACAGGGCCGGGAATTGGCCCAACACTTAAATGGGTCACTAAAAGGCCAAAACTCAGGTCCGACTACAAATGGCCGAACAGATATATGGGCCGTCAACAGTCGAAAGTGACACCGGGCGAAATTGGCCCAACACTTAAATGGGCCGCTAAAAGGCCGAAACTCAGGTCCGGCTACAAATGGCCCATCAGATTTATGGGCCGTCAACAGGCTGAAAGACACACCGGGCCGGAAATTAGCCAAACATTTAAATGGGTCGCTAAAAGGCCGAAAGATGTACATCCTGAAAATTGGCCCATCCATTAAATGGGCCATTAACAGGCCGATATCTCATCGGGCCGATATTGAGTCCAATTATATAGCGGGTTGTTAACGGGCTTGAACTGACGATGGGCTGCAATGGTGTCAAATCTTTAACGGGCCGTTGACGGGCCGAATTGGCACATCTCGTATGGGCCGTGGGCTTAAATGGACCTGACACAAGTAGGCCTTATATGGGCCGGCCTGCTAATTTTTACTGGGCCAGCCTTTTTCACCGGAATGGGCCACTGTTGGGCTGTGCCACATGTCGACCTATCATAGGCGGCTTCTGTCCAATGAGTGGATGACATATGACCCAACGATGAGCCGACACGTGTTTCCTCAAGCCAATGATGATTTTACACATGGAAAATCCCCATTGGTCGGGGCTGTTAACGGGTTATCGAATCCAAAACCCGACCCGATAGCTTAACGGCGTTCCGTTATGGTGGATGCCACGTGTCGGTCACCCTTGACGAAAGCACTTCTGTGACGCGCGATTTATCGTCATGGAAGTGGACACTTCCGTGATGATAATTTTGGTAATGTCATGGAACACTTCTACGACAACACAGGTATGATTATCTTGATTCTGTCATAAAATCATCATGGATGTACATGCATGACAAAAAACGCGACCTACTGTGACAAACACGTATCATCACAGAAGTGTATTTTTTTTGTAGTGAATTTGATCCCTAGTATCCACTACGTTCTAAGATTGATGTTGCTATGACTTTGATATGCTTAATGCTTGTCACTAGGGCCCGAGTGCCATGATTTCAGATCTGAACCTATTAAGTTTTCATGAATATATGTGTGTTCTTGATCCTATCTTGCAAGTCTATAGTCACCTATTATGTGTTATGATCCGACAACCCCGAAGTGACAATAATCGGGATACTTCTCGGTGATGACCATAGTATGAGGAGTTCATGTATTCACTATGTGCTAATGCTTTGTTCCGGTTCTCTATTAAAAGGAGGCCTTAATATCCCTTAGTTTCCATTAGGACCCCGCTGCCACGGGAGGGTAGGACAAAAAATGTCATGCAAGTTCTTTTCCATAAGCACGTATGACTATATTCGGAATACATGCCTACATTACATTGATGCATTGGAGCTAGTTCTGTGTCACCCTATGTTATGACTGTTACATGATGAACCGCATCCGGCATAATTATCCATCACCGATCCAATGACTACGAGCTTTCCATATACTGGTTTACGCTTATTTACTTTCCCGTTACTCAAGTATAATCGGTACAAAACACCAAAAATATTACTTTTGCTTTCATTACTCTTTTGTTACCGTTACCACTACTATCATACTACTTTGCTACTAGATACCTTGTTGCAGATATTAAGTTATCCAAGTGTGGCTGAACTGACAACTCAGTTGCTAATACTTGAGAATATTCTTTGGCTCCCCTTGTGTCGAATCAATAAATTTGGGTTGAATACTCTGCCCTCGAAAGCTGTTGCGATCCCCTACACTTGTGGGTTATCAACACCAATTTATGGCGCCGTTGGCGGGGAGCATAGCTCTATTCTTTGAGTCACTTGGGATTTATATCTGCTGGACACTATGAAGAATTTGAAAGACGCTAAGACAAAAATTTATCCCTCAACTACGAGGGGAAGTAAGGAACTGCCATCTAGCTCTGCACTTGATTCACCTTCTGTTATGAGTAAGCTTGCGACACCTAAACCTGCTTCGCTATTCGCTCGATATGTCGTATGTTATTGATGATGCCACTTCTGCTATGCATGATACTTATGATGAAACTACTTCTATGCTTGATACTACTGTGCCTCTTAGTGAATTTCTTGATGAACAAATTGCTAGGGCTAGAGAGAAAGAAATTATTGAAACTGATAATGTTGATGAAATTGATGATGAAGATATGCCTGTTATTCCTGAGGGTTATGTTTTTGATATGGAATCTTCTCCAGCTATATTTGCCTGCAAAGATAGAAACGAGCTTAAGAGGCTATTAGTTATATGGAGTAAAGAATCTCTTAGAGATAGAATGAAACCTGACCCTGCTTTTGCTACTTCACCTATTTGTGTTCCCGATAAGGATTATGAATTCTCTGTTCATCCTGATATAATTACTTTGGTTGAATTTGATCCTTTTCATGGCTATGAATCTGAAACTGTTGTGGCTCATCTTACTAAATTAAATGATATAGCCACCCCGTTCACTAATGATGAGAGATCTCGCTACTTTTATATCCCTAAAATATTTCCGTTCTCATTAAAGGGTGATGCTAAGATATGGTTTAATTCTCTAGATCCTGGTTGTGTGCGTAGTCCCCAGGATATGATTTATTACTTCTCTCCTAAATATTTCCTTGCTCATAAGAAACAAGCTGCTTTAAAGGAAATATACAACTTTGCGCAAATTGAAGAAGAGAGTCTCCCACAAGCTTGGGGGAGGCTTCTCAAGTTACTAAATGCTTTTCCTGATCACCCTCTTAAGAAAAATGAAATACTAGATATCTTTTATGATGGACTAACCGATGCTTCCAGAGATTACCTGGATAGTTGTGCTGGTTCTGTTTTCAGGGAAAGAACACCGAATGAAGCTGAAATTCTATTGAATAATATGTTGACAAATGAAAATAATTGGGAACCTCCTGAGCCAGCTCCTGAGCCAGCCCCTGCTCCACCATCGAGCCTATTCCTAAACCAACTCCGAAGAAGAGAGGTGTTCTATTTCTCAGTCCCGAAGTTATGGAAGAGGCAAAGAAATCTATGAAAGAAAAAGGTATTAAAGCTGAAGATGTTAAGAATTTACCTCCTATTGAAGAAATACATGGTCTTAATTTACTGCCTGTTGAAGAAACATATGATCTTGATCCATTACCTATTGAAGAACCTCCACGATCCCGATAACCCGACACAGGTAGTAAAGGTAAATTCTCTCTATAGATATGATAAAGATGAAGTCCCTCCTACTAAAATTGCTAGTCAGTGCTTGGATGACTTTGATAACTTTATGTTTAAGCAAGAAGACTTTAATGCTTATTTTGGTAGACAATTAAAACAAAATACCTATATGATTAAACACTTGGGTGATTATATGGCTGATGTTAGATGTGAACTTAAACTTGTTAGGAAACATGCTTCTATGGTTACCACTCAAGTAGAACAAGTAGTTAAGGCTCAAAATGATTTGCTCAATGAAATGAATAGTAAGAAAAATGATTATGCTGTTAGAGTGGCTACTAGAACTGGTAGAATGACTCAGGAACCTTTGTATCCTGAAGGCCACCCTAAGAGAATTGAGCAAGATTCTCGGAGAAATAATCTTGATGTGCCTAGTTCTTCTAAAAGGAATAAAAAGAAAAATGATAGGACTTTGCAAACTTCTAGTGAACCTATTGCTGAACCATCGAGAATCCAAATGATATATCTATTTCCGATGCTGAAACACAATCTGGTAATGAACATGAACCTAGCGAAAATGTTAATGATGATGTTCATGATGATGCTCAACCTAGTAATGATAATGATGTACAAGTTGAACCTGTTGTTGATCTTGATAACCCACAATCAAAGAATCAACGTTATGATAAGAGAGACTTTGTTTCTAGGAAACATGGTAAAGAAAGAGAACCATGGGTTCAGAAACCCATGCCTTTTCCTCCCAAACCATCCAAGAAAAAGGATGATGAGGATTTTGAGCGCTTTGCTAAAATGATTAGACCTATCTTTTTGCGTATGCGATTAATCGATGTGCTCGTAACAAATCCTTATGCTAAGTATATGAAGGATATCATTACCAATAAGAGAAAGATACCGGAAGCTAAAATTTCCACCATGCTTGCTAATTATACTTTTAAGGGTGGAATACCAAAGAAACTTGGAGATCCAGGAGTACCCACTATACCATGGTCCATTAAAAGAAATTGTGTTAAAACTGCTTTATGTGAGCTTGGAGCCGGTGTTAGTGTTATGCCTCTCTCTTTATATCGTAGACTTGATTTGAATAAGTTGACACCTACTGAAATATCTTTGCAAATGGCTGATAAATCAACTACTATGCCTGTCGGTATTTGTGAGGATGTGCCTGTTGTGGTTGCAAACGTTACTATTTTAACAGACTTTGTTATTCTTGATATCCCCGAGGACGATAGTATGTCTATTATTCTTGGAAGACCCTTTTTGAATACTGTAGGTGCTGTTATTGACTGCAACAAGGGCAATGTCACTTTTCATGTTAATGGTAATGAGCATATGGTACACTTTCCGAGGAAACAACCTCAAGTTTATAGCATCAACTCTATTGAAAAAATTCCATCGATTATATTTGGAGGTTTTGAATTTCCTCTTCCCTCTTGTCAAGAAGAAATATGATATTCTTATTATAGGGGATGTGCATATCCCCGTTGAGGCAACATAGTGTTATTCGAAATTTCTCCGGTTCCATGTTATTCGGAATGAGTTTGTTAACAAGACTTGATCAACCTTGTTAGTGGATTCCTTTTGATGATCATGAGAAGGATGAAACTAGAAGGCACAACCTTCCTCAGAACCTCTTTGTACTTTCTGTTATTTAGTTGAAATAAAGTAAAAATAGTATTTTTACGTCTGCATTTCTGATTTAAGCATGCAATATAAAAATACCCCGAAAATAAAAGTCCTCCAAATGCCATGCCAATTTAATATGATTTTTTCGGGAATATTTGAGGATTTATGGTACTGAAAACACCGCGGGGGAGCTGCCACCTGGCCACGAGGGTGGAGGGCGCGCCCTACCCCTGGGCGCGCCCCCCTTCCTCGTGGGCCCACGGTGGCCCTCCTCCACTTATTCCTGCACCCATCCTCTTCTTCTTCCTCCCACCAACACGAATAACCAGCTCAAACACGAGTTCCAAATTAACGTTGTTGTGATTTTCGATCTCCTTGCTCAAAGCACCTCTCACCAAACTGCTTGGGGAGATTGTTCCTTCGTATGTGACTCCTCCATTGGTCCAATTAGTTTTTGTTCTAGTGCTTTATTCATTACAAATTTGTGATGCATAGGTGACCATGTTCTTGAGCTTGCATGTCAAATTTATATGCTTCCAAGTAGTTCTAATGCTTGATATAGGCTCTAGGCACTTGTAGGAGTAGTTGCTATCAATTTTGTTGAGCTTTGTTCACTTTTGTTTGAAGTTACTAAAAATTTCAGAAATTTTTCAGAGAAAACAATATGTTTAGGAAGATGTTCCAAGGTGGCTCTTCAAGGAAGCAAGGTCCAAGGCTTGCTATGCGTGATGCAGACGATGAACCACCAAGAGACGCTCTAGTGCGGCCTTGTGAGTGGCCTTCGGAAAATTTTATGGATCGAGCGGGAATCAAAGAAGAATTTAACGCATATTTGCGTAACATCGATATTATGGACTTTGAGGCAGACAAATGCCCACAATATCATGATCTCACTAGCTCATTTGTGAGGAGGTTTGAATTTTCATCTTCGCGTACTTCTCCTTCAGTCATGTTTGATCTTTATGACAAATCTTATACCATGGACTTAGAGGATTTTACTTTTGCCTGCAAACTTACACAATGGGGTAGTACTATTAATCCACGTAAATCTGAATTTAGAAACTTTCTTGCTAGTATAACTGTGGGAGAATCTAGAGAGGTAACACAAGCTACCATAGGGAGCATTCACTTTCCTGCTATACATTATTTTGCTCTCTTCATAGGTAGATGCATAACTGGTAAGGATGAAGCATGTTACATGTGTGTCCCTAACCTTAGCATTCTCGTGGAGTGCTGTGTTGGGAGACCAATCTTATCATATGGGAGCCATTGTAGCACGTAGGTTGCATCATAATAGATATAATGGAGATTTCTTTGGAGGAATTTATGCAACCCGCTTAGCTAATTTTCTTGAGGTGGATGTTCGTGAGGGTGACATGGAGCTGCCCCCTGCTTATTTAGATTTTAGTTCTATGGTTTCCCACCAGTTTGTCGAGAGGACTGAATCACCTCTCCAGTATCGACTAATCTTTAACAAATGGCATGTTGTCCAGACATTTCTCCCCGCCTCCCGCCTTCTTTGATTCTCAGACAAAAGGAAGATATACTATTACCAGAGAGGAGGCAGATGAGTATGAGAGGGGAGCAGAGGCAGCCCGACGCCACGCTGCAGCTCAGGCAGCGATAGTCGCTGCATCGCAGTACGACTTCAGCTACACCTACGGGTATCCGCCAGGCCATCCCTGGCAATGAACCAACTTAGGCCAAAAGCCTAAGCTTGGGGGAGTACGTATTTCCCATCGACATTACATTTATGTTCACACACACTCATTACTAAATGTTGGTGCTCATACTCTTTCACTGTAATATCCATGCTAGTTTATTTTCTTTTTCCTGCTTTCTTCTTGTGTGTTTGTTAAAATTTAAGAAAATAACAAAAAAATTGGTGTAGCTTCTTGTTAGTTTACTTTTCTTGCTGTAGTAGTAATAATTAAAAAGAAACCCAAAAATATTTCTCGTTCTTCTTTTGCTTGTTGGGAGCTTTCCCGTGTAAATAATTTTATTTCTTTTCTTTTCTTTGGGGGTCGATAGGAGAAGACCATGATTAAATTGTTGAAGTGGCTCTTATATGCATTATTGTTGACTTAACCAAGAGCCCATATTGCCTTGTCTTCTCCTGCTTATTGAATGCTCGTAGATTCCAGCTTAGTCCAATGCACGTGCACTCTTATTATTATTCACATCGTTCGATCATGCAAGTGAAAGGCAATTATGATGATATATGATGGATCGATCGAGATGGGAAAAGCTGGTATGAACTCGACCTCTCTTGTTTTTGTAAATATGATGAGTTCATCGTTCTTGATTCAGCTTATTATGAAAAAACATGTTTGCAATGACAATTAGAGATCATAGTTGCTTATGCCATGCTTGATTAGCTATGAGTTATAATGGTTTACCTTGCGTGCCAACATGCTATTAAAATGGTTGTGATGTGGTATGATGGGGTGGTATCCTTCTTTGAATGATTTAATAGACTTGACTTGGCACATGTTCACACATGTAGTTGAAACAAATCAACATAGCCTTCACGATATTTATGTTCATGGTGGATTATATCCTACTCATGCTTGCATCCAATGTTTATTAATTTTAGTGCATGTTCATGACTTTTGTCGCTCTCTAGTTGGTCGCTTCCCAGTCTTTTGCTAGCCTTCACTTGTACTAAGCGGGAATACTGCTTGTGCGTCCAATCCCTTAAACCCCAAAGTTATTCCATATGAGTCCACTATACCTTCCTATATGCGGTATCTACCTGCCGTTCCAAGTAAATTTGTATGTGCCAAACTCTAAACCTTCAAATAAACATTCTATTTTGTATGCTCGAATAGCTCATGTATCAACTAAGGCTACCCTTATCTTCCATGTTAGGCGGGTTATTCTCAAGAGGAGTGAAATCCGCTCCTCACTCACGAGAAAATGGCTGGTCACCGGGATGCCCAGTCCCATGCTTTATGCAAACTAAATCAAAATAATTGCAAACAAAACTCCCCCTGGGACCTGATGTTAGTTGGAGGCACTCGTTTCGAGCAAGCCATGGATTGATGCTTGTTGGTGGAGGGGGAGTATAAACTTTACCATTCTGTTTGGTAACTGCCTATAATGTGTGTAGCATGGAAGATATCGCCATCTCTTACTTGTTATGTTGACAATGAAAGTATACCGCTCAAAATATTATTTATCTCTATTTCAAAACCGAGCTCTGGCACCTCTACAAATCCCCGCTTCCCTCTGCGAAGGGCCTATCTATTTACTTTTATGTTGAGTCATCACCCTCTTATTAAAAAGCACTATCTGGAGAGCGTTGGTCATTTGCATCCATTACTATTAATTTATATTGAGTATGACTATGACTGGATCTCTTTTACCATGAATTACAATGCCTAGTCAGTCCTTGATCTTTAAAGGTGCTCTGCATTTATGTTTTGCGGTCTCAGAAAGGGCTAGCGAGATAGCATCTTGTTATATCATATTATGATTGTTTTGAGGAAGTGTTGTCATCCGAGATTTATTATTATGACTCGCTAGTTGATTATGCCATTGGTATGAGTAAACATGAGACCTGAGAATTATTGCAAATGTGGTTAGTTATAATCTTTGCTGAAAACTTGAATGATGGCTTGACATATTTACAACAACAAGAGCAAACAGAGTTTGTAAAATTTTTTCTTTTTCTCTCTCAGTTTGTCAACTGAATTGCTTGAGGACAAGCAAGGGTTTAAGCTTGGGGGAGTTGATACGTCTCCGTCGTATCTACTTTTCCAAACACTTTTGCCCTTGTTTTGGACTCTAAATTGTATGATTTGAATGGAACTAACCCGGACTGACGCTGTTTTCAGCAGAATTGCCATGATGTTGTTTTATGCGAGAAAACAAAAGTTCTCGGAATAACACGAAACTCCACGGAACATCTTAGAAAAAATAATAAAAATCCTTACTAAAGATGAAGACCAGGGGCCCACACCCTGTCCACGAGGGTGGGGCGCCTCTAGGGCGTGCCCCCTACCTCGTGGGCCCCGGAGCTCCTCCGACGCCAACTCCAACTCTATATAATTGCTTTCGGAGAGAAAAATCAGAGAGAAGAAATCATCGCGTTTTACGATCTGAGCCTCCGCCAAGCCCTAAAACCTCTCGGGAGGGCTGATCTGGAGTCCGTTCGGGGCTCCGGAGAGGGCGATTCATCGCCGTCGTCATCATCAACCATCCTCCATCACCAATTTCATGATGCTCACCGCCTGCGTGAGTAATTCCATCGTAGGCTTTTGGACGGTGATGGGTTGGATGAGATCTATCATGTAATCGAGTTAGTTTTGTTAGGGTTTGATCCCTAGTATCCACTATGTTACGAGATTGATGTTGCTATGACTTTGCTATGCTTAATGCTTGTCACTAGGGCCCGAGTGCCGTGATTTCAGATCTGAACCTATTAAGTTTTCATGAATATATGTGTGTTCTTGATCCTATCTTGCAAGTCTATAGTCACCTATTATGTGTTATGATCCGACAACCCCGAAGTGACAATAATCGGGATACTTCTCGGTGATGACCATAGTTTGAGGAGTTCATTATTCACTATGTGCTAATGCTTTGTTCCGGTTCTCTATTAAACGGAGGCCTTAATATCCCTTAGTTTCCATTAGGACCCCGCTGCCACGGTGTAACATCCCAAATTTTCAATTTGGAATGTTATACATTAGGTCATCATGCATATCATATTTTTCTCGCATTTTCTGATCCTAGAAAATTTCACGCAACTCAAGGACCCTCGGAGAGAGTTGGAAGTTTCATTATTTTCATATTTGGGATTTCTCAAAATTTGAAAATAGGATCATTGGATTTATTTAATTATCTTCATAAAGTTTTTCCTATAAAAACTTAAGAGAGGGAATAATATGACTTTCCCAATATTTAGGAAAAATGAAGATATTATAAATAAATCAAAATTTGGTTTTTGGAAGATTTATTTTGCTTAGGCAAAAATGAGCATTTTAAAAATTTATGCATGTTTGCCGTTTTAAAGTTCATTTTGTTCGACTCATTTTTAGGAGTCGGGAAAATTATTTTTATTAAAATCGGAGTTCGTTTGGTATTTTTTTAATCCGTTTTGTTTTGTTTTAAAAAATCAGCGCCCCCACAGGCCAAGGCCCACTGGCCCAACCAGCGCCTGCCCACCTCCCTCTCTCCCTCGGCGCATGCCTTGCGCCTTGAGCCCGCCGCCGCCAAGACGCCACCGCCGCCGCCCGTGTCCGGGTCGGACACGCCAGACGCCCGCCCTGGCCCCTTCCCCAAGCCAACCCCCCCCTTCTATTTATACCCGGCGCCCCCTCTCTCCTCACCTCGAGCCGCCCGCCGCCCTGAGCCGCCGCCTGCCGGAGCCACTCGCCGCCCTCGCCGCCCACCCGACCCCTGGGACCCCGCAGACGGAGCCGCTGAGTCCAGCGGCCAAGCCACGGAGGTAGCCGCCCGCCCCGATCCGGTTTTGCTTTAAAAACCGATCCGGTTTTCGTTCGTTGTTCGGTTTTTTTTCAAAAACCTAGATGGTTTTTATTATTTTTCGGTTTTCTTATTTAATGAACGTTCACCGAACCGTTCGTTTCAATGAACATGTTCGTTGGATTAGTTAATTTAACGAACGTCCGTTATTTAATCCGTTCTTCGTTTTCTTTTAATATGATTTAATCCGTTATTTTTAGATTCGATTTCGATCCGATTTTCAAATCTGTTTTATTTCTTGCTCGTTTATCGGAATCAGGTGATTCAAGCGCCTGGAGTTTCAATTCTGAAACCGCCGTTCGACTAACCTACTTACACAGAGTTTTGCTACTGTAAAATTTTGACTTAGTTTCAGATTGCTAAACCGAGTCGTTCTCTCTCGAGTTCCGACTTTCGATGCTTTATTTGATTCGATTCTTTTGCAACCAGGGTTCTTAAGTTGAACTATCTGGTTAGATCTTTTATTCGAGATTTCCCGTGCATTAGATGAGTACTTATTGTATGCTTGTTGTTTGTCTGCGTTAGATCACCCGGAGGCGCCGCTTGTTACTTGAATCTCTAGGTTTCATGGATCATCGACAAGGCAAGTAACACTTTGATCATACTCTTCTCATACCCAGTTTTTATGCATTAGATCAAACCCTCAAACACTTGCATGTTTAGGATCTAATTAAATTGTGGGATGGGAAGTAGATTGAGGTAGTACCTATTACTGCTTTTACTTATGAAACCTTGGGAGTTACTTCTACGTTTGCTTAATTATACCATGCTATGCTAGTAGACGTGGATTGGGTGAGTGAATATCCATGACAGATGTGAGATTGTTAATTAAGGTTTATCTAAGGTGGCAACCTAAACACACATCCGGGTGGATTAAGGCACTGGTTTCTATCAGGACTTGCACTGTATTTCTTCGGACCGCCACCTGTGCTCTAAGGGATCATAAGATTATTCAAACTAGAAACTTCCGTGTGCAGCCACAAGCCAATTATGGGCTCTGGCATAGTTGACTAAGTTGTGCGAACTCTTACGGGTAGACTAGCAGATGTAGGGGAAAGTAGGTGTACCGGTCTACCCACAAGTAAGGTGCTAGCGCTTCTGAAAGACTGTGTCTCGGTCATCCGTCTCTCAAACACCATGTAGTGCGAGAACCAAGCGGAGGCGATCGAGTCTTGTGGGGAAAAGTGCTAAACCTCTGCAGAGTGTAAAACTAATCATGATTAGCCGTGTCCCCGGTTATGGACAATCTTGAGTATCTAGTACTTGAATATCATGTGAATCTCAACATGTTACTTCTAATAATAAAGTTATTGGGTTTTAATGAGTACTTTTTAATTGGGATTGAGGATGCTGTCAACCATTCTCAATGTTTAACAACCACCATGATAGTTAAATAAAATTATTCCTTTGATGTAGGAAAAACCAGCTTTATGCAAAAATGTAACCGTAGAGCCTTACCACCAGCCATATATGCATGTAGTATAGGCTTGTTGCTTCATTGTTCTCTATGTGTTACATTGCCAAAGATATTCCATGTGTCAATTGACCGTTTTGGCTGCAACTTTCACGCTTGCAGACTTTTCGGACTCTGAGTAAGGTGTTAGGTCGTGGTTCTATACTCGGTGATGCCGATGGAGTTGATGGACTCACTTGTCTTCCAAGCCTTCCGCTGTTATTATTAGATGGCCTTAAGCCATATTATTGTATTAAGTTCCCTTGTGGACAACGATGTAATAAGTGTGTGATTGCTACTCGCTATAAATCCTTGAAATCTTGTGTGGTGTCGGCATTCTTGATCCAGGGATGACACCGAGCACAGAGCACTAGATCCATTCGGTCTGGTCGCTCTGAGAGAATGGTATCGAGCACCACCTGTAGAGACACGACCACTAAGATAAAGCCATAGATCACTATTCTCTTCCCATTTTCTAACTCCTCATCTTTTCTACTCTCTTTAGGATGAAGGACGCGAAGATCAAGTACACCCAACCGGATGAAGGCACACCTTTTGGATTTCGGTTGAAGGAAGTTACCAAGTACACGAACATTGGACTACCCAGCTTCACCAGGACTTTCAACGCCACTCTGCACGAAGAGGAGCTGGAAGATTCACGCTCACGTTCGGGAAGGACATTCGCCCCAATCACCAAGCCTATAGATAGTGTTTTCAATGCACCAACTTGGAGTCTGGGAAAGAGCATGGCAGCTCACATCACCATGGGACGCATTGGAGAAGTTTATCAAGAAGACCTCAAGGACACTATCTACCAGATTTGCGGACGCCGAGATGACAAATGGGACGTCGTCAGCACCAAGAAGGATAGATCCATTGCAGCGTTCATTCAGTAGTTAAACCAGCACAGTCGACGCCAGGAGAACCAGATGTGCAATGATATGTTGGAGTTGCGAGAATGCAAAGGGAAGGATCATCGAACTTGAAGAAGAACTAAAGACAACTCGCAAGGATTATATGGACGAGATCGTAGCTCTAGCAAGACACAATAACGATCTTAAGTACGAGATTGAAGAACTCAAGAAGAAGTTGGCGCTCAGGAATGAAGACCAGTATGTCGATTGCCCAAGCGACTACATCAACATCGACGACACCGATTCGGATCCAAGTGAACCCGACTTTGAAGACGAAGCTAGAGGCGGACATTATGGAGTCTTCCACGGTTCAAATTAGTAGAAGTCCCCACATATTAGTAGTATTCCCCCATGTAAACATTATAGTACACGCACTTTTGCGATAGTTAGATCGTTGTAAGCCCTTGTTTGATTGAATGAAGTGATTTTGTGTGTATTTGCTCATGTGCATTTGGGTAGTGATTCCCCTTAGACCTCATTCCATTCTAAATTCTCATCTTTTCTAAACCCATCGGATGCCTCCGAGACGCGACCCGGATTCGCTTTTCCCGCCAGAGATCACCCAACTGATCCAGCAGAGAATACCACGAGTCAAACATTGGTACAGAACCCGGCAACAACAACAACAACAACCCACCACCACCACCACTGCGGATCATCCGACTCGTTTCCTTAGACTAAACCCGCGGTGTATTCCAAAGAGCACCGAGCCGATTGTAGAAGATGACTGGCTCATAAAATAGGAAGGGAGCTGACCACGCTGCAGGATGCACAGATGGAGAAAGAGTGAAGTTTGCAGCACATCGGCTTGAAGGACCCGCAGTAGCATGGTGGGAGAATTTCACAGCCACTTACCACAGACACCGTCACATGGGATCAATTTCAGCAAGCTTTCCGCCCGCCCATGTTTCAGCAGGAGCTATGGCCATGAAGAAGCGTGAGTTTCAGTAACTTACGCCAAGGAGGAAGGACTCTTGGCCAAGACGTGGATGACTTTAGTAAATTAGCACGTTATGCCCCGGATGACGTTACTCTGAGATGCACGATTAAACAGGAGAAGTTTCTAGAAGGACTGAATGATGAGTTCAGCATGCCGTTGATGGTAGCGGTTTCAATAACTACCAGGAGTTAGTAGACCGAGCCCGCATGATTGAAGGAAAGCAGCAAGAAATTGAGAACCGTAAGCGGAAGTATGGGCAAGGGAAGTATAACTCGGAGCTCAGCAGAAACCTCGTTATACCCCTAAGTCAGGAATTCAGTTTCAGCATACCCATGGAGGAGGTAATTCGCATAACCATAACAGCACCAAGAATGGGAACGGGAATGGAGGAAGCAACGGACAGCATCGCACCAACCCGTCAACACCATCCAAAGTAGACCTGAGTCATATTACTTGCTTTAAGTGCTGCAAGACTAGGCATTATGCCAATGACTGCCCAGAAGGCCAGAATGGAAATGGCAATGGAAGCTCTGGAAAGAAGCCTAACCCTTTCAATAGGGGACAGGTGAACCACATTGATGTGGAGGAGGTTGAAGATCAGCCCGATGCAGTAATCGTAAGCTCACCAGGAGTGGAGTATATGGCCAGACAAGGATGTTTTCAAGTGCCATTAAGTATAGGAAGGCATGTATTCCCGACGGATTTGATCATTCTGGAATCGCAAGGATTTGATGTAATTCTCGGTATGGATTGGCTGTCGATGTATGGAGGAAACATCGATTGCGCAAGTAAGACGATTTTTCTCACAACACCAGAAGGAAGAAGGATTAAGTATGTATCACGGCATCAGCCGAGAAGAGCGCAAGTTAATTGCCTATCAGGAGTGGTGCGGGAAGAAGTACCGGTGGTGAAGGATTTTCTGATGTATTTCGGAAGAGTTGCCAGGAATGCCACCGGATAGAGACATTGAGTTTTTGATAGAACTTTTGCCAGGAACAGGCCCGATATCGAAGCGACCATATAGGATGCCAGCACAGGATTTGGCGGAAATCAAGAAGCAGATTAAGGAGCTTTTGGATAAAGGTTTTATACGCCCAAGTTCTTCACCTTGGGGATCACCCGTTTTGCTAGTGGAGAAGAAGGATGGATCGTTAAGAATGGTTGTTGATTATCGTGGATTGAATGAAGTAACAATCAAGAACAAGTACCCACTACCTATGATAAATGATCTGTTTGATCGCTTGCAAGGAGCCAAGGTGTTTTCCAAGATCGACTTGCGATCAGGGTACCATCAGTTGAAGATTCGGGAGCAGGATATACCCAAGACAGCATTTACCACGAGATATGGACTATACGAGTATACCGTTATGTCATTTGGACTGACTAACGCACCAGCCTATTTCATGAACCGATGAACAAAGTGTTTATGGAGTTTTTGGATAAGTTCGTGGTGTTCATTGATGACATTTTGATTTTCTCGAAGAATGAAGAGGAACACAAGGAACATTTGCGATTGGTTACGGAGAAACCGAGGGAACACCAGTTGTATGCCAAGTTCAGCAAATGTGAGTTTTGGCTAAAGGAAGTTGGATTTCTCGGACATGTTATATCCGGAGAAGGAATAGCAGTTGACCCCACAAAAGTTGAGACCGTAACCAAATGGGAAGCACCAACGACAGTTGGAGAGATTCGGAGTTTCCTTGGACTCGCAGGATACTACTGAAGGTTCATTGAGAATTTCTCAAGGATTGCTAAGCCTATGACTGAATTGTTGAAAAGGAAAACAAATTTATATGGACCGAGGACTGTGAGGCAAGTTTTAGGAGTTGAAGAAAAGATTGGTCACCTCACCGGTCTTGATATTGCGAGATCGGACTAAGGATTATGAGGTGTATTGCGACGCTTCACGCCGAGGACTTGGAGCAGTGCTTATGCAGGAAGGAAGAGTTGTTTCAGTATGCTTCACGACAACTTAAGCCCCATGAGTTGAATTATGCCACCCATGATTTGGAGCTAGCAGCCGTTGTGCATGCCTTGAAGACGTGGAGACATTTTCTCATTGGAAATCATTGTGAAGTGTACACGGATCACAAGAGTTTGAAGTACATTTTCACACAGAAGGAATTGAATCTCGGACAAAGGAGATGGTTAGAGCTTATCAAGGATTATGACATGAGATTGCATTATCACCTGGAAAGGCTAATGTCGTGGCGACGCATTGAGCCGTAAGAGCCACGTTAATACTCTAAGGATGGGAGGAATACCCAATGAGTTAGCCGAGGACCTTCGAGGGCTATGTTTGGAAATAGTTCCGAGAGGCTATGTAGCAGCATTGGAGATTCAGTCAACACTGATGGACAAAATCAGAGAAGCCCAAAAGGCGTAAAAAGGAAGTTGCCTCTATAAAGGAGAAAATGAGCAAAGGAAAAGCTAAAGTATTTCGTGAGCAAGAGCACGATACCCTAAGGTTTGAATACCGGGTTTATGTACCTAATGACCCAGAGATAAGGCAGATGATTTTACAAGAAGCTCAAGATTCACACTATAAGATTCACCCAGAAATACCAAGATGTATTTGGATTTGAAGAATACTTTACGGTGGACCGGAATGAAGAAGGATATTGCGGAGTATGTAGCAGTTTGTGATGTATGTCGAAAGTAAAGGCGAGAGCATCGAAGCGGCAGGATTGTTACAACCATTGCCGATACCGAATGGAAGTGGGATAAACTAGGCATGGATTTTATCACAGGATTGCCCAAGACTCGTTCAGGATATGACTCGATTTGGGTTATAGTCGACCGTTTAACAAAGGTAGCTCATTTCATTCCAGTCAAGACCACCTATAGCAGTGCTAAGTTGGCAAAGATATACATGACCAGAATTGTGTGCTTACACGGATTTCCGAGGAGCATCGTATTAGATAGAGGAACCCAGTTTACCTCGAAATTTTGGAACCGGTTACACGAAACATTGGGAACCCGATTGGAATTCGACAGCTTTCCACCCACGAGCAGATGGACAGACCGAGAGAGTCAATCAGATTTTGGAGGACATCTTTGAGAGCTTGTGCCCTAGATTATGGATCTAGCTGGGATGATAATTTGCCGTATGCAGAATTTTCCTACAACAACGATTACCAAACCAGCTTGAAGATGGCACCTTCGAGGCTCTGTATGGAAGAAGGTGCAGGACACCGTTGTTATGGGACGAAACCGGAGATCGTCGATTGTTTGGACCAGATTTGATTAAGGAGTCCGAACAGAAAGTTAAGTTGATTCGAGACAGGCTCAAGGTAGCCCAGTCCGGACAAAAGAGCTATGCCGATTCAAAGCGCCAGCGATTGAGTATGAAGTTGGAGATGAGTATACCTCAGAGTATCCCCACTTCGAGGAGTTAAGCGTTTTGGAGTTAAAGGAAAGTTAGCACCACGTTTCGTTGGACCGTATAAGATTTTGCAACGCATGGGAGAAGTTGCTTATAAGTTGGAATTACCAGAAGGACTGTCGGGGAGTTCATGATGTATTCCATGTTTCTCGATTGAAGAAATGTCACCCGAGATAGCAGAGGTACCGTTAAGAGACACCTGCCACTGGAAGCCATTCAGTTGAAGGATGACTTGACATATGAGGAAAAACCGGTTAAGATTCTCGATTATGCCGGTGAGTTACCCGCATCAAGGTTATCAAGTTTTGCAAAGTTCGATTGGAGCCACCACCTTGAGGATGAAGCCACACAGGAAAGAGAGGAAGTTTTGCTCAAGGACCACCTCACCTATTTTCTAGCCAACCCGAATCTCGAGGCGAGATTCATCTTAAAGGGTAGGTTTGTAACATCCCAAATTTCCAATTTGGAATGTTATACATTAGGTCATCATGCATATCATATTTTTCTCGCATTTTCCGATCCTAGAAAATTTCACGCAACTCAAGGACCCTCGGAGAGTTGGAAGTTTCATTATTTTCATATTTGGGATTTCTCAAATTTTGAAAATAGGATCATTGGATTTATTTAATTATCTTCATAAAGTTTTTCCTATAAAAACTTAAGAGAGGGAATAATATGACTTCCCCAATATTTAGGAAAAATGAAGATATTATAAATAAATCAAAATTTGGTTTTGGAAGATTTATTTTGCTTAGGCAAAAATGAGCATTTTAAAAATTTATGCATGTTTGCCGTTTTTAAAGTTCATTTTGTTCGACTCATTTTTAGGAGTCGGGAAAATTATTTTTATTAAAATCGGAGTTCGTTTGGTATTTTTTAATCCGTTTTGTTTTGTTTTAAAAAAATCAGCGCCCCCCACAGGCCAAGGCCAGCCCGGCCCAACCAGCGCCCGCCCGGCGCCGCCCACCTCCCTCTCTCCCTCGCGCCACGCCCGCTTGAGCCCGCCGCCGCCACGCCACGCCGCCGCCGCGTGTCCGGGTCGGACACGCCGGACGCCGCCGCAGCCCCTTCCCAAGCCGTAACCCCCTTCTATTTATACCGGCCGCCCCTCCCCTCTCTCCTCACCTCGAGCCGCCGCCGCCCCTCACCCGAGCCGCGCCGCCGCCCTTGAAAACCGCCGTCCCCTCGCCCCTCGCCGCCCACCCGACCCCGCGGACCCCGCCGCACGGAGCCCGCGGAGTCCTTGGCCAAGCCACCGGAGGTAGCCGCCGCCGCCCGCCCGATCCGGTTTTGCTTTAAAAACCGATCCGGTTTTCGTTCGTTGTTCGGTTTTTTTTTTCAAAAACCTAGATGGTTTTTATTATTTTTCGGTTTTCTTATTTAATGAACGTTCACCGAACCGTTCGTTTCAATGAACATGTTCGTTGGATTAGTTCTGTTAACGAACGTCCGTTATTTAATCCGTTAAATGCGTTTTCTTTTAAATCGGATTTAATCCGTTATTTTTCGATTCGATTTACGATCCGATTTTCAAATCTGTTTTATTTCTTGCTCGTTTATCGGAATCAGGTGATTCAAGCGCACGGAGTTTCGTTCTGAAACCGCCGTTCGACTAACCTACTTACACAGAGTTTTGCTACTGTAAAATTTTGACTTAGTTTCAGATTGCTAAACCGAGTCGTTCTCTCTCGAGTTCCGACTTTCGATGCTTTATTTGATTCGATTCTTTTGCAACCAGGGTTCTTAAGTTGAACTATCTGGTTAGATCTTTTATTCGAGATTTCCCAGTGCATTAGATGAGTACTTATTGTATGCTTGTTGTTTGTCTGCGTTAGATCACCCTGAGGCGCCGCTTGTTACTTGAATCTCTAGGTTTCGCGGATCATCGACAAGGCAAGTAACACTTTGATCATACTCTTCTCATACCCAGCTTTTTTATGCATTAGATCAAACCCTCAAACACTTGCATGTTTAGGATCTAATTAAATTGTGGGATGGGAAGTAGATTGAGGTAGTACCTATTACCTGTTTTACTTATGAAACCTTGGGAGTTACTTCTACGTTTGCTTAATTATACCATGCTATGCTAGTAGACGTGGATTGGGTGAGTGAATATCCATGACAGATGTGAGATTGTTAATTAAGGTTTATCTAAGGTGGCAACCTAAACACACATCTGGGTGGATTGAGGCACCTGGTTTCTATCGGGACTTGCATGTATTTCTTGGACCGCCACCTGTGCTCTAAGGGATCATAAGATTATTCAAACTAGAAACTTCCGTGTGCAGCCACAAGCCAATTATGGGCTCTGGCATAGTTGACTAAGTTGTGCGAACTCTTACGGGTAGACTAGCAGATGTAGGGGAAAGTAGGTGTACCGGTCTACCCACAAGTAAGGTGCTAAGCGCTTACGAAGACTGTGTCTCGGTCATCCGTCTCTCAAACACCATGTAGTGCGAGAACCAAGCGGAGGCGATCGAGTCTTGTGGGGAAAAGTGCATAAACCTCTGCAGAGTGTAAAAACTAATCATGATTAGCCGTGTCCCGGTTATGGACAATCTTGAGTATCTAGTACTTGAATATCATGTGAATCTCAACATGTTACTTCTAATAATAAAGTTATTGGGTTTTAATGAGTACTTTTTAATTGGGATTGAGGATCTTTGTCAACCATTCTCAATGTTTAACAACCACCATGATAGTTAAATAAAATTATTCCTTTGATGTAGGGAAAAACCAGCTTTATGCAAAAATGTAACCGTAGAGCCTTACCACCAGCCATATAT
Organism: Aegilops bicornis; assembly: GCA_021605145.1. NCBI lineage: Eukaryota > Viridiplantae > Streptophyta > Magnoliopsida > Poales > Poaceae > Aegilops > Aegilops bicornis. The sequence goes on along the minus strand of CM038671.1, from coordinate 181,402,370 downwards.
GCATGTAGTATAGGCTTGTTGCTTCATTGTTCTCTATGTGTTACATTGCCAAAGCATATTCCATGTCTTGACCGTTTGGGCTGCAACTTTCACGTATGCAGACTTTTCGGACTCTGAGTAAGGTGTTAGGTCGTGGTTCTATACTCGGTGATGCCGATGGAGTTGATGGACTCACTTGTCTTCCAAGCCTTCCATTGTTATTATTAGATGGCCTTAAGCCATATTATTGTATTAAGTTCCCTTGTGGACAACGATGTAATAAGTGTGTGATTGCTACTCTGCTATAAATCCTTCGAAGTACTGTGTGGTGTCAGCATTACTGATCCAGGGATGACACTGAGCACAGAGCACTAGATCCATTCGGGTCTGGTCGCTACACACGGGAGGGTAGGACAAAAGATGTCATGCAAATTCTTTTCCATAAGCACGTATGACTATATTCGGAATACATGCCTACATTACATTGATGAATTGGAGCTAGTTCTGTGTCACCTATGATATGACTGTTACATGATGAACCGCATCCGGCATAATTATCCATCACCGATCCAATGCCTATGAGCTTTCCATATACTGGTTTACGCTTATTTACTTTCCGTTACTCTGTTACAATCACTACAAAACACCAAAAATATTACTTTTGCTTTCATTACTCTTTTATTCTTATTACCACTACTATCATACTACTTTGCTACTAAATACCTTGCTGCAGATATTAAGTTATCCAGGTGTGGCTGAACTGACAACTCAGTTGCTAATACTTGAGAATATTCTTTGGCTCCCCTTGTGTCGATTCAATAAATTTGGGTTGAATACTCTGCCCTCGAAAGCTGTTGCGATCCCCTACACTTGTGGGTTATCATATATATTTAGTTTGAGTTTGTACTGGACCTTTTGGTGGGGGTTTTGAATAAAGGGCTATGGGGCTTTTGCCTCATAGTATTCAGTCAAAAGAAAACTACGAGAAAAGGTATTAAGAGTAAATTCTAACCATAGCATTAAACTTTTGGATCCAATCGGTCCCTTACGGAATAGCGCATAAACTAGGGTTTAAGCTTCTGTCACTCTCGCAACCCATCATCTAATAACTACTCCACAATGCATTCCCTTAGTCCCAAATATGGTGAATTGTCATGTAGTCGATGTTCACATGACACCACTAAGGGAATCACAACAAACATACTATCAAAATATTGAACACATATCAAGTTCACATGATTACTTGCAACATGATTTCTCCCGTGACTTCAAGAACAAAAGTAACTACTCACGAATGATAATCATGCTCGAGATCAGAGGGGTATTAAATAGCATAATGGATCTGAACATATAATCTTCCACCAAATAAACCATATAATAATCAACTACAAGATGTAATCAACACTACTAGTCACCCACAAGTACCAATCTATAGTTTCGGTACAAAGATCGAACACAAGTGATGAACTAGGCATTGAGAGGAAATAGTGTTGTTGAAGATGTTGATGGAGATTGTCCTCTCCATGATGGGAGAGTTGTTGGTGATGATGATGACGATGATTTCCCCCTCCGGGAGGGAAGTTCCCTGGTACCTCTTGAGCATTGCGCTGGTTTTCCCTTGAACAGGAAAGGGTGATGCAGTAGAGTAGAGTAAGTATTTCCCTCAGTTTTTGAGAACCAAGGTAACAATCCAGTAGGAGACTGATACGTCTCCAACGTATCAATAATTTTTGATTGCTTCATGCTATATTATATTCTATTTTGGACATTATTGGGCTTTATTATACACTTCTATATTATTTTTAGGACTAACCTATTAACCGGAGGCCCAGTCCAGAATTGCTGTTTTTTTGCCTATTTCAGAGTTTCGCAGAAAAAGAATATCAAACGGAGTTCAAACGGAATGAAACCTTCGGGAACGTGATTTTCGGAACGAACGTGATCCAGAGGACTTGGAGCGTACGTCAAGACATCAACCAGGAGGGGACGAGGTAGGGGGTGCGCCCTCCACCCTCGTGGACCCCACGTTGCTCCAGGGGTAGGGGGCGCGTCCAGGGGGCAGGCGCGCCTCCCTGCCTCGTGGCCTGCTCAGTTGTTTCTTGACGTCCACTCCAAGTCCTCTGGATCACGTTTGTTCCAAAAATCATGCTCCCGAAGGTTTCATTCCGTTAGGACTCCGTTTGATATTCCTTTTCTGCGAAACACTGAAATAGGAAAAAAAACTATTTGCACTGGGCCTTCGGTTAGTAGGTTAGTCCCAAAAATAATATAAAAGTGCATAATAAAGCCCATTAAACATCCAAAACAAAATATATAATAGCATGGAATAATCGAAAATTATAGATACATTGGAGACGTATCAAGCATCCCCAAGCTTAATTCCTGCTCGTCCTCGAGTAGGTAAATGATAAAAATAGAATTTTTGATGTGGAATGCTTTCTAGCATATTCTTCAATGTAATTTTCTTTATTGTGGCATGAATGTTCAGATCCCAAAGATTCAAGATAAAAGTTTAATATTGACATAAAAATAATAATACTTCAAGCATACTAACAAAGCAATCATGTCTTCTCAAAATAACATGGCCAAAGAAAGTTATCCCTACAACATCATATAGTCTGGCTATGCTCTATCTTCACCACACAAAATATTTAAATCATGCACAACCCTGATGACAAGCCAAGCAATTGTTTCATACTTTTGGTGTTCTCAAACTTTTTCAATCTTCATGCAATACATGAGTGTGAGCCATGGACATAGCACTATAGGTGGAATAGAATGGTGGTTGTGGAGAAGACAAAAAGGAGAAGATAGTCTCACATCAACTAGGCGTATCAACGGGCTATGGAGATGCCCATTAATAGATATCAATGTGAGTGAGTAGGGATTCCTATGCAACAGGTGCACTAGAGCTATAAGTGTATGAAAGCTCAACAAAATAAACTAAGTGGGTGTGCATCCAACTCGCTTGCTCACAAAGACCTAGGGCAATTTGAGGAAGCCAATCATTGGAATATACAAGCCAAGTTCTATAATGTAAAGTTCCCACTAGTATATGAAAGTGACAACATAGGAGAATCTCTATCATGAAGATCACGGTGCTACTTTGAAGCACAAGTTTGGCAAAAGGATAGTAACATTGTCCCTTCTCTCATTTTCTCTCGTTTTTTTATTTGGGCATTTTCTCTTTTTTATGGCCTTTTTTTATTATTCTTAGTCCGGAGTCTCATCTCGACTTGTGGGGGAATCATAGTCTCCATCATCCTTTCCTCACTTGGGACAATGCTCTAATAATGATGATCATCACACTTTTATTTACTTACAACTCAAGAATTAAAACTCAATACTTAGAACAAAATATGACTCTATGTGAATGCCTCCGGCGGTGTACTGGGATATGCAATGAATCAAGAGTGACATGTATGAAAATAATGAACGGTGGCTTTGCCACAAATACGATGTCAACTACATGATCATGCAAAGCAATATGACAATGATGGAGCGTATCATAATAAATGGAATGGTGGTAAGTTGCATGGCAATGTATCTCAGAATGGCTATGGAAATTCCATAATAGGTAGGTATGGTGGCTATTTTTAGGAAGGTATATGGTGGGTGTATGATACCGGCAAAAAGTGTGCGGTATTAGAGAGGCTAGCAATAGTGGAAGGGTGACAGTGCGTATAATCCATGGCCTCAACATTAGTCATAAAGAACTCATATACTTATTGCAAAAATCTATTAGTTATCGAAACAAAGTACTACGCGCATGCTCCTAGGGGGATAGATTGGTAGGAAAAGACCATCGCTCGCCCCCGACCGCCACTCATAAGGAAGACAATCAATAAATAAATCATGCTCCGACTTCATCACATAACGGTTCACCATACATGCATGCTACGGGAATCACTAACATTAACACAAGTATTTCTCAAATTCATAACCACTCAACTAGCATGACTCTAATATCACCATCTTCATATCTCAAAACAATTATCAAGTATCATACTTCTCATAGTATTCAATGCACTTTTTATGATAGTTTTTCATCACTTCTAGGACTAAAATTTCAACCAAAGAAAATTACCATGCTGTTTTGTAGGACTCTCAAAATAATATAAGTGAAGCATGAGAGATCAATAATTTCTATAAAATAAAACCACCACCGTGCTCTAAAAGATATAAGTGAAGCACTCAAGCAAAAACTATATAGCTCAAAAGATATAAGTGAAGCACATAGAGTATTCTAATAAATTCCAAATCATGTGTGTCTCTCTAGAAAGGTGTGTACAGCAAGGATTATTGTGGAAAAATAAAAATCACAGACTCAAATCACACAAGTCGCTCCAAGCAAAACACAGATCATGTGGTGAATAAAAATATAGCGTCAAGTAAAGTTACCGATGGACGAAGACGAAAGAGGGGATGCCCTCCGGGGCATCCCCAAGCTTAGGCTTTTGGTTGTCCTAGGATTTTACCTTGGGGTTCCTTGGGCATCTCCAAGCTTAGGCTCTTGCCACTCCTTGTTCCATAATCCATCAAATCTTTACACAAAACTTGAAAACTTCACAACACAAAACTCAACAGAAAATCTCATGAGCTCCGTTAGCGAAATAAAACAAACCACCACTTTAAGGTACTCTAATGAAATCATTCTTTATTTATATTGGTGTTAAACCCACTTTATTCCAGCTTCTATATGGTTCATAAGATCTATTACTAGCCATAGATTCATCAAAATAAGCAAACAACACACGAAAAATAGAATCTGTCAAAAACAGAACAGTCTGTAGTAATCTGTATCTAACGCAAACTTCTGTAACTCAGAAAATTCTGATAAAATAGGAAATCCTAGATAATTCGATTATTTATCTACTTCAATTGGAATCAGTATTTTATCACGTTCTGGTGATTTTAAACAATTGTTTTCGTGAACAGAAAGTTTTTGACTTTTTCAGCAAGATGAAATAATTACTATGCAAGAAGATCCTGTAGGTTTAACTTGGCACAAACACTAATTAAAACATAAAAACAAATCTAACCAGAGGCTATATCAAATATTTATTGCTAAACAGGAACATAAAGCAAGGAACTAAAAGAAAATTTGGGTTGCCTCCCAACAAGCGCTATCGTTTAACGCCCATAACTAGGCATAAAAACAAGGATAGATCTAGGTATTATCATCTTTGGTATGCAATCCATAAGTGGCTCTCATAATAGATTCATAAGGTAATTTAATTTTCTTTCTAGGAAATTGGTCCATGCCTTTCCTTAATGGAAATTGGAATCTAATATTTTCTTCTTTCATATCAATAATTGCACCAATCGTTCTAAGGAAAGGTCTACCAAGAATAATAGGACATGAAGGATTGCAATCTATATCAAGAACCATGAAATCTACGGGCACATAGTTCCTATTTGCAACAATAATAACATTATTAATTCTTCCCATAGGTTTCTTAATGGTGGAATCCGCAAGGTGCAAGTTTAAAGATCAATCATCAAATTCACGGAAACCTAGCAAATCACACAAAGTTTTTGGAATCGTGGAAACACTAGCACCCAAATCACACAAAGCATATCATTCATGATCTTTAATTTTAATTTTAATAGTAGGTTCCCACTCATCATAAAATTTTCTAGGGATAGAAACTACTAATTCAAGCTTTTCTTCATAGGATTGCATCAAAGCATCAACGATATGTTTGGTAAAAGCTTTATTTTGACTATAAGCATGAGGAGAATTTAGAACGGATTGCAACAAGGAAATACAATCTATTAAAGAACAATTATCATAATTAAATTCCTTGAAATCCAAAATAGTGGGTTCAATGCTATCTAAAGTTTTGACCTCTTCAATCCCACTTTTACCAATTTTTGCATCAAGATCTAAAAACTCCGAATCATTGGGACGCCTTTTAACTAAAGTTGACTCATATCTAGTCCCATCATTATGAAGATTCATATTGCAAAACAAATATTTAATAGGAGATACATCAATCACTTTTAGCTCTTCATCATTATTCTCATGAAAACTAGAAGAACACGCTTTTACAAAGCAATCTTTTTAGCACGCATCCTAGCGGTTCTTTCTTTGCACACATCAGCGGAAATTCTCATGGCTTCGAGAGACTCATTGATATCATGCTTAGGAGGAATAGATCTAAGCTTCAAAGAATCAACATCAAGAGAAATTATATCCATGTTCCTAACCAACTCATCAACTTTAAGCAATTTTTCTTCAAGCAAAGCATTGGAATTCTTTTGTGAATTCATAAACTCTTTAACACTAGTCTCAAAATCAGAGGGCAACTTATTAAAATTTCCATAAGAATTGTTGTAGGAATTACCATAATTATTAGAGTAATTACTAGGGAACGGCCTAGGATTAAAGTTTCCTCTATAAGCGTTGTTACCAAAATTGTACCTACCAACAAAATTCACATCCATAGAATCATTATTATTCTCAATCAAAGTAGACAAAGGCATATCATTAGGATCAGAAGAAACACTCTTATTAGCAAACAATTTCATAAGTTCATCCATCTTTCCACTCAAAACATTAATCTCTTCTTTCGCATGAACCTTTTTACTAGTAGATCTTTCGGTGTGCCATTGAGAATAACTAACCATAATATTATCTACGAGTTAGTAGCTTCTCCTAAAGTGATTTCCATAAAAGTGCCTCCCGCGGCCGAATCTAAAAGATTTCTAGAAGCAAAATTCAATCCGGCATAAAAGTTTTGTATAATCATCCATAGATTCAAACCATGTGTAGGGCAATTACGTATCATTAATTTCACCCTATGCCAAGCTTGTGCAACATGTTCGTGATCAAGTTGCTTAAAATTAATAATATCGTTTCTAAGAGAGATGATCTTAGCGGGAGGAAAATACTTAGAGATAAAAGCATCTTTGCACTTATTCCAAGAATCAATACTATTTTGAGGCAAAGACGAAAACCAAGTTTTAGCGCGATCTCTAAGAGAAAACGAAATTGCTTCAACTTAACAATATCATTATCCACATCTTTCTTCTTTTGCATATCACACTAATCAACAAAGCTGTTTAGATGAGTAGCGGCATCTTCACTAGGAAGGCCGGCGAATTGATCTTTCATGACAAGATTCAACAAGGCAGCATTAATTTCACAAGATTCAGCATCGGTAAAAGGAGCAATCGGAGTGCTAAGAAAATCATTGTTGTTGGTATTGGAGAATTCACAAAATTTAGTATTGTCTTGAGCCATCGTGACAAGCAAGCAATCCAACACACAAATACACAAGAAGCAAGCGAAGAAGAAGCAAACGGAAAAGAGGGCGAATAAAACGGCAAGGGTGAAGTGGGGGAGAGGAAAACGAGAGGCAAATGACAAATAATGTAATGCGAGGGATAAGAGTTTGTGATGGGTACTTGGTATGTCTTGACTTGTTTGTAGACTCCCTGGCAACGGCGCCAGAAATCCTTCTTGCTGCCTCTTGAGCACTACGTTGGTTTTCCCTTGAAGAGGAAAGGGTGATGCAGTAAAGTAGCGTAAGTATTTCCCTCAGTTTTTGAGAACCAAGGTATCAATCCAAAGAGGGAGACCACACGCAAGTCCCTCGTACCTACACAAACAAATAAGAACCTTGTAACCAACGCGATAAAGGGGTTGTCAATCCCTTCACGGCCACTTGCAAAAGTGAGATCTGATAGAGATGATAAGATAATATTTTTGGTATTTTCATGATAAAGACTGAAAGTAAAGAAAGCAAAATAAACGGTGAAGGAAATAAAGGGAGATTAATATGATGGAGAATAGACCCGGGGGCCATAGGTTTCACTAGTGGCTTCTCTCAAGGTAGAATAAGTATTACGGTGGGTGAACAAATTACTGTCGAGCAATTGATAGAATTGAGCATAGTTATGACAATATCTAGGCATGATCATGTATATAGGCATCACGTCTGTGACAAGTAGACCGAAACGATTATGCATCTACTACTATTACTCTACACATCAACCGCTATCCAGCATGCATCTAGAGTATTAATTTCATAAGAACGGAGTAACGCATTAGGCAAGATGACATGATGTAGAGGGATAAACTCAAGCAATATGATATAAACCCCATCTTTTTATCCTCGATGGCAACAATACAATACGTGTCGTGTCCCCTTCTGTCACTTGAATCGAGCACCGCATGATTGAACCCAAAGCTAAGCACTTCTCCCATTGCAAGAAAGATCAATCTAGTAGGCCAAACCAAACTGATAATTCGAAGAGACTTGCAAAGATAACAAATCATACATAAAAGAATTCATAGGAGATTCAAATATTGTTCATAGATAATCTTGATCATAAACCCACAATTCATCGGATCTCGACAAACACACCGCAAAAAGAGTTACATCGAATAGATCTCCAAGAAGATCGAGGAGAACTTTGTATTGAGATCCAAAGGGAGAGAAGAAGCCATCTAGCTAATAACTATGGACCCGAAGGTCTGAGTTAAACTACTCACACATCATCGGGGAGGCTATGGCATTGATGTAGAAGCCCTCCGTGATCGATGCCCTCTCCGACAGAGCGCCGGAAAAGGCCCCAAGATGGGATCTCACGGGTACAGAGAGTTGCGGCGGTGGAAATAGGGCTTCGTCGTGCTCCTGGATGTTTTTGGGGTATAAGAGTATATATAGGCGAAGGAAGTCGGTCAGGTGATCCACGAGGGGCCCATGAGGGTGGGGGCACGCCCACGGGGGCAGGCGCGCCTCCCTGCCTCGTGGCCTCGTCGGTTGTTTCTTGACATCCACTCCAAGTCCTCTCGATCACATTTGTTCCAAAAATCACGTTCCCGAAGGTTTCATTCCGTTTGGACTCCGTTTGATATTCCTTTTCTGCGAAACACTGAAATAGGCAAAAAAAACAGCAATTTGCACTGGGCCTTGGGTTAATAGGTTAGTCCCAAAAATGATATAAAAGTGCATAATAAATCCCATTAAACATCCAAAACAGAATATATAATAGCATGTAACAATCAAAAATTATAGATACGTTGGAGACGTATCATTCCCCCAGCGGAATCGCTCCCCCGGAAGGCAAAAGTGCTCCTGCCCCAGTTCTGCCTCGAGACGGCGGCGCTCCGTCCCAAAAGTCCTCTCTCATTTTTTCTAGGTCAAAATGACTTATATACCAGAAGATGGGCATCAGAGGTGGGCCTGGGTGAGCACAACCCACCAGGGCACGCATGGGCTGCCTGGCGCGCCCAGGTGGGTTGTGCCCACCTGGTGGGCCCCTCTGGTAGTTATTTGCTCCAATATTCATCAAATATTCCATAAAAAATCTCCATGAAGTTTCAACTTATTTGGAGTTGTGCATAATAGGTGGCCTAGCGTAGCTTTTCCAGGTCCAGATTTTTAGCTGCCGGAATTCTCCCTCTTTGTGTGTACCTTGCATATTATGAGAGAAAAGGCATTAGAATTACTCCAAAAAGCATTATTATGCATAAAAACATCATAAATAACAGTAGAAAAACATGATGCAAAATGGACGTATCACTGTCGTTCACCGCCACCGAACGCACCTGGATAACCCCGGAAGTGCTCCGGCAGTGGCCTAACTCCAGCTTGAAGGAGAAGCATAAATCCTTCGGGTCGAAGGTGACCGTGGCACGCGGCTTTGGCACATCCGCCGTGGGCAGCGAAGCGTGAAGGCAGAGTTAGGCCTCATCTGCATGATCAATTTGCACCGCCGTAGGAAGAGAGAAGGTCGCACCCTTGATGAACTTTGGCTTCATCGAAACCTTCAACATGGCCAGACAGTCGCCAATAGAAGCAAGCTGCGACTACAGAAAAGCTCAGAACTCCCTAGGGTGGGTGTGGCCTTGACGCGGCGACACCGGTGGAGGAGAGCCAGCAGCACCCTAGCGACACCCCCATCGTGTCGGTCGGGCGCGCGCGGCGGTGCGGTGGGAGCGCCGAGAGAGCGGGCGACGTCCTAGATTTCGTTGATGATGACATCGGCATAGATGCTGGCGCCCTCGACACGGTGGAAGGTCAAGTGATAGGGGATGTGTTGGAGAGCCTCCACTTTGACAAGCACAAAAATGCTCGAGAACTCGCTGCCATGGAGGCAGGTGTGCTCCACCCTGAACAAGCTAGGGAAGCCAGCAATGCTCGCGGCCATGCCCATCTTGTTCTAGAGCTCGAGTGGCAACTTCTCCAGCGAAAGATTGACCACATGGTGGTAGGAGAAGGAGAAAGCATTATCCCCCGCATTGTGGGGAAGGTTCCAGATTGTGCGATTCCCCACATCAACCGGGCTGGCTTGCATGTTCGCGATTTTCTCGGACTCCTGCTGGAACACGACTAAGACAGTACCCACAACGGATCTGGCGAACCGAACAACCGTGATGCCAAACCGCTACTGAAAAACTCGCTTGAGCCATGGCAGGAAGCCAGCCTTAGGAGGAGCGATGTTGATGAGACACACTAGTGAATTTTGGTTAGCTGCCATGGGGTAGTGGAGGTCGAGGGACACGAGGCGGCCGCCCATGACAGGCTCCATGGGGGGAGGTGGAGAGGAGAGGCCGGAAGGTAGCAGAATAGGAGTAGCTAGGGCAGGTGTGGTGGAAGAAGATGCGGGTAAGATGTGGGGTGGGTGATGACCCACAAGTATAGGGAATCTATCATAGTCCTTTCAATAAGTAAGAGTGCCAAACCCAACAAGGAGCAGAAGGAAATGACAAGTGGTTTTCAGCAAGGTATTCTTTACAAGCACTGAAATTATAGGTAACAGATAGTTTTTGTGATAAGGTAATTTGTAACGAGTAACAAGTAACAATGTAAATAAAGTGCAGCAAGATGGCCAAATCCTTTTTGTAGCAAAGGACAAGCCTGGACAAACTCTTATATAGAGAAAAGCGCTCCCGAGGACACATGGGAATTATCGTCAAGCTAGTTTTCATCACGCTCATATGATTCTTGTTCGGTACTTTGATAATTTGATATGTGGGTGGACCGGTGCTTGGGTGTTGTCCTTACTTGGACTAGAATCCCACTTATGATTAACTCCTATTGCAAGCATCCGCAACTACAAAAGAAGTATTAAGGTAAACCTAACATAGCATGAAACATATGGATCCAAATCGGCCCCTTACGAAGCACAACATAAACTACGGTTTAAGCTTCTGTCACTCTAGCAACCCATCATCTACTTATTACTTTCCAATGCCTTCCTCTAGGCCCAAACAATGGTGAAGTGTCATGTAGTCGATGTTCACATGACACCACTAGAGGAGAGACAACATACATCTCATCAAAATATCGAACGAATACCAAATTCACATGACTACTTATAGCAAGACTTCTCCCATGTCCTCAGGAACAAAAGTAACTACTCACAAAGCATATTCATGTTCATAATCAGAGGGGTGTTAGTATGCATAATGGATCTGAACATATGATCTTAACCAACTAGCATCAACTACAAGGAGTAATCAACACTACTAGCAACCTACAGGTACCAATCTGAGGTTTGGATACAAAGATTGGATACAAGAGATGAACTAGCGTTTGAGAGGAGATGGTGCTGGTGAAGATGTTGATGAAGATTTACCCCCTCCCGATGGGAGGATCGTTGGTGATGACGATGGCGATGATTTCCCCCTCCCGGAGGGAAGTTACCCCGGCAGAACAGCTCTGCCGGAGCCCTAGATTGGTTCCGCCAAGGTTCCGCCTCGTGGCAGGGGAGTTTCTTCCCGAAAGCTTGCTTATGATTTTTTATCGGACGAAAGACTTCATATAGTAGAAGATGGGCACCAGAGGCCTGCCAGGGGGCCCACGAGGCAGGGGGCGCGCCCAGGGTGTAGGGCGCGCCTCCCACCCTCGTGACCAGGGTGTGGCCCCCCTCTGGTAGTATCTTTCACCAGTATTTTTTATTAATTCCAAAAATAGCTTCCGTGAAGTTTCAGGGCTTTTGGAGCTATGTAGAATAGGTCTCTAATATTTGCTCCTTTTCCAGCCCTGTAATTCCGCCAAGATTCTCCCTCTTCATGTAAACCTTGTAAAATAAGAGAGAAAAGGCATAAGTATTGTGACATGACGTGTAATAACAGCCCAAAATGCAATAAATATCGATATAAAAGCATGATGCAAAATGGACGTATCAACTCCCCCAAGCTTAGACCTCGCTTGTCCTCAAGCGAAAGCCGATAACGATAAATATGTCCACATGTTTAGAGATAGAGGTGTCGATAAAAATAAAATACGGATATGAGGGCATCATGATCATTCTTATAACATAAACATATATGAATAGTGTTGTATGATTTCTTATAGTAAAGTAACAACCTATTCACAATGTCAAGTATGAATCAGAAACTTCATTGAAAACAAACAAACTATAATCTCAGTCATTGAAGCAATTGCAATTTATCATAACATCGGAAAGAGTCGATAATAGAGCTTTTTAGCAAGTCCACATACTCAACTATCATTTAGTCTTTCACAATTGCTAACACTTACGCAATACTTATGGGTATGGAGTTTTAATCAGACACAGAGAAAGATAGGGGCTTATAGTTTTGCCTCCCAACCTTTTACCTCAAGGGTATGTCAACAATAATAGTTCATGCCAACTTACATCCAATTGGATATATATATATATATATAGGGAAAATCCATCCTACCACCCGGTGGTAGTTACCCCACATGTCTCATATACTACCATGTGGTATTATATATACTATTTTATTATTTTAAGTATGTTCATATATTATATTTAAGATATTTCAAAGCAAGTTACATGAAAAAATTGCATATGAGCCCATAGTTTTTGTTATATTTGTAAAATACATACATATTTGTACGTAAAAATGAGCATACTCAAAAAATGGTACATACTACCTATAAATTAGTATATGTACTACCTAATCATTATTATATACTACATACTACACGTACATACTCTAGGTTTCAACAGATACTACATACAACATACAAAACGCATGAAGTGGTGGTAACTACCACTGCTTGTAGGAAACATTTGTCCTATATATATATATATAAATATATATATATATATATATATATATATATATATATCAGGATCTTTCCAACACAATGTGCTTGCCAAAGGATAAAATGCAAAAAGGAAATGTGAAGATCACCATGACTCTTGCATAAGGCAAAAGATAAAAGTAAAAGATAGGCCCTTCGTAGAGGGAAGTAGAGGTTGTCATGTGCTTTTAGGGTTGAATGCACAAAATCTTAATGTGAAAGAACGTCACTTTATATTGCCACTTGTGATATGGACCTTTATTATGCAGTCCGTCGCTTTTATTTCTTCCGCATCACAAGATCGTATAAAGCTTATTTTCTCCACACTAATAAGTCATACATATTTAGAAAGCAATTTTTATTGCATGCAACGATGACAACTTACTTGAAGGATCTTACTCAATCCATAGGTAGATATGGTGGACTCTCGTGGCAAAACTAGGTTTAAGGGCATTTGGAAGCACAAGTAGTATCTCTACTTGGTGCAAAGAATTGGCTAGCATGAGGGAGAAAGGCAAGCTCAACATGTTGGAAGATCCATGACAATATACTTTATTTCAGATATAAGAAAACATAACCCATTACGCTGTCTTCCTTGTCCAACGTCAACTCTTTAGCATGTCATATTTTAATGAGTGCTCACAATCATAAAAGATGTCCAAGATAGTATATTTGTATGTGAGACCTCTCTTTCTTTATTACTTCCTATTAATTGCAACGATGACCAAAACTATGTTTGTCAACTCTCAACAACTTTTAATCATCATACTCTTTATATGTGAAGTCATTACTCTCCATAAGATCAATATGATCTCTTTTATTTCTTTTTATTTCTTTCTTTTTCTTTAATCAAGCCCTTGACTCAACACTAATATTTATTATATAGCTCATGGACTCGATTACATAGAGGTATCATAAAGCAAAACTCACAACTATATCATACTAAAACTTTATTCTACTAGATCAAGATATTACCAAAAGGATCAAACTAAGAAAAACGGTAAAGATAGGAGTGTGATGGTGATACGATACCGGGGCACCTCCCCCAAGCTTGGCAGCTGCCAAGGGGAGTGCCCATACCCATGTGATTTTATGTCCTTTGCTGGTGAAGAGGATGGTGGAGTTGTTGATGATGTGAGCTTGTCGTCCATGTTCCAAGGAATAGGCTCACCATCATAGAAGGATGATCGAGTCTCCGGGATCCTCAAATCTGCAGCCAAACTCATCCTCTTGAATCTATATTCATACTCACAGTTTTGGTTTTGCAGGTCATAGATTTGGGCTTGGAGGTGCTCGATCTTCTCGTGAAGCTTGAATATGGTCTCCCCAATGTTCTTGGCATCCAACCTGTGGTTGTTGGTGAACTCCGCGATCATCATGTGGTTGGCGTTGAGTCCATGTTCCACCATCCTCTGGCACTTGAAAACTTGTTGCTCCATTGCTTCGAGCCTCGCCTCGACGCTTTCGGTCCTCCTTGGTCCCTCAACATCGCGGATGTGCAACAACCCATCAGGCATATCAATGCTTTGAGGGTGTTGCTGCACCTCCGCGAGGTAGGGGTTGATGACCTTCTCGAAGAACTTCTCATTGGGGGCGCTTGGAGATGTCATGGTGATCTAGATCTGTCAGAAAAACAGCTCGAAACGAAAACAGAGGATATTTGCGTCATACGAGAGTCAAAGCCTTCAGGAGATTATATAATGAATTTTTACCGAACAAAAGAAGTATCGTGCAAGAAAATGGAGTCCGGAGAGTGCACGAGGTGCCCACGAGGCAGGGGGGCGCGCCCAGTGGGGTAGGGCGCGCCTCCCACCCTCGTGGAAGCCTCGTGTCCTTCCCGAACTACTTCTTATTTTCCTATTTTTCTAAATATTCCAAAACAGAGAAAAATTTCCATTAGAACTATTTTGGAGTCGGTTTACTTACCGTACCACATACCTATTCCTTTTCGGAGTCTGAAACATTCTGTAAAGTGTCCCTTATGTATTCCTCCGGGGTTACGGTTTCAACATTTATGGGATTACCTGAGATATAATGTTTGATTCTTTGACCGTTCACCACCTTCGGATTTGTGCCTTCGAAGTTGTTGATTTTTATGGCACCGGAACGATAGACCTCCTCGATAACGTAAGGACCTTCCCATTTAGAGAGAAGCTTTCCTGCAAAAAAAATCATAAATGAGAGTTGAATAGCAACACATAATCACCTACATTAAACTCACGCTTTTGTATCCTTTTGTCATGCCATCTTTTAACCTTTTCTTTAAATTATTTGGCATTCTCATAGGGTTGGGTTCTCCATTCATCAAGTGATCTAATGTCAAATAGCCTCTTCTCACCGGCAAGTTTGAAATCATAATTGAGCTCTTTAATAGCCCAATATGCTTTATGTTCTAGTTCGAGAGGTAAGTGACATTCTTTTCCATAAACCATTTTATACGGAGACATACCCATAAGATTTTTGTATGCAGTTCTATAGGTCCATAATGCATCATCAAGTTTCTTGGACCAATTCTTTCTAGATCGGTTAACAGTCTTTTGCAAAATTAATTTGAGCTCTCTATTGCTCAATTCTACTTGACCACTAGACTGTGGATGGTAAGGGGATGCAATTCTATGATTAACATCATACTTAGCAAGCATTTTACGGAAAGCACCATGAATAAAATGTGAACCACCATCAGTCATTAGATATCTAGGGACTCCAAACCTCGGAAAAATAACTTCTTTAAGCATCTTAATAGAAGTGTTGTGATCAGCACTACTAGTTGGAATAGCTTCTACCCACTTAGTAACGTAATCAACAGCAACTAAAATATGAGTATACCCATTAGAGGAAGGAAACGGTCCCATATAATCAAAGCCCCAAACATCAAATGGTTCAATAACAAGTGAATAATTCATAGGAATTTCCCGACGTCTACTGATATTACCAATTCTTTGACATTCTTCACAAGACAAGACAAACTTACGAGCATCCTTGAAGAGAGTAGGCCAATAAAAACCGGATTGCAATACTTTACGTGCAGTTCTATCTCCAGCGTGGTGTCCTCCATAAGCCTCGGAGTGACACTTGCGTAGGATCTATTCCTGTTCATGCTCAGGTATACAACGTCTAATAACACCATCTACTCCTTATTTATAAAGATGTGGGTCATCCCAGAAGTAGTGTCTTAAGTCATAGAAAAACTTTTTCTTTTTCTGGTATATGTGAAACTAGGTGGTATAACTTTAGCAACAATGTAATTGGCATAATCAACATACCATGGAGCAGTACAAGAAGCTTTTATGACAGCTAATTGTTCATCAGGGAAGCTATCATCAATAGGTAGTGGGTCATCAAGAACATTCTCTAACCTAGACAAGTTATCTGCAAGGGGGTTCTCAGCTCCCTTTCTATCAATAATATGCAAATCAAATTCTTGTAGCAAGAGAACCCACCTAATAAGTCTAGGTTTAGCATCTTTCTTTTCCATTAGATATTTAATAGCAGCATGATCGGTGTGAACAGTTACTTTAGAATCAACAACATAGGATCTGAACTTATCACAGGCAAATACAACTGCTAAAAATTATTTTTCAGTAGTAGCATAATTTCTCTGGGCACTGTCTAGAGTTTTACTGGCATATTGGATAACATTTAATTTCTTATCAACTCTTTGCCCTACAACAACACCTACAACATAATCACTAGCATCACACATAATTTTGAAGGGTAAATTCCAATTAGGTGGCTGAACGATAGGTGCAGAAATCAAAGCTTTCTTAAGTATTTCAAATGCTTCTACACAATCATCATCAAATACAAAAGGTATATCTTTTTGTAATAGATTAGTCAGAGGCCGAGAAATTTTTGAGAAGTCCTTAATGAACCTCCTATAAAAACCAGCATGACCAAGGAAACTTCTTATACCTTTGATGTCCTTAGGACACGTCATCTTTTCAATAGCATCAACTTTAGATTTATCAACTTCAATGCCTCTTTCAGAAATTTTATGCCCCAAGACAATACCTTCATTAACCATAAAGTGGCATTTCTCCCAATTCAAGACAAGATTAGTTTCTTCACATCTCTGCAAAACCCGATCAAGGTTGCTCAAGAAATCCTCAAAAGAGGATCCATAAACGGAGAAATCATCCATGAAAACATCACAAATCTTTTCACAAAAGTTAGAGAATATAGCCACCATGAATCTTTGAAAGGTAGCAGGTGCACTACATAAACCAAAAGGCATACGTCTATAAGGAAAAGTATCGAAAGGACAAGTAAAAGTGGTCTTTTCTTCATCCTCAGCTGGCACAGGTATTTGAGAGAAACTAGAGTGACCATCTAGAAAGCAAAAATGGGTATGTTTGGACAATATTTCTAGAATTTGATCAATAAAAGGCAAAGGGTAGTGATCTTTTTTAGTAGCTTTATTCAATTTGCGGAAATCAATTACCATCCTATAACCTGTAATAATTCTTTACGGGATCAATTCATCTTTATCATTAGGAACGACAGTAATACCTCCCTTCTTAGGCACACAATGGACATGACTTACCCACTGACTATCAGCAACGGGACAAATAATACCTGCATCAAGGAGCTTTAATATTTCCTTTCTTACCACTTCTTGCATCTTAGGATTTAGCTGTCGTTGGTGATCAATAACTGGTTTGGCGTCTTTCTCCAAATTTATTTTGTGTTGACAAAGAGTGGGACTAACGCCCTTAAGATCATCGAGAGTATATCCAATAGCAGCACGGTGCTTCTTCAGAGTTTTCAATAATTTCTCTTCCTCCTTCTATGAAAGGTTAGCACTAATAATAACATGATATATCTTCTTTTCATCCAGATAAGCATATTCAAGAGTATTAGGTAAAGGTTTAAGATCAAACACGGGATCACCCTTGGGTGGAGGAGGATCCCCTAGGGTTTCAACAGGCAAGTTGTGTTTCAGAATGGGTCCCTGTTTAAAGAATACTTCATCTATTTCCCTTCTTTCATTCATAAACATATCATTTTCATGGTCAAGCAAATATTGTTCTAAAGGATCATTAGGAGGCACAGCAATAGAAGCAAGACCAATAATTTCATCCTTACTAGGCAATTCCTCATCACGGGGTTGTCTACGAAATTTAGCAAAGTTAAATTCATGAGACGTATCTCCCAAACCAATAGTAACAACATCCTTTTCGCAGTCTATCCTAGCATTAACTGAAGGAAGTATGCCCTAGAGGCAATAATAAAGTTATTATTTATTTCCTTATTTCATGATAAATGTTTATTATTCATGCTAGAATTGTATTAACCGGAAACATAATACATGTCTGAATACATAGACAAACAGAGTGTCACTAGTATGCCTCTACTTGACTAGCTTGTTAATCAAAGATGGTTATGTTTCCTGACCATAGACATGAGTTGTCATTTGATTAATGGGGTCACATCATTAGGAGAATGATGTGATTGACTTGACCCATTCCGTTAGCTTAGCACTCGATCGTTTAGTATGTTGCTATTGCTTTCTTCATGACTTATACATGTTCCTATGACTATGAGATTATGCAACTCCATTTTACCGGAGGAACACTTTGTGTGCTACCAAAGCGTCAACGTGAATGCTGGGTGATTATAAAGGTGCTCTACAGGTGTCTCCGAAGGTACTTGTTGGGTTGGCGTATTTCGAGACTACGATTTGTCACTCTGATTGTTGGAGAGGTATCTCTGGGCCCTCTCGGTAATGCACATCACTTAAGCCTTGCAAGCATTGCAACTAGTGAGTTGGTTGCGGGATGATGTATTACAGTACGAGTAAAGAGACTTGCCGGTAACGAGATTGAACTAGGTATTGAGATACCGAGGATCGAATCTCGGGCAAGTAACATACCGATGACAAAGGGAACAACATATGTTGTTATGCGGTCTGACCGATAAAGATCTTCGTAGAATATGTGGAAGCCAATATGAGCATCCAGGTTCCGCTATTGGTTATTGACCGGAGACATGTCTCGGTCATGTCTACATAGTTCTCGAACCCGTAGGGTCCGCACGCTTAACGTTATGATGACAGTTATATTATGAGTTTATATGTTTTCATGTACTGAAGGTTGTTCGGAGTCTCGGATGTGATCACGGACATGACGAGGAGTCTCGAAATGGTCGAGACATGAAGATTGATATATTGGAAGCCTATGTTTGGATATCGGAAGTGTTCTGGGTGAAATCGCGATTTAACCAGAGTACCGGGAGGATACCGGAACCCCCCGGGAACTAAATGGGCCTTAGTGGGCCTTGGTGGAAGAGAGGAGAGGAGGCGAGGCGGGGCCGCCCCTCCCCCCAGTCCGAATAGGACAAGGAGAGGGGGCGGCGCCCCCCCTTTTCCTTCCTCCCCTCCACCTCTTCCCCCTCTCTCTCCTAGTCCAACATGGAAAAGGGGGGATTCCTACTCCCGGTAGGAGTAGGACTCCTCCGGCGCGCCTCTCCCCTTGGCCGGTCACACCCCCCCTTGATCCTTTATATACGGGGGCAGGGGGGCACCTCTAGACACAAGTTGATCGGTTTATCTCTTCCAACCGTGTGCGGTGCCCCCCTCCACAATAGTCCACCTCGATAATACTGTAGTGGTGCTTAGGTGAAGCCCTGCGTCGGTAGAACATCAACATCGTCACCACGCCGTCGTGCTGACAAAACTCTCCCTCAACACTCGGCTGGATCGGAGTTAGAGGGACGTCATCAGGCTGAACATGTGCTGAACTCGGAGGTGTCGTACGTTCGGTACTTGATCGGTCAGATCGTGAAGACGTACGACTACATCAACCGCGTTGTGCTAATGCTTCCGCTTTCGGTCTACGAGGGTACGTAGATAATACTCTCCCCTCTCGTTGCTATGCATCACCATGATCTTGCGTGTGCGTAGGAATTTTTTTGAAATTACTACGTTCCCCAACAGTGGCATCTGAGCCAGGTTTTATGCGTAGATGTCATATGCACGAGTAGAACACAAGTGAGTTGTGGGCGATATAAGTCATACTGCTTACCAGCATGTCATAATTTGGTTCGGCGGTATTGTTGGATGAAGGGGCCCGGACAGTCATTACGCGTACGCTTACGCGAGACTGGTTCTACCGACGTGCTTTGCACACAGGTGGCTGGTGGGTGTCAGTTTCTCCAACTTTAGTTGAACCGAGTGTTAGCTACGCCGGTCCTTGCGAAGGTTAAAACAGCACCAACTTGACAAACTATCGTTGTGGTTTTGATGCATAGGTAAGAACGGTTCTTGCTAAGCCCGTAGTAGCCACGTAAAACTTGCAACAACAAAGTAGAGGACGTCTAACTAGTTTTTGCAGGGCATGTTGTGATGTGATATGGTCAAGACAAGATGCTAAATTTTATTGTATGAGATGATCATGTTTTGTAACCGAGTTATCGGCAACTGGCAGGAGCCATATGGTTGTCGCTTTATTGTATGCAATGCAATCACCCTGTAATGCTTTAGTTTATCACTAAGCGGTAGCGATAGTCGTAGAAGCATAAGATTGACGAGACGACAACGATGCTACGATGGAAATCAAGGTGTCGCGCCGGTGACGATGGTGATCATGACGGTGCGTCGGAGATGGAGATCACAAGCACAAGATGATGATGGCCATATCATAGCACTTATATTGATTGCGTGTGATATTTATCTTTTATGCATCTTATCTTGCTTTGATTGACGGTAGCATTATAAGATGATCCCTCACCCAATTATTAAAGTATAAGTGTTCTCCCTGAGTATGCACCGTTGCGGAAGTTCTTCGTGCTGAGACACCACGTGATGATCGGGTGCGATAGGCTCTACGTTCAAATACAACGGGTGCAAAACAGTTGCACACGCGGAATACTCAGGTTAAACTTGACGAGCCTAGCATATAACAGATATGGCCTCGGAACACGGAGACCGAAAGGTCGAGCGTGAATAATATAGTAGATATGATCAACATAATGATGTTCACCATTGAAAACTATTCCATCTCACGTGATGATCGGACATGGTTTAGTTGATTTGGATCACGTGATCACTTAGAGGATTGGAGGGATGACTATCTAAGTGGGAGTTCTTAAGTAATATGATTAATTGAACTTTAATTTATCATGAACTTAGTACTGGTAGTATTAGCATATCTATGTTGTAGATCAATAGCTCGCGTTGTTGCTCCCCGTTTATATTTTGATATGTTCCTAGAGAAAAATAAGTTGAAAAATGTTAGTAGCAATGATGCGGACTTGGTCCGTGATCTGAGGATAAACCTCATTACTGCACAGAAGTATTATGTCCTTGATGCACCGCTAGGTGACAGACCTATTGCTGGAGCAGATGCAGACGTTATGAACGTTTGGCTAGCTCAATATGATGACTACTTGATAGTCTAGTGCTCCATGCTTAACGGCTTAGAATCGAGACTTCAAAGACGTTTTGAATGTCATGGACCATATGAGATGTTCCAGGAGTTGAAGTTAATATTTCAAGCAAATACCCGAGTTGAGAGATATGAAGTCTCCAACAAGTTCTATAGCTAAAAGATGGAGGAGAATAGCTCAAGCGGTGAGCATGTGCTCGATTGTGCTGGTACTACAATCACTTGAATCAAGTGGGAGTAAATCTTCCAGATAAGATAGTGATTGACAGAATTATCTAGTCACTATCACCAAGTTACTAGAACTTCGTGATGAACTATAATATGCAAGGGATAACAGAAACGATTCCCAAGCTCTTCGTGATGCTGAAATCGATGAAGGTAGAAATCAAGAAAAACATCAAGTGTTGATGGTTGACAAGACCACTAGTTTCAATAAAAGGGCAAAGGGAAGAAGGGGAACATCAAGAAGAACGGCAAGCGAGTTGCTGCTCAAGTGGAGAAGCCCAAGTCTGGACCTAAGCCTGAGACTGAGTGCTTCTACTGCAAAGGAACTAGTCACTGGAAGCGGAACTGCCCCAAGTATTTGGCGGATAAGAAGGATGGCAAAGTGAACAAAGGTACATTTGATATACATGTTATTGATGTGTACTTTACTAGTGTTTATAGCAACCCCTCAGTATTTGATACTAGTTCAGTTGCTAAGAGTAGTAACTCCAAACAGGAGTTCCAGAATAAAAAGAAACTAGTTGAGGGTGAGGTGACGATGTGTGTTGGAAGTAGTTCCAAGATTGATATGATCATCATTGCACACTCCCTATACTTTCGGGATTAGTGTTGAACCTAAATAAGTGTTATTTGGTGTTTGCGTTGAGCATGAATGTGATTTGATCATGTTTATTGCAATACGGTTATTCATGTAAGTTAGAGAATAATTGTTGTTCTGTTTACATGAATAATTGACTCTAGTAAACCCTTTGGGTGTTGGTTACATGACGATGTGAACTATGGGTGTTAATCACATGGTGATGTGAACTATTGATGTTAAATCACATGGCGATGTGATCTAGATTATTGACTCTAGTGCAAGTGGGAGATCAAGGAAATATGCCCTAGAGGCAATAATAAAGTTATTATTTATTTCCTTATTTCATGATAAATGTTTATTATTCATGCTAGAATTGTATTAACCGGAAACATAATACATGTGTGAATACATAGACAAACAGAGTGTCACTAGTATGCCTCTACTTGACTAGCTTGCTAATCAAAGATGGTTATGTTTCCTGACCATAGACATGAGTTGTCATTTGATTAATGGGGTCACATCATTAGGAGAATGATGTGATTGACTTGACCCATTCCGTTAGCTTAGCACTTGATCGTTTAGTATGTTGCTATTGCTTTCTTCATGACTTATACATGTTCCTATGAATATGAGATTATGCAACTCCCGTTTACCGGAGGAACACTTTGTGTGCTACCAAACGTCACAACGTAACTGGGTGATTATAAAGGTGCTCACAGGTGTCTCCGAAGGTACTTGTTGGGTTGGCGTATTTCGAGATTAGGATTTGTCACTCTGATTGTCGGAGAGGTATCTCTGCGCCCTCTCGGTAATGCACATCACTTAAGCCTTGCAAGCATTGCAACTAATGATCTAGTTGCGGGATGATGTATTCTGATTACAAGTAAAGAGACTTGCCGGTAGAGATTGAACTAGGTATTGAGATACCGAGGATCGAATCTCGGGCAAGTAACATACCGATGACAAAGGGAACAACGTATGTTGTTATGCGGTCTAACCGATAAAGATCTTCGTAGAATATATGGGAGCCAATATGAGCATCCAGGTTCCGCTATTGGTTATTGACCGGAGACGTGTCTCGGTCATGTCTACATAGTTCTCGAACCCGTAGGGTCCGCACGCTTAACGTTACGATGACAGTTATATTATGAGTTTATATGTTTTGATTTACCGAAGATTGTTCGGAGTCCTGGATGCGATCACGGACATGATGGGGAGTCTCGAAATGGTTGAGACATGAAGATTGATATATTGGAAGCCTATGTTTGGATATCGGAAGTGTTCCGGGTGAAATCGGGATTTCTTAGAGATGCAAGGAGGTTACGGAACCCAAGGAACTTAATGGGCCTTAGTGGCCTTGGTGAAAGAGAGGAGAGGAGGCCAGGGCAGGGCCGCGCGCCCCTCCCCCAAGTCTGAATAGGACAAGGAGAGGGGGGCGGCGCCCCCTGATGAAGTCATGTACCTAGGGTAGGGTCATGGACCTGTCCAAGATACCCTCCCCAAGGACATCTCTAGTAGAAACTACCTTTCAGTCGACCTGGAAGGATTCCACTCGACGAACTCGAAGACACTCGACCATGAAGGCAACCACTCGACCGCCAGAAGATCTAAAGCCAGTCTGCACACAAACGGTCGGTCATTAAGTAGCCTTTATGGTCATCATAGCACTTCATGTGGGTGTTATAGTAACCCCCTATCTTAATGTACCTTAAACCCTGCATAAATGAGGGCTGGAGGGGTCTGGCAAACTCTATATAAGCCACCCCCCTCCTCAGTGTAAAGGGTTCGCAACCTTGTAACTCATACGCTCATAATACAGTCGACCGCCTCCGGGCTCCGAGACGTAGGGCTATTACTTCCTCCGATCAGGGCATGAACTCGTAAACATCTTGCGTATACAACTACTCCATAGCTAGGATCTTGCCTCTCCATTCCTACCCCCCTATCTTACTGTCAGAGTTAGAACCACGACAGTTGGCGCCCACCGTGGGGCAGGTGTTCTAGCGATTTGTTGGAGAAGTTGGGATTTTTCCGATTTCCTACATCATGGTGTCAGGTGGAGTTTTGGTCGAGGGCCACGAGATCCGTCTCGGTGCGCTCACGTTCATCGCCGACGACTCCGCTTGGCTTCAGGAGGCTCCACTCGATGTTGATACGCTCCCCGTCCGCGGGGCAACGCACTTTCGCGCGTGCGTCCGTGGCATCCTCCTGCGGCAATCGTCGACCCAGTATGGGTCGGCTCCTGTGTCATCCTCGCTCCCAGTATCCCGCCGGCGCAACCGCTCCGGTCGGTCGAGGCTTCAGTGGTGGGTGAGACATGCGGTGGCCCGCCAGTCGGCCACTCCCCAAGTCACGGCAATCAAGCCCGACGAATCTCTCTACGACATGTTCGATCTGTCGACTGGCTCCGCAGAGACTGCATCTGAGTGCGATAGTAGTGATCCATCGGCGGAGGTTCTGATGGTCGATGGACCACGCAGTCCTCCTGGATTCCCCCGCGCCAACGGAGGAGACGGCGGAGGTGATCCAGCGAAGGTTCACGAAGAGTATCAACCCGAGCCCCTCACTTCGCTGCAGAGGGAGGAACTTCGCCGCCGGAACATGGATGCGCTTCACACTCCTACCGTTGGAGAAACCCCCGAGGCTCGTGCCTTGGAGGATGCGCGCTTGGCCAACCTAGCTGAGCGCACTCGACTGGAGAACCTCCAGTGAGTACTCGACGAGCGCACGCGGAAACGGGTTCCAGAATCCAGTTGACGTCAGCTCTTTCCACAACCAACTCAGGTATATCGAACTCCGATTCAGAATTTAGCAGCTGCAGCCCGTATAGCAGAGTCGATTCAGCCTTCCAAGTCGGAGGTGGGTAGAGGTTTGCTATAGATCAGAGATTTACTCCGGGCAGCAGGAGATCAAAATTCAGTCGTATCACAGTCACAAAACATGATTCACAGCAGATCCGTCGCTGTGAATTCAGTCCAGTCGGCCCATAGTCCGAGATCGTCCCCGAGGCGTGAGGAACGTGGAGGCCAGCGTGATGATTAGTACAAGAGCCGCGAGCAGTATGAGCACCGATTCGATCGCAATGATCGACGTCGAATGCCCACCCCTCCCCTAAGGGATGGATCATACGCTCCTCGGCAGCAGGATGACAGACGCCAGCGCAGTGTTGGGCGAAGGGTTCCAGTCAACCCCAGAGAGCCAGGCTTTGATGCGAGATCCATTATCGTTCAATGTTTGAATGACAGGAACAGAGCTCACCGAGAAGGCCATGACAGAGATGCGCCCACCACCTGCAGAGTTCATGTCTCAGGGCCAGAGTGTTTTAGCAGAGCCATCAGAGCCGCGGTGATTCCTCCCAACTTCAGGTTGGCGACTGGAGTCAGTAAGTTCACTGGCGAGTCCAAGCCTGACACTTGGCTTGAGGACTACCGAGTGGCTATTCAGATTGGCGGCGGCAACGATGAGGTAGCCATGAAGCATCTGCCCCTTATGTTGGAGGGTTCAGCAAGAGCATGGTTGAATCAGTTAGCACCCAGCAGTATTTACGCTTGGGAAGATCTTGCCCGAGTGTTTGTCAGGACATTTGAAGGAACTTGCAAGCGACCAGCAGGGTTGACAGAGTTGCAGTCGTGTGTGCAGAAGTCGAATAAAACTTTGAGATATTACATCCAGGGATGGATCACGTTGTGTTGGGGACACAACTACTGAGTGTGAACCGCCCTAGAGGGGCCGGTTTACCCTCGTCCATGATCCAGGCCCACGGAGGAGGCCCGGAGCCCAGAGGCGACTTAAGGTCCATTTATGTAAACCGCCTTAGTGTTGTAACTTGGGTTGTAAGACAAGAGAGAAGAGACCGAGCCGGACACTTGTATGAGCCGGATCGGGACTCTGTAGACCGGCCGGGCGTCAACCCGTGTATATAAGGGGACGACCCGGCGGCGGATTAGGGAGGGAGGATTCGAGGCTAAGGCAAAGCTATTGCTCCCTAGTCGCCGAAATCATATCAATCACATCACAACCGGGCGTAGGCTTTTACCTTCATCGAAGGGGCGAACGATATAACTCCCGTGTCTTGTGTCCGCTTTAACCCCTCTAGGTTAACCCGTGCGATGGCCCTACGACTAAGTCCTTCCATGAGGACATCTGCCGTGACAATTCCACGACAGTTGGCGCCCACCGTGGGGCTATCGCCTGACGACGGTTTGATGATCTTAGAGGCAAGTTCAAAGGACTCGAAGGTTATCTGATGGGCGGATGACTAAGAGTCGTCGCGGCAAGCTCTACATCGACGACGCAATTTGGGGCCCCGAGGCCGCTCGATTGAGTACGGGTACCGGGTCCCCTTGACGGCATACACGTGTTCATCGGCAAGATCGGCGAGCCAGGGGCCTGGGCCAGACGTCTGCCTTGACCTCGTCCGAGACGGCTCGGGCGAAGAAGAATCCTGCCACAGCTAAACCGGCGGTCGGGCATGTTTTCGTGGGAGTCGTCCACGGAGGCTGCGAGGACGGATCGACATCTGGTAATGGCTGTTGTCTACTACGGTGACGAATCGTCGGTAGGAGAAACCGAGTCTCTATACCAGCCGCAAGATGGCGGATCGGGGCTGCTCGACGGTGAGAGTATTCCGGACCCTTCGATCTACCCAACCGGGTTGGGATCTTCATGGCGGTACGCAGCGGCGCTTCACTCTTCGACCATGGCGCCCACGGTCGCCAGTTCAACAGGTGATGACAGCCGGGGAAGGAGGCCACTGCGCCGCCGGCTCAAGTTTTGTCGAGCTTTTAAGCCGCGTTGGCTGTGCTCATGGCGAAGGCTAATCCGCTGGATCGGGACCTGCACAACGCGGAGATTGCAAAGGTGAGAGAACAGATCACTAAAGCTAAAGCGGACTGGCGGCAGCGGGCGTGAGGATGCCAAATGAGCGAGCGCTTTGGGCCTTGTGAGCTTATAGGCTCATCTTTGGATCGAGCGCATCGCATGAAGTCATGAAAAGGAAATTGAGTCCGTTTACCTTCGGTTTTCGAGGAAGAGAGCTTTTCAACACCCGGGCGGGGACGATAATCCGCCACCGGTGGTAAACCGCCGGAAGCACTGGGGCGGCGCCAGTTCAACCCGTGTGGTAGATCTACCTCGTCATCACACCGGCGCACCCAGGCTGTGCGAGACACCTCCGGGTCACTACTCCAACCCGATGGATAACCTTGTCGCAGCGGCTGCGGCTTGCGGTTGGAAAGCGATTCGATCGAGGCGATTCACCACGGCGGTCGAAACCCGCCGGGTCAAGGAGCTCCTCGGGATGGCCTCAGCTCGGCAAGAAGCCTATTAAATGCAGTCGGGATCGGATCCACTCCACCCCGCCTAAGCCGGAGCTATAGCCGACGGCAGCGATTTAAACCGGCCGTGTCAAGCAATGCAGCGGCGTGGTCCGCCTCGCGGCAACAATCCGACAGGCGGCTTTGAGGATGCTCAAGTGGTAGTGGACGCGCCCGAGAACGCGTAGGGAGGCGAGTTAGCGGCACAAGCGAGAGGATCATCTGCTTTCGCGCCCGGTTCGTCTGACCATCTTCGAGCCGAGGTCACGTCTGGTTCTTTGGGGGTGCCTTGCCTCGTCCCGCTTTACGTAACGTCGCTTGCCCAAGGACTTCAAGGGGCGCAAGGTGCCCAATTATCTTGCCGATTTGGCTCGAAGCATGGATAGAAAGCTATGAGATGGCCATGGAGATGCTAGATGTGGATGAAGCCGCATGCGAAATACTTCACAATGATGTTGGAAGGAACGGCCCGGACTTGGTTGAAAAATTTGCCGCCCAGCTCTATCGGTTCGTGGACCCGATTGCGAACCCGATTCATTCGAAATTTCAAAGACACTGTAAGCAGCCCATATGCGTGGTGGATTTAGCAGCTTGTGTCCAGACGGAGGAGAATCCACAACCCATTGGGTGCGCGCGTTTGGAAGTTTTACATTCTTCGGACGGATCAACCACGATTCCGCGATCTTGACCTTGGAAGCCAATTGCGGTTCGAGCCATTGAAATTGAAGCTGGGCCGCATGAAGCATTTTGCCATGACATGGGCACTCTAATGGGCGTTTTGGTAAAGTACGCTGATTACGATAGTACCAAGGATCCCGAATCTGAGAATGATGAAGTGGGGAAGGGAAAAGCGAGCAGCAACCCTAGGGGCCGTGACATCATTCGGCGAGCAATGGAGGAACAAAGCGTAAAGTTTAACGGCAACATGGGCTTTGTGGCTAACACCAACGCTAGCAGGACAAGGGTCAGTGGCGCAGGGTAGGCAATCAAACCGGGCGGTCACAATCCGGATCGTTTGAATTTTATGTTGAATCAGCCTTGTCCAAAGCATGGGACGAAGGAGGCACCGTGAACCACCTTTGGAAGGATTGTTACATTATCACGAGGAGTTCAAAACTCCAACTCTTTCCGGTATGATCAAGGGCCCGTGGCGGTTCGTGGTCCGCCCGGTTCTGATGGAGGAAATTCCGGCCCAGGATTCGGTGGTAATCCGGGCGGGCAAGGCAATCGAGAATAATCAAAGTAATCGTAACAGTCGAACAATCGAGAACCAAGGGGCTACAATCAACAACAGCGATCGGGTTATCAAAGTAACCCAAAGTAGTTGAACGGTGGGCGATTACCACGTCTTTACCACCAGCTTGGACAGACGAGACCGAAAACTTGAAGCGGGCGGTCGGCGTTGTTGAACCGGCTGCGCCGCATTACCTCGCTGGTCCGAGCAACCGATCGTGTGGAGCAGAGAGGACCATCCTCCCGGGTTTACAATCCGGGTCAGCTAACTCTGGTGGTGGCACCCGGTAGGAGGGTACAAGTTTACCAAGGTTCTTATGGATGGAGGAAGCAGCATCAACATCACGTACTCACGAGACCTTCCGGCGTATGGGGTTGACGGATAGGCATCTTAGGCCATCCAAAGACAAGTGTTTCACGGAGTGGTGCACAGCAAGTCGGCGTGCACTGGTCGGTAAGATAGCTCTGGAGGTGACCTTTGGAGACGAACATGACTCCAGAATAGAAACGTTGACATTTGAGGTGGTGAAAATTCAAAGCCCTTACCACGCCCTCTTTGGGCGGCCGGCCTATGCTAAGTTCATGGCACGGCCTTGTTATGTTTACTTACAATTTGAAAATGCCGGGTCACAAAGGAACGATAACGGTTCATGGGAGCCGGGATCGCTTTGGAGTGCGAGGAAGGTGATGCGGCTTCTGTGAGTCGGTTTGTGCCACTGAGGAGCTAAACTATTATAAAGACAATGTTGATCCGGCGGATATGACCCCTTTGAAGAAGCCAACTACGGAGCATGATCCGGACTTGAAGTTCAAATCGGCGGCTGGGACGAAGCTTGTTGATTTTGTGCGGCGATTCGTCCAAGCAGTTCACTATCGGTGCCAACTTGGATCCTAAATAGGAAAGCGGCGCTCATCGAGTTCATCCGTGAGAATCGGGACATTTTCGCATGGAAGCCTTCCGACATGCCGGTGTACCGAGGGAACTCATTGAGCACACTCTTAATGTTGACCCAAAATACAAACCCGAAAGCGGTTTCTTCACGGTTTAATGAGGAAAGGCGCAAAGGCCATCGAAGAAGAAGTTGCTAGGCTCTTGGCGGCGGGGTTTATCGTTGAAGTCTTTCACCCGAGTGGCTTGCCAATCCGGTGTTGGTTCTTAAGAAGAATGGCACTTGGCGCATGTGTGTGGATTACAGATCTCAACAAGGCACATCCACGAGATCCTTTCGCCCTCCCCGCATTGACAAGATTATTGATGCTACGGCGGGTTGTGGCGTTTGAGCTTTTTGGATGCGTACTCCGGTTATCATCAGATTAAGATGGCGATTAAGGACCAGGAGAAGACGGCGTTTATCACCCCCTTTGAGCCTTACGCTATGTATCTATGCCTTTTGGACTCAAGAGCGCCCAAGCGACTTATCGGCGTTGCATTGAGTTGCTTGCACGAACAGATCGGCCGTAACGTGCATGCTTATGTGGATGATATCGTGGTTAAGTCAAGGAAGAAGGAAACCTTGATTGAGGATCTAAAGGAAACCTTTGACAACTTGCGGGTGTACAAGATGATGCTCAACCCGGCCAAGTGCGTTTTTGGTGTTCAGCGAGCAAGTTATTGGGTTTTCTCGTGTCCAACAGGGATCACAGCTAATCCGGAAAAAATTACGGCTATCACCTCCTTGGCTAAGCGAAGTGCATCAATGACGTCCGGCGTTTGGCAGGCGGATTGCTGCGCTAAGCGGTTTATCGACCATCCGGGCGAAGGCCATTCCTTTGTACCGTAGGTTGAAGAAAACGGATCGGTTTGTCCGGAGTTCACGGCGATGAAGCATTGGAGGATTTGAAGCGGCGGTTGACCAACCCGCCGGTTCTAGCCGCCCCATTGACAAAGAGCCGCTGCTATATGTTCTTTGCTAATGCCGGGCGATTAAGCGTGGCTATCATGGTGGAAGCGGCGGAGGCGAGAAGGAGTATCCGGTTCAACGGCGGTTTATTACATCAGCGAGGTCCTCATTGAGTCTAAGCGAAGATATCCGCATTGGCGAAGTTGGTATCTGGGGTTTTATGGCAAGCGGAAGCTAAAGCAATATTTCCAAGGGCACCCCATCACGATGGTCGATTCGGCTCCCTTGGCGACATCATACTGAGAACCGGAAGCGGCGGCGGATTGCTAAGTGGGCTATAGAACTTGGGCCGCCGCGGTTTAAGGTATGTGCCTCGGACGGCCGTAAAATCTCGAGCACTTGTGGATTTCATTAATGATTGGACGGAGTTGCAAGCGCTGAAGAGAAGCGGATCATACCTATTGGACCATCCACTTTGATGGGTCCAGGCAGTTGGAGGGCTCGGGGGCTGGAGTCGTTTTAACTTCCCCGCGAGGTGACAAGTTCTATTACGTTCTCCGCCTAATGTTCCCTTGTACTAACAATGCAGCTGAGTATGAAGCTTTGCTCCATGGTCTCCGGATGGCTAAAGAAATGAATCTCGGCCGGGTTAAATGCTTTGGTGACTTCGGACTTGGTGGCTCGGCAAGTATCGTGTACTTGGGATTCCAAAGATCCACTCATGGCTGCATATCGTCGGGAGGTGGATGTTGTTGCAGGACATTTTAAAGGATATCAGGTGGACCATGTGGATCGTCGAGAAGAGCGAAGCGGCTGATGCTTTAAGCCGGCTGGGCTCTCAACGTAAACCGGTCCCACCCAACGCTTTTCCTTGATGTCTTGCACAATCCGTCGGTTAAGCTTCTGATGAAATTGGTTTGGCTATCCACGATCCGGAGGCTCAATTGGTGGCGGCCCTGCATGTCATTCGGATTGGGCGCTCCTTATTTGGCATACATGAACCGGGCGAAGTTACGGAAAGATGAGGCGTTGGCCCGGCAGATAGTTCGGCGGTCTAAGTCTATGACCATTGTTAGTGGCGAGTTGCACCATTGCGGTGTGTCGAGGCGTTTCAGCGTTGTGTGTCCCCTGAAGAGGGCCGTGAGATATTGCGAGAGATCCATGAAGTGGATTGTGGTCACCACGCCGGTTCAAAGTCCTTGGTGGCCAAAGCGTTCCGCCATGGTTTCTATTGGTTGACTGCCCATCTTGATCACGGAGGATCTGGTCGACAATGTGATGGTTGCCAAAAGTTCTCGAGCGTGCTCATGTGCCAGCCAAGAATTGAGGATGATTCCAATTACTTGGCCGTTTGCGACTTGGGGTTGGATATGGTTGGACCTTTCAAAAGGTCCAAGGACAAAAAACCCACCTATTGGTGGCGGTTGATAAGTTTACCAAGTGGGTTGAGGCGAGCACTGTTAGCAAGTGTGATGCGGCCACGGCGGTTCAGTTCATCAAAAGGTGATTTTCGGTTTGGGTTTCCACAGTATCATCACGGACAATGGCACCAATTTGTCCAAAGGAGCTATGAAGGAATTTTGTGAACGAGAGCACATCCGGCTTGATGTTTCTTCCGTAGCCCACCCACAATCCAATGGTCAAGCGGAACGAGCTAATCAGGAGATCTTGAAAGGTATCAAACCCCGACTTATGGTCCCTTTAGAGAGGACGCTTGGGTTGTTGGGTGGAAGAGCTTCCATCGGTGATATGGAGTATAAATACTACCCCAACCGATCCAATCGGATACACGCCGTTCTTTATGGTCTATGGAGCGGAGGCGGTCCTTCCCAGCGATATCCGTCACGACTCGCCTCGAGTGGCAGCTTATGTTGAGGCAGATAAGCGAGGCAACCGCGGCAAGACGATTTGGATCATTTGGATGAAGAGCGCGATATGGCAGCTGCTTTCGTTCGGGCGGTTTACCAGCAGGATCTTCGTCGGTATCACACGGCGGGTTAAAACCAGAACCTTTCGGGAAGGAGACTTAGTGCTGCGGCTCATTCAAGACCGGAAAGATATGCACAAGCTATCCCCACCTTGGGAGGGGCCTTTTGTGGTCAGCAAGAATCTATACAACGGGTCCTACTATCGATTGATGTTCGAGAGCGAAAGGACTCACGCCCGTCGGAGGAGGAGACCAACAGCCGTGGAACATAGCTCATCTTCGGCCTTATTATACGAGCCATTGGCTCCACTTATGTACATATTAAGACAATGTATATATTATGAATAAAAGCAATAAACCGGATCCTCATTTGAAGCGGGTATACATTACGTATCAAAGTCCGGTTTGGGTACATGGAGATCTTTGTCGTGAAGCGGCCTCCGGTTTAACCCTTGGCCTTGCTTTTGTGAAATTTTTGTCACTTAGGGGCTTGGTCGTGTCCGAACCAATGCAACACCTCTTGGCGGCGAAAGCCACCAGATCATTTGGGGGCTTGGTAGGTATGCGAACCAATGCAACACCTCTTGACGGTAAAGCCACCAGATCACTTAGGGACATGGTCACGTCTGCACGATCCACGCCTCTTGGTCGGCCTAAGGCCATAGAATCACTTGGGGCTTGGTCGAACCAGAACCAATGCAATGCCACTTGATCGACGTAATGCCACGATGTCGGTTGGGGACTGGCTGACTTGAACCATCGCTACACCTTATAGGGAGCTTGGTCTGTCCGACCATGGTAACGCCATCTCGATCAGACTCAATAAAGCCTCTTCTTGCAAACAGTCTTTGTTATTGTTTTTGCTTCCATGTGTTTTTTATACATATAATTTGGCTTTTGTTTGTTGTCTTAAACCGACAAACCTTCTTTCAACCGGATTCAAGTTTTCAGAATTTGGTCCCCTTTTTCCGACGATTGATTGATTGTTCGGTTTGATTTTGCTGTTAACATCCCATTATGGAGTAACAGGGGCTTATCATACCGACACGATTTACGGTAAATCGGTATTATACACACAGGGATTGTTCTCCTTTGACGGTGATGGTTTATAAAAGCCTCCGCTTGAGATTGGCTAAAGCCAAGCTGTGTGCCCGACCTTTGGCGGTATGTTTGTATCACAAAATTTTGATCGCATACCTCGATATTTTCTTATATAAATATATTGGTATCACAATCCGGCTAGGCGCCAAGCCGCCATGGCGGTTTAAGAATTTGTGATTGCAGGCAAAATAGGTTGCAGGATTCACTACTTCAAAACCAAAGTATCCAGCACCGCCATGCAAAAGTTCTGATGGGGTTGTAACGGCATTGTTCAAAATAAAGTAATCGACTATCCTATTACAAAGCCTTTTGAGGCCCGGCGTTTCATGTGGGGTTATGCCTTGAAGCTCGGGCGTCACCCGGCTTTAATTACGCTTCGCCGGGTTGGCGTGAGGTAGAGGCGCTGACGTCGGTTCAACTTCTTCTTCTTCCTCACCCAAAGCCGGAAGTCATTGGTAGACCAAATCAATCCGGGTTAAGGCACGAAAGACAGCTTCTTCACTTATCAGCTCAGCCGGATCAACGTCGAGGCGTAAGTGTGCTTACGAATTGGGGAACAAGGCTCTACACTTGAGGGATGACAAAATCCACCCGCTTGTTGTTGGCGTCATAAAAGGAGCGGTGAACCGACAGGTTGGCCGTCTGCCAGTTGACTTCGCCCGGTGAACGCATTTCCTTTGTGATCCGTTTGAGCGTCGTTATCAAAGGCTTCACCATTCTCTTGAGCCTTTGGGAAACCTTTGGCTATGTCGGCGGATCAAGATCTGCTATCCACGCCTTTGGCGCGTCGAAACGATGAAGGTGCCAAAGACGAGCCGCGGATCGCTTCAACTCTTCAAGCTGCCGGAACCATGGACAACCGGTCCGAGGTTTCTCCGATCGAGGATGGCGCCGTGTTGTCGTATGATGTAGCGCATATGACTCATTGGGCGCCCGGTATACAGCTGCTCAATCAGCGTATAAGCGGCCTTGAGCTTCTTCCGAACATCGAACCCATATGTGCAATACGCTTGCTCGCACGGTTTAAGACAACTCGGGATAAACCGGCGGAAATATCAAAATTAAGATAGTCGATTGCATAGTTTCTTACCAAAGACGGCAGAGGTCATGGCATGCACTTGGCGCTTGAGTCCGTAAGCTCTTGATCACCGGTTTAAGGGCTGCTTGGCTTCTTCCGCCCGTTTTTCAAACCGGCCTTCTCGGTGTCCCGATTGGCCCGTTCGGATTTATACCACTCCTTCAACTGTTCCATAGTGGCCAAGGCCGTTCTCAATTAAATCACAGGCCTTAGTGGTTTCGCTTCTTGAGTCTCCAGATTGGCTCGCAGGTCTTTGAGTTACCTGATTTCTTTGGTATATTTCATTACGATGACAAAGGGAGCATGTTAGTTGTTTTATTATACAAGTCCCAAGCTCAATACAAGTATTCAACTTGGCACTTGGGGGCTAATGGCTAGTTGATCTCAGTTTGCTATGAGGAGGCACACCTTAAGTCGGTTTAACTTTACAAAGTTAAACCGACCCTTGGGGGATACTATACAGTTAAAGTACAAGAAAGGTCAACTCATTACCTCATAGCGGTCCTTCATGCGATTTACTAGACCGACTTCAAAGTCACGGCTTGTGTAAAGCCGGTTCAGAGAGCCGGAATGAAGTTCTTGGGCAGAGAAATTGTCGTAAGCCGACAGATCAGTCTTCCCCTTGTCCTTGCTCATAGTAGTTGAACCTTCCTTGATCTTTGTGCTTTGCTAAAGCGACGGTTGGCTTCGGGCGGTGTAGCGACTGTCTGTCACAATAACATCGTCATTTTCAGCGGTCTTCTTTGGGCTTGATGTCGTCTTGCTCTGGCTCGGCGGTTCAACAATCACGACCCGCTCTGTGGGCCGGGTTTGATGGAAGCGAGCTGCGAGGTTTCCACTTGGACCTCGGTTCAACTTCACGGTGGGTCGGTATATCATCTTTGTACAACTCGCCAGAGCTATCTTTGGCGGCTTCAGGGATTGTCGTGGGTTTGTTACGGGGTCTTTTCCGGATCAGCATCCGCATGAGGGTCAAGGGTTTTGCTTTCTTGCTCAAGCGAGCCTTGGTGCTGCAATATTCAGAATGGAATAAAGAAAAAATTGGACAAAGCA
The DNA here is from genome assembly GCA_021605145.1 of Aegilops bicornis. Taxonomy (NCBI): domain Eukaryota; kingdom Viridiplantae; phylum Streptophyta; class Magnoliopsida; order Poales; family Poaceae; genus Aegilops; species Aegilops bicornis. Next base: position 181,366,617 of record CM038671.1, on the reverse strand, counting down.
ATTGTAAACGAGCAGACGGGACAGCGGTTGCATACCTGCGGCGACTTTAAGAGGAGGCGATTGCGTGGTTGATGAACCGCCGGACGAACCGGAAGAGGCACGATAATTGGGGTCGAGATGGATTGAGAGGACATCGGAAGAAACCCTTTAAGGGATAACGCTTTTCGGAGAGCAAGTCACCTACGGACGACGCTTCCGGGTTGGTGTGTCTGGTAAACCGGATGAGGTGTCGTTGGCCACTATGCGGGTTGTGCGGCGCTCTTCACTTCTTTGTGTCTTCAAAGAAAGGTTTGGATTTAAGTAAGCACAGGAATGATATCTTTTCACTTTCCGGACGGTGCGCCGAATTCTTTTAACCGACACAAGGTCGGATTCGGAAGAAAGAAAGATTACCTCAACAGGGTCGGCATGGCTGGCTTGACATCATCCCAGGAAGTAAAGTTGTCGATAAAAGGAGTACAAGGGGACAAATCATAAGCAAGAATGAACACAAAGCGGTTTCTGGCGGCTCCCTCGTAAGAATGTCAAGTTTTACCTCGGCTCCTTCGATTCTTCGTCCTCTGGCGGATCGGAGGACTCGTGACTTTCTTCTTGCCTGCCTTCTTGGTGGCCTTGGACTTTACATGGCGCCCGAACCAGTTTAGTACGTTTCGAAGGAGATGTCACTGAGAAATAACAAGGATTAATACATATCAACAAAGTTCTCTGAGACCCAAGAACGGTGAATAGAGCTTTACCGCGGCGGTTTGTTGGCAACACAGAATGGAGCCAGCCGGTTAGGCTGCAAGCGGATATTGGTTCATCAAGCATCTTCTTTACAATCTCCGTAACTTCAAGTTCATTTATGGGCAGCTCGTGGCGTCTTTGAGGGTCTTTGAGGCTGCGGTGTACTCATGCATCAATCCGGGCGGCGGCTTAGCGGCAAGACGCCCCAAGAAACCCAACACCGCACAAGGTCCACGCCGGTTAAGCCATTGGCCATTAGAGCCGGAGCTTGATTATTTGAGGCGAAGTTCTTCCGTTCATGGCGGTTAAGCGGCAGCAGCGGATCTTTGGTTCTTGAGCGGTGAGGACGATAACCCGGCAAGGGGTTCTCATTGGCAGGAGGCGGTGTTCCGGCGGTAGAACCAGGTTTGGTTCCAATCCTTTGGATGACTGTGGTGTTTGGCGTGAGGAAAATCCACCTCCTTCCTCTTTTGGATTGAAACGCCGCCCAGCTACGTGTTCGGACCATCGAGAAAATTGATGCAGCGGTTCAAGTGAAAAAAATCCGGAACAACTCCACAGATGGTTCTTCACGAAGGTAGACTTCACGAAGACTTGGAAGTTGCATATGTTTGACACGAGTTCGGGCCGATATCCTGCGGATGGAGTTTCAAACTTGCGAGGACGTCTGGAAAATTTTTGAACCGGGCGGGCAGAATCCCGGTCTAAGTGCTGCATAAACACGATTACTTCACCCTCTTGTGGCTCGGGAGGAAACTTCGCCATCCGGAACACGCGATGGAGGACATTTTTGGCGTAAACCGCTAGTGGTGACATAGCCGTTCGATTGTGTTTGGTGATTTTGGACCGGACCCAATTGCAAGCTGAGAATTGAGGGCCATTCCGGAAGACTAAGCTGCGAAAGAAAGGAAGAGACGGTTTACCATTAAACGGTTCGGGCATATCATACATTGTTAAACCGGTGATTCAGCATCCGGCTTCCGTTCGGTTTAGCGAGGACTAATGGAGTAGCGGATTAGCTGTCGAAAGTTAAACCGCCGAAAATGGCAGAGTTGAAAAGTCTACTAAGTATGGGCGAAACAGTTTTCACATACGAATGAAGGTAATCGAGATCTACCGAAGCTCTAGTAAGAAAAACTTTCGACCTATGCAAACCTTCATAAAGAGCAGGAGGGTTCAGATATTCTAAACTCGAGGATCTAAACAAAAGGAAGGGTGCATAAAGAGTTCAATGGACGGCGGGCGATCACTTATACAAGATGCACGGTATGGCTGAGGCGTACGGCCATGGCGGAGCAAGTGAGAGGAAACTGATATGAACTGCGTGATGAACAGGATCTACAGATGGGATCTAGGGCTTGAGAGGAACCTTACCTGACGAGCGGAAACCGTGGAGGAGCGCCGAAAACTCTGATACGGTCGTTGATGCAAATGCTCGGGCGATGAAGCGTCGTTTGAAGGTCGGTAGCGACGGCGGAGCTTCGAGGCTAGAGCGTCGCGAGGAAGGAGAAGAGCGGAAGAAGAAGAAGAGAAAGGCGACCGGTCTATTTATAAGGGACCGGAGCAATCAACGAACACGAGAATCAAGGAGTCAAAAGCGGCAGACGGTGCAGCGGCCGCCTCGATTCGGGATAGCATTAAATGAAGGGAATCTTCTGTTTGGATTTCTTTATTAAAGATGACGTCACGGCGGTTCAAGCGGATGGCGGTTTACAAAATATGGAAGGAGATCAAAGAGGTTCTGAAGGTGTTGAAGATTGACTTGAACCGGTTCAGTCAATCTGGGGCCTAATGTTGGGGACACAACTACCGAGTGTGAACCGCCCTAGAGGGGCCGGTTTACCCTCGTCCATGATCCAGGCCCACGGAGGAGGCCCGGAGCCCAGAGGCGACTTAAGGTCCATTTATGTAAACCGCCTTAGTGTTGTAACTTGGGGCTTGGCCCTTGGAGGCCGATCCTAAATCGTCAAATCCTTTGGCGTTGGCGGAGCAGTCCGGGGAAGAGTTTTTCCTTCTTGGACCCTTGGCCTCCCTTGTTGGGAGGCCTTCCTTTCTTCCCTCCCCTGCTTTGGGAGAGGCTTTCTTCTTCTCCTCCTCGCCTTGGTGGGAGGAGTCGGCCTCGGATTCATCATCCGATAGCACCTGAAAATGGGAACTCTTCCGAGTCCCGTGGCCGTCTTCTTGGCCTTCTTCTCCGGCACCACGTCGGTGCCGAGCCAAGAGCCCCCGTTAGGCAGGCGGCGCTGGAGTCCTCTAGCAATGGGGCCGGACGGATAATCCGTTCGCCTTCGCCAGCCATTCTGTCAAAGGTAAAGGGAGTTTAGATCCGCATAGAGCCAAACTATGGAAAACAAGTGGCGAAATCACTTACCTCGTCGGTTTGGGCCTGCGGCGGAATCCACGATCTTGATGGCGGATCACGGGAGCTTGGCGCCCTTGAACAGCACCGTCCGGACATCTTCGTGCGTAGTGTCGAAGAGCCCGCTCGAGTGCAGTCTTGCGCGGATCAAACTCCCACATGTTGAAGCCCGTCATGGCACGGGAGAATCCGCGGATGAGCATGACACGGACTACGTTGACAAGCTTGAGCTTCTTGTCCACCACCGGATCTGGGCTTGGAGTCCGGTCAGCTCCTCCGAATCCCCCCAAATCCGGCCACTCTCTCTCCAGGAGGTGAGCCGTGTAGGAATCCCAGATCTGAATTCGGGGGGCCGCTGCCCAATCAGGGTCTTGCGGCTCGGTGATGTAGAACCACCCCGATTGCCACCCCTTGATGGTTTCCACGAAAGTGCCCTCCAGCCACGTAACATGGGACATCCTGCCCACCATGGCGCCTCCGCACTCCGCTTGGCTGCCCTTCAAACCTTGGCTTGACATCAAGGTCTTGAGCCATGGCGAAGTGGGGCTGGATGCGAAGGAATGCCTCGCACCTGACGATAAACGCCGAGATGTTGAGGATGAAACTCGAGGCGGATCATGGAAATCTAGGCCGTAGTATAACATGAGCCCCCGGACAAAGGGATGAAGCGGGAAGCCCAGTCCGCGGAGGAAATGGGGAAGAAATACTACCCTCTCATGGGGCCTGGGGTTGGGGAGGAGCTCTCCCTCGTCGGGGAGCCGATGCGCGATGTTGCCGGACAAATATCCGGCGTCGCGCAGCTTCTGGATCTGCCCCTCCGTGACGGAGGAGGCCATCCACTTGCCTCCCGCTCCGGACATTGTTGGAGAGGTTGAGGCGAGAAGTGCGGACTTGGGCGCTGGAGCTCGATTTCGCGGAGATGTATAAGCCAAGGAGCAAGAAGGCGCAGGTAAAAGGGTTGGATCTTTATCCCCTTATATGGGCGGACAGAAACATGTGTCCCCACCGGCCTCGTAAAACTTGCTTATCTCCCAAGCGTCACAATCAATAGCGGTTGGGTTACCCACGTCTGTATTGATGGGAATCCCGGAATAAGGGGAACACGATCTCTGCTTCGACAAGACGTGCCAAGGAAACCGCTTCGCTAAACGCGTTGAGGTGGAACAATAAAAACAATTTGAGTAAAGGCTTGGAAGTGGTGCGACGTCACGCCACAGAATACGTCAGCAGATTGATCTTGTGTAATATTATTCTCCCCACAGAGCCGGACACTATCCTGGTGTTCACAATCTTCTATGAATTATTCGGAGGAAGAACCCGCCTTGCAATGCCGAAGACAACATGCGCGCCGGACTCGTCGTCATTGAAGCCTGGTTCAGGGCTCTTGAGGGAGTTCCGGAATAGGGGGTGTCCGGATAGCCGAACTATCATCATCGGCCGGACTCCAAACTATGAAGATACAAGATTGAAGACTTCGTCTCGTGTCCGGATGGGACTTTCCTTGGCGTGGAAGGCAAGCTTGGCGATACGGATATGTAGATCTCCTACCATTGTAACCGACTCATGTAACCCTAACCCTATCCGGTGTCTATATAAACCGGAGGGTTTTAGTCCGTGGGGACGAACAACAATCATACCATAGGCTAGCTTCTAGGGTTTAGCCTCTTTGATCTCGTGGTAGATCCACTCTTGTAACACACATCATCAATATTAATCAAGCAGGACGTAGGGTTTTACCTCCATCAAGAGGGCCCGAACCTGGGTAAAACATCGTGTTCCTTGTCTCCTGTTACCATCTGCCTAGACGCACAGTTCGGGACCCCCTACCCGAGATCCGCCGGTTTTGACACCGACACATAGTTTGTTCAAATGATCTCATATTGTGCACAGGGGTGCATATTGGAATGGCAAACAATGTTGCCTAAGGAAGTTTTCATTTTCTTTGGACGAAAAAACCATTTTCCATTTTTCGAGTGCCCAAAAGGAGGTTTTTTTGTGAAGGACCTCCCAAATAATTGTTGCAAAATTGGACCAAATCAATTTTATAAAATACTAGGACATATTTAATACACAATTGACAAAATGGTTGGGTGTAAATTTTTTTGATCCACCTCTCATGAAAAGGACATATTTCCACCGATTCATTTGAAAGCGGGTCAAATTTGAACTGCAACTGCCTCATAGTTTACTATTTATTTTTTCCAAAAATCATTTATAATTACATAAGAACCTATTTAATCATAAATACATGGTTTGGTGGCGATACGTCGAGGTTTGGGCAGTGGTCGAGGCCCCAACTCTAGAGCGCGTAAACTCGCATGCCCGCCGCGTGGTCACCGCGTGACCGTGGTGTTGCCATGTGTTATGGGCAGCCTAGGCATGTCTAGCGGGTTGGGCACTCCCCAGGTAGGTGCTAGGAAGAAAATTACAACATAAGATTCTCACGAGGAGACCGATCGATGCTCAAACATGAATTAGCAGCCAAGTGTTTGATTAGTGGTACAGGAAATGTACATGGCTAATGGGCGTGAGTTTTGGCTGAGGATGGTCAGTTACTATGAAGACCGTCTTCACAAATTTTCAACTCAAAAGGAGGAGCCTAGGTGGTACATGCTTTGCAAACTACCACACTGGACATAACTACGAATGTTGAAGCTCGGCTCAAAATAATGAATGGATTGAGCTGGCATTTGGTGGAGGATGGTTATTTGGGCATAGGAAAGCACTTGTAGAAAATGGATACTATTTGGACATGCCAAAGTGGTACTTCCTTCACAAAGTGCTGCTCTGAACAGAATAGGAAAATGAATATTTTCGAATTATTTTTGAACTAGGCAAGGAATGTTTTTGACATATTTGTTGAAGATATGACCCAAAGAATTTATGAGATTTTTTTGGGAATTTTGGGAATGACAGAAATATAGGTTGCTTCACAACCTAGGGCAAAAACTGCCACATGGACATGACACATAGGCAAAACTGATGAGATGGCGCCTAGTCATCGCAACCCACCACAATTTACAAGGCTATGACCATCTATATTGGTCGTTAACAACTAGAAATAAGGCAGCGAACTAGCATTGTTTGCTTTGTGACCATTTCGTGTAAGGAAATTACGACCTTTCTGACCAAAATGGTCGCAATGGTTTAGGGTTTGGAGCCCCCCGGACAGATTTTGACCAATTGGTCTGAAATGGTCATAGATCTATGACCAATTCTTCCAGGGTCACTGACAGAAGGTCACTAGTTGACATATTTCTTGTAGTGTGCAAGTGGTTTTCAGCAAGGTATTCTCTACAAGCACTGAAATTATAGGTAACAGATAGTTTTTGTGATAAGGTAATTTGTAACGGGTAACAAGTAACAAGTGTAAATAAAGTGCAGCAAGATGGCCAAGTCCTTTTTGTAGCAGAGGACAAGCCTGGACAAACTCTTATATAGAGAAAAGCGCTCCCGACGACACATGGGAATTATCGTCAAGCTAGTTTTCATCACGCTCATATGATTTGCGTTCGGTACTTTGATAATTTGATATGTGGGTGGACCGGTGCTTGGGTGCTGACCTTACTTGGACAAGCATCACACTTATGATTAACTCCTATTGCAAGCATCCGCAACTACAAAATAAGTATTAAGGTAAACCTAACCATAGCATGAAACATATGGATCCAAATCAGCCCCTTACGAAGCAACGCATAAACTAGGGTTTAAGCACATCACTCTAGCAACCCATCTACTTATTACTTCCCAATGCCTTCCTCTAGGCCCAAACAATGGTGAAGTGTCATGTAGTCGACGTTCACATGACACCACTAGAGGAGAGACAACATACATCTCATCAAAATATCGAACGAATACCAAATTCACATGACTACATATAGCAAGACTTCTCCCATGTCCTCAGGAACAAAAGTAACTACTCACAAAACATATTCATGTTCATAATCAGAGGGGTATAAATATGCATAATGGATCTGAACATATGATCTTCCACCAAGTAAACCAACTAGCATCAACTACAAAGAGTAATCAACACTACTAGCAACCTACAGGTACCAATCTGAGGTTTGGATACAAAGAATGGATACAAGAGATGAACTAGGGTTTGAGAGGAGATGGTGCTGGTGAAGATGTTGATGAAGATTGACCCCCTCCCGATGAGAGGATCATTGGTGATGATGATGGCGATGATTTCCCCCTCCGGGAGAAGTTACCCGACATAACTTGACTCTGCCGGAGCCCTAGATTGGTTCCGCCTCGTGGCGGCGGAGTTTCTTCCCGAAAGCCTACTTATGATTTTTCTCGGATGAAAGACTTCATATAGCAGAAGATGGACACCGTAGGCCTGCCAGGGGGCCCACGAGGCAGGGGGCGCGCCCAGGGGGTAGGGCGCGCCTCCCACCCTCGTGGCCAGGGTGTGGCCCCCCTCTGGTTCTTTCGCCAGTATTTTTTATTAATTCCAAAAATAGCTTCGGTGAAGTTTCAGGGCTTTTGGAGCTGTGCAGAATAGTCTCTAATATTTGCTCCTTTTCCAGCCCAGAATTCCAGCTGTCGGCATTCTCCCTCTTCATGTAAACCGTGTAAAATAAGAGAGAAAAGGCATAAGTATTGTGACATGACGTGTAATAACAGCCCAAAATGCAATAAATACCGAGATAAAAGCATCATGCAAAATGGACGTATCAGTGGGTTGGGGGGAAGGAAGCCCTCTGGCAGCTACTTAAAGTAGTAGAGCTAGGCCGTGATGAAGAGTGTAATAAGCGGGTGCGGCATTGGTAGCTAAGGTGACCAACTAGACAGCAAGACCAGCAGACAGCCGGATCCCTGAAGGAAATATGCCCTAGAGGCAATAATAAAGTTGTTATTTATATTTCCTTATATCATGATAAATGTTTATTATTCATGCTAGAATTGTATTAACCGGAAACTTGATACATGTGTGAATACATACACAAAACAGAGTGTCCCTAGTATGCCTCTACTTGACTAGCTCCTTAATCAAAGATGGTTATGTTTCCTAGCCATAGACATCTGTTGTCATTTGATAAATGGGATCACATCATTAGAGAATGATGTGATGGACAAGACCCATCCGTTAGCTTAGCATAATGATCGTTTAGTTTTATTGCTATTGCTTTCTTCATGACTTATACATGTTCATCTGACTATGAGATTATGCAACTCCCGAATACCGGAGGAACACCTTGTATCTCTGATGGTGTTTGTTGAGTTGGCATAGATCAAGATTAGGATTTGTCACTCCGAGTATTGGAGAGGTATCTCTGGGCCCTCTCGGTAATATACATCACTATAAGCCTTGCAAGCAATGTGACTAATGAGTTAGTTACGGGATGATGCATTACGGAACGAGTAAAGAGACTTGTCGGTAATGAGATAGAACTAGGTATGATGATACCGACGATCGAACCTCGGGCAACATACCGATGACAAAGGGAAGAACGTATGTTGTTATGCGGTTTAATCGATAAAGATCTTTGTAGAATATGTAGGAGCCAATATGAGCATCCAGGTTCCGCTATCGGTTATTGACCGGAGATGTGTCTCGGTCATGTCTACATAGTTCTCAAACCCGTAGGGTCCGCACGCTTAACGTTCGATGATGATTTATATTATGAGTTTTGTGATTTGATGACCGAAGCTTGTTCGAAGTATTGGTTGAGATCACGGACTTGACGACGAGTCTCGAAATGGTCGAGAGGTAAAGATTCATATATTGGAAGGTTGCATTTGGACATCGGAATGGTTCCGAGTGGTTCGGGCTATTTTCCAGAGTACTGGGAGGTTATCGGAACCCCCCGAGAGAAGTTATGTGCCTTATGGGCCATATGAGGGAAGCACACCAGCCCACAAGGGGCTGGTGTGCCCCCCTTGGGCAGGAGGCCGGTTAGGACTAGGAGAAGGGGGCCGGCCCCCCTTTCCTTCTCCTTCTCCCTTCCCCCTTTCCTACTCCGTGTGGGAGGTGGAATCCTACTAGGACTAAGGAGTCCTAGTAGGACTCCACACCTTGGCACGCCCCCTAGGGCCGGCTGCCTCTCCCTCTCCCTCCTTTATATACGTGGCCAGGGGGCACCCCAATTGCACATCAAAGTTTCTCTTAGCCGTGTGCGGTGCCCCCCCCTCCACAGTTACACACCTCGGTCATATCGTCGTAGTGCTTAGGAGAAGCCCTACGCCGGTAACTTCATCAACACCGTCACCACGCCGTCATGCTGACGGAACTCTCCCTTGGCCTCAACTAGATCAAGAGTACGAGGGACGTCATCGAGCTGAATGTGTGCTGAATACGGAGGTGCTATACGTTCAGTGCTAGGATTGGTCAGATCGTGAAGACATACGACTACATCAATCGCGTTGATAAACGCTTCTGCTTTCGGTCTAAGAGGGTACGTGGACACACTCTCCCCGCTCATTGCTATGCTTCTCCTAGATAGATCTTCCGTGATCGCATGAAAATTTTGAAATACTAAGTTCCCCAACAGTGGTATCAGAGCCAGGTCTATGCGTAGATGTTATATGCACGAGTAGAACACAATGAGTTGTGGGCAATAATAGTCATACTGCTTACCAGCAACATCTTACTTTGATTCGGCGGTATTGTTGGATGAAGCGGCCCGGACCGACATTACATGACCACGTTCATGAGACTGGTTCTACCGACGTGCTTTGCACACAGGTGGCTAGCGGGTGTCAGTTTCTCCAACTTTAGTTGAATCGAGTTCGACTACGCCCAGTCCTTGTTGAAGGTTAAAACAACACACTTGACAAAAAATCATTTTGGTTTTGATGCCTAGGTAAGAATGGTTCTTGCTAGAAGCCCGTAGCAGCCACGTAAAACTTGCAACAACAAAGTAGAGGACGTCTAACTTGTTTTTGCATGGCATGTTGTGATGTGATATGGTCAAGATATGATGTGATATAATTTGTTGTATGACATGATCATGTTTTGTTAACGTTATCGGCAACTTGCAGGAGCCTTATGGTTGTCTCTTTATTGCATAAGATGCAACCGCCATATAATTGCTTTACTTTATCGCTATGCGATAGAAATAGTTGCAAAAGCAATAGTTGGCGAGACAACCATGTGACGACACATTGATAGAGATCAAGATGACGGAGATCATAGTGTCATGCCGGTGACGATGGAGATCATGACGGTACTTTGGAGATGGAGATCAAAGGCACAAGATGATAATGGCCATATCATGTCACATATTTTGATTGCATGTGATGTTTATCTTTTATGCATCTTATTTTGCTTAGTACGGTGGTAGCATTATAAGATGATCCCTCATTAAATTTCAAGGTATAAGTGTTCTCCACAGTATGCACTGCTATGCGACGGTTAAATCGTGCCGAGACACCACGTGATGATCGGGTGTGATAAGCTCTACGTTCACATACAACGGGTGCAAGCCAGTTTTGCACACGTAGAAGACCCGGGTTAAACTTGACGAGCCTAGCATATGCAGATATGGCCTCGGGACACTGAGACCGAAAGGTCGAGCGTGAATCATATAGTAGATATGATCAACATAGTGATGTTCACCATTGAAAACTACTCCATCTCACGTGATGATCAGACATGGTTTAGTTGATATGGATCACGTGACCATTTAGATGACTAGAGGGATGTCAATCTAAGTGGGAGTTCTTAAGTAATATGATTAGCTAAACTTTAATTTATCATGAACTTAGTCCTAATAGTATTTGCATAACTATGTTGTAGATCAATAGCTCGCGATGTAGCTCCCCGTTTATTTTTGATATGTTTCTAGAGAAAAATAAGTTGAAAGATGATAGTAGCAATGATGCGGACTTGGTCCGTGATCTGAGGATTATCCTCATTGCTGCACCGCTAGGTGACAGACCTATTGTAGGAGCAGATACAGACGTTATGAACATTTGACAAGCTCGGTGTGATGACTACTTGATTGTTTAGTGCACCATTCTTTACGGCTTAGAACCGGGACTTCAAAAATGTTTTGAACGACATGGAGCATATGAGATGTTCCAAGATTTGAAATTGGTATTTCATACTCATGCCCGTGTTAACAGGTATGAGACCTCTGACAAAGTACTTTTCCTACAAGATGGAGGAGAATAGCTCAGCTAGTGAGCATGTGCTCAGAATGTCTGAGTACTACAATCACTTGAATCAAGTGGGAGTTAATCTTCCAGATAAGATAGTGATTGACAGAATTCTCTAGTCACTATCACCGAGTTACTAGAACTTCGTGATGAACTATAATATGCAAGGGATAATGGAAACAATTCCCAAGCTCTTCGCGATGCTGAAATCGGCGAAGGTAGAAATCAAGGAAAAGCATCAAGTGTTGATGGTTGACAAGACCACTAGTTTCAAGTAAAAGGGCAAGGAAAAGAAAGGGAACTTCAAGAAGAATGGCAAGCAAGTTGCCACTCCCATGAAAAAGCTCAAAGCTAGACCTAACCCTGGAACTGAGTGCTTCTACTGCAAAGGGAATGGTCACTAGAAGCGGAACTACCCCAAATACTTGGCGGATAAGAAGGATGGAAAAGTGAATAAAGGTATATTTGATATACATGTTATTGATGTGTACTTTACTAGTGTTTATAGCAACCCCTCGGTATTTGATACTAGTTCAGTTGCTAAGAGTAGTAACTCGAAACATGAGTTGCAAAATAAACATAGACTAGTTAAGGGCGAGGTGATGATGTGTGTTGGAAGTGATTCCAAGGTTGATAAGATCACCATCGCACACTCCCTTTACCTTCAAGATTAGTGTTGATCCTAAAATAAATGTTATTTGGCGTTTGCATTGAGCATGAACATGATTGTATCATGTTTATTGCAATACAGTTATTCATTTAAATCAAAGAATAATATTTGTTCTATTTACATGAATAAAACCTTCTATGGTCGTACACTTAATATAAATGGTTTATTGAATCTCGATCGTAGTGATACACATATTCATAATCTTGATGCCAAAAGATGCAAAGTTGATAATGATAGTGCAATATACTTGTGGCACTGCCGTTTAGGTCATATTTGTGTAAAGCGCATGAAGAAACTCCATGCAGATGGGCTTTTGGAATCACTTGATTATGAATCATTTGATACTTGCGAACCATGCGTCATGGGCAAGATGACTAAGACTCCGTTCTCCGGAACAATGGAACGAGCCACTGACTTATTGGAAATAATACATATGATGTATGCAGTCCGATGAGTATTGAGGCTCGCGGCAAGTATCATTATTTTCTAACCTTAACAAATGATTTGAGCAGATATGGGTATATCTACTTAATGAAACACAAGTCTGAAACATTTGAAAAGTTCAAATAATTTCAGAGTGAAGTGAAGAATCATCATAACAAGAAAATAAAGTTTCTACAATCTAATTGCGGAGGTGAATATTTGAGTTACAAGTTTGGCCTTCATTTAAAACAATGTGGAATAGTTTCACAACTCACGCCACCTGTAACACCACTGCGTAATGGTGTGTCCGAACATCGTAACCGTACTTTATTAGATATGGTGCGATCTATGATGTCTCTTACCGATTTACCACTATCGTTTTGGGGTTATGCAATAGAGACAGCTGCATTCATGTTAAATAGGGCACCATCTAAATCCGTTGAGATGACACTGTATGAACTATGGTTTGGCAAGAAACCTAAGCTATCGTTTCTTAAAGTTTGGGGTTGCGATGCTTATGTGAAAAAGCTTTAGCCTAATAAGCTCGAACCCAAATCGGAGAAGTGCCTCTTCATAGGATACCCAAAAGAAATTGTTGGGTACACCTTCTATCATAGATCCGAAGGCAAGATCTTTGTTGCTAAGAATGGATCCTTTCTAGAGAAGGAGTTTCTCTCGAAAGAAGTGAGTGGGAGGAAAGTAGAACTTGATGAGGTAATTGTACCTTCTCTCGAATTGGAAAGTAGCTCATCACAGAAAACCGTTCCCGTGATGCCTGCACCAACTAGTGAGGAAGCTAATGATAATGATCATGAAACTTCGGATCAAGTTACTACCGAACCACATAGGTCAATCAGAGCACGTTCCGCACCAGAGCGGTACGGAAATCCTGTTCTGGAAGTCGTGTTACTAGACCATGATGAACCTATGAACTATGAGGAAGCGATGATGAGCCCAGGTTCCACAAAATGGCTTGAGGCCATGAAATCTGAGAGAGGGTCCATGTATGAGAACAAAGTATGGACTTTGGTTGACTTGCCCGATGATCGGTAAGCCATAGAGAATAATATGAATCTCCAAGAGGAAGACGGATGCTAATAGTAGTGTTACTATCTACAAAGCTCGAATTGTCGCAAAAATGTTTTCGACAAGTTCAAGATGTTGACTACAATGAGATTGTCTCACTTGTATCGATGCTTAAAAGTCTGTCTGAATCATGTTAGCAATTTTCGTATTTTATGAAATTTGGCAAATGGATGTCAAACCTGCATTCCTGAATGGATTTCTTAAAGAAGAGTTGTATATGATACAACCAGAAGGTTTTGTAGATCCTAAAAGTGCTAACAAAGTGTGCAAAGCTCCATCGATCCATCTATGGACTGGTGCAAGCATCTCGGAGTTGGAATATACGCTTTGATGAGTTGAACAAAGCATATAGTTTTATACAGACTTGCCGTGAAGCTTGTATTTACAAGAAAGTGAGTGGGAGCACCACAGCCTTTTTGATAAGTATATGTGAATGACATATTGTTCATTGAAAATGATGTAGAATTTTCTGGAAAGCATAAAGGAGTGTTTGAAAGGAGTTTTTCAAAGAAAGACCTCGGTGAAGCTGCTTACATATTGAGCATCAAGATCTATAAAGACGCTTGATAAGTTTTTTCAATGAGTACATACCTTGACAAGTTTTTGAAGTAGTAAAAATGGGACAGTCAAAGAAGGAGTTCTTGCCTATGTTGCAAGGTGTGAAGGAACTTGTGTAAGACTCAAAGCCCGACCACGACAGAAGATATTGAGAGAATGAAAGTCATTCCCTATGCCTCAGCCATAGGTTCTATAAAGTATGCCATGTTGTGTACCAAACCTATTGTATACCCTGTCCTAAGTTTGGCAAGGGAGTACAATAGTGATCTAGGAGTAGATCACTAGACATTGGTCAAAACTATCCTTAGAGGACTAAGAAAATATTTCTCGGTTATGGAGGTGATAAAGAGTTTGTCGTAAAGATTTACGTCGATGCAAGCTTTGACATCGATCCGGATACATATTGAAAGTGGGAGCATTTAGCTAGAGTAGCTCCGTGCAGAGCATTGTAGACATAGAAATTTTTAAAATACATATGATCTGAATGTGGCAGACCCATTGACTAAACCTCTCTCACAAGCAAAACATGATCAAACCTTAGTACTCTTTGGGTGTTAATCACATGGCGATGTGAACTAGATTATTAACTTGTAACATCCCAAATTTTCAATTTGGAATGTTATACATAGGTCATCTATGCATATCATATTTTATTGCATCTTCGTTCTGCAATCCTCGAAATCCTAAGCAACTCAAGGACCCTCGGAGAGAGTTGGGGATTTTCCGGTTTTCATATTTGATTTTTATCAAATAGTGAAGACGAGGATTTTTTATTTTAATTATTTTTCTCTCCGGAAAATATTTCATATTAAAATAATAAATGAGGGGAGATAATATGACTTCTCCAAAATAATTGACATATTGGAGGAAAAATGTTAGAATCGTTATTTGGTTTTTATTTGATTTTATTTGGAATTTTATTTGCCCTAGAAAAATTTGCACGTTTTAAAAAATTGCATTTTAGGGGCCAAGAAAATGTTCATCTCGTTCTAAATATTTCATTTAGACAGGTGAAAATTTATTTTGGTATTTTTAGATTTTTTATTTTATTTTATAGGAATTTTTCTGTCAGCCGAACTAATTTAAAAAAAACCGCCATACCGGCCCAAGGCCCAAAAGGTGTCGGCCTCGCCGCCGCTTTTCCTCACAGGCCTTGCAGGCGTCAAGATGGACGCCGAGGGGAGCCCGAGCCGGACTCCTCCCGGGCACCCTCGCTCAAGCCACCGCCACCCCGTCCCTTCATAAGCCCGTCCCCCTCTAGCCCCACTCACCAGCCCAGCCTCGCCATC
The DNA here is from genome assembly GCA_021605145.1 of Aegilops bicornis. NCBI lineage: Eukaryota > Viridiplantae > Streptophyta > Magnoliopsida > Poales > Poaceae > Aegilops > Aegilops bicornis. The sequence goes on along the minus strand of CM038671.1, from coordinate 181,351,397 downwards.
ACTGATCGCCGCCCGCCGCCACGCCACCTCCCGACGCCTTGAGCCCCGCCGCCTCGCTAGCCCGCCAGAGCCGCCCGCCTGGGAGGACCTCATGGGAGGTACCGCTGAGTCGTGGTTTTTATTAGAAAAAAACCACTTCGGTTTTTTTAGAAAAACCCTAGTTTCGTTTTTTATATAGATCGGTTTTATTCTCCGGTTTATTTATTTAGCGAGCGTCCGCTTGTTCGATCGTTTTAATGAACGCGTTCTTCGTTTAGGTTCAGTTAACGAACGTTCGTTCGTTAAACTGTTTGTCGTTTTTTTTCTTTTATCGAATTTATTCCGCGATTTTTTTTATCGCGATTTCTGATCCAGTGTTCGATCTAGTATAACTTTTCGCTCGTTTATCGGAATCAGGCGATTCAAGCTCCTGGAGTTTTGTCTCGAAACCCTCTTTCCGACTAACCAACTCAAACAAGTTTTTGCCTCTGTAAAATTTGACCCTAGTTCAGATTAGTAAATAGATCTTTTTTCTTTCGCCGTTTGAGTTTCTTTGCCCGGTTTGGTTTGATTCTTTTTGCGAACTGGAGTTCTTAAGTTGAACTTTCTGGTCAGCCTCTTTTAGTTGAAGTTTTTCTTGTGCATCTTTGATTGTTGCTTATGTATGTTATTGTTTGCTTGTGATAGAATTCCCGGAGTGTGAAGCGTGTTACTACGAGTCTCTAGGATTCATGGATCGTCAGCAAGGCAAGTAACACTTTGATCATACCCTTTTCATACCCAGTTTTTATGCATTAGTTTCAACCCTCAAACATTGCATGAGTAGGATTGATAACTTGTGGGTTGGGAAGTAGTTCATGAGGTAGGAACCTATTTCCCTGTTACTATCAAACCCTTGGGAGTTACTTCTACGTGTTGCTTATACTGCTATGCTATGCTCATAGATGTGGTTTGGGTTTGAGTGTATTCCATGACAGATGTGAGATTGTTAATTAATGGTTTAACTTAAGGTGGCAACTTTAATACACATCTGGGTGGATTGAGGCACCTGGGGAACCCAGTGTTGCCTGTTTTATTTTTTGGAAATCCGGGGGTACCCGTGTGATCTTCCTATGGACCGCCACCCGGGCTCAAAGGGAACTGAGATTATTCATGCTAGAAACTTCCGTGTGCAGCCACAAGCTACTATGGGCTCTAGCATAGTTGAGTAAGTTACGTGAAGCTCTTGAAGAGGTAGATTAGCAGGTAGTGGGTTTTGTAGGTTTGGTATGGTCTACCCGGAGTAGAGAGTTAATGTTTACGAAAGATCGTGTCTCGGTCATCCATTTCTCAAACACCATGTAGTGCGAGAAATCAACGGAGGCGATCGAGTCTTGTGGGGAAAAGTCATAAACCTCTGCAGAGTGTACAAACTAATCATGGTTAGCCGTGTCCCCGGTTATGGACAATTACGAGTATCTAGTACTTGAGTATTCACATGTATCTCATCACTCTTAATTAATATTGCTGGGATGTTAATTACTTTAATTGGGATTGAGTTGGGGTTATACCTTCTCAATGATGTTTCAACCACCATGATAGTTAAAATAAAATTTATTCCTTTGTTGTAGGGAAAATTTGCTTTTAAAAACCATAACCATAGAGCTTTCCACCAGCCAAATATTGCATGTAGTGATAGTTTTATTCTTGCTCTCATTGTGTTATATTGCCAAAGATATTCCATGTCTTGACCCGTTCTCGGGCTGCAACGTATTATGTTCTTGACTTTTCGAGACGAGGAGTAAGGTTCGATAGGTCGTTCTTGGTCTTGACTCGGCTATGCCGTTGGAGTTGATGGACTCACTTTACCTTCCAAGCCTTCATTTGTTATCGCATTAGATGGCCTTAAGCCACATTATTGTAATAAGTTCTCTTTTGAGACATTCGATGTAATAAGTGTGTGATTGCTACTCTGTTATAAATCCTTCGAGTATTGTGTGTGTCAGCATTACCGATCCAGGGATGACATTGAAACAGAGACTTGACCATTTGAGGTCGGGTCGCTACAAGATGGTATCAGAACACACGTTGAGTGTAGGACACGACCACTAAGATAAACCATAGGTCACTCTTCTCTACTCATTTCTGACTCCTCTCCATTTTTCCACTCTTTAGGATGACGGAGATGAACAACAAGTTTGCACAACCGGATGAAGACACACCTTTTGGACGCCACTTGAAGGAAGTCACTAGATACTTGAACATTGGAATACCAAGCTTCACCGAGACGTACAACGCCACTTTACCAGAAGAGGAGCGCTGGATGATTCAAGTACAAGTTCCAGGAAGGACGTTCTCACCAACTTCTAAGCCCATAGAGTTTTCTTTCGAAGCACCCACCTGGAGTCTAGGCAAGAGTATGGCAGCTCACATTACCATGGGACGTATTGGAGAAGTCTACAATAGGGAGATTAAGGACACCATCTACCAAATATGTGGGCGCCGAGACGAGCAATGGGAAGTAATCAGCACCAAGAAGGATAGATCCATTGCAGCTTTCATCCAGGAGCTAAACCAGCACATTCGACGTCAGGAGAACCAGATGTGCGCAGACATGATGGAGTTGAAGAAGGCGAAGACCAGAATCATCGAGCTAGAGGAAGAACTCAAGTTTACACGCGATGGATATGTGGAGGAAATCAAGACACTACTGGAGAAGAACGACGACCTAGTCAAGAAGATCGGAGTATTCATGGGAGGATTAGCACCGGAAGAAGAGGAAGAAGATCCCACTTTCCCAAACAACTACATCATCATCGACGACACTGATTCCGATCCAAGTGATGATGACTACGAAGACGAAGCTGGAGCAGACATCATGGAGTCTTCCACCGATCAAAATTTCTAGATGACCACCATATATTCGTAGTATTTCCCCATGTAACTAGTAGTAGTTGAGCACTTTTTGCGATAGTCCTAGACCGTTTGTATGCCCTTGCTTGATTGATTGAGTGAAATGATTGTGTTTGCCTCATATGCATATGGGTAGTGTTTTCTCACTAGACCTTTTTCTATTCTAAATCTCTTCCATCTAAACCCTCAGATGCCTCCGAGACGTGACATCGGTTTTGTTTTCCCACCGGAGCTCACCCAGTTGATCCAGCAGCAAAATGCCTTGATGCAATTGCTAGTTCAGAACCAAGGCAACAACAACAACAATAACAACCCGCCGCCAGTGGAAAATTTAGCCCGTTTCCTGAGGTTACAACCGCCGGTGCTTTCCAGTAGCACCGAGCCAATAGTTGTTGATGATTGGCTACGCCATATTGGAAGGGAGTTAACCACCGCAGGATGCACGGATGCTGAGAAGGTGCGCTTTTCCGCACATCAATTGGATGGACCAGCAGCCGCATGGTGGGAGAATTACATGGCTACTTTTCCTATAGCCAATGTCACATGGGATCAGTTTCAACAAGCTTTTCGCACGGCCCATGTCTCAACTGGAGCCATGCAAATGAAGAAGCGTGAGTTTCGCAACTTACGCCAGGGGAACGGTATTGTGGCCCAGTACGTGGATGATTTTAGCAAGCTATCACGCTATGCCCCTAATGATGTGGCCACAGATGCCGCGAAGCAGGAGAAGTTTATGGAAGGGCTGAATGATGAGATGAGTATGCAGCTGATGGTGGCAACTTTCAAAAACTACCAGGAGTTGGTAGACAAGGCCCTTATGATTGAAGGAAAGCAACAGCAAATTGAGAACCGTAAGAGGAAGTATGGACAAGGGAAGTACAACTCAGAAGCTCACCAGAAGCCTCGCTTAACCCCGAACTCGGGAGGACTTGTTCATAACCATGGAGGTCATAACCATCTTTGGAGGAGGATCGCATAACCAAAATGGTGCGAAGAATGGGAATGGGAATGGAGTCAACAATAATCAGAACCTCTCCAACCCATCTACACCCGCCAAGAGGGACTTAAGCCAAGTTATTTGCTTTAAGTGCGGGAAGACATGGCACTATGCCAATGACTGCCCTGAAGGAAGGAATGGAAAAGGAAATGGGAGCGCTGGGAAGAAGCCCAATCCATTCAACAAAGGACAAGTAAACCACGTCAACGTGGAGGAAGTTGAAGAGCAGCCAGACGCGGTAATAGGTAAGTTTTTGGTTAAGTCATTTACCGCTCTTGTTCTTTTCGATACTGGTGCATCGCATTCATACATATCAAGGGGATTTGTGGATAAGTTTAAGTTACCAACCCAAACCCTTAAGACCCCTCTTTTAGTGAGCTCGCCTGGACCAGAGTACATGGCTAGCAGATGGTGCACCCAGATACCCCTAACCATGGCTAGCAGATGTTTCGTATGCCTAGCAGATGTTTCGTATGCCTCACGACAACTGAAGCCTCATGAGTTGAACTATGCCACGCACGATTTGGAGCTAGCAGCGTAGTGCACGCATTGAAGACTTGGAGACATTATCTTATTGGAAACCGTTGTGATGTGTACACGGATCATAAGAGTTTGAAGTAAATTTTCACTCAAAAGGAGTTGAACCTTAGGCAGAGGAGATGGTTGGAACTGATAAAGGATTATGATATGAAGCTACACTATCATCCAGGAAAGGCCAATGTCGTAGCAGACGCTTTGATCCGAAAGAGTTATGCTAATATCCTTGAAAGTAAAGGATTGCCTAAGGAGTTAGCTGAGGATATCATGGAACTTCGGTTGGAGATTGTCCAAGAGGTTTCATTGCAACAATGGAGGTTCAGTCGACATTGTTGGACAAGATTCGAGAAGCTCAGAAGGAAGACAAAGAGATTGCTGAGATAAAAGAGAAGATGAGCAAAGGTAAAGCCAAAGGTTTTCGCGAGGATGAGCACGATACCTTGTGGTTTGAGGACCCGAATTTATGTGCCCAATAACCCGGAGATCGGGAAGTTAATACTTCAGGAGGCCCATGACTCACCATACTCGATACACCCGGAAACACCAAGATGTATTTGGATTTGAAGGAACGCGTTTACGGTGGATGGTATGAAGAAGGATCTTGCCGAGTATGTAGCCGTATGTGATGTATGTCGAGAGTGAAGGCGAGCATCGAAGCCAGCAGGACTGTTACAGCCTATGCCGATACCCGAATGGAAGTGGGACAAACTTGGCATGGACTTTATCACTGGATTACCCAGAACCAAAGCAGGATATGATTCAATATGGGTAGTAGTGGATCGTTTGACCAAAGTAGCTCACTTCATTCCGGTGAAAACAACTTATACAAGTGCAAAGTTGGCCAAGATATATATGTCCAGGATCGTATGTTTGCATGGAGTTCCGAGGACCATTGTATCAGATAGAGGAACACAGTTTACTTCAATGTTTTGGCATCAGCTACACGAGACTTTAGGTACCAGATTGGAGTTCAGTACCGCATTCCACCCGCAGACGGATGGACAGACAGAGAGAGTCAATCAGATTCTGGAGGACATGTTGAGAGCCTGCGCGCTAGATTATGGATCTAGTTGGGATGACAATTTGCCATCTGTGAGTTCTCATACAACAACAGCTACTGTGCCGCTTTGAAGATGGCACCGTTTGAAGCTCTGTATGGACGCAGATGTAGAACACCTCTGATGTGGGATGAGGTAGGAGACCGTCAGTTGTTTGGACCAGATTTGATCAAAGAATCAGAGGAGAAGGTTAAACTGATCAGAGACAGATTAAAGATTGCTCAGTCCAGGCAAAAGAGTTATGCAGATTCAAAACGCAAGGAAGTAACCTATGAAATTGGAGGCAGAGCCTATCTGCGAGTATCACCCTTAAGGGGAGTGAAACGTTTTGGAGTTAAGGGAAAGTTAGCTCCAAGATTTGTAGGACCATATCGTGTTTTGGAACGGATGGGAGAAGTTGCCTACAAGCTGGAGTTACCTGAAGGATTGTCAGGAGTTCACGATGTGTTTCACGTATCACAGCTGAAGAAGTGTCATGCTGAGATGGCCGATATACCGTTAAGAGATACAGTGCCCCTAGAGGCGATTCAGTTGGATGGTAATCTGACCTATGAGGAGAAGCCAATAAAGATTCTTGATTTTGATAGCCGAGTCACTCGCAGCAAGGTTATCAAGTTTTGCAAGGTTCAGTGGAGCCGCCATACCGAGGAAGAAGCCACCTGGGAACGAGAAGATGATATTCGCAAGGACCATCCACACCTATTTTCTAGCCAACCCGAATCTCGACGACGAGATTCATCTTAAGGGGTAGGTTTGTAACATCCCAAATTTTCAATTTGGAATGTTATACATAGGTCATCTATGCATATCATATTTTATTGCATCTTCGCTCGCAATCCTCGAAATCCTAAGCAACTCAAGGACCCTCGGAGAGAGTTGGGGATTTTCCGGTTTTCATATTTGATTTTATCAAATAGTGAAGACGAGGATTTTTTATTTTAATTATTTTTCTCTCCGGAAAATATTTCATATTAAAATAATAAATGAGGGGAGATAATATGACTTCTCCAAAATAATTGAAATATTGGAGGAAATATGTTAGAATCATTATTTGGTTTTTATTTGATTTTATTTGCCCTAGAAAAATTTGCACGTTTTAGAAAATTGCATTTTAGGGGCCAAGAAAATGTTCATCTCGTTCTAAATATTTCATTTAGACAGGTGAAAATTTATTTTGGTATTTTTAGATTTTTTATTTTATTTTATAGGAATTTTTCTGTCAGCGAAACTAATTTAAAAAAACCACCCTCGGGCCCAAGGCCCGAGCAGCGGCCCGCCTCGCCGCCGCCTTCCTTGTAGCCTTGCGCCACCACGGACGCCGAGGGTGCCCGAGCCGGACTCCTCCCGGGCGCCTCCTCGCCCAAGCCACCGCCGCCCGTCCTTTATAAGCCCCCTCTAGCCCCACCCCTGCAGCCCTTGCTTGACACGCCGCCATTGCCATCGCCCGCCGCCACCACCTCCCGACGCCGAGCCCGCCGCCTCGCTAGCCTCACGGAGCCGCCGCCACGGGAGGACCTCGCCGGAGGTACCGCCCGAGTCGCCGTTTTTTTTAGAAAAAAACCACTTCGGTTTTTTTTAGAAAAACCCTAGTTTCGTTTTTTTATATAGATCAGTTTTATTCTCCGGTTTATTTATTTAGCGAGCGTCCGCTCGTTCGTTCATTTTAATGAACACGGTCTTCGTTTAGGTTCAGTTAACCAATGTTCGTTCGTTAAACTGTTTGTCGTTTTTTTATTTTATCGGATTTATTCAGCGATTTTTCTGATCGCGATTTCTGATCCGATGTTCGATCTAGTATAGCTTTCCGCTCGTTTATCGGAATCAGGTGATTCAAGCGCCTGGAGTTTTGTCTCGAAACCCTCTTTCCGAATAACCAACTCAAACAAGTTTTTGCCTCTGTAAAATTTGACCCTAGTTCAGATTAGTAAACTGATCTTTTTTCTTTCGCCGTTTGAGTTTCTTTGCCCAGTTTGGTTTGATTCTTTTTGCGAACCGGAGTTCTTAAGTTGAACTTTCTGGTCGGCCTCTTTCAGTTGAAGTTTTTATTGTGCATCTTTGATTGTTGCTTATGTATGTTATTGTTTGCTTGCGATAGAATTCCCTGAGTGCGAAACGTGTTACTACGAGTCTCTACGATTCACGGATCGTCAGCAAGGCAAGTAACACTTTGATCATACCCTTTTCATACCCAGTTTTTATGCATTAGTCTCAACCCTCAAACATTGCATGAGTAGGATTGATAACTTGTGGGTTGGGAAGTAGTTCATGAGGTAGGAACCTATTGCCCTGTTACTATCAAACCCTTGGGAGTTACTTCTACGTGTTGCTTATCTTTGCGATGCTATGCTCGTAGACGTGGTTTGGGTTTGAGTGTATTCCATGATAGATGTGAGATTGTTAATTAATGGTTTAACTTAAGGTGGCAACTTTAATACACATCTGGGTGGATTGAGGCACCTGGGGAACCCAGTGTTGCCTGTTTTATTTTTGGAAATCCCGGGGTACCCGTGTGATCTTCCTATGGACCGCCACCCAGGCTCAAAGGGAACTGAGATTATTCATGCTAGAAACTTCCGTGTGCAGCCACAAGCTGCTATGGGCTCTAGCATAGTTGAGTAAGTTACGTGAAGCTCTTGAAGAGGTAGATTAGCAGGTAGTGGGTTTTGTAGGTTTGGTATGGTCTACCCGGAGTAGAGAGTTAATGTTTACGAAGATCGTGTCTCGGTCATCCGCTTTCTCAAACACCATGTAGTCCGAGAAATCAACGGAGGCGATTGAGTCTTGTGGGGAAAAGTCATAAACCTCTGCAGAGTGTACAAACTAATCATGGTTAGCCGTGTCCCCGGTTATGGACAATTCGAGTATCTAGTACTTGAGTATTCACATGTATCTCATCACTCTTAATTAATATTGCTTTGGGATGTTAATTACTTTAATTGGGATTGAGTTGGGGTTATACCTTCTCAATGATGTTTCAACCACCATGATATTTAAAATAAAATTTATTCATTTATTTTATGGAAAAATTTGCTTTTAGAAAAACCATTACCATTGATCTTTCCACCAGCCAAATATTGCATGTAGTGATAGTTTTATTCTTGCTCTACTGTGTTATATTGCCAGCATATTCCATGTGCTGACCCGTTCTCGGGCTGCAACGTATTATGTTGTAGACTTTTCAGACGAGGAGTAAGGTTTGATAGGTCGTTGCCGTGCATTTCGGCTATGCCGTTGGAGTTGATGGACTCACTTTACCTTCCAAGCCTTCCATTTGTTATCGCATTAGATGGCCTTAAGCCACATTATTGTAATAAGTTCTCTTTTGAGACATTTGATGTAATAAGTGTGTGATTGCTACTCTGTTATAAATCCTTCGAGTACTGTGTGTGTCAGCATTACCGATCCAGGGATGACACTGAAACACAAAGACTTGACCATTTGAGGTCGGGTCGCTACATAACTCTAGTAAACCCTTTAGGTATTGGTCACATGGCGCTGTCAACTATAGAGTGTTAAATCACATGACGATGTGAACTATTGGTGTTAAATCACATGGCTATGTGAACTAGATTATTGACTCTAGTGCAAGTGGGAGACTGAAGGAAATATGCCCTAGAGGCAATAATAAAGTTATTATTTTTATTTCCTTATATCATGATAAATGTTTATTATTCATGCTAGGATTGTATTAACCGGAAACTTGATACATGTGTGAATACATAGACAAAACAGAGTGCCCCTAGTATGCCTCTACTTGACTAGCTCGTTGTCGGATCTCGGGTTCCGGCAAAACCATCAAGGTTCAAACTCTGGGGTGTGCGCGGAGATCTCTCCCTAACTAATCACGCCCTCACCAACTCTGCGATCTTAAAGGCTAGCTCGACGAACTCACAACACAAAGGACACAAGATATATACTGGTTCGGGCCACCGTTGTGGTGTAATACCCTACACAAGTGTGGTGGTGGATGGCCTCTCGGGCTGAGGATGAACAGTACAAGGGAAGAATAGCCTCCTGAGGAGAGGTGTTCTTGTTTTTGGTGAGTGTGTGTGGATTGGTTCTCGATGAGCTGAGGATCACTCTGAATCAGTTGCCTCCTACTATGGTGGTTAGTCCTATTTATAGAGGCACTGGTCCTCTTCCCAAATATTGAGCGGGAAGGGATGCCACAACGGCCAATTTGAAAGGGGACAGCTAGTACAAGCTATCGTGACTAAAGGTGGTCTTCGCCTGCCCAAGGCTCTGGTGGTGACACCGTCTTAGGCTCCACGGTGACCTCCGTCCTGCCGTTCTGCTGGTCTTGGTCTCGTTGCACCGATATGGAAACCTTTGCCTGATGCCTCGGTACTCCTCGCCTGCGCTTGCCTCCTTAGCACCAAAGAGGAAACGAGGACGCTGCGATCGCTGGCGCCCGCTTGGCGCCCGCCTGGCCTTGGTTGTCATGGCTTGCGTCACGTGAACCTCACGAGGTACCCCTTGCCTTGATCTTTCCGCCCCTCGCGAGCCAACCTGATGAGGCCGCTCCTGAGGAGGTCTTGTGTCGTCCGCCTCACGAGGCTTGGCCCCTCGCGAGGGTCTTGAATGCTTGCTGATGAAGATGGGCCGTACTGGACTGCTAGAGGAGCCACGCCGCGGGCCGCAGGCACGCAAGTCTGGGAACCCCCGTTCCCAGAACGCCAACAGTAGCCCCCGGGCCCAAGGCACGCTCGGACTTGGCTTCGAGGCGAAGCCAAAGGGCAAGTGTGGAGAGTCGCGGGCCCCAACAACATGCGACCTTGGTCCACGCGTGGCGGTTGATTGGACGTGGGCGTCTCAGCTTCCCCATGCTACCTCAGCAACTGCCTGATTGACGAGTCACTGCTGCATGCAAAAAAGGATATCATTATGTGTGATCGTGGAGGTCGACGGTTGGTATCCTTTGGGCTATAAAGGAGCAGGGGGGCGGAGCCCCCGTCGCCCATCTCTTCCTGCTCCACTTGCTTTCCTCCCTTGCTCCGCTGCTAGCCTTGATACTAACGGTGACGATTCGAAGGTTTTCCGCCGCAGAGAAGGGAAAGGCTCTCCGCGACGAGCCCGGGCCACTCCCAACGAAGAAGAGGCCGGTCCACCGTCGCGACGTGGTCGTGAGGCAGGAGCTGGCAAGGCCTTGGCATGAGCGGCCGCCTCCTGGGTATCCATTACCCCTGTACGCCCGAGCCGAGGGCTCAGGAGGAAGAGGCGGCGAGCGGCACCGCCCACGCCGTAGCCATGGTCGCCGCGCCGCGGTGGCGCGCGTCATCGCCCCCGGAGTCCACACCGCGGACTCCTCGCGTGAACTTGTGCTGTGGGCGGCAATGCCTCTGTGCACTTGGATCCGCTTCCCTTCATTCTTCTCCGTCGAGATGCCGCCAAGGGGGCCCCTCGAGCTATGGCTGCAGCACGCCGACTGCGATGCTCTGGCGACCGGGGCAGAAGTTGAAGTCGTCTCTTCGGGCAAGATCTTCATGACCCGAGGCTGGGGCGCAGCGGAAGGCGCCCTCGCGATCCACTTCGAGTACGACGGCGCCTCCATTTTGTCCTTCAAGGTCTTCGACGCGGAAGGCCGTCGCTTGGAGTGATGCCCCAGAGGGGGCCGTCAGGATGGGGCTGCAGTAGGGGCGGGGCCTGCTGTCCGCCTCGCCAACGGCTCCTCTGGCAGCCGCAGAGATCCTCGGGAGTCCAGCGATTCTCCCGAGCTATACGAGACTCCGGAGACGAATGACGACAGCTACGTGCCCCCGAGCTCTCGCCGCGCCCGGAGCAAGGCTGCAGTGTGAAGCTGCCGTCGCCGCTGATCTGGACGGGGTTGCCGCTGACCTCCCGTGGCCCACTGTTGATGATGGCGTCGGCCATGGGGGCGCGTGTAGATAGGGCTCCTCGAAGTTCTTTTCTTTTGTTCCCTGCGAGGAATTGAGAAGTACCCGCCGGGGGCATGTAAAGCATCTGCAATGTCTTTTCTTGATATTATCCTTATTGGAAATTGTGCAAGTGCGTGTCCTGTTGCGGCTCGGTTTCCCCTTTCCAACCTCGCGATGGCTTGGTGCTCTACACCGACAGGTCCCGGTCCCCAGGCAGGCTGCAGCCGTCGCTGGTATGCCAGGTCGCGATGCCGTGGTCAAGGCCAGGAGGTGAGCGGCCCGAGGTCCAATAAGAGCTCCTGAGGCGCGATGCTCAGGAGGTCCCCTTTAGCACGCAAGCGGCCGCCGAATGGTAAGAAAGGGAGACTACGTTGCTGTAGCGGGGTAGCACAAATGAGAACCCTATGCCTTAGCGGTCGGTTGACCCGAGCGTGGAACTTATCTTGACAGTCCTGGGCCGATCCTTCGTGATGCGCCAGACTCGTGCGTATGCCGTCATAGCATAGCCAGGTCAGGCCCGTACGAGCCCCCTCCTCTTCCCCACACTCTCCTTCATGATCTACGTCCTCAGGTCCTGGCCCTCGAGCGAGCTCAGTCGCCGCTGGTATGCCAGGTCGCGATGCTGTGGTCAAGGCCAGGGGGTGAGGGCTGGAGAGCCAGTAGGAGCTCCTGTGCGCGATGCTCAGGAGCCCCCCTTTTAACGTGCAAGCGAATCACATGGGAGAAGAGGGAGCCCGCGGTACCTCCCGCTGTCGTCCTCGGGAGGTTCCTCCAAGTCAACGCGAGGAGGGGCACAGATTGCCATTATAATTGTCGGCCGGCCACTGGTCGCTTCGTGAGAGAGTGAAGGCACTAAGGGCCTGGTGAGGTGACGCGCGCGGGGCATGCCTCGAGCCAGAGCTCGACCGCTCAGATTTGTCGATGTTGCAGGGACGAACCCATGCACAAGCGTCGTGCCGGCGTTAGCAGCTCCCGTGGTGGGTGACAATCAAGCAGGTGATAATCATAGACAGATTATGCATGGAAGGCAAACTAGCTTAAGCAAATGCACAAACGATACATGCCACTGTGTCAGGCCCGAGCGGCTTGGGGATGATGCAGCCCGAGGGGCGCCCCCAGCAAGGTAAGCTAAAGACATAAAAAGAGATACATACCATGGGGACGGACCCACACGGCCTGGGAATGATGCAGCCCTGGGGCGCTCCCAGCTAAATGGACTTGGAAAATGTCACCTGGTTCCATTGTAGAAAGGATGTTGGAGCAGCTGAAGATGCGCGGCGAAGGGGTTGCTTGTCACGAGCCATCGGGGCCCTGAGCCTCAGTAGGCTCTGGGGATCCAGGCGGTTCCCGGAGGACCGTCTCCATCTCCGCCAGGACTGCGTGGTGCCTGGCCTCCTGAGCCGCCAGGATGCTCCGCAGGTTGCGCTGGAAGGCGGATGCCGCGCTCGGTAGGCCGAATGGCATGCGAACGTAGCTGTGAGGTGGCCCCTTGCAGCGTCCCACGCGCGAAGACCACAAAGGGCTCCTGAGATGCGGTCATGTTGAGCCCTGGGACGTCGTGCAGACGCGCAGCCCGGCATCCTCGCCTGGATGGGGAGCTGCGCCCGGTGAGCGGCGATCGCCGCACATGGCCCTCACATCCTGCAGTTCCTGAGTGGTCTTGGCAATGAACTCCTGAGCGCTGGGCGCTCCTCGCCCTGTGTCCTCCTGAGGGAAACGTGCCGCGAAGCACGCCTCCAAGTGTTTCCCGAGCGCCTCCCTCGTGATGTTGGCGAGGTCCGAGGCCCTCCAGAAGAGAGCCCCCGAGCCCTGCCCCAGGAGGGCGTCGGGCGCGCCTTCCTATGCGAGGGAGGGAGGCGCCCCAGGCGCGGGCGCCGATCCTGTTGTGGCGCCGCTTGAGGCGCCGCCCCCCTGAGGCCCTGTGCGGAGTAGCTGCTTCTTCTTCTTGGGGATGGCCTCAGGAGGGTACTCGCTCTTGATGTCTGGGTCTTCGATTGTTGCGGCTTGGAAGGCGCGCTTGAGGGAGCACACCGCGTCTCTTTCTTCGCAGGGGACCGTGATGATTCTGCCGCTTCCCGGCATCTTGAGGACGTTGTAGCCGTGGTGGGTCGCTGCCATGAACTTGGCCAGGGCTGGATACCCGAGGATGGCATTGTACGGCAGGAGAATGTGGGCGATGTTGAAGTCGATGAGCTCGGTGCGGTAGTTGTCGCGCTGTCCGAAGGTGATAGGGAGGCGGGCCTGTCCTATCGGGGTGGTGGAGCCATCGGTTACTCCTGAGAAGGGCTTGGCAGGTTGAAGCTGATCTTATGGCACTTGAAGGCTGTCGAACGTCTTGACGAACAAGACGTTAAGTCATGCGCCACCGCCGATGAGGGTCTTGGTGACTTGTACGTTGCTGATGAAGGGTGAACAAAGCATCGGGAGAGCGCCAGAGGTTGCCGCGCACTTGAGCTGGTCATTGAAATTTGAAGGTGATGGCGCACTTGGACCACCTGAGCGGGCGTGTGGCCTCGAGACTGGGGAGGACTGCGTTCACCTCGCGAGCAAATTGCTTGAAGATGCATTGAGAGGATGGGGCTTGAGCTCCACCCAAGATGCAGGCGATCGCACGTGGTTCCTGGAAGCCCCCAGCCCCCTCGTCCTGATGGTGGTCGTCATTCCTTCTTGGTGGTGGAGGCAGTGGAGGAAGACCAGCGTTGCCCTGAGGGCGGTCCTCGCGAGGCTGATCCCTCCAGGCGCCCTCGCGAGGCTGGTCCTGCCAGTGGTCCTCACGAGGCCGATCGTGCCACTCATGGCGTGGGCCACGGTCGTCCTAGCATCCTCCGCCATGTCCTCCTCCTCGGCCGTAGCCCCGGTCGTTGCGCTCGAGGCGTCGACCTAAGCGTCCATCTCGAATGGCCCTCAGCTCTTGACAGTCGTTGGTGTTGTGGCTGTGCACGTTGTGGAAGGCACAGAATGGTCGGCTACTCTTGGATGACTCTGGCTGGTCCTTGCCGCGCTTCGTGTCCGGCTCTGCCGTGAGCACGGCCACTCCCTTGCGCTTCACGTCCTTGGCCTTGACTTTCTTCTCCTCCGGGTCGGCAGCTGGGAGCTCGAGGAGAGAGAGGCGCCCTTCCTCAGCTCTTGCGCACTTGGTCGCCAGGTTGAACAGCTCCAGAGATGTGCACAGCTCCTCGTGGATGGTGAGCTCCTCCTTCATCTTGACGTAGCGGACGCCATCAGAGAACGTCGAGATGATGGCCTCGTCCGTCACCTTGGGGATCCTGAGGCGGACGTTGTTGAAGCGCTGGATGTACTTTTGGAGAGTCTCTCCTGGCTGCTGCTTGATGCGGCGCAGGTCACCCGCAGCCGGGGGGCCGTCGCGAGTGCCCTGGAAGTTGGCGACGAAGCGGTCGCGCATCTCGTTCCAAGAGGAGATCGAGCCTGGAGGCAGGTTCAGGAGCCATGAGTGGGCTCCGTCCTTGAGAGCCATGGGGAACCAGTTCGCCATGACTTTCTCGTCGCTGTTGGCCGCCTCGATGCTCAGCTCGTAGAGCTGAAAGAACTCTGCGGGGTCGGGGTGCCGTCATAGCGAGGTGCCAGGTCCGGCTTGAACTTGCCTGGCCAGGCTACGCAACTCAGGGGTGAAGGCGCGGCAGCCTGCTGTGGTCACTGGGACCCTTCGCTGGTGCAGAACTTGCCCTTGATGGTGTCCGCGCACTGCCACCGCGGGCGGCCCGCGGTCTTGTCGTGGTGGTGCGGGGAGCACGAGAGCGTTCTCCCGCGGCCGTGGGACTTCTTGGCAGCTTCTTTCTTCTCGCGCGGGCGCCGGACACGGTGGCTCGCGCCGGGGGGGCGCGCGCCTTGGCGCCAGGACGCCGTCTTGGGGCAGAGGTGGTGGAGGCGCTCCATGAGCTACGTCACCCGCAGCTGGTGGAGGGTGAGGCCGCGAGAGGGACGGCGCGGGGGAGCCCCCCTGCTGCGTTGACGAGCTCGACGATGCGGTCGAGCCAGTCCTCGTAGAGGTCGTCGACGAGGCGGTAGCACAGGAGCTCGTGTGCCATGAGCAGCACGGCCTGCGCGTCTGTGGGAGCGCAACGAGCGTGGGATGACGAACCAGCCAGGGTCAGCGACGGGGTGGCGGTGCGACCGTCGCGCCGCACCGAGGGGTGCAGCGAGGATGCCTGCTACTCGTTCCCCGCCGGGCCGGTGGCGGCGTTGGTTGCAGGCGACGGAGAATGACGTGGAGGCCCGCCGACAGGAGCCGTCTGAGCGACGCGGGCGGCGAGGGCGGCCCTGCGCTCAGCGCGGGCTCGACGGGCGTCCGACATGGATGCGACGAAGCGACGGGACGCGGACAGCGGAAGGAAAACTCCAGTGCACCCCTAACTGGCGCGCCAAATGTCGGATCTCGGGTTTCGGCAAAACCCTCAAGGTTCAAACTCTGGGGTGTGCGCGAATATCTCTCCCTAACTAATCACGCCCTCACCAACTCCGCGATCTCAAAGGCTAGCTCGACGAACTCACAACAAAAAGAACACAAGATTTATACTGGTTCGGGCCACCATTGTGGTGTAATACCCTACTCAAGTGTGGTGGTGGTGGATTGCCTCTCGGACTGAGGATGGACAGTACAAGGGAAGAACAGCCTCCTGAGGAGAGGTGTTCTTGTGCTTGGTGAGTGTGTGTGGATTGGTTCTCGATGAGCTGAGGATCACTCTGAATCAGTTGCCTCCTACTATGGTGGCTAGTCCTATTTATAGAGGCCCTGGTTCTCTTCCGAAATATTGAGATGGAAGGGATGCCATAAAGGCCAATTTGAAAAGGGACAACTAGTACAAGCTATCCCGACTAAAGGTGGTCTTCGCCTGCCAAAGGCTCTAGTGGTGACGCCGTCTTGGGCTCCACAGTGACCTCCGTCCTGCCGTCCTGCTGGTCTTGGTCTCGTTGCACCGATATGGAAACCTTTGCATCCAGGTTCCGCTATTGGTTATTGGTCTACATAGTTCTCGAACCCGTAGGGTCCGCACGCTTAACGTTCGATGACGATTTATATTATGAGTTATGTGATTTAATGACCGAAGCTTGTTTAGAGTCCCGGATGAGATCACGGACATGACGAGGAGTCTTGAAATGGTCGAGAGCTAAAGATTCATATACTGGAAGGTTGCATTTGGACATCGGAATGGTTCCAAGTGGTTCGGGCATTTTTCCGGAGTACCGAGAGGTTACCGGAACCCCTCGAGAGAAGTTATGGGCCGTATGGGCCATAAGAGGGAAGCACACCAGCCCACAAGGGGCTGGTGCGCCCCCTTTGGGCAGGAGGCCGGTTAGGACTAGGAGAAGGGGGCCGGCCCCTCTTTCCTTCTCCTTCTTCCTTCCCCCTTTCCTACTCCGTGTGGGAGGTGGAATCCTACTAGGACTCCACACCTTGGCGTGTCCCCTAGGGCCGGATGCCTCTCCCTCTCCCTCCTTTATATACGTGGCCAGGGGTACCCCAATTGCACATCAAAGTTTCTCTTAATCCCTACTATCACGCCGGCGGTGGCTATAGGAGAGGCATCAGAAGCAATGCCGGTGTAAGAGCATCTCCAGTCGCGCCCCAAACAGGCCGCCAGGCCATTTTTAGCGTCGGCACTGAAAAATCAGCTCAGTCGCGCCTCCAGGAGTCCGTTTTTTGCCGGTTTGGGCCGAAACTGGCGCCGGCGGACCCAGGCCGAACCCGGCGTGCTGGGGGCGTCTGGGTGCGCCGGGGAAACTGATTTTGGCGTGAACGGGAATGGGCCTGCCGAGTCAGCGACACGCCGCTTCGTCGTCCTCATCGCCTCGGTTCCCGTGAGAATCAATGCCAAGGCTGCCACGCTGGTCAGCCTTCCATTGATGCCTCACGGGCGGCTTAGTGAAGGCGGCACGACGGGTGTCTCGTCCGCTCCCGCCACGCGGCACCCGGCGGGCCGCTTGTCACCGCCCCGCTTCGGCTATAAAAGCCGACCTCCCCGCCGGTGAACGCCACAGTCGCCACAACTCGCCTTCTCTGTCACCTCGTCTCACCATAGAAGCCTATCTCCCTTCTTCCCCCACCGACGCGCAATGGCTGAGCGATACCCAGGCGATGCCGCGATGGTGAACGGCTGCGGCCGACGCCATCTTCGCGAGGACGAGGCGCGTCTTCTCTACGTGGCCGACTACCCAGCGCCCCCGGACATGTGGGTGCCGGGCTCGTGGAGGCTGAGCGCCGGCGGCGTCCTGGTGCCCCCGGTGCCCACCTTGGCTGAATGGCGCGTCGAGATCGCCCGCATACGTTCGTCGCTGTTGAAGGCGCAGCGGAACGAGCCGAGGTACGCCGCCGACAGCCACACGCTATGGACGATGTACTTCGACCGCCGCCACGCCGACCAGGTCGCCTCCGCGAACGGCGTCATCCCCCGCGGCCGCCTCAACGCCGACGGGCGGCGCGAATGGTTGGGCGTGCCCGGCCGCACCCTCGAAGCCGTCCTCGACCACATCGAGACCGGCAACACGCCGCGCCTCGAGTACCCAGCCCCCCGTCCTTCTCTCGCCGCCGCGGTAGTTCCTGGACGCTGCGGCGTATGGAGGCGGCGACCTCCTCGTCGTCGCGTTCCGGTTGGCTCTCCTCCGGGCGGCATGTAGAAGGCGGCGGCGTAGTAGGCGTAGTTTGTTTTCTGTTTTTTTTGTACAAATTTGAATGAAATCGCCGAGTTTGTGCCGTGTTTGTACAAATTTGAATCAAATCACCGAGTTAGCGCGCCGATTTGAGGGCGACCTGGGGGCGGCGACTGGGAACACAATCGCCCCCACGCCTAAGTTACGCGCCGGTTCAGCCCCAGACGGCGCTTTTTTGGCGTCCTGGGGGGCCGAACGGCTAGAGATGCTCTAAGTCATGAGGCTTTTTTTATCAAAAAAAAGAAGACTTGGTGCAGCTCTCGAGGACATGGGAGAAGACCCCGTGTCTACATTAGAGAGCAACGCATATATATGCGCTAAAAAGTACAAATCTTGTTTCATACTCTCTCCGTCCGGAAAAACTTGTCACAAGCTTGTTCCTTAAATGGATGTATTTAGCGTTAACTTGGTGCTAGATAAATTCATACGAGCGACAGGCTTTTCAACCAAGTGGATATAGCACTCTAAAGCGGACTAGTAGCATCATGCATCGTTTCTTCAAAAAATAAGGGCCCAGTGGTTGGAGTGGAAGCAGCAACAAGAGAATTTAGCACATGCTGAAGATGTTATATTATTATTATTATTATTATTATTATTATTATTATTATTATTATTATTATTATTATTATTATTATTATTATTACTATTATTATTATTATTATGTTCTACCTTGTGATGCCACGGCACCTGTATTTGAACAGTGTGCGCGGCTGAGTTGCACCACGGCATGATCTTCTGACCAAATGATTAGGACAGTGAAAACTGAAAATGAAAAAGGAAAGCCATGCACGTCAAAACCTAAATACGGGAGAGTGAAAGTGAAAGCGAGCATACATATTTGTGGTTGCGGCATCACGCATGTGAGGCGGCAGTGTGGCTCCCCCACCCCCACAGTAGCCCGTATGACTGCATACGGCTGCGAGTAAGACATCCACGGCCAAATTTCGTGTTTTGACCCTTTTCGCATAGAAATTCAGGATCTGACCCCTGTTGGAAAAAATTTCAGGATATGACCCTTTCGTTACCGCCAGGGGTTATGGCAGTAGGGTTAGACAGGCCACCGTCAGGATCCATGGCGGTAGGGGCGACGGAGGGGAACGGCAGCCGTTTGCCCGAGCTGACGTGGATAAGTAACCTACGCCAGGGGCCACAGCGTGCTATCTAAACCTACCGCGGAACCCATGACGGTGGGTGGTTTTGCCTCTGAAAGTTTACAGAACGAAATATCGAAGTGCCCTGGCGGTAGGTTGTGTGACCTTACCGCCAGGGTCCCTGGCGGTAGGGTCCTGTGTTTTACACATTCAAGTTTAATTGCTTGTTTCTTTTCACATCAATGATAGGCTAAAAAACAGATCTCAAACAAATGGCATTACATACACAATAGTAGCACTTGAAGTATACAGACATGTTTTTTATCATGAAAGTATATACTCATTTCTTTTACCATGAAAGTATACTCATATTGACAAGAACAAATGGCATACAGTTAACTTAATGTTCAAACTGAATTGATAATGAACAGATGGCATTACAAGAGGTACATAGTTTCCTTATTCATCGAGAACATAATTGAAAGACACAAGACAAACTAATAAGACGATTTGCGGATAATTTCGAACAGCGGGCAGACATCATCAATTCAGAGCTCCTCGTATGTTAGGCCTGGCCGTGGAGACAGATACGGCAGTGGATCCACCGGTTCAGGCGGAGGCGGAACGCTGGTTGGCATCCTATCGTTCAAGCACTCCCACCTTGCCCTGCCCACTGGAGTTTTCGCCTCCGCCCTTCCCCAGTTGATGATATCGAACGCAGATGCACTTGGGGGCGGCATCCTGGCTCTCTCCTCCGCATTGCTCTCGAAGTAGATTCTCCGGCCCAAATTGCTCAGGAGATAGTTGGAGTAATTCTGCGCAACTTCAATGCACGCTTCCCGGCGGACACGGCAGATACTTGGATCTGCCTCCATCTCTGCCTTCACTTTCTTCCACTCCTTCGCGCTCTGCGACCAACCCGCGACATCGTCGAGGATCCGCTCTGCCCTCTCGTCGCCTCTAGGACCTCGTCTGAGACAGATTCCACCGGCTGCAGCAGCTCGGGGAAGGTCTCGTACATGTACGGGAGCGGCATCTCTGACAGAATGTGCCGGAGAGGAGTGGGAGGAGCGGGCGGTGATGGAGTCGGCGGTGCTTGCTCCAAGCTTTCGTACCTAAACATATAGATTCATCACACAAAAGGTTCATCACCTTGAAAAAAAAATCTAAACCTAGGTTCATTTTAAGAGTTCAACATTTGTTCTCCAATTACATCCACTACTTGAATCTTAGCATATCAACATGCATCATCATATCAGAACAAATTCCTCCACACATGCATCATATAAAAAAAATCCTCCAAAATAATATGAACTAGGATTGATCTTCACATAACCATACCAACTAGTGACTAGGGTTCGTATCTAACAAAATATAACATCTAGAATCAACCTAAATCAATCCTAGGGTTCAAAATAATTAATTCTAGTTCAAAAAGGGGAGTGATTTGAATTAAATAATGCGATTTAATCGGAAGCTATTTGTCTAAAACTAATTGAAGGGGTCGAAGAAGCTTACCTTGCTTTCTTAGGGCCATCTCGATCATAAAAACGGTGAAGAAAGCAGCGAAGATTAGAGGGAGGAGTGGAGGAGATGAGAGAGGGGCGAGAGGAAGAACTCCTCTGTTCTTGGGGCGGCTAGTTGAGGGAGAAGGGGAGGGTGGGCGGCCCTTGGCTTATAAGTGCCCTAGACCCTACCGCCGGAGTTCCGTGGTAGGATCGGACAACTACCGTCGGGGCATGTGGCGGTAGGGTGGGGCCAGACGGGGGCGGAGACCGTTAACGCTGCCGGCGTGAATAAGTATCCTACCGCCACAGGTTCTGGCGGTAGGCTAAGTAATCCTACCGCCAAGCCTCGTGGCGGTAGGAAAAAGGGTCAAATCCCGAAATTCTTTCCAACAGGGGTCAGATCTTAAATTTTTATGAAAAAGGGTCAAAACACGAAAACACGAAATTTAGCCGACATCCACTGCCTACTGGCTGACGTGACAGCAGTCCATCTGGAGAGGCCAGTACCTCCCACGTGTCGTGCTGCATGCAGCAGCTGTACGGTGGGCTATCGTACCTCCGTCCGGTAAACAAGATATCATCCATGGCCTGATCACGTACTAGTACATACAAGCTCGTCATGCATTGCGCTTCCGCCCTTTCAGCGCCGTCGATCACCTTAGAATGCCCGTCACCGTCGTCTCACCAGTCACCGCACCTCGATCAGCAGCGGCAAACAGCCGGGACCTCCGGATGTCTGTTTTCCAGCAACGACGTCGGGCGCCAGCCCACGGCCGGAAAAAGGCTACACCACCAGGACACATGTGCCCATCGTTGATGCCGCCGGCCGGTCGGCCGGTCGGTTGGTCGGTGGGAAGCCGCGGACGCCGAGCCGAGCTATTCTCCATCGATCAGTCTATCTATCAGCAAGGTTCCCAGCGACTGCATGCG
Organism: Aegilops bicornis; assembly: GCA_021605145.1. Taxonomy (NCBI): domain Eukaryota; kingdom Viridiplantae; phylum Streptophyta; class Magnoliopsida; order Poales; family Poaceae; genus Aegilops; species Aegilops bicornis. Next base: position 181,329,863 of record CM038671.1, on the reverse strand, counting down.
CTGGCCGACCGCCTGCTGTGTGCTGTGGCATACGGCATCGCCTTCATGTATCTACCGTCGATCCCTGGGTCGGCATCGTACGCGCGAATATACGATGGAGCCCGGCGGGAGCTCGGGGGTCCGCTTTGAAAGGTATGGCGCCAATCAACCGGGCGGCCGGCGGGTACTCCTGCAGGGGAGCATTTATGGCCTCATGTGCTTCTCATGCATGCTCCGATCTGAGGAGGGCAACTGGCCGCAGGAGGCTACAGGCCAATCGGGGTCATCATCAACTCGACCACACTGTGTGCCCGAGCGCGCCTGCTGCTGTCGTGCATGCCGGGGAGCGGGGATCGATCGGTGCATGGATCAAACGTGGCCTAAATAAGCCAGTCGCTGCTCGTGGCATGGCGACCCCCCCATGCGGCCATCATTGTGTCGGAGAGGGAGAGCTGGGTTGTTCCGAATCTGATCCATCGACGCCGATGCTAGTTTGCCAGCGGCATTACGTCGTTGTCGAATTTGGTTGCCGAGCGCGCGAGGAGAGGCTTCCCCCATCGAATTTGCTTTGCTGTGGCGTTGCTCTGCCCGAATATGAGGCGGTGTTCGTTTCCGGCTAAAGTCGCGCGCCAACCCATGCATGCGTGTACATGCTTCATCCGGATTGTTCCGGTGTGGACGGATGAAATCATGCTGCCTTTGATGCGAACCTTTATGTGTTCCTTTTTACTTTCAGAAATGATAGGTACCGAATAGTCAGGTACGAGCACATGGCAATTCCGAACGTTTTCGACGCCAAATTTAGTGATGCGAGAATGGCAAGTTTGTTGACAAGCACGGCAACTTTCTATCAAAAAATAAACTGAAGCACGAAAGTTGTTATCCTCGCGTCAGTAAACTCGCCGTCCAAAACGTTCGGAGTTGTCATGTGCTCGCACAGAGGGTTCGACACTTATCAGATACTTTCTTTAGGAAGACCTCTATCTATTTTTTTTCTTTTTTAACACGGTAGAGATGCAAACACTCATGATACGAACATACACTCGTCCCTATAAATACACGCACACATACTCTACTCTTATGAGTGCCTCTCGAGACTAAGTCATCATATCATCTTGAGATTGATGAAGTCGTCACAGACTCCTTCGTAGTCGACAGGAACGTCTCTTCCCACTAAACATACATCGCCGGAGGGCCTGAAATAAATTTAGGAAAAGAGAGCACCACTGCCAAGTTTAGGACTTAAACTCTAGTGGGCAACAATGTCCGCTTAACCATCCAACGATAGTTTGGTTCGCCAAACATCCATGTTCCAAGTAAATCATGCTACACATATGTAGATATTGTCCTTGAATAAAATTGGGCCCAACTAGGGACAACTCGGCCAAAAAAATTTGGGTCCGCTGATTCTTTTTGTCACTGCTGCAGAATCAAAAAATTGACTTGCATCAAATTGTTCATCAAATTTTTTATAGCACCTGGCCCTTCCAACCAAAATACTTGGGCTTCATCTCAAACATAACAGAAACTCATCCGATACATGGTAGTACATAAAGAAAAAACAAGAACAAAGATAAAATTAAGGAAAACAAAAAAAATTAAGTTTCATAGAAAGAATGAATTAGTGATATTGGTATTACCCTTTATGAAAAAGAATTAAGCACAATTTGCATAGAAATCACTCTTTTTTATATAATGCGAGAATAAGCCTGCAACAGTAGAATTTTCATAAAAAGGAAGTTTATTAAGAAAGAATGAATTAGTGACTGATATTACTATTAAAAAGAATGAAAATAGAATAATCATAATGATGTTTTCAAAAATAAATAAATTAGTGGCATTGGTATTACCCCTTTAAGAAGAACAAAAATATAAAACAATCCCATAAAAACTTGCACCCAATCTCATAATAAAAGGTCCAAGTTTACCCAGAAATTGCACCTTTTATTATATGCAAACGAATAAGCATATAACAGCAGTGTTACTTCCTAGTATAATATGCACACATATTATGTACTATTTGCATGTATACTTACACACGCAGAAATAAAAATGATGTTTTATAAGGAACATTGAATTAGCACCATTAGTATTACTCTTTAAAAAGAAGAAGAGATACAATAATAGCACACAATTTACACATAAATTGTACATTTTTTTATAATATTGAAAGTAATACAATTCTAAGAAGGAATGATGCACTGGTATTACCCTTAAAGAAGAAATAAAATAAAATAGGAACTAGTGAAAATAAAACAAATAAAGTTTTCGAAGGAAGAATGAATTAGTGGCATTCGTGCTTCTCTTTCATAAAAAAACTTGCACATAACTTTGCACTGAAATTGTACTTTATGAAATATGCAAAGAATAATATAATAGCACAGTTTTTGTACTCTAATATAATTTACACACATATTGTATGGCACTTGCATGTATACGTTTACACTCATCCAATATCCAAAATACATGTAAAAATGACTATAAAACAAAAGCAAAACCACATAAAATAGAAAAAGGTAACAAGCTTCAAGTCCAATAAGAAAACCAGCATTGGTGCTTCTCTTTAAGAAAAAAAAACACTTGCAGATAACTTTGTAGTGAAATTGCACTTTATGTAATATGCAAAGAATAAGCATATAATAGTGCAACTTTCGCACTCTAGTATACTTAACACACATATTGTAACACTTGGTATACATTTACACTCATCCATCAGCCAAAATACCCATGAAGAAAAAGAAACAACTAAAAAAGCAAAACCCCACAAAAACAGAAAAAGGGCAACAGGTAGCGGGCTTCAAGCCCAATAAGAAAATCGTCTAGCTCCAAACAGGGGCAAGTCAAAAAATAAGGAATCCATTACAACTCTACTTCATGGTAGCACTGAAGTTGGATTTAGACTCCAGATGATGGTACCACTGAGAATATTTTGGGTGGACTAAACAACATGCATCTGGAATGTTTTAAGTGCTCAGTCAAACCACTCTTCACAATCCTATCGGGATCCAATACACTAGCGGTCTTTTTGTTTCTCCGGTCTACTTTCCCCCCACCCCTTATACTAAATCTAAAAGAACTAAAGCAAAATAATAAAAGAAACATGTTTACTATGAATAATTAATTGGTGGAACTGGTATTACCTTTAAAGTACAATGCAAATCAAAATATTAATAATGACAAAATTTGCGCACAATTTTCACAAAAAACGAGTTTTCTATTATAATATGCAAGCATAAACGTATAATAATGAAATTTCACAAAAAAATGACAACTTGACATTGATATTACTATCAAGTAAGAAATAAAAATAAAAAATAAAAAATGATGACAAAAACTTGCACATAATTAGTAGAAAAATTGCACTTAAAATACATAATAGTGTAATTTTCGTACATAATATAATTTACACACATATTATATTATGATTATGTGTTACTTACATACATCCAACGCTTACACATTACTCCCATAAAGTATGCTGGAGTACCTGCCTCATGGGAGCCTCCGCTGGCAAGGAGAACCACCACGCCGTCTGTTGCGTCAGGGCCTCGAACTGCTGGCTCCTTGGGGCGCTTTGGGCCATCCGATCTGCGCAGCCGCCCGACACCCAGACGGATTTCCTCCGGGTCCATGACAGGTGGGCCGCGGGCGTAACTGGGGCCACCTCTATTTCGAGGGGGGGATTAGGGCGCGCTCGCGTGTGACGTCTCTGACATTGCCCTGCACATGACGAGCAGGCCTGGCCTGCCCCTCTCCCCCGACGAGGTGCTTCGTTCGCGCGAACGAGGCGCACGCGTGCACCTGGCTGTTTCGTTCTTGTAAGCCAACCAGGTGCAACGCTTGCCTCCTGCCAGGTTGTTTCTAACATGGTGACTTTTTGAAACATTGTTTAGAAACACAATACAAAAAGGGACACTCACAACACGCATGCACACTCACCCCTACAAGCGCACAAATGCACAACCAGCTTATGACATCGTGTCTTAATAGAAATGATAGACTGTTCTTATTATCAAGGTGCGCGTTTTTTTGGAAGCTCATCTCCAAAGAACTCCAGGTTAGGCGTGCTGGGTCTGGAGTTATTTGGGATTGGGGATCGATCAGAAGTTGTTTTTCGGTGCACAGAAGTGAGTACAAAGTGCAAGGCTAGTCAAGATCCTAGGTGGTAGCCATGCGTAACAACCCGGGACCGGTGGCTGTGGCCGGAGCATTATAGAACGATATCATAGTTGTCCCTCACGGTTACACGAGTGTGTGTGAGTTAGGGACACTGGCATGTGTCACATGGCGTGTGTGCCCCGTCATGGCACATGTGCCCGCACTAGATGCACAAACGTGTGTCAAGATGAAATGTTTCTACTGGTCGATGAGAGTACCAGTTCCTTTGTGTGGGGGTGTATGTGACATCCTGGTTTAATAGGAATGATAGACTACTCATATAAACAAGGTGCACCTTCTTTCCTAGAAGCTTAGCTCCAAATAAATAGGATGGTTGTTGAAAGAGCATCTAATCCTCGTGTGGTCTTGGTAATCCATAACAACTTTTATATCTTTGAAATAATGCATGCACAAAGAATATTTTAGGAAAGTTCAAGTTAGGTACAACAAGGGAAGTGGAAATGTAACCCCCAAAATACTAAGGACATGTGTTGATCTATGCATCAAGACTCCATTTTATATTTGAGTGATCAAAGATCACTTTGAGTCCATAGGAATGTTGATACTATCAAAAGGGGCTGAGGTTGAGAAGATGAATTCTTTGCTCAAGTGCTTAAATATTAAACTCCAAAATCCTCAGACAATTTCCCAAGCTCCCACCATATCAAACCCTAAACTTACCTTGGACTCGCCGAACCAGTACACATCGGAGTCACCGAGCCATTCTGATATAGCCATTGTCCTAAACCCTAGGTGCATCAGAGTCACCTCATTGTTTTCCACCCAAAACTCTTCTACCAATAGCCAAAATCTATGAGAAAGTGTTTGATTGGTGAGGAAATTATCTTTTGAAGCACAAAAGCAAGGAGTTTGTCGTTAACAACACCATCTATTACCTTTTGGAGGTGGTGCCTCCTCGATCGGCTAGGTGTGCTTTGGAGTCTCCAAATCTTGTGGACAAACCAAGAAGTTTGTGAGGGCTTGGTGTCGGGGAGGCTGATCGTGACCACGGACACCTATGGGGCCGGCGGAGCAGGACCCTTTGTGGTTCGGAGGGGGGCGGAGGTCGCACGAAGAGCGGATCGAGGCGATGCACACAAGCGGTTTACCCAGCTTCGGAGCTCTCCGGAGAGATAAAACTCCTCTGCCGCTTGTTTGATCTATTATGTTCTTGCTAGGGAGCAATGCGGGCTACAAAACCTAAGCCTTGAGTGTGTCTAGTCTCGAGTGGGTCGAATGAACCTCACGAGACGAACACAACCCATTGGCCGAATCGAACGGAACCGAACCCAAAACAGGCGAACCTCTCTACGTTGCACTCGGGCCTCCTTTTATATGCTCAAGGGTCTCCGGCAGGTGGCAACATAGGCGGGGGTACAAATGTAAAAACAGGGGTTGGTACACCTACTTGAGCGATGTATGATGCAAAATACCTAACTCGGCGGCAAGGGACAAAAGCAATAAATGCATCGTTTGTCGCCCAAACAGATGTAACAGAGACCGTCAGTGCGCCTCGCCCGCCACGATGGCGAGCTGTCGGCCAGCGTATCGCTGCTCTCCGCTGGCTGCCTGACCGCTCGACACGCCGCCCATGGAATGGTCCCATGGCGACACGTCATTGGGTGAGCTGGAGCGGAGACGGAGGGAAGTTGCATGCCACGGCAAGCGCCTTGCCGCGGCCGAATCCTTGTCGCGCTCGGAGACTTGTCGCGCCCCGAGCCTTCCCGGCAAGCTCCTCTTGCCGGGGCCTTGTCTTCTGCGTGCCTGGACAGCTTTCCCGACAAGCTCCTCTTGTCGGGACCTTGTCTGCCCAGAGAGGTCTTCCCGACAAGCTCCTCTTGCCGGGGTCTTGTCTTCTGAAAGGCGGTGGAGGGTCTTGGCGGACGCCCGGCGAGGCTTGCCGCGAGGACGCTGCGATCGCTTGCAGACAAGTTCGGGGTACTAGGGTACCCTACTTTAGTACACCGACAGAGCCCCGGTCTGGGCCATACACGGTCTGCGGCTGTTGGGCCAGGCCCAAAACAGGCACGGCACGCTGTGGCTGGGTCCAAACCAATCCCACTCAGATCCGCCAAGGCCCCGCAGCGGCATGCGCCAATCTGGGCGGCCGTGGGGGAAGTGGGCGGCGTGCGGGGTCGCTCCACCCGTCGCCTCAGTCCTGTATCCCCGCCACGTGGTTCCCATGCTCTTGGGGTCCCAGACGGTGGAAGTGGAAAACTGGGCTGTTACGAGCAGAGGCAGCAGGTCGGCCCCGATTCTCTGCTCTTCCTATGCCCTGATTCGTCGAGCGGGGCGGTCGAGCCCCCACCTTGCTTCCTTAAAAAGAGCGGAAGGGGAGCGCAGAAGCCCGCACTCTCCCATCTCCTTCCTTCCTCAGTTTCCGCTCCCTTTCTCTCATTCGCCATGGAGAAAAAGGGCCTTGGTTCTTCATCGGTGGCGGCGAGGGTCGCCGCTAGACAGCGCTCCCCTCCCAACCCCACGCCCGGGGCGGCAGAGCCAGCCCCAAGAGGAAGAGGGAGGGGGCGAGGTCGTGGACGAGGTCGAGGCGCTCGGGGAAGAGGCGGACGGGGCGGCGCGCCGTCTCCGCCTCCGCCGGCGGTTCCCCTCCTGGGCGGCGGTCCATACGAGGGACGACCCTTGCGAAGTTCTTCGTCGAGGCTGCGCCGGGCGCCTCGTCGTCGCCTCGGCTTCCGGCTCCGTTCGCGGCGCGATGGAGTCGGATCCGCCCGAGAAGCTTAGACTGCACATGAGGGGCTGTGGAATCAGCGGCATGCGAGTCCGCGTTGTATTCCCAGCCCCTAATGTGATGTATCTCGATCGTGGGTGGAAGAGTTCACTCGTATCCACAGCCTGAGGGCGGGGTTTACCCTCCATTTTAAGTTAATGTAGGGTGATCTCCTCTCCGTCAAGGTCTTCGGGGATCTTGGCACTCGGGCGAAGTTCTGCGTGGATAGCTCCTCCGACAGCGAAGACTCCCCCTCGAGCGAGAGTGACGAGGAGGAGAGCGACAGCGACAATGAGGGTGGCGGGCCTGATTAGTTGTCGGGCGAAGCTTCGTGCGTCACCGGCGACCCCATCATCCGCGTCGCCGGCTCCTTGAACTCCCCGGGGTCGTCTCCTTGGGCGACTGGCGTAGGGAGGCTGCGGAAGGGGAAGAGGGATGGCGACAAGGCCGTCAAGTCGGTCTGAGGCGTAGTGCCTCGACAGCAGGCCGACGCCTGCCGCCCGTCTTGAGCCCGCTTCCGGCGCCCGCCATCTCCGTCAAGCCCTCGGGAGCTCCGGGATGTTCCCTTGGTGTCTTCGGCACCCGTAGCCTGCCTAGGGCGTTTCTTTTGCCCTTCTCGCCTCCTTGACCTACCTCCTGAAAAGAGGGACAGGAAAGGGATTACGGGCATCTTATCTTTTTAATTTGTAAGCCTTCGGGCCTTATCCGCATTTAAAGCTTGTAATCTTCCCTTTCATGTTTTTCATTCCCCACGGATTGTATCCGAGTAGAATGTTTTTAATGAAAAAGGGATGCTTGAAAAAGGACGAAGGGCTTATCGATATCTCGACCTCCGGCAACTCGGCTTGCCGCAGCTCCGGCAACTCGGCTTGCCGCAGCTCCGGCAACTACGGCTTGCCGCGGCCCGGCAATTACGGCTTGCCGCAGCCCGGCAACCACGGCTTACCGCAGCCCCGGCAACTCGGCTTGCCGGGGCTTGGGTACCAATGGCCGCCCTTCTCCTCTTATTTGTTATTCCAGTTCCGAGAACGATTCAGCGATGCCGCGATAAGTTATCTTTGTAATATAACTTTATTACGGGCAACATTCGCTCGTTACTTCCTTTACTCGACTCTTGGCTTTGTATGTTATTGCCCTCGCTTTCAGTGGAAACTTGCGGTGCGGGCACCCTTGTCATGGCGCCGAGTGCGGAACTTCAGCAGCTTCTTTGGCGGGTCGCCACCGACAAGCAACCTTGTCGCGGACTAGCCGCAGCTCACTTAAGTTGTTGAGCGGACTCGAAACAAAGTAAGGCGCGACCGATCCGATTTGGTTCCTCCGCGACGGGTTTTTCATACAAAGCGTGGTCGTTCAAGGAAGATAACTTTAAAAATTTATTCTGATTTGAATCGATCGATGCAACGTTATTTCCTCTATTTGATTCCTTCCTTTATGCGTTATTGCCCCTCGCTTTCGGAAACTTGCGGTGCGAGCACCCTTGCCTTGGCGCCGAGTCGCGGAACTTCGGCAACTTCTTTGGCGGGGTCGCTACCGACAAGCAACCTTGTCGCGGACTAGCCGCAGCTCACTTAAGTTGTTGAGTGGACTCGAAACAAAGTAAGGCGCGACCGATCCACGATTTGGTTCCTCTGCGCACAGGTTTTCCATACAAAGTACTATCGTTCGAGGAAGATAACGAAAATTTAAAAATTGATTGCTCAAACTTTGGCAACTTAGCTTTTCTGTTTCTTGCTTCCCGATGAGGTGAAACTTCCTCGAGTTGTGCTTGGTCCATAGTATTATCTCCTCCTCCCCCCTGGTTAACTTGTGCGCGAGGGAGCCTTCCTTTCTTTAAGAGAAAAGAAAGAAGAGGAAATAACGTTATGGAGCCTAGCGGCTCGATTCTGCTTACCGGGTGTGGTTGCTGCACAAAGTGTTAGCCAAAGCATGCAATAAATTGATGAAAGCATGAGCTCGACAAGTCGTGCGCAACACACGAGCTTTACTGATGCACGGGGTCTGCGCCCGGCTTTGTACGAAGGATTACATGCAACAGCGGCAAGACTTGTACAAAAGGTGGTTGCCGGAACGGATTCCGACAACCGCGCCCTATGAGTAAAACTTACGAAGATGCTCAATGTTCCAGGAGTTGCTCACCGGAATGCCATCTTCGGTCTCAAAGTAGACGGCGCCAGACCCTAGTGACTCGTTTCACCCGATAAGGGCCTTCCCACTTTGGCGTCAACTTGTTTGAATTCTTGGCGGATGAACACGCGAAGAACAAGGTCGCCTTCCTCGAGACTTCGGCACTAACCCTGCGGCTATGGTAGCGACGCAGGACTTCTTGGTAGCGGCGGCTCGCATTAACGGCTCGAAGGCGATCCTCCTCGAGGAGCGGTAGCGTCATCTTGTCGCAGCTGCTCTTGCTCAAACTCATCATAAGCGAGTACTCGAGGCGATCTGTATCTGAGTTCCGTGGGAGAACTGCCTCTGCTCCATAGACTAGAGCAAAGGGTGCACGGCGGTGGCTCGATTTGGCGTCGCTCGATCGACCAAAGAACCACCGGCAGCTCCTCGATCCAGTTTCTTCCGCACTTGTGCACTGTCGAAAGTTACGGTCTTGAGCCCGCGCAGCACTTTAGCATTTGCCCTCTTCGCTTGACCGTTGCTTCTCGGGTGAGCAGCAGGCAGCGGAACCTTGGCGCCAAGGTCTTGGGCGTCTTGCATGAAGGTGCGACTTCGTAAATTGTGTACCGTTGTCGGTGATGATCCTGTTAGGGATTCGAAGCGGCAAACAATCGACCTGAAGAACTTGATTGCTTGTTGTCTTTGTCACCTTCCTCCTTGCTTCCACTTCCGGCCACTTTGTGAACTTGTCGATGGCGGCGTACAAGTACTCAAAGCCCCGACAACTCGGGGAAGGGGCCGAGGATGTCGAGCCCCGGACCAAAAATGGCCGGGATAAAGGGATCGTCTGGAGAGCTTGAGCAGGCTGGTGTATCTGTTTGGAATGGAACCGCACGCTTCACACTTGGTTACTTGTGCGATTGCATCACGGAGGGCTGTCGGCGGAAGAAACCTTGTCGGAAAGCTTTGCCGGCAAGTGCTCTTCTTGCGCCAATGTGGTGACCACATATGCCTCCATGTATCTCGCCAACAGCTTACATCCATCTTCCACAGGAATACACTTCAATTTCACACCGTTGAGTCTTCTTACATACGATATCTTTGTCGACAAACTGGTACATACTTGACTGTCGGGCTACTCTTTCCGCTTCTTCCTGCTCTTCGGGAAGTTCTCCTGTCTGAAGGAAATAGACAATCTGCTGCGCCCATGTTGGAGCTCGTGGCTCGACAACAAGGACTAAAGGCACATCTACTGCTGCGGGAACATCAGCTTCTACGGCAAGAGCCTGTGGCTCTGCCGGACCTAGATGCTCCCCGACAAGCTTGCCGGAGCAAGACTTGTCGGGAGCGTTCTTCAACGAAACAAACCACAGGGTGCAGCCGGAGAATGCTGCTCCTCGGCCTTGTTGGTGTTGATCTTGGGGACCTTTGCAGCGGCGGCCGGGAAGCTCAGCCGGAAAATAGTCACCAAAGGCCAACTTCCTCTTCTTGCTCTGTCCGGTCGATGGTGTTACGGTTGGCTGAGTCAGCTTGAGCACGAAAATCCCTGGTTCCACGAGGTAACTTAAGCGCGGCGCACTTGTGAGCCGTCGGCAATATCATTACGAGCTCTTGGAACATGTTCCATTTGCGAGCCGTCAAAGTGCTCTTCTAGCTTCCTCACTTCATCAACGTAGGCTTCCATCAACGGACTCTGGTAATCTTTGTTGACTTGGCGGACTGACGAGTTGCGAGTCACCCACGACAATAAGCTTCTTGATCCCAAGGTCCGCTGCGATCCACGAGACGGCAAGCAAACCTTCATACTCTGCGGTATTGTTTGTCGCTTGCTCCTTGGGAAAGTGCATCCGGACGACGCATTTGAGGTGCTCTCCGGTGGGTGCGATAAGCGACGCCGACACCGTGCCTTTGCGGCGAGAAGGCACCATCAAAGTACATCGACCACTCTTTCTTTGGCTTCTTTGACGGGAATGCTCGTCTCGGAATCTCTTCATCGGCATTGGCGTCCATTCTGCTATGAATTACGCCAAGGCTCGCTTTGGATAGTTGATGTGCTTTCAAACTTGAGACGAAGCTTGGCGGCTCCAGTGCCCACTCGACAATCCTGCCTGTAGCTTCCGGATTCTGCGGTATCTTCTTCGGTGGAAAGCGGTGACAAGCTGTGATCTCATGTGCTCGGAAGTAATGGCGCAGCTTTCTCGAGGCCATGAGGAGGCCGAAAAGCAATTTTGCACACAGTACCTTGACCTCGCCCCTGCAGAAGGGAACCGAGAAAGTAGACTGGGCGCAGCACCATCCTTTACGCATCTGTTCATGTGTCTGCGGACTCATCCTTGTCGGGACCAGAGCTTGTCGTGAAGCCCCCGCTTGTCATTGGATGTGTTTGCCGTGGTTGCTGGCTCATCATCCACCTCCCTCTCCGCCACTAACGCATCACTAACCACTTGATTGGTTGCCGCTATATATAGCAGTAACTTCTCTTGTGGCCTAGGTGCGACAAGTGTTGGGGTGGAGGACAGGTATCTCTTCAAGTCTGCGCAGCAGCCTCCGCCGGGAGTCCATTTCTTTGGACATGCTTTTTAAAATATCTTGATAAACGACAGGGCACACTCAGCAGATCTAGAAATAAACCTGCTTTGAGAGCAGCCACGCAACCGCAAGTCTTCGTACATCCTTGACGCGCTTTGGTGCTTCAATCTGCTCAATGGCCTTGATCTTGTCGGGATTAGCTTCAATTCCTCGTTGAGACCACGAAGAACCCGAGAAGCTTGCGGAAGGACTCCAAACACGCACTTCTCGGGGTTGAGCTTGAGGTTGATCTTGCGCAGATTTGCAAAGGTCTCGTCCCAAATCTTGAACCAGAGTTGCTTTGTCCTTGCTCTTGACCACTATGTCATCCATGTAGGCTTCTACATTTACATGCATTTGCGGCTCAAAAGCGTCATGGACTACCCTTGCAAATGTCGAACCAGCATTCTTCAAACCGAAAGGCATCCGTATGAAACGATTATGTGCCACATGGTGTGATGAATGCGGTCTTCTCTTCATCTTCTTCAGCCATGAAGATCCGATGGTATCTCGAGTATGCATCAAGAAGCGAAAGCAAATCACATCCGCCGTGGAGTCAACAATCTGGTCAATGCGGCGGCAAGGAAATGGATCTTTGGGACAAGCTTTATTAACATCCGTGAAGTCAATACAAAGTCTCCATTTCCCATTTGCCTTGGCGACGACTACTGGATTGGCCAGCCACGTAGGGATGGAGCACTCCTCGACAAGGCCCGCCGCTTCAGCTTTCTTGATCTCTTGACTATGAATTCTTGGCGCTCCAACGCTTGCTTCGACTTTTTGCTTGACGGGCGCGCATGAGGACAAGCGGCCAGCGGTGCTCAATCACTTTCACAGGAACACGGGGATATCAGACGGTTGCCATGCAAAGCGGCGTCGACATTCGCCGCAGGAAAGCAACGAGCGCGCCTTCCTATTTGGGGTCGAGAGACGCACTGATGGTGAAGGTACCACCAGCGCCGTCCTCCTTGGCGGGCACCTTCTTGGTCTTTGGCGGAGCCACCATCTTCTTGCACTTGCCGGTAGAGCTCGATGGTGCGTCCTCGACGGTAGCGCAGCACTCGAAGAGGTGCGCTTGCGGAGTGAGCATCGAGCCCTTGCCGGACTTGGACTTGGTCTTCTTCCCCGGAGCTTTAGCGGCAAGTGTCACGGCAATCTGTCGTGGCTGCGGCATCCGGAAGATCTTGTCGGCACGAGATAAGGGCATCCTTCTTGTCGCCATGGACGGAGATGGCGGCTTATCGGGCCCGGCATCTTGAGTAGGTTGTATGCGTAGTGAGAGGTTGCCATGAACTTGAGTCTTTGGGCCGACGGCCAAGTATCCCATTGTAAGGCAATGGGAAATCGGCAACGTCAAATGTAACCCTCTCGGTCACGAAGTTCAGCTCGGCCGCCAAATGTGACCGGCAGCGTAATCTTCCCTTCGGCTTGCTCCTTCCCGGATTGATTCCTTGGAAGGTTCCGGTCTCTTCGAGCTTCGCCGTCGAGATTTGAAGCTTCGGAGCACCGCTGAGGAGATCAGATTCAAGCGGCCCCGCCGTCAACTAACATTTTGTGACCTTGAGGTTGCGGATGGTTGGAGAGACCAACATCGGCAAGCACCCGACCGCATGATTATGCGATCAGGGTGGTCCTCAATATCAAAAATGATAGGCGTGCTGGACCACTTCAGAGGCTTGCGCGACTCTACGGATGGTTCCGCTGCATTGACCTCCCGCATCCATTGTTTGAGTTGGCGGCGGGAGGTATGCAGGGAAGCACCTCCGTCAACGCAGAGAACCTCTGTGGCTTTCTGAAACTCCTGCTCATCGGTGTCGTCGTCCTCCATATCTTCGTCGTCATCACATCTTCATCCTTGTCGCGGCCGCGGGGAGGTCGATCTCCTTGTCGCTGCTTGACTTTGCCGCGGCGTCCTCCCCGGCCGGGACGTTTCTTGCTTGCTCCCCGGCACCTTCTGGGCCTTCTCCTTGTCTCGCCGCTCATACTCAGCTCTCTGGCATTGACGAGCTGCTCGACCTTCTTGCAGCTCTGGAGATCGTGGCCCTTGGTGCGGTGGATCTTGCAGTACTGCTTGCCGGAGCCATCCTGCTTGTCAGCGGCTGCCACCGACTGGTGGTTGGCGTCAGCGGCAACCTCCTTTCCGGAGCCACCAGCCTTGGCATTCTTCTCGCCGCCTCCGTTGCCGGACTGCTCGACAGCTAGCACTTCTCTGCTTTTCTTCTTCCTGTTGCCTCGCCGCCGGCCCTTCTTTCTTGCCGGGCGGTGTCGTCCTTGTCGAGATCCTGCTTCGTATTCTCTCACAGGAGTCTCCTCCCTTCCTTAGCGCGCACACTTGTCGGCCAAGGCGTACAGCTTCGGCTGGCGTCCTTGACTTTGCACATCGCCATCTCCTCCCTCATCCTGCGGTTCCGCACATTACGATGAAATGCGCTGATCACCTTGGCGGGGTGGACGTCACGGGATGTTGTAGTGCACACGGCTAAATCTACGGAAGAACTTGCGCAGGGACTCTCCTTCCTTACGGGCGAGCAAGTGAAGGTCGCTCTCTTGGCCATGAGGTTTGTGGGCGCTTTGTGAAGGCGCCAACAAACCGATGGCACGAATCTGCCAAGAGGATATGGAGCTGTCCGGCAAGTGCATGAGCCAAGATCGGCGTTGGGCTTGAGCACGGCGGGAAGTAGTTGGCGAGGATCTTGTCGTCCCGTCCCCGCAGCTCGCACCGCGATGGTGTAGATGCTTTGAGGAACTCCGGCCAGTGCGTCCGGCCATCATACTTCTCCGCACGTCTGGTTTGAAGTTTTTACGGCTGGGCCACTGGACTTGCCGCAACTCATGAGTGAACGCAGGGCAACCTACGCGTCTGACGGCAAGTCGCTGGCCCCTCCGGCGCGTGCATGTCAACAGAAGGCCCAGCGGCAGCTTTGTCGGATTGACGTCGCGCTTCTCTTCGGTGCTTTCGTCACGAGTTCGAGCGTCCTCTTGTTGTCGCTCATGAAGAACTTGGCGCTGATCGCGGCAAACTCGCGGATCTGACGACGCAGTGGAGTCGCTGTCGAGGTGGATCCGGTGAGTCGGCGATCTCGGCCTTCTTGGCGGAGAGTGCACGGTGGTTGCACCTCCGACAGTCTCGTCGCCACCGGCTCGTGCCTTGTGGTCTCGCCGCGGCAACGATGGCGTTGGTTGCTTGAGCGTCGCCCGTTAGCAAAGCCGATGAGGCTACGGATAGTGGCCCTCCACTCGTCGACCTTGTCGGCCGTTGGAGGGTAGTCGAGGAGCAGTTGAGCTCTCGGCGAGCTTCTGCCGAGTAGTAAGCGGCATTGGAGAACGGTGCGAGGAGCGGACACGCTTCGTACTTCTAACTACGTTAGAAGGAGCAGCGCCTCGTCCGGCGACCGTATCTCACTAGTGCCCGCATGTTGGCGCGCATCTTGGTCTTGAGGGTATCGATTCCAGCGAGCGTATGGCGTTGTGAACGCCATGGCGTTGTTGGTCTCGCGTCTCTGAGATGGACGCGGGGATGCGCGTGACGCCGAGGTTTGCGGTGCCTTGTCCTTGGACTTGGCAGCGTCGCGAGCACCTTCGTCGGCGCTGTTCCTCCGCCAGCGTCTGCACCACCACCCGTTGCTGCGGTGAGGGTGGAGTACGACGCGACGGCTCTGCTGCCGCCAAGCCTTCTTCTTCGGTGGCATGTTGAGGAAGATGTTGATGACGCCGCTTCGCGTGAGCGCCGGATCGGATTCACACGGCCTCGGCGCCCCTACCGGGCGCGCCAGAGATGTCGGGAGGCTGATCGTGACCACGGACACCTATGGGGCGGCGGGCGAGCCCCTTTGTGGTTCGGAGGGGGCGGAGGTCGCACGAAGAAGCGGATCGAGGCGATGCACACAGCGGTTTACCCAGCCGAGCTCTCCGGAGAGATAAAACTCCTACTGCTGCTTGTTTGATCTATTCTGTTCTTGCTAGGGAGCAATGCGGGCTACAAAACCTAGCGCGAGTGTGTCTAGTCTCGAGTGGGTCGAATGAACCTCACGAGACGAACCTGGCCCGCTGAACTGAACGGAACCGAACCCAAAACCGAACCGAACCCTCTCTACGTTGCACTCGGGCCTCCTTTTATATGCTCAAGGGGTCTCCGACAGGTGGCAACATAGGCGGGGGTACAAATGTAAAAACAGGGGTTGGTACACCTACTTGAACAGTGTACAGTGCAAAATACCTAACTCTGACGGCAAGGGACAAAAGCAATAAATGCCTGTCGTTGTCGCCCAAACAGTGTAACAGAGACCGTCAGGTGCGCCTCCGCTCGCCACGATGGCGAGCCTGTCAGCGCCACGTATCGCTGCTCTCCGCTGGCTGCACAGCCGCTCGACACGCGCCCATGGAATGGTCCCATGGCGACACGTCGCTAGGTGAGCTGGAGCGGAGACGGAGGGAAGTTGCATGCCGCGGCAAGCGCCTTGCCGCGGCCGAATCCTTGTCGCGCCCGGAGACTTGTCGCGCCCCGAGCCTTCCCGGCAAGCTCCTCTTGCCGGGGCCTTGTCTTCTGCGTGCCTGGAGCAGCTTTCCCGACAAGCTCCTCTTGTCGAGACCTTGTCTGCCCAGAGGGGTCTTCCCGGCAAGCTCCTCTTGCCGGGGTCTTGTCTTCTGAAAGGCGGTGGAGGGTCTTGGCGGACGCCCGGGGAGGCTTGCCGCGGGGACGCTGCGACTGCCCGTGCACAAGTTCGGGGTACTAGGGTACCCCTACTTTAGTACACCGACACTTGGAGATCGAATACTTCATGAAAATCTACCCGAGTGGGGCTAGTCCTTCGTGGGAGTAAGCCATGGTGGGATAGGCAAGGTTACTTCTTCGTGGGTGTGAGCCCTCCGTGGAATCTCGAGTTTGTAGTCCATGTGATCTTGGATACTTGAGATTGAAGCCTCCATCAATGTGGATGTATGATAGCACCACCTATCGGAACCACGGGCCAAAATTTATTCATTGTTTCACTGTTGTGTTTGCGTATCTCTGAAATCTTCTCTCTGCATTACTATCACTTGCATGTCTTTACTTTCAGTTGCCTATGCAGTTGACTTGCATGTGTAGGGTTTCCTTAACTTGCTTGCTAAAGCTAAAATCTGCCAAGAATTAAAATTGGGGAAAGAGTCTTTAAATTTTGCTATTAGCCGATTCCCCCCTCTAGACATACTTTCGATCCTAGGTTGGGCATTTGGAAAGTTATTCCCGGGTGCGCACAAGGAGGAAAAAGTTTGCAAGAAAGACCAGTGTTCGTGGCCAATCGAGATCCCAGGTGGTAACTAGGTGTAATGGTCAGGAACCGGTGGCTATGGCTGCTACTTCTTGAGCTTGCATTGATTTTTCCCTTGAAGAGGAAAGGGTGACACAACAAAGTAGAGATAAGTATTTCCTTAAATTAAGAACCAAGCTATCAATCCAGTAGGAGGTACAAGAAAGTCCCCAATATATGCACCTGCACAAACTAATAAACACTTGCACACAACGCGAAAAAGGGGTTGTTAATCCCTTCATGGTCACTTGCAAGAGTGAGATCTAGTAGAGATAGATTTAAAAGATAAGTAAAAGGCAAAATAAAGTAAATACAAATAAAGTGCAGCAAGGTATTTTTGGGTTTTTGGTTTTATAGACCTGAAAATATATGATGGAAAATAGACCCGGGGGCCATAGGTTTCTCTAGAGGCTTCTCTCTCGAAGAAAGCATACGATGGGTAAACAAATTACTGTTGATCAATTTATAGAAAAGCGCAAAGTTATGACGATATCTAAGGCAATGATCATGAATATAGGCATCATGTCCGTGACAAGTAGATCGAAACGATTCTGCATCTACTACTATTACTTCACACATCGACCGACTCCTACCTGTATTTACCGTATTATGTTCATAAGAATAGAGTAACTTCTTAAGCAAGATGACATGGTGTAGAGGGATAGATCCAATCAATATGGTAAAACCCCCATCTTTTTATCCTTAATGGAAACAATACAATACGTGCCTCGCTACCCCTGCTGTCACTGGGTGAGGACACCGCAAGATTGAACCCATCATAAAGCACCTCTCCTATTGCAAGAAAAACCAATCTAGTAGGCCAAACCAAATCGATAAATCATAGATAAATACAAAGCTATCTCAATCATGCATAAAAGAGTTTAGAGAAGACTCAAATAATATTCATAGATAATCCTATCATAAATCCACAATTCATAGGATCGCAACAAACGCACCACAAAGAAGATTACATCGAATAGATTCCAAGAACATCGAGGAGAACATTGCATTGTAGATCAAACAGAGGAAAGAAATCATATAGCTACTAGCTATGGACCCGTAGGTCTGTGGTAAACTACTCACACATCATCGGAAGGGCAACAAGGTTGGTGCAGAGGCCCTCCATGATCGAATCCCCCTCCAGCGGAGTGTCAGAAAAGGCCCCAAGATGGGATCTCACGAGAACAGAAGCTTGCGGCGGCGGAAAAGTATTTTTGGTGTGCCCTCTGACGTAGGGGGAATATTTGGGAATTTATAGTGTTGGAGTTAGGGTTAGGAGAGCTAGAGGGCCCCACAAGCCTAGGGGCTCCCCCCTAGGGCTTGTGGCCTCCTCGTGGGTCTTCCGGCCTCCTCCTGAAGCTTCCTAGGTGTCTTGTCATCCAAGAAAAATCATCGTAAAGTTTCGTTCCGTTTGGACTCCGTTCGGTATTGATTTTCTGTAGAAGTCAAAAACAAGGAAAAAACAACAACTGGCACTGGGCACAATGTTAGTCCCAAAAATGCTATAAAATAGCATATAAAACACCCAAAATAGATAATATAATAGCATGGAACAATAAAAAAATATAAATATGTTGGAGACGTATCAAGCATCCCCAAGCTTAATTCCTGCTCGTCCTCGAGTAGCTAAATGATAAAAAACTAAAATTTTGATGTGGAATGCTACCTAACATATTTATCAATGCAATTCTTCTTACTGTGGCATGAATGTTCAGATCCATAAGATTCAAAAAGTTTAATATTGACATAAAAACAATAATACTTCAAGTATACTAATAAATCAATCATGTCTTCTCAAAATATCATGGCTAAAGAAAGTTATCCCTATGAAATCATATAGTCTTTTCATGCTCTATCTTCATCACACAAAGTATTTACCATGCACAACCCCGATGACAAGCCAAGCAATTGTTTCATACTTCTAATGTTCTCAAGCTTTTTCAACTTTCACGCAATACATGAGCGTGAGCCATGGATATAGCACTATAGGTGGAATAGAGTATGCTGGAGATTGTGAGGAGAAGACAAAAAGGAGCAAGTCTCACACCAACTAGGCAAATTAATAGGCTATGGAGATGCCCATCAATTGATATTGATGCAAGTGAGTAGGGATGGCCATGCAACGGATGCACTAGAGCTATAAGTGAATGAAAGCTCAAAATAAAACTAAGTTGGTGTGCATCCAACTTGCTTGCTCACGAAGACCTATGGCAATTTGAGGAAGCCCATCATTGGAATATACAAGGAAAGTTCTATAAGGAAAAATTCCCACTAGTATATGAAAGTGATAAAATAGGAGAGTCTCTATCATGAATAACATGGTGCTATTTTCAAGCACAAGTGTGGAAAAAGGATAGAAACATTGTCCCTGCTCTCTTTTTCTCTCATTTTTTCTCTTTTTTCTCTTTTTTTCTTTTGGGCTCTTTTTTTATTTTTTTTATTTGGGCTCTTTGGCCTCTTTTTATTATAAGTCCAAAGTCTCATCCTGACTTGTGGGGGAATCATAGCCTCCATCACCCTTTCCTCACATAGGACAATGCTCTAATAATGATGATCATCACACTTTTATTTACTTACAACTCAAGAATTACAACTCGATACTGGAACAAAGATATGACTCTATATGAATGGCTTCGGCAGTGTACCGGGATGTGCAATGATCTAGCGTGAAATGTATAAAAAATATGTACGATGGCTAAGCCACAAATACTATGGCAACTACATGATCATGCAAAGCAATATGACAATGATGGTATGTGTCATAATAAACGCAACGGTGGAAGTTGCATGGAAATATATCTTGAAATGGCTATGGAAATGCCATAATAGGTAGGTATGGTGGCTCTTTTGAGGAAGGGTATATGGTGGGTTTAATGCACTGGCAAAATTTGCGCGGTACTAGAGAGGCTAGCAATGCTGGAAGGGTGAGAGTGTGTACAATCCATGGACTCAACATTAGTCATAAAGAACTCACATACTTATTGCAAAAATTTATTAGCCATCAAAGAAAAGTACTAATACGCATGCTCCTAGGGGGATAGATTGGTAGGAAAATATCATCGTTCGTCCCTGACCGCCACTCATAAGGAAGACAATAAAACAAATCATGCTCTAACTTCATCACATAATGATAGACTAGATGTGCACGCTTCGGGAATCACAAACCTTAACAAAAGTATGTCTAGTAATCCACAATTACTCACTAGCATGAATCTAATATCACCATCTTTATATCTCAAAACAAATGCAAGGAATCAAACTTCTCATATATTCAATGCTCTTTATGAAAGTTTTTATTATATCCCTCTTGGATGCCTATCATATTAGGACCAAATTCATAACCTAAGAAAATTGCCATACTATTTTCAAGCTCTCAAAATAATATAAGTAAAGCACGAGAGTTCATCAATTTCTACAAAATAAAACCACCGTCATGCTCTATAAAGATATAAGTGAAGCACTAGAGGAATTGCCTAGCTCAAAAAATATAAATGAAGCACATAGAGTATTCTAATAAATTCATGATTAATGTGTGTCCCTCTCAAAAGGTGTGTGACGGTGTCCTGGACTAGAGGGTACTCACCACGTCGTCTCCCGATCAGGTGGATCGGGCCGAAGACCCCCATGGCGGTTTACTCATGGGCCACTTTGGGCTGCCCATGCCGCATACAAGGAGTATTCCACAAGACTTGATGATCAAGACAAGGACTCCTCTCCACCAACGTATTCGACTAGGACTCTTGTTATCCTAGGCCTTTGGTACATTATATAAGCCGAGGCCGGGCTAGTCGGGAGGGAATGCTAGATCATGATGACATTATTCATCATACCTTAGGCTTTAGACCACAACATATGATCTCGAGGTAGATCAACTCTTGTAATCTCTATACTCATCAAGATCAATCAAGCAGGAAGTAGGGTATTACCTTCATTAAGAGGGCCCGAACCTGGGTAAACATCATGCCCCCTGTCTCCTGTTACCCATCGATCCATGACACACAGCTTGGGACCCCCTAACTGAGATCTGCCGGTTTTGACACCGACAATAGTGCTTTCATTGAGAGTTCTGTTGTGTGATCGGCAAAAGATCAATGGCTTGCCTGCGACGTCGGCGTCTTCGTCACTGGCTCGACTGGTCACCTTGGCTTGACCAAGGACTGTGCCCTGCCTCCAATCATCATGATCAGACGAGGGCCTTCATCAACATCAACTCTGATCTCTGTCATGATCATGGAGGAATCATCCATGGAGCTCGGCGGCTCAACGTCAACATTGCCCTCGGGCGACGGCGCTATTTTTCTGAACAACGAATTTGTATACGCTACCACCACCTCCTCGAGCATCGTTTTGACGATTCCTTCAGTGGAATTGTGCGGAATTGAGTCTACAACAACACTGTAAAATTTTGTCGCGTTCCGATGGAGCAATCTCCGCCAATTTTTGATATACCAAAGCCCTGTCGAATCTGGACGGGAATCTGGACGAGTTTGGAGCGTGATGTCCAGCATATAGCTCGGATGTCCTTTGGAAGATCCAACCATTGATCGGCTGCGGAATTCCTATATCTACCACCTCTCAAAATTTCAGCTCGATCCGATCGTTCAAACTCCGGGAACCTTCCGATTAGTGCATCACTTTTCGGATCTGTTTTCTGCGCAAATACGAATCCGACCCGAATTCATCTTTCTTCATGAACGGCGTATTGGACAACCTTTTTAAAGGGATTTTCTTCTAGGGTATTGCGCATTGTTCTTAAACGTGTGCCCATAAAATTTTAAGCCTTCTCTGAGCTACTCTTCACCATCAAGCTGGTGTCAAACCAGTCCAGCAATATTGCTGTGCGGCTGCCGACCTGCGCTAGACACGTCGTCGCTTTGTTGAGCCGAGCTCAACTTCTTCGGATCATCATCTCTACGAGCCGAACAAGAGTTCGACATCGCGAAGGATAAATCATCACCAACATCGCCGCCCCACGGATTACACGGAGCGGGCACACCGACATCGCCGCACGGTCACTTCATCAAGCCGGCATTGACCACGTCACGAGCTATGAACTGCATCGGCATGGTCGCACAGTTGCTTCTTCAAGCCGATGTCCATCACGCCGACCTACTTCGACACCTCTGCTGGACTGGGGGCTCCGCTATTTCTTCATCAACATGCTCCGGTGACATCGGCGTCACCGGCCGACCAGCTTCGACACATCTGATGGCATGGTGGCTGCAACATCACCTTACTGACCTTCTCCGTCACCTCGGCATTCAGGCCATATTTATTTTATTATTTACTTCACTTAAATTAATTAAGTAGAAGAATTTTTTAAGCATTTTATTGTTCTTATTTCTGGCTCGCACTATTTTATGTGTGCAGGCGATTGGTTCAGACCGGGCCGCGCTGTCACCTCGGCTTTCCGACTTCGCCGTCCCACCTCCGTCGACACAGTTGTGTCGTCTCCTTGGCATGTTGCCCTGTGTTGGCAACCCACGCCATTAGCTTCATCAACCTACTCCGGAGACTTCAGCGTCGCCAGCCGACCAGCTTCGTTACGTTAGCTGGACCGAGGGCTTTGCCTCAGCGAGACAATCTTTGCCAGCATCACCATGCCATCGCTTCATCACCCATCAGGCAATGGATGTGCGGATCGAGTCCCAATTTTGGGAGTAACCATTCTTCGGACTGCTGCAAGAAATAAACCAGGTGCTATTAATCCTAGCAATTTTTGCTTGTTTGGGTTTATTTTTGCCAAGGAATTATTACTCTGGTTTGTTCCATCATCTGTACACAGGTCTATTAAATGGTGGCCGCATTAACGACGGTCGCGTGGTGGTTCGGTCAGTTTCCATACATAGTTCGGTGAACGCCGCATCCGGAACTCGGACCGACCTGTGAATTCGGGCTTTGCCACGCCTTTACCGCATCATGCCGACGCCCTGCATCGACATTGACTTCGGCGCCAGGCCACATCTCTTTAAATAAATTATTTTTGTGAAAAGCAATTATGCAAGGAATTTTTATATATCTATATTATTATTTTTGGACCACACTATTTTATGTGTGTAGGTGATCGACTTCGACTACGTCACGCAGTCACTTCGGCAAACCAACGTCGTTGTGCCAATTGGCATAAATCGGCTCGCATAATCATCTTGTTGATTGAATTGCCATACCGACATGTTCGGTTGCCTCGGGGACTTCGGCATCATCAAGAGGGTCCTACCTCGTCGGGTGTTTGACGCACAAGCCATATTTCTTTTATTACTCACTTTGCATGAACTAGTAATCATGCAACCTTTTTTTATTAATGTTATCTCCGGCTTGCACTATCTTCTGTGCACAGGTAAATGATCCGGATTGGGCAGCGCTATCACCTCGGCTGGACCGGGGGCTTCGTCATCACTTCATTAACCCACGCCGAGAACTTCGGTGTCATACTGTCGGCCTGCTCCATCGCCTCGGTCGGACGGGGGGTTCCACCTCGCCACATTAGCTATGCTGTGTCGCCACTTCAGAGTGCCGAGCTCTTCGCTCCTCCATCTCGGGACCGGCTTAGGGGCTGGGACCTCGTCCCGCCGTAAACTCGGACCGCGTCATCGATGTCGAGCACATTAACCAGCTAAGTCGCTTTCATGCTCAAAGTTTTAAATTTTTAATTTGTGTTCGGTTCGACCATACTCACATGAGTTGATTGTTAAAAGAAACTCCCTTTACCCATGTTAGCTGGGGGCTCTTAAATTTACATGAGCCGTTTTATAATAAGTGTGTTTTCTACTTGTTCATTGCAAAATCTTTTTCTATCACTCCTTCCTCGACTCGAGTGTGTGGTAAATAGCCAGATAGCTTGGGTCCGATCTTGACCCACTTGCAGTCTTGAGATCGGATGTGTCATGTTAAAGCACGACAGAAGCACAAATTTTCTTTTAAACCAATTTTCGGATTGGCATCAATTGACTTGTTGTAGTTCGGACGTGGACTTTCCGCATAAGTCTTTTGGTTTCTAAGCCTATGGCTCTTTTAAACTATTTGTGTGTTTCCAGCATAAATCTCGCAGTGCAACGACGGGCACCTTTAGAGATTCGGCAAAACATTCTCGGGTATTGCTTTATATGCATCGGTTTCGAATTGTGTCTTTGGTCAATAGTTGGGTTGCCCGGCTCCTGTGCTTGCCTCCTACGTTCCGCTTTGTTCGGCTAGGTGTGCAAAGGGAGAACCATTGCGATTATGCTTCCAGCTAGCATGGTTAAGCGTCACAATAAGTGTAAACTGGTCAGCGATCCGATGACTATGTTAAATTATAAGATCGATAGAGGTCACCCCATGTTAAATGACGGTTACGTTCGTAACATTGTCCGAATTGTTTACGGCTTGGCCTCAACTGTCGCCGAACACTAACTGGGGGCTAGTAACTGGCCTCCGAACTTTAAGCTCCCATGACTAAGTGGAAGTTATAAAGCCCGCATATCTGATTGCCTCGTTTCCGCTAACACAATTGCCTTCGGGCACCGAGACATCGGCTAAGGGTTGTTTTGTTATTGCGAAAACACCCTGTGTAGCATCTACAAGGGGGTGGAAGTCGATGATGGGCCACTTTCAAATGATAAACGGTCGCAATGGAGTCAAAATAAACATATCATCAGCTTTTGTATTTAATATACGAGGGCCTCCTTCCGCAATCATCGTTATAAAGCCACAAATATGCATCAATTCGACTTAAGATTTTGGCCAAGCTAGGTTGCCTGGCTCCTGTGCTTAACCCTACATTCCCGATTGTTCGGCTAGGTGATAATGGGAGCACCTCTGTGATTTTTACTACGGGGTCATCCGAGTAAGTACCTCAGACTGGGTGAAGCCGAAAGCTAGCAATCTTAAAGGATCACATTGGTCGGCAACGACGGAAGTGAAAATTTTGGTTCGTTAATACCATAGAGTTGAGAACTTTCCCCGAACTAAATCCTCAATATTTTCCTCCCATATGGATCGGAGGTGAGGTTTCATGATCATGATAAGCATGACGATCCAAAGAAAGGAACCGATAGCTGGACTATTTTCTTTGGAAGATGTTTCTTATGTTAAAACGTAATATAACATATCTCTCCGTGTACCTTTGTTTATAAAACCGTATGGCCAGATTGCCTTGTTTTCCATAAATCTTTACCCTTATAACGGCTTTATAAAGTAGGAAAACACTCCTCGGCTACTGGCCCAAGAGGTTGAAGCCGATGGTCGGACAACAAAGTTTTGTACAATGCGGATCCGAGCATTAATGATGTAAAGTACTTGGATACATAGAGTCATTACACATAATTTGTGATTTTACTATGGATATCGATCCTTAATTCGGCCACCCGTGCCCACATTAAGTCTCGGGGCCTACTGGGCTTTGGGCTTATTATTTACAAATATTAAAGGGGCACATCGATCCCCTGATCTGGTGTTGCCACCCGACCAGAGTCTCGGGGGCTACTGCATTGCCTGTTCAATGCAGAAAATTCAAAGTGCTTAGTGTTCGGCTTGACCGAACTATAAGCAAACGCATCTTCGGAAAACAACAGGTACCATTGATACGTCTCCGTCGTATCTACTTTTCCAAACACTTTTGCCCTTGTTTTGGACTCTAACTTGTATGATTTGAATGGAACTAACCCGGACTGACGCTGTTTTTAGCAGAATTGCCATGATGTTGTTTTATGTGCGAGAAAACAAAAGTTCTCGGAATGACACGAAACTCCACGAAATATCTTAGAATAAATAATAAAAATCCTCGCCAAAGATGAAGACCAGGGGCCCACACCTGTCCCACGAGGTGGGCGCCCCCTCCAGGCGCGCCCCTACCTCGTGGGCCCCCTGGATGCCCTCCGACGCCAACTCCAACTCCATATATTGGCTTTCGGGGAGAAAAAAACAGAGAGAAAGTTTCATCACGTTTTACGATATGGAACCGCCGCCAAGCCCTAATCTCTCTCGGGAGGGCTGATCTGGAGTCCGTTTGGTGCTCCGGAGAGGGGGATTTGTCGCCGTCGTCATCATCAACCATCCTACATCACCAATTTCATGATGCTCACCACCGTGCTTGAGTAATTCCATCGTAGGCTTGCTGGACGGTGATGGGTTGGATGAGATTTATCATGTAATCGGTTAGTTTTGTTAGGGTTTGATCCCTAGTATCCATTATGTTCTGAGATTGATGTTGCTATGACTTTGCTATGCTTAATGCTTGTCACTAGGGCCCGAGTGCCATGATTTCAGATCTGAACCTATTATGTTTTCATGAATATATGTGTGTTTGATCCTATCTCGCAAGTCTATAGTCACCTACTATGTGTTATGATCCGGCAACCCCGAGGTGACAATAATCGGGACCACTCCCGGTGATGACCATAGTTTGAGGAGTTCATGTATTCACTATGTGCTAATGCTTTGTTCCGGTTATCTACTAAAAGGAGGCCTTAATATCCCTTAGTTTCCAATAGGACCTCATTTGTCACGGGAGGGTAGGACAAAAGATGTCATGCAAGTTCTTTTCCATAAGCACGTATGACTATATTCAAAATACATGCCTACATTACATTGATGATCTGGAGCTAGTTACGTGTCACCCTATGTTATGATTGTTACATGACGAACCACATCCGCATAATTATCCATCAACGATCCGGTGCCTCTGAGTTTTCCATATCTTTGGTTTACGCTTATTTACTTTTCCGTTCCTACTGTTATCATCACTACAAAAATACCAAAAACATTACTTTTGCTGTCTTTACTTTGTTACCGTCACCACCACTATCATATTACTTTGCTACTAAACACTTTGCTGCATATACTAAGTTTCCAGGTGTGGTTGAATTGACAACTCAGCTGCTAATACTTGAGAATATTCTTTGGGCCCCCTTGTGTCGAATCAATAAATTTGGGTTGAATACTCTACCCTCGAAAACTGTTGCGATCCCCTATACTTGTGGGTTATCAAGGCGTTTTTTACGCCGTTGCCTTGGGAGCATAGCTCTATTCTTTGAGTCACTTGGGATTTATATCTGCTGGACACTATGAAGAACTTGAAAGGCGCTTAAGACAAAAATTTACCCCTCAACTACGAGGGGAGGTAAGGAAGCGCCATCTAGCTACGCACTTGATTCACCTTACATTATGAGTAAGCTAGCGACACCTAAACCTGCTTACGCTATTAGATTACGATATATCGCATGTTATTGATGATGCCATACGCTATGCATGATGCTTATGATGAAACTACTTCTATGCTTGATACTACTGTGCCTTGGTGAATTTCTAGATGAACAAATTTCTAGGTCTAGAGAAAGAAAATATTGAAACTGAATACAATGATGTTAGTGATGATGAAAATATGCCTGCTATTCACGAGGGTTATCTTTTAATGTTGAATCTCTGCATTTGTTCTTGCTTGCGGGATAAACTTGAACTTAAGAGGCTGCTAGTTAAATGGAGTAAAGAATCTTTTAGAGATAGGATGAGACCCGACCACCTTTTGCTACTTCACCTATCTGTGTTCCTGATCAGGATTATTATGATTTTTCTGTTGATCCAGATATAGTTACTTTGGTTGAATCTGGTCCTTTTTATGGCTATGAATCTGAAACTGTTGTGGCACATCTTCGTAAGTTAAATGATATAGCTGCCCTGTTTACTAATAATGAGAGATCCCGCTACCTTTATTTACTCATAATATTTCCGTTCTCATTAAAGGGTGATGCTAAGAAATGATTTAATTCTCTTGATCCTGGTTGTGTGCAAAGCCCCCAGGATATGATTTATTACTTCTCTGCTAAATATTTCCCTGCTCATAAGAAACAAGCTGCTTTGAGGGATATATATAATTTTGTGCAAATTGAAGAAGAGAGTCTCCCACAAGCTTGGGGGAGGCTTCTCAAGTTACTTAATGCTTTGCCTAATCATCCTCTTAAGAAACCTGAAATACTTGATATCTTTTATAATGGACTAACTGATGCTTCCGGAGGTTACGGATAGTTGTCTGGTTCTCTTTTCGAGGATAGAACACGGATGACGCTGAAATTCTATTGAATAATATGTTGGCAAATGAAAATAATTGGGCACCTCTGAGCCAACTCCCGAGCCAGCTCTGAGGCAATTCTTGAGCCTATTCCTAAACCAACTCACGAAGAAGAGAGGTGTTCTATTTCTCGATCCGAAGATATGCAAGAGGCAAAGAAATCTATGAAAGAAAAAGGTATTAAAGCTGAAGATGTTAAGAATTTACCTCCTATTGAAGAAATACATGGTCTTAATTTACCGCTTATTGAAGAAGTGTATGATCTCAATTACTTATTTACTGAAGAACCTCCCGATATCCCGACACAGGTAGTAAAGGTAAATTCTCTCTATACGTATGATAAAGTTGAAGTCCCTCCTACTAAAATTGCTAGTCAGTGCTTGGATGAGTTTGATGACTTTATGTTTAAGCAAGATGACTTTAATGCTTATTTTGGTAGACAATTAAAACAGAATACCTTCATGATTAAACGCTTGAGCGATTATATGGCTAATATTAGAGGTGAACTTAAACTTGTTAGCAAACATGCTTCTATGGTTACCACTCAAGTAGAACAAGTACTTAAAGCTCAGAAACAAGTGCTTGATGAAATGAATAGTAAGAAAAATGATTATGCTGTTAGAATGGCTACTAGAACTGGTAGAATGACTCAGGAACCTTTGTATCCTGAAGGCCACCCTAAGAGAATCGAGGAAGATTCTCAGAGAAATAAAATTGATGTACCTAGCTCTTCTAAGAGGAAGAAAAAGAAAAATGATAGAACTGTGCAAACTTCTAGTGAACCTATTGCTGAACCACCTGATAATCCAAATGATATCTCTATGTCTGATGCTGAAACACAATCTGGTAATGAACATGAACCTAGTGGAAATGTTAATGATGATGTTCATGATGATGGTCAACCTAGTAATGATAATGATGTAGAAGTTGAACCTGCTGTTGATCTTGATAACCCGCAATCAAGAAATCAACGTTATGATAAAAGAGACTTTGTTGCTAGGAAACATGGTAAAGAAAGAGAACCAT
Organism: Aegilops bicornis; assembly: GCA_021605145.1. Lineage (NCBI taxonomy): Eukaryota > Viridiplantae > Streptophyta > Magnoliopsida > Poales > Poaceae > Aegilops > Aegilops bicornis. The sequence goes on along the minus strand of CM038671.1, from coordinate 181,300,972 downwards.
GGGTTCAAAAACCCATGACTTTTCCTCCCAAACCATCCAAGAAAAAGGATCTTTGAGGATTTTGAACGCTTTCTTTGAAATGATTAGACCTATCTTTTTGCGTGTCACGATTGGTGATATGCTCAAAATGAATCCTTATGCTAAATATATGAAAGATATTGTTACAAATGAAAGAAAGATACATGAAGCTGAAATTTCCACCATTCTTGCTAATTATACTTTTAAGGGTGGAATACCAAAGAAACTTGGAGATCCAGGAGTACCTACTATACCATGCTCCATTAAAAGAAATTATGTTAAAACTGCTTTATGTGATCTTGGAGCCGGTGTTAGTGTTATGCCTCTCTCTTTATATCGTAGACTTGACTTGAATAAGTTGACACCTACTGAAATATCTTTGCAAATGGCTGATAAATCAACTGCTATAACTGTCGGCATTTGTGAGTATGTGCACTGTCGTGGTTGCAAAGCGTTACTATTTTAACGGACTTTATTATTCTTGATATTCGAGGATGATAGTATGTCTATTATTCTTGGAAGACCTTTCCTTAATACTGCGAGGGGCTGTTATTGATTGCAACAAAGGCAATGTCACTTTTCATGTTAATGGCAATGAGCATACGGTACACTTTCCGAGGAAACAACCTCAAGTTTATAGTATCAACTCTATTGGAAAAATTCCATCGATTATATTTGGAGGTTTTGAATTTCCTCTCCCTGCTGTCAAGAAGAAATATGATATACTTATTATTGGGGATGTCCATATCCCCATTGAGGTAACATAGTGTTATTCGAAATTTCTCCGATTCCATGATTATCAGAATGAGTTTGTTAACAAGACTTGATCAACCTTGTTAGTGGATTCTTTTTGATGAGCATGAGACGGATGAAACTAGAAGCACAACCTTCTATACCCTCTTTATATTTACTGTTACTTAGTAGAAATAAAGTAAAATAGTATTTTTCTGTCTGTTTCCTGACTTATCCGTGCAATATAAAAATATCCCGAAAATAGAAGTCCCCAGAATGCCATGCCAATTTAATATGATTTTTTCAGGAATATTTGTGGATTTTTAGTGCAAAAATTACATGAGGGAGCTGCCACACAGCCACGAGGGTGGAGGCCGCTCCCTACCCCCCTGGGCGCGCCCCCCTGCCTCGTGGGCCCATGGTGGCCCTCCTCCACTTATCCCTGCACCCATCTTCTTCCTCTGCCTCACACAAACCCGAAAAACCAACTCAAGCTCGTGTTCCAGCCACTTTTGTTGTGATTTTCGATCTCCTTGCTCAAAGCACCTCTCGCAAAACTGCTTGGGGTGATTGTTCCTTGAAAAAATGAAGAGACTTTTGAGGGGCTCGTCGAGCCAAAGCTCTAAGGAAAAACAAAAGGAAGAAGAACAGAAGCCCAAATTTAATTTGCCTCGTATCGCGGAGGTTCGGCCGTGTGAACGGCCTTCCGATGACTTCTTGAGGAGAGCCGGGATTTATGAGGATTTCTATCTATTAATTGAGAATGCCGGCCTCACCAACTTCCTCCACGACCAACATCATCAGTATCTCTTACTCACAAATACTTTTGTGCAGAACTTCTACTTTTTCCCTAAGAAATCACCTCCAACAGTGGAGTTCCATTTATATGACGTTGTTAAGGAGATGACATTAGCTGAATTTTGCGAGGTTTGCAAAATACCTTTTGAGGGCACCTTAGATGAACCACACCATAATGAAGTAGAAGCTTTTATTAACACTATCACTGTGGGAGAAACCAGGAAGGTTTCTGATGCAAGAATTACTAGCATACATTTTCCTGTTTTGCGCTACTTTGCCTTATTTGCTAGTCGTTGTTTGATTGGTCGCATGAGGAACTGTGGAAACCTTAGCATCCACGATATTATCATTTTGTTCCATGGTTTATACATAATAACTCTGTTAGTATGGGTGGAATTGTTGCTAGACGGTTAAGTCTGAACCGTACTAAGGGCCCCATCTTTGGAGGCATTTATTTTTCACGCCTAGCTGAATATTTTGAGATACCTATTAGGCATGAGGAGAAAGAAGAAACAGCGCTGCCCCATGCTTATTTAGATTATAAGAGTATGATAGCGCATGATTTTCTTGTTAAGAATCGCGAAGGGGCGCTTAAATATAAATTGTACTTTGATAAACATCACCCTGAGACTATTACTTTGCATGCTCCCTCTTTGTTTAACTTGTCTGCAGGTACTCACATTGTTCCGTGGGCGGCTGTTCAAGCCTATTGGAATCCTGCACCAGCCCCGGAACCGGAGCCACAAGATGAGCCTCCATGAATGTCTGTTTATTCTTGGGATCCTGAGGCGGTTGCCGGTCGATGTGATCGAGTCCTCTTCATCACATTATGATCCCAACTATTCTTCATCATGATCACGACCCCAGCTACACCTACGGGTATCGGCCGGGCTATCCACGGCAATAGACCAACTTAGGCCAAAAGCCTAAGCTTGGGGAGTATGTATTTCTCATGACATTACATTTATGCTCACACACACTCATTGCTAGATGTTGGTTCTCATACTCTTTCCTTTGTAATATCCATGTTAGTTTAAATTTCTTTTCTAGCTTTCTTCTTGTGTGTTTAATAAACCTTAGAAAAACCAAAAAATTAGTAGTAGTTTATTTTTCCTGCTGTAGTAGTAATAATTAAAAGAAAACCCAAAATATTTCCCGTTCTTCTTTTTGCTTGTTGGGAGCTTTCCCGTGTAAATAGTTTTTATTTCTTTTCCTTTCTTTGGGGGTCGAGAAGACCATATTGAAAATGCTTAGTGGCTCTCATATGCATTATTGTTTATCTAACTTAGTGCCCATATTACTTGTCTTCTCTCTTGAGTTGAATGCCCGCAGATTCTAGCTTAGTCCAATGCACGTGCACTCTTATTATTATTCACACTGTTCGGTCGTGCAAGTGAAAGGCCATAATGATGATATATGATGGACTTATTGGGATGAGAAAAGCTGATATGAACTCAACCTCTCTTGTTTTTGTAAATATGATGATTCATCGTTCCTGATTCAGCTATTATGAAGTAAACATATTTGCAATGACATTTAGAGATTATAGTTGCTTGTGCCATGCTTGATTAGCTATGAGTTATAATGGTTTACCTTGCGTGCCAACATGCTATTGAGATGATTATGATGTGGTATGATACGTTGGTATCCTCCTTTAAATGAATTGAGTGACTCGACTTGGCACATGTTCACGCATGTAGTTGAATCAAATCAACATAGCCTTCATGATATTTATGTTCATGGTGGATTATATCCTACTCATGCTTATATTCGGTGTAAATTAATTTTAATGCATGTTTACATTTGTTGTCGCTCTCTCTCGATTGGTCGCTTCCAGGTCTTTTGCTAGCCTTCACTGTACTAAGCGGGAATACTGCTTGTGCATCCAAACTCCTTAAACCCCAAAGTTGTTCCATATGAGTCCACTATACCTTCCTATATGCGGTATCTACCTGCGTTCCAAGTAAATTTGTATGTGCCAAACTCCAAACCTTCAAATGAAATTATGTTTTGTATGCTCGAGCAGCTCATGTGCAACTAGGGCTGCCTATATCTTCCATGCTAGGTGGGTTATTCTCAAGAGGGGTGCACTCCGCCCCTCATTCACGAGAAAGGGCCGGTAACCGGAATGCCCAGTCCCATGATCCAAAAAGATCAAAGAAAATCAAAATAATTAAACAAAACTCCCCACAGGACCCGTTGAATGTTGGAGGCACTCGTTGTTTCGAGCAAGTCATGGATTGATGCTTGTGGAGGAGGGGGAGTATAAACCTTTACCATTCTGTTTGGGAACTGCCTATAATGCATGTAGTATGGAAGATACAACCATCTCATGGTTGTTGCGTTGACAGTGAAAGTATGCCGCTCAAAATATAATTTATATCTATTTCAAAATCGAGCTCTGGCACCTCTACAAATCCCTGCTTCCCTCTGCAAAGGGCCTATCTATTTACTTTTATGTTGAGTCATCACCCTTCTTATTAAAAAGCACCCATTTGAGAGCACTGCTTGTCGTTTGCATTCATTATGATTAGTTTATATTAGGTATGACTTGACTGGATCTCTTTTACCATGAATTACAATGTTTAGTCAGTCCTTGATCTTTAAACGTGCTCTGCATTTATGTTTTGCGGTCTCAGAAAGGGCTAGCGATATACCATTTTGTTATATCATGTTATGATTATTTCGAGAAAGTGTTGTCATCCGAATTATGGCTCGCTAGCTGATTATAATATTGATATGAGTAATTGTGAGACCTACGTGTTATTGTGAGTATGGTTAGTTCATAATAATTGCTGAAACTTGAATGCTGGCTTTTCATGTTTACAACAACAAGAGCAAGCGAGTTTGTAAAAGTTTTATTTTTCTCTTTTAGTTTGTCAACTGAATTGCTTGAGGACAAGCAAGGGTTTAAGCTTGGGGGAGTTGATACGTCTCCGTCGTATCTACTTTTCCAAACACTTTTGCCCTTGTTTTGGACTCTAACTTGTATGATTTGAATGGAACTAAGCGGATGTGCTGTTTTTGTGAGAATTGCCATGATGTTGTTTTATGTGCAGGAAACAAAAGTTCTCGGAATGACCTGAAACTCCACGGAATATATTAGAATAAATAATAAAAAATCCTCGCCAAAGATGAAGACCAGGGGGCCCACACCCTGTCCACGAGGGTGGGGGGTGCGCCCCTCCCCCCTGGGCGCGCTGCCCTACCTCGTGGGCCCCCTGGATGCCCTCCAACGCCAACTCCAACTCCATATATTGGCTTTTGGGGAGAAAAAAATCAGAGAGAAAGTTTCATCGCGTTTTACGATACGGAGCCGCCGCCAAGCCCTAATCTCTCTCGGGAGGGCTGATCTGGAGTCCGTTTGGGGCTCCGGAGAGGGGGATTTGTCGCCATCGTCATCATCAACCATCCTCCATCACCAATTTCATGATGCTCACCGCCATGCGTGAGTAATTCCATCATAGGCTTGCTGGACGGTGATCGGTTGGATGAGATTTATCATGTAATCGAGTTAGTTTTGTTAGGGTTTGATCCCTAGTATCCATTATGTTCTGAGATTGATGTTTCTATGACTTCGCTATGCTTAATGCTTTTCACTAGGGCCTGAGTGCCATGATTTCAGATCTGAACCTATTATGTTTTCATGAATATATGTGTGTTCTTGATCCTATCTTGCAAGTTTATATTCACCTACTATGTGTTATGATCCGGCAACCCCGAAGTGACAATAATCGGGACCACTCGGTGATGACCATAGTTTGAGGAGTTCATGTATTCACTATGTGCTAATGCTTTGTTCGGTTCTCTATTAAAAGGAGGCCTTAATATCCCTTCGTTTCCAATAGGACCCCGCTGCCACGGGAGGGTAGGACAAAACATGTCATGCAAGTTCTTTTCCATAAGCACGTATGACTATATTCGGAATACATGCCTACATTACATTGATGAGCTGGAGCTAGTTCTGTGTCACCCTATGTTATGACTGTTACATGACGAACCACATCCGGCATAATTATCCATCAACGATCCGGTGCCTCTGAGTTTTCCATATACTGGTTTACGCTTATTTACTTTTCTGTTGCTATTGTTATCATCACTACAAAAATACCAAAAACATTACTTTTGTTGTCTTTACTTTGTTACCGTTACCACCACTACCAAATTACTTTGCTACTAAACACTTTGCTGTAGATACTAAGTTTCCAGGTGTGGTTGAATTGACAACTCAGCTGCTAATACTTGAGAATATTCTTTGGCTCCCCTTGTGTCGAATCAATAAATTTGGGTTGAATACTCTACCCTCGAAAACTGTTGCGATCCCCTATACTTGTGGGTTATCAACCATCTAGACCTATCTAGCATCAAGCTAATATATTACGGCAACTTCTCAAGACCCTCTCTCAAGGCCCCATTCGCCGGTCACTATTATCTCTAATATATTACACTGCGTTTCTATTCCTACGTATGCTGCCGAGCTAGGAGTTGATCCTCAGGCCGATTTCGCGCATCGACCTGAGTCTCAGGGGCTACTAGGATCAGCGGTTTCATGTTTTCCTTTAGGTGCATCTCGGATTTTAGAATGACACACACCTTGAGGGCTACTAGTTATACATATTGACAGCAAATAAATTTACAGGCATCGGAAATAAAATCCGTAAACAATCAGCCCAAGCCCGAGGTGGTGCATCACCTCGGAAGCAGTCCGGCATAAAGCTCGAATGCAAGTGGCTGGCTCTATAGAAGGCATTTCCGGCATTAAGCTTGGCTAACCTCCTTTAAACTTTTTCAAGCCAAGGTGATCTATGACACCTCATTTACAGTCCGGCGTTGGTGCTCGGCTGCAAAAGATACCTCGAATGTTGTCCGGCATTGGAGCTCGGATGCAAGAGGACACCACCGCCCGAGAACAACTTAAACCCGAGGTGGGCGTAAAAATAACAAGGCATTGACAAAATACGATACTTAAAGGGGCTCCTCGGATGCCCGACGTGTAAACTCTTCGGATTTACTTCGGCGATCCTCAAGATCGAAGATAAGAAGATTTGTGGAACCAGTTTTCAAGACCGACAACCAAAGATGAAGAACAGTTCGGAAGAATCGAGGAGTGTCCCCAACTTGAAGACCGGTTCAGGGGGCTACTGACGGTGTCCTAGATTAGAGGGTACTCACCACGTCGTCTCCCGATCAGGTGGATCGGGCCGAGGACCCCATGGCATTTTACTCATGGGCCACTTCGGGCAGCCCATGCCGCATACAAGGAGTATTCCACAAGACTTGATGATCAAGACAAGGACTCCTCTCCACCAATATATTCGACTAGGACTCTTGTTATCCTAGGCCTATGGTACATTATATAAACCAAGGCCGGGCTAGTCGAGAGGGAATGATAGATCATGATGACATTATTCATCATACCCTTAGGCTTTAGACCACAACATATGATCTCGAGGTAGATCAAATCTTGTAATCTCTATATTCATCAAGATCAATCAAGCAGGAAGTAGGGTATTACCTCCATTAAGAGGGCCCAAACACAGGTAAACATCGTGTCCCCTGTCTCCTGTTACCCATCGATCCATGACACACAACTTGGGACTCCCTACCCGAGATCTGCCGGTTTTGACACCGACAGTGTGTACAACAAGGATGATTGTGTAAAACTAAAAAGAAAAGACTCATATAATACAAGACGCTCCAAGCAAAACACATATCATGTGGTGAATAAAAATATAGCCTCAAGTAAATTTACCGATGGATTGAAGACAAAAGAGGGGATGCCATCTGGGGCATCCCCAAGCTTAGATGCTTGGTTGCCCTTGAATATTACCTTAGGGTGCCCTCCCGAGGAAGATTAGGGCTTGGTGGTGGCTCCGTATCATAAAACGCGATGAATCCTTCTCTCTGATATTTTTTCTCCTCGAATGTTGGGGATATGACTATCAGGTATGACCCGCCCTGGAGGGGCTGGGTCTTCCCTGTGGCGGTTCATCTCAATGACTATCAGGTATGACCCGCCCAGGAGGAGCTGGGTCATCCCTATGCCTAGCTAGGGGCGTTAAACGATAGCGCTTGTTGGGAGGCAACCCAATTTTATTTTAGTTTTTTGATTTTTGCTTCTGTTTAGGAATAAATATTTGATCTAGCCTCTGGATAGATTTGTTTTTATGTTTTAATTAGTGCTTGTGCCAAGTGAAACCTATAGGATCTTCTTGGGTGATAGTTATTTGATCTTGCTGAAAATTCCAGAAACTTTATGTTCATCAAAACAATTGTTAAAAATCACCAGAACGTGATAAAATACTGATTCCAATTGCAGTAGATCAACAAACATATTGTCTAGGTCTTCCTAATTTGGTAGAATTTTCTAAGTTCCAGAAGTTTGCGTTGGTCACAGATTACTACAGACTGTTCTGTTTTTGACAGATTCTGTTTTTCGTGTGTTGTTTGCTTATTTTGATGAATCCATGAATATTAGAATAGTTTATAAACCATAGATAAGTTGGAATACAGTAGGTTTAACACCAATATAAATAAATAATGAGTTCAATACAGTACCTTGAAGTGGTGTTTTGTTTTCTTTCGCTAACGGAGCTCACGAGATTTTCTGTTGAGTTTTGTGTTGTGAAGTTTTCAAGTTTTGGGTAAAGATTTGATGGATTATGGAACAAGGAGTGGCAAGAGCCTAAGCTTGGGGTTTCCCATGGCACCCCAAGGTAATCTAATGACACCAAAAAGCCAAAGCTTGGGAATGCCCCGGAAGGCATCCCCTCTTTCGTCTTCGTCCATCGGTAACTTTACTTGGAGCTATATTTTTATTCACCACATGATATGTGTTTTGCTTGGAGCGTCTTGTATGATTTGAGTCTTTTCTTTTTAGTTTACCACAATCATCCTTGTTGTACACACCTTTTGAGAGAGACACACATGATTCAGAATTTATTAGAATACTCTATGTGCTTCACTTATATCTTTTGAGCTATATAGTTTTTGCTCTAATGCTTCACTTATATATTTTAGAGCACGGTGGTGGGTTTTTTTATAGAAATTATTGTTCTCTCATGCTTCACTTATATTATTTTGAGAGTCCTACAAAACATCATGGTAATTTGCTTTAGTTGTGAAATTAGTCCTAATATGCTATGTATTCAAGATTAGTAAAAACTTTCTTATGAGTGTGTTGAATACTAAGAGAAGTTTGATGCTTGATGATTGTTTTGAGATATGGAGGTAGTGATATTAAAGTTGTGCTAGTTGAGTAGTTGTGAATTTGAGAAATACTTGTGTTGATGTATGAAAATCCTGTAGCATGCACGTATAGTAGACGTTGTGTAACAAATTTGAAACATGAGGTGTTCTTTGATTGTCCTCCTTATGAGTGGCGGTTGGGGACGGCGATGGTATTTTCCTACCAATCTATCCCCTTGGAGCATCTTGGCGTAGTGCTTGGTTTTTTATGACTTGTAGATTTTTGCAATAAGTATGTGAGTTCTTTATGACTAATGTTGAGTCCATGGATTATACGCACTCTTACCCTTCCATCATTGCTAGCCTCTTTGGTACCGTGCATTGCCGTTTCTCACCATGAGAGTTGGTGCAAACTTCGCCGGTGCATCCAAACCCCGTGATACGATACGCTCTATCACACATAAGACTCCTTATATCTTCCTCAAAACAGCCACCATACCTACCTATTATGGCATTTCCATAGCCATTCCGAGAATATTGCCATGCAACTTTCCACCGTTCCATTTATCATGACACGTTCATCATTGTCATATTGCCTTGCATGATCATGTAGTTGACATCGTATTTGTGGCAAAGCCACCATGCATATTATTTCATACATGTCACTCTTGATTCATTGCCCATCCCGGTACACCGTCGGAGGCATTCATATAGAGTCATACTTTGTTCTAGTATCGAGTTGTAATAATTGATTTGTAAATAAATAGAAGTGTGATGATTATCATTCATAGAGCATTGTCCCAAAAAAAAGAGAAGAAATGCCAAAGAGAAAAAGAAAGGCCAAAAAAAAAAGAGAAAAGAAAATAAAAAGGGGCAATGCTACTATCTTTTTCCATACTTGTGCTTCAAAGTAGCACCATGATCCTTATGATAGATAGTCTCTTGTTTTGTCACTTTCATATACTAGTGGGAATTTTTCGTTATAGAACTTGGCTTGTATATTCCAACAATGGGCTTCCTCAAATGCCCTAGGTCTTCGTGAGCAAGCAAGTTGGATGCACACCCACTTAGTTTCTTTTGTTGAGCTTTCATACATTTATAGCTCTAGTGCGTGCGTTGCATGGCAATCCCTACTCCTCACATTAACATCAATTGATGCGCATCTCCATAGCCCGTTGATTAGCTGCGTTGATGTGAGACTTTCTCCTTTTTTGTCTTCTCCACATAACCCCCATCATTCTATTCTATTCCACCCATAGTGCTATATCCATGGCTCACGCTCATGTATTGCGTGAAAGTTGAAAAAGTTTGAGATTACTAAAGTATGAAACAATTGCTTGGCTTGTCATCGGGGTTGTGCATGATGAGAGCATTCTTGTGTGACGAAAATGGGGCATGACCAAACTATATGATTTTGTAGGGATGAACTTACTTTGGCCATGTTATTTTGAGAAGACATAATTGCTTAGTTAGTATGCTTGAAGTATTATTACTTTTATGTCAATATTAAACCATTATCTTGGATATTTCGGATCTAATATTCATACCACAATTAAGAGGGTTACATTGAAAATTATGCTAAGTAGCATTCCACATCAAAAATTCTGTTTTTATCATTTACCTACTCGAGGACGAGCAGGAATTAAGCATACATACACGCAGGTGGAAGAAGGAAGGAGAGGAGAGGAGCTCGGCGGCAATGGAGAGGTGACGGGGTCGTGGTGGAGGGGAGGAGTGGACTAGTGGAGTGAGGCCCATGGGTGGTGGACATGAAGCCTTTAAATACTGTTAATAGCAGCGTGGCATGGCGTGGCGCGCCGACCCTTGCGCCCATGACCGGCGCGGATGGGAGATTGGATACTTTGCCCCACCTTAGTTTGCTTTAGATGATTTGCCCCATATATATTACCTTAATTTATTGATCGTTTGCCCTCTTTCTTGATTTAATCAGTTCTTAGTTCAGTAAAACAACGTGAAATGACCTGAATACCCCTGTGGCATTTTTGCAAATCCTCTCGACTCATCTGCTCAGTCCAACCCAATCGATCAAAAATCAGATGAATGATTGAGTAATGCCGTTCGCGTGTTGATGAAACGGACGAGAGGTGGAAGGGCCAAGCCATCACAGCTGGCACGCACCGGACGACGTGGTTACTCCCCATGCTGCTGCTGGCCCGGTGACTCAACCATGTGCATGGGCTGACCATCGACGAAATTCACATGTTTTTTTTGAGGGTATAAAATTCACATGTTAGCAGGTTGCACAACACCTCCAGGACCATGGGCGCGTAAAAAAACTAGTACGTACTACACTTGCTAGTGAATAATTTTTCTTCTCTGAGATTGAAAGCTTGCAGTTTAGAGCACCTCCTACACAATTCCTTCTTCTCTGAAATTGTAAGCTCTCCTGAAGAGCATGGGGAGGCTGTTCCCGGTGCTTGACAAATACAACAAGCAGATGGGCCTGTGCATGATATTCTTCCAAATTTTTTTGATTGTTCCATGCTATATTATATTCTGTTTTGGATGTTTAATGGGCTTTATTATACACCTTCATATTATTTTTGGGACTAACCTACTAACCGGAGGCCCAGCCCAAATTGCTATTTTTTTTGCCTATTTCAGTGTTTCGAAGGAAAAGGATATCAAACGGAGTCCAAACGGAATGAAACCTTCGAGAACGTCATTTTTGGAACAAACATGATCCAGAGGACATGGAGTCTACGTAAAGCAATCAACGAGGAGAGCATGAGGCAGGGGGCGCGCCCTCCACCCTCGTGGGCCCCTCGTTGCTCCACCGACGTACTTCTTCCTCGTATATATACCCATATACCCTGGAAACATCATATACGGAGCCAAAACCCTATTTCCACCGCCGCAACCTTCTGTACCCGTGAGATCCCATCTTGGGGCCATTTCCGGCGCTCCGCCGGAGGGGGCATCATTCACGGAGGGCTTCTACGTCAACACCATAGCCTCTCCAATGATGTGTGAGTAGTTTACCTCAGACCTTCGGGTCCATAGTTATTAGCTAGATGGCTTCTTCTCTCTCTTTGGATCTCAATACAAAGTTCTCCTCGATCTTCTTGGAGATTCGATGTAATATTCTTTTGCGGTGTGTTTGTCGAGATCCGATGAATTGTGGGTTTATGATCAAGTTTATCTATGAACAATATTTGAATCTCCTCTGAATTCTTTTATGTATGATTGGTTATCTTTGCAAGTCTCTTCGAATTATCAGTTTGGTTTGGCCTACTAGATTGATCTTTCTTGCAATGGGAGAAGTGCTTAACTTTGGGTTCAATCTTGCGGTGCTCGATCCCAGTGACAGCAATGGAAACGACACGTATTGTATTGTTGCCATCGAGGATAAAAAGATGGGGTTTATATCATATTGCATGTGTTTATCCCTCTACATAATGTCATCTTGCTTAAAGCGTTACTCTGTTCTTATGAACTTAATACTCTAGATGCATCTTTGGATAGTGGTCGATGTGTGGAGTAATAGTAGTAGATGCAGAATCGTTTCGGTCTCTTGTCATGCAGACGTGATGCCTATATACATGATCATACCTAGATATTCTCATAACTATGCTCAATTCTATCAATTGCTCGTGATGAATTCGTTTACCCAACCGTAATACTTATGCTCTTGAGAGAAGCCACTAGTGAAACCTATGGCCCCTCGGGTCTATTTTTGATCATATTAATCTTCCAACACTTAGCTATTTCTATTACCGTTTATTTTACTTTGCATCTTTATCATAAAAATACCAAAAATATTATCTTATCATATCTATCAGATCTCACTCTCGTAAGTGACCGTGAAGGGATTGACAACCCCTTTATCGCGTTGGTTGCGAGGTTCTTATTTGTTTGTGTAGGTGCGTGGGACTCGAGCGTGGTCTCCTACTGGATTGATACCTTGGTTCTCAAAAACTGAGGGAAATACTTACGCTACTTTACTGCATCACCCTTTCCTCTTCAAGGGAAAACCAACGCAGCGCTCAAGAGGTAGCAATACGCTGTGGGCCGGATGACCAAGAGTCGTTGCGGCAAGCTCTACATCGACGACGGAGGCTGGGGCCCCGAGGCCGGCTCAATTGAGTACGGGTACTGGGTTCCTTCGGCGGAATTCATGTCTTCATCGGCAAGATCGGCGAACCGGGCCCTGAGACGGACATCTGCACCGACATCTTCGAGACGACTCAGCGTGTGAGACCCGCCCGAGTTCAGCCTGCTATGAAACGTGCCTTTATGGGATTCATCCATGGAGCAGAATCAGAGGATAGATCGGCGTCTTGTGGTGAGACGGTTGTTTACTCTGATGGTGAGTCGTCCACCGGCGAGACCGAGTCATTGTATCAACTGCAAGACGTCCGGCTTGGGGGCTGTTCCGATGGCGACAGTATTCCGGACCCCTACGAGCCGCTGAATCGGGTCACGATCTTTATGGCCGGTACGCAGCCGGTACAACATTCTTCAACGGCAGCGGCATTGATTTCCAGGTCAGCAGCGGCGACGGCAGCCGGGGCAGGAGGCCCTGTGCGCCCGCCGGCTCAAGTCTTGTCCGATTTACTCGACACCTTAGCGACACTGCTGGCGACGGAGGTTAACTCGGATAACCGAGATTAGCATAACACGGAAGTTGCAAAGTTGCGAGATCAGATAGAATAAGCTAAGGAGGACCTAATTGCTGAAGATGCTAGGATGGCCACGGAGCAGCTTACATTAGATGCCCACGTGCAGCGGATTCAGTCGGAGTCTTACCGGCTTATGCTAGATCAGAACGCTTGAAACGAGGTCATCAGGAGGAGGCATCAGACTCGCCTACCGCCAGTTTACGAGGCGAGGAATATCTTTAACACGCCAGGAGCAGGGACGAGTAGCCCGCCGGTGGTAAACCGGGATGAAGCGCCTGGGACGGGAACGCCGGTTCAGCCACGGACGATGAACCCGCCTTGTCAGAACAATATCCCACCACAACACGTGCCAACACCACCGGGTCATTACTCTAACTGTAGCGACCCGACCTCAGACGGTCAAGCCTTACGTATTCTTTGTGCCATCCACGGATCGGTATCTTGGCACACCACGTACATCAATGTATATATCAAAGTGCAATCACATGCATAAATAACGTAAAACTGATATATACCTCTTAATACTCGGTGAAACAAGTCAAGCGGGTGTGGAGTCCCATCAACGCCATCGGCGGGTTGAGTGTAGACCGTAACCCTGTATCGTAACTCTTACTCGACGAGGAAATATACGCAACATGATACGTTGCAGCCGTGTAGGTCGATTACATTGAATGTCTGGCAAGATCACAATATGAGAAAACAGATGATAGAACTATACTATATGCAATATGGCTTTATGGCTCTGTATCTGAGTTTTGTTTGCGTAAAAGCTGATTTTATTTTACCTACATCAAAGGAATAGAATGAAGTCTGCACTAAGGAGTTTTCTATCATGACATGGTTCCGCCAACCGATGTCTCATAGCCCAAAATTCATCATATGTTGCCCACAATTAAGTTATCAATCCGGTGTTGAGAGTTACGATATAGATCCAAGTCCAGATGCTCAAATTGTACGTAACCGGGGACACGGCTAATCGATTAGGTTATAACCCTCTGCAGAGGTTTGTACACTTTACCCGCAAGATTCGATCCCTCTCTTTACGTTCTCGCACTTGAGGTGTTTGAGAACAAGATGACCAAAACATGGTCTTCCAAAGAGTTCCTCGACCACCGTCCGGTACCCATCCAATCCTACCGTCATTCTACATCTGCTAGTACCGTCCCAGCCAGAGTCACAACTAAGGTCAACCAAGCCGTGAGCCCATAATGACTTGCGGTTGCAGGTAAGCTTCCGGGCGTGAAGTATTCTTCCGTCTCTTTGAGTCTGGGTGAAGCTTTCCGCAAGATGTCATGGCGCTTCTCCATGCATCCCGGCCAACCACTGGGTTCTCCGTGGTGCCCGTCAACAAATCCTTCACCCAGAGTGTGTATTGAAAATCCTGTCTCGAGTCTTGAAGTCTTGAGGTCTTGAAGATGCTGATCCTTGCAGATTCCATCATGGAGTTGTCGTCATTGACGTAGAGTTCTCCTTCTTCACACCACTCTCGAGCACTCATACCAAACCCGTCTACTATAGCGTAGCATTAAAACAAATAACGTCCGGGCTTGGTAACAGGGTGATGGGTTCCTACCTCATGCATACTACTCAACTACAAGGATTCAATAACACTCTTGAGGGGTGGTTGCAAAGGTGCCACTAAATGCAATAAAACATAGGTAAGAAAAGCATGGTCAAAGTGAACTTGCACAGTTGACGATCTTGAAAAAACTAGGGTTTCGTAGTAGCAATCTTCGCACTCAGGAAATTCTACCGAGGCAAACAATAACTATAATAAGCACATAGCAATAGGATCACATAACACAACATAACGAAAGTAACATAACACAACAAACAACCAAAACTCAAATCCAAAAGAAAAACTCAAATAAAGGCCACTCAAAGTTTTTTTTTTACTCCAAACAATAACAAAAATAGTTTTTATATAAAAAAAATTCCTTAATATAACCTAATCATGGTTTTAGGTTAACTTAACAGAAAAGGATTCACTAAGCAACTAGGAGCAAAAAGAATTAATTAAAAAGCTATTATAAAACTCATTCTAGGCCTAATCCAATTTCTATTAAGAAAAATAATTTAAAACTTTTATTAATTATAAGTAAAAGTTCATCTACTAGAATGACAGAAACTAACCTAGAATAACTAATCACAAGTTAAAAATAAATTAATTTACTAATTAATTAATTAGGAAAACAGGAACTAGTTAATTAATTAGGATTAAGAGGATTCTGTCTAAAACTAATTATTTATTAATCCTAAAATACCCAAATAAATTTCTAGGGTTTGGCAATGTCAAAATAAAGTGGTGACAAAAAGAATCATGCAAAAATAATTTTCTAACTAAAGTTATAGCAGATTTGCTATTCTGGCTAAAACAATATTAAAGCATTTTTAATTATTTTAACATAGCTATATATATATTTTTCAGAAACTACATAAAATTTGCAATACAACAAAAAAAGAATCACTCAAAAATATTAAACAGAATAAAAGATATACTTTTTTGAAAACTGAAACTATTCGGCTAAAACAGAAAATCAAATAAAAAGAAAAAGGCCTGATGGGCCTATACTGTGCACTAGGCGTAACTTAGTCTAAACGGGCCCTAGGGTTAACTAAAACGAACCGGGCCTAAAAATAAAAATAAAACCTAACTAATAAATAAACCGATCGGAACCGGCCGGTTTTCTAACTAAAACCTAACCCTTCGGGGTGTCTGATCCTAGCCCTAGATCTAGGATCGGACGGTGGGGAGGTGATGCCGGTGACTTAGGACTCCGACGGCGGCGGCGGCGGGCGAAAGTGCTCGGGCGTCCGGACGTCGGCGACTCAGCGACTTCGTCGGGAAGACGCGCATGGGGTCGGGAAGGGTTCGGTGGTGTTGGGGGTGGGGGTGCACCAGGGCGTCGACGGCGGCAACAATGGCGGCGGGGAGGGCTCAGGACTCCGGCGAGCTCGGGAGGGAGAGGGAGAGGGGGTCCGGCGAGGCTAGGGGGGGAATGGGTGCGGGGGCTCGGCTCTTTATAGCCAGGGCCTCGGCTCCTCTTCGGAAGGGCATCGGGGTGTCGGGGATCCGGATCCTTCGGGATCCGGTGGATCTCCGAGGTCGGTGGCGTGGGCGAGGGGAAGAAGAGGGGGGGGGTCCCACGGGTCACGAGAGGGGGAAAGGGGCGAGGGTCGGGTGGCCGAGGCCTAGGCCTTTGGGCGAGGGGCGAGGTGTGCGGCTTGTGGTCGGCCGGGCGCTGGCTGGCCAAGGCCGGGCGGCTGGGCCTCAAGTGGCGTAATGAGGTGAGGCGGCACTGGCTGGGCCTGGGGTGGCCTGGCTGGCGCCCCGGGGGGGTTTTTCTTTATTTTTTTAAATAAAGCTAAAACAAAAATAAAACCCAATCTATAAATAATTTATATAGGGTATATATATACCAAAATGATCAGGGGAATATTCCCTTTCATTTGAACATTTTTCCAAAGGCAAAAGCCAAATTTCATAAAAATCTATTTTTTTCAAATTCAAATAAATTTCAGGCTTGAATCCAAATCTTTTGGCATTGTTTCCTCTGATATTTTTGGAGTGTCATGTTTGCTCATCTCATACTTTTGATCAAGTATTTATCATGCATAGTTTTTGAAATGTTTCCCACATGCCAAAGTTTGAAATTCAAATTCAAAACTCAAAATTTGAAAGAGGGTTCCAAAGCACCTTCAAATGATTTTCAACTTGATTCATTATAACTTCCAACTCCTATTTCATATAATTGAAGAAGTCATTTTATCTTCCCTCATGAAAATCATTGAGTTGCATAAAGCTTTGAATTTGAAAACTTCCCAAATGAAATTCAATTCTTTTTCCAAAACCCTATTCATTTCAAAATGGAAGAAGTCATGTCATCTTCACTCTAGGTTTTGGTGTTGCAATGAACTTGAGTTCAATTGGGATCCAAAATGCAAAATGGAAAGTTTGGGAAAGTCATTTCATTCCCTCTCATTCAACTTTCAAAAGTTTCAATTTCCACTCAATTCCATTCAATCAATCAGTCAAACAATCAGACAACAACCATAGTTATTTATTTATTATAACATTCCAAAATTTAGAATTTTGGGATGTTACAAACCTACCACACTTAAAATGAATCTCGTCGTCGAGATTCGGAGAGGCTAGCAAGAAATAGGTTAGGGTTTGGGGTCTTCTCAAAAATCCATCGATCGTCTCCGGGGTCTCGGATGCTACCACCCTTAGAAGCATGGTTACGGTTCCATCAAAACTCATATACTCCATCCTTATTCTTGGCGATGTCGGTCTTCTCGAGATATTAAGGATAATTCCTTCTCTGGCTCTTCCGGTAGTGGCATAACCTTTTCCTCAATTCTTTTGTCCTTTACTCTTGGTAAGGTTATTCCGAGACTGGGTCTTCATAGTCGACGGTGCGGTGCCAATTCTAAACAAATATCGGTATCTCATGGTGGTCAACGATTTATGGTTTCCCCTGCAGAAAACGGTTCTGGGTTGAACTTCACCGTATAACCTACGTTTGGCAACGGTTGCCTGTAATGGGGTTCCATCGTCCTACCATTTTATGGTTTTATGGCTTATCGCATCGACACTCTTCTAAGGTTTTCAAGGCTCTACGATTTTCCATCAACATATGATAGTTCATGATAGAAGTCTTCGGTATGGGGCCAATCCATCCCGTGCACTTGAATCATTACCACATACGTAAGCAGTGAATCACGTATTCTAACACTTGGGCATACTCACAAGCATTGCAGAATTTCTCTTGTTCTCGGCGGGTTCGAGTAATTCCATGGTTTACGCAAGCCAAACAAAACATCTATCGTTACTTCACCACTCTCGGGTTTTTGCGTAACCTTACGGGTGTGTCCTATTTCTCATAAATCTTGCGAGCACAAGGTTTATTTCTTGGTGTATCATAGTGCTTCAGGATAAGACGTGATCTCATCAGGGTCTTCTTGAATTCCTCCCAAGTTCTTGCTCCTTTAAATCCTTGTATGGATTGATGCATTCTCCACCAGGTTGCAGCACTTTCTGTAAAGTACTGAAGAGCGTACTGAAGAGCTTCTTCAGACAGCGTTGGTTCAGCAGCAGGCTTATTCTTAGAGCCATAGCATGATTCATTCCACCCCTCGCCCAAGCCGGAGTTACAACAGGCATATCGATGAGCTGGCTGTGTCAAGTAGTGGGCGGAACCATAACCCGCATCGCAGACATAACCCAGCGGGCGGTGGTGCTGATGCTCAGAACATAGTGGATCAAGGTAGAGCGCGTCAGGAGGCCGAGCTGGCGGCTCAGTATGCGGCCCGTCAACCTTCTCCATTGCGTCCGACCACTTATGTGGAGCCAGGTGTGACATTCAGGAACTTGGGGGTGCCGTGTTTAGTGCCGGCTCTATGTGATGAACGTCTGCCCAAGGATTTCAAGGGTCCCCGCAAAGTACCTAATTGTACGGCCGACTTACTTCCTGAGGCATGGGTCGAGAGTTATGAGATGGCCATGGAATTGCTAGATGTTAGCGAGGCGGCGTGTGCAAAGTATTTTCCTCTGATCTTGGATGGAATGGCCCGCACTTGGTTGAAGGGGCTCCCTGAGGGAGTCCTGGGTTAGGGGGTCCTCGGACAGTCGGACTATATTCTTTGGCCGGACTGTTGGACTATGAAGATACTAGATTGAAGACTTCGTCCCGTGTCCGGATGGGACTCCCCTTGGCGTGGAAGGCAAGCTTGGCGATACAGATATGTAGATCTCCTCCCTTGTAACCGACTCTGTGTAACCCTAGCCCCCTCCGGTGTATATATAAACCGGAGGGTTTAGTCCGTAGAAAAACAACAATCATACGATAGGCTAGCTTCTAGGGTTTAGCCTCTACGATCTCGTGGTAGATCAACTCTTGTAATACTCATATCATCAAGATCAATCAAGCAGGAAGTAGGGTATTACCTCCATCGAGAGGGCCCGAACCTGGGTAAACATTGTGTCCCCCGCCTCCTATTACCATCCGCCTTAGACGCACAGTTCGGGACCCCCTACCCGAGATCCGCCGGTTTTGACACCGACACTCCCCGACAATTCTATTGGGTCATGAGCCGAGTTAAAAGCCCGGTTTATCTAGAATTTCAAGGATACGTGTAAGCAGCCTATGTCAATTCTGGATTTAGCCTCCTGTGTCCAAGAAGAAGGTGAGTCGACAACCCATTGGGTATGCCGGGTCTCGACAATCCTGCACTCGTCGGATCGCATCAATGCCGACTCAGCAGTGTTGATGTTGGAGAACAATTGTCGTTTCACACCCCTAAAGAAGAAATTAGGGCGGCTGAAACGCCACTGCAATGACATGGGGACACTCATGGCGGCTCTGGTTAAGTATGCTGACTCTGATGGTACCAAGGACCCCGAGTCTGATGACGAAAAGCCGGGAAAGGGAAAGAAGAGCAGCAACACCAAGGTGCAGCAGCAAAACCGGCGAACCAGGGAGGCAACGGTAAGCGCAAAGTTGATAATAGTTTTGACTTTGTGGCTAACACCAATGCGCAGAATAATGGCCAGCGTCGTAAGGGGAAACCGCCCCCACGAACCGGAGGATCCGGCTTCAATCTTGAACAGATGCTAAATCAGCCCTGCCCAAGACATGGTACGCGAAAAGACCGTCCGGGCTCCTCTGGAAGGATTGTTACATTATGAAGGAGTACAAGAATTCCAATCTTTTCCAAGATAGTCATGGGCCAGGTGGCAGTTCAGGATCCGGATCTCATGGACCGGGTTACGACGGTGGCGGCTCTAACTATGGATTCCAAGGAAATCAAGGTAATCACGGCAACCAGGGTGGTTACAATCAGCAGAATAATCAGGGAAGTCAACAGCAGCAACAGTCTGGTTATCAGAGCAACCCGAAGCAGTTGAATAGTGGACAATATTATGTGTTCACCACTAGCTTATGTAAGCGTGACCAGAAGCTTCATAAGAGGGCAGTCAATGCTGTTGAGCCGGCAGTTCCCCATTATTTGCGCTGGTCTGAGCAGCCCATTGTGTGGAGTCGGGAGGATCACCCGCCTCGGGTTGATAATTCGGGTCACTTGGCTTTGGTGGTCGCACCTCAGGTCGGGGGGTATAAGTTCACCAAGGTACTCATGGACGGAGGGAGCAACATCAATATCCTTTATTATGAAACTTTCCGTCGCATGGGGCACTACAAAAAAATACACTTCCGTGATGATACGTGTTTGCCACAGTAGGTCGCGTTTTTTGTCATGCATGTACATCCATGACAAATTTATGATAGAATCAAGATAGTCATACCTGTCTTTGTCATAGAAGTGTTCCATGACATTACCAAAATTATCATCACGGAAGTGTCCACTTCCATGACGATAAATCAGCGTCACGAAGTGCTTTCGTCAAGGGTGACCGACACGTGGCATCCACCGTAGCGAACGCCGTTAAGCTATCGGGTCGTATTTTGGATCCGATAACCCGTTAACAACCACGACCAATGCCGATTTTCCACGTGTAAAATTCTCATTGGTAGCCGGATCCACGCGTCGACTCGCGTTAACACAGTGTCACTCATCCAACGGTCGAGATGGGCCTATGATATGTTGACACGTGGACCGCCCAACAGAGGCCCACAAAGTTTAAATGGGCGGCCCAACCGAAGGCCATAAGATTTAGCGGTCCATAATGGGCGGCCCACTAAAGGCCCACAAAATTTAGCGGACCACAATGGGCGGCCCACTAAAGGCCCACAAGATTTTGCAGACCATAATGGGCGGCCCGACTAAAGGCCCACAAGATTTTGCGGACCACAATGGGTCGGCCCAGCTAAAACCCACAAGATTCTGCAGACCATAATGGGCGGCCCATCTAAAGGCCCAACATTCTCTGTCACAAATCGGCCCGTCAACGGCCTGTCCTAAACTTGCCATCAACGCGCCCATGGTCGCCGGCCCGTTAACAGTCCGCTAAGTAACTGGGCCGAATCACGACCCGGTGTATTTCCGGCCTGTTAAAGGTCCGACTTCATTTGGGCCCATTTACAGGCCATCAAAACTTTAGGCCTGTTAGAGGCCCACTATAGATTTGGGCCACTTTCTTCCTGTTGTCATTTTCGTCCTGTTAACGCCGGACGTAAACCATGGGCCATATGTGGCCCAACGTCATATCGGGCCCATTAACGGCCCATATAAAAATGACGATAATCTGGCCCGACCGAAGTTCCGGCCTGTTAATGGCCCGTGTATTAGGTCAGCGCATTTACTGACCCGTCCAATTTGGCTGTCAAAGATCCGCACCGTAAATGGGCCACCATTTCGGCTGCTAAGTCCGATGGGTTATTTGGCACAATCGGGGCCCAATCTCACTTCGGTCTATTAAAGGCCCATGTTTTTATGGGCTCGAGATATTTACACTGTAAATGGCCTATTTTCTTGAGGGCCCAAATTATGTTTAGGCACATTAATGGCCCACTATGGGCAAGAGGCCTACCAGAAAATATGAAAGCTTATGCCGATTTAGGCCCAGATATTTTTAGTGGGCTACATGTCAATTTCGCCCGTAATTGTTTTTAGCCCAATTGGAATGGGCCCGACGAATGTTGGCATGTTGGGCTCCTCTGAAGCTTTCGGCGAATACATTACTAAGATAAACCTACACTATACAAAAATAGCGTCGTAATTACTGCAGCACTGGGCGACATCATAAATGTTGTATCACAACAAAATAAATTCCAACCATACAACAAAAGGCCCGTTGGCATAAAGTTTCTGATCCATCCGGATAAAAGCACCATCGAATGTATAGAAGCACAGATCATTTGACACGAGTGCTAATGTTTGGTCAGTAGAATCGATGGAGCAACACGATCTCCACCTTTTTTCCGCCATTGCTCTTGAACAACGAAGCGAATGTCTGATAGTCTGGTTTCAAAACCTTTCATATCTTGACGACATTTCTCAACCACTATTCTTGTTTCCGATACAACGTCCATTAGGGACTGGACTTGTGTCTGGAGCACAGATATATCACTCTGTCTAGCAGGAAGATTTTGTTCGATGGCGATTTGGGCGAGGTTACCTTGACAACCAACCCGAATTACGTAGGAAGGTGCTTTTTGCCTTTGTTAGTGGAGAGATATCTTGGCCTTGACGCAGCAAGAGGTGACATTGTGCTGTAGTAGCCTCGTCACCTTCAGGTGGTTGTGGTTGTTCAATCATTTGTTCCATAGCTTCACGAAAGTTTGAACTTGTAGATTAGTGTACTTAGGATAAGTTACTAATGAGACAAAAACAAACAAAAGTAGGTTAAACGTTTATACATAACTTATTTTGGTGAACTCTTGTAATACATTAGCATGTATTGTAGTGCCAACTACATAATAAAATCACTTTGGAACATATGTCCATGTAGCATGCCCTCTTGTATTGTCTATTTCCTCACATTCGTTGACATCTAAGGATAAAGAGACATGGTTTAAAGTAGGATGAACATAGTATGAAATCATTCATATCATGGGCAAACAGATATAAAACAAACAACATATTTTATCATTGTGTGCGCACGTGAACATAACAACTAGATTACAGATCAAGACCAAAAGAATATCCTTCATCTCTTTTAAACCATGTAAGGTGAAATGATACGTTAAGACAACTGTGTATAAAAGTGAACAGAGTAACTGACATTAGCTGCAAACCAAGCAGTTAAATGAACACATCACATTACCAATCAGTTCAAAGGCGGGAGGAGTAAGGACTTACAACATCGGCTTGAACTGGTGTGCTCATGCCCTTCATCTTGCTGGTGTGGCAATCCTTGAAGATTTGCATTGCATTTGTGTCACAGCCCTAGATCTCTGTTTGTAATTAGTTGCATCTTCATCCATGTCATCATGTTTATTTTTCAATGAACTTGAAATGGGGACATGTGAAACCCTCAGAAATTAGTTCAAAAATAACCAACCTTAAAATCTTCTTAAATGAGTCCAAGAAAATGTTCCCGTTATTCTATAGAAATATTGGTAAGAGGTAAAATTCAAACCAATATTTTTAGAGTCACAAAAATATTTATTTTGGCCATTTGAATTAATCCAATAACTATTTGCTTTGGATTTATATTTAATATATATTAAATATGACTCAATAATTACGGAAGTTTGTGAGTGGCCTTGTATATATTTTAGCAAGCCATATAATAACCTACATAATTTATTAAAATGATTTAGTTGCTATACTAAATCAAAACAGAGGAAGAAAAATAGAAAACAGAAACAAAAAAAAACACAGAGAGAGAGAGGAAACCCAACTGGCACTTACCGCAGCCCACCGGCCGGCCGAGCTGGCCGGCCCAGCCCACCAGGGGCTCCTCCCTGTCGTCTTCCCCCTTGCCAGAGCAGTAGCGTGGCGGCCTTGTGTGAGCACGCTGCGTCTGCCACCTCCTGCTTGCTTGCCGCTGCTGGAGCCGACCCCGAGCGCCACGTGCATCGCCCGACCCTCCCCTGGACCTCTCTCACTCTCCCTCGGCTTCCTCCCCCTTCTCTGCTCTCTCCCCGCACGCGCCCGAGCGGAGCTAGCCGCCGTCGATCGCTGCCACCGCGTCCAGCGCCTCCCCCTCGACCTCCTGCCGTGCCTGAGAGCCCCGTCTCGACGTCCCCGACCCCCTCGACGAGCCACGAGGACCCGGACGCGCTGCAACGTCGCCACCGATGCTTTTCCCCTCCTCGGCCGCCGGAGATCGACCTCGCCGCCCCGCTCAGCTCCAGCATTCCTCGAGCTCGCAGTCAACATCGTTGCAACCGCCGTAAGCCTCTCCCTCGAACCCCCTCTCTATTGTCCCATTTTCACGCCGTAGCTCCTAGTTCACTGACGACCGAAACGCGCCGCCGCCTGAGCTCCTCACCGCCGTGGCCACAGTCACCGTAACGCCCAACCGAGCACACTCAAGTCCTCACCGTACCGCGTAGAAGCCGTAGGTGCCAACCCCTTATCGCCACAACCGTTGTAGCCTCGAGCCCGAGCTCGACCGAGCTTCAGCCGCCGCCGAGCTCGTCGCCGGCGCCACTCCGGTCACTCCCCGGCCGCGCCACCACCATGGTTGGATGCGAACGAGCGTCCGCATCCGTGGGCTGTGTGCTCCATGGCGTAAACGGGCGCTCAATAGGCAAAACCCGCGCGCCGGCGTCACGGCCTCGCCGTGACTATCTGTTGGCGAAGTTGACCCTGATCGAGTTGACGGGTGGGTCGGTTTGACCCTCTGGGTCACTGACTAGTGGGCCCCAGGACACTAACCAAACTGGGTTAGTACTAGTTTAACGCTAACTAAATTTAGTTAGTTAACTAACTACTGACAAGAGGGACCCACAGGTCAGGGTTGACCTGGACCGCGCCTGTTGACCGCTGACGTCACCCTGATGCAATGCTGACGCATTAATCCAATTACTGGAATTATTCTTATACAGGAAGTTCCAGAAAATAGTTCAAACTTCAAAAATTCATAGTAATTCAACCGTAACTCCAAATCAAACAAATTATATATGAAAAATTATCAGAAAAATGAAATCTATCCATTTGTACTAGTTTCATGCATGTTTAAACAAGTTAACCTGATGTTTGGTGCAGAACAAGATAAAGCACTAATAATGACCATGCATGAGCTTGAAACTTGAATCTTTGATTCAAAATGGTTCAAACCCATCTGGTTGTAGCTGCATTAGGCCAACACGTCCATATTGCCATGTCATAGCATGCATCATATTGTGCATTGCATTGATCGTGTTTTTTTTCTGTTTGCCGGTGTTGCTCCCCCCGGTAGACGTTGTACCGACGTTGTGATGGTTGACACTGATGAAGACTCAATGCTATCTTCAGAAGGCCCAGGCAAGCAAAACCCCCTTGTTCATTCTGATACAATCCCACTCTCTTGCTCCTGCTCTCTTTTATTGCATTAGGACAACAACGATTCATCTGTTACTTGCTGCGGTAGCTGAACCCCTTTATCCTCTGCATGACCTGTCATTGCCACAGTAAATAGATGAAACCCACTAGCATGAGTAGGAGTTGTTTGAGCCCTGATGTGCCTACTCATTCATGCTTGTTTGTCGTGCCTGCTATTGCTTAGAGTTGTGTCAGGTCTGATCCATCGGGGATGAATCGGAGGTGTGTGAACATGTCCTACTATTGAGAGCTAAGTGTGTGAACACGATTTGGTAAAGGTAGCGGTGAGGGGCCATGTAGGAGTACATGGTGGGTTGTCTCATTGCAGCCGTCCTCAGGCCCGAGTTACGTGTTTGTGATCCATGAAAGCAGTTACTACCACGCATTGGGCCCGAAACCAATGGACCCTCTCGACTTATTAACTGCCCTTGTCCTCTGTCCGGGGAGTTGCAAGTAGTTTACGGTGTTTGTAGTATCTTTGGGGGCCGTGCGCGCGCTGACTGAGGGTGGGCTGTGTTGCGGTAGGCACGTGGCACGGTGTACCGGGCGCCCGTTTGGTGTCTCGGGAAACCTGCACACATCGTTTGGGGCTGTGAGCGAAACTCCGGCCGGATCTCCTCACGGATGGAACCCGAATAGGCAATAAACCTAGACTAGAGACTTGTTTGGTTAGTCAGGTCGTGGCCGACTCCCTTGCCAGGCTTCCGCTTGAAGGATGCCGAGATACACGACGTGTACATGGTGGTAAGTGGCGAGAGCGTGTGTGAAGAAGTACACCCCTGCAAGGTTATAAATGATATATTCGAATAGCCGCGTCCACGGTAAAGGACTTCTGGGTTGCCTATAACAGTTCATAGACAAGTGAAAGTGGATACTATAAAATACGCAAGATAAGCGTGAGTGCTATGGATGGCGTTCTCGTAGGAAGACGGGATCGGGTCCATAGTGGTGTATTGATTGGTGAATATGTGGACTCGTGTGCGCCACCTCAAAAGAGATACTTGCAGTCGTAGTTTAAGATAGCCACCGAGTCAAAGCTGGCTTCTTTGCGGTCAAACTCCACCACCCCTTTGTTGATACCGATGCATATGTAGTTAGTTCTGATGTAAGTCTTGCTGGGTACATTTGTACTCACGTTTGCTTAATTTATGTTTTGCAGAGAGACTTTAGTCTCGCTAATAGATCCGCGTGGACTTCGACGTTTAGGTTGATACCTCAGCTACGATCTTGTGCCCTCGGAAGGATCTGGTAGATAGTCATGCTTCTAGGCCTTTTTCATTTGTATATGTCTGTACCCAGACATGTTAAGCTTCCGCATGTGCTTTGGTTTGTATGCTCTGAATGTTGGGTCATGAGACCCATGTTTGTAATATCTCGCTCCTCGGAGCCTAATGAATAAATACTTGAGTCGTAGAGTTATGTTGTGATACCATGTTGTGTTTACACATATCGAGCATATTGTGTGTATGCTTGAAATGCTTGGTATGTGTGGGATCCGACAACCTAGTTGTTTATCCTTGGTAGCCTCTCTTATGGGGAAATGTAGTCTTGTGCTTCCATGAGCCATAGTAGTCTGCTATAGCCCGGTTCACGGAGTCACGCTAGCCCAAAGACTCTTGCTCCGGAACACTTGACTGGCCGGCATGTGATTCACTTCGTTCCTGTGTCTGTCCCTTCAGGGAAATGTCACGCGGTGACATCCGGAGTCCTGCCTAGCCTCATATAGCCCGGGTTCCCGGAGTCCTGTTAGCCCTGTGCCACAGCCCGGATTCGCATGCTGCTGACCGACATGCTCGATGTTGATTCATGTATGCCTGTCCCTAAAAGTTAGTGCCACTTTGGGTTCACGACTAGTCATGTCGGCCCGGGTTCTGTGTCATATGGATGCTAGCGACACTATCATATACGTGAGCCAAAAGGCGCAAACGGTCCCGGGCCATGGTAAGGAGACACCCTGGGAATACCTGCGTGAGCCCGCAAAGTGATATGACGTGTTACCGGCTAGATCGATGTGACTTGGAATCAGGGTCTTGACAGCTTTGGTATTAGAGCCTGACTGCCTGTAGGATTATCAAGCCAAGCCGGTCGAAGTTGTGTCTAGAAATGCTTTAGTTATGTAAGGGAATTGATTGTGGAAGGGAACGTAAGGCTCTTTTTACTCCTTATACCTCATGGCCTTCTGATCTGAGTCATCCTCTTCTCTTCTACGGGGATTAAGAACTAGGCCTTCTCATCTATCTTTCAGGATGACGTGTTACTAATCCATAGACTTATAGAATTGTTAGTTTCAAATCTCAGTTCAGTTTTTACCACTTCTGTGTGTTATTAGTTGATCTCAGAACTTTGTTATTGCGATGTTGAGTGGTTATGCCACCATTTTTGCAGGATGTCCCAAATCATTTTGAGCATTTACAGCCGTTATGCTGTCCGAGTCATCCCAGGTCCCTAAATAGTCTCATGCATTTGCAAATCCTTTCTTTCCGTTCCCGATGTCCTTTTTGGTCAGAATAAGCACACTAATCGGTGAGTTCAGGTACTTTGTTGCCTCGGCATATATGTTGGAGCTATTATTATGACCCTAGGCGTCTTATGAAACCATCTAGTAATCTAGCCATATTTTGTGTTCCCAGTGTGATGATTCTGGCCATCATTCTCGAAAGCATCCCGTGATGCCATTTAGTAGTAGGTATTCTACTCCTGGGTTCTTGACCCAAGGTTCATTCTACATACCTCGTGTTGGTAGTGTTGCTCGTACCTTTAGGATATTAGTAACTTTGCGATAGTCCTCGAGATCCTGGTATATCCTTCTTCCAAATACTACGAACCGCTTATGACAGAAGTTTGTTGGATCAAAAGATCACAACAGGAGTGCTCTCGATGAGTTCTCCATTTTATATTGTGACTCTACCAGCTCAACCTTTCTACATGGGTTATCCGGAAGAAATATGTTGAACTCGTTCGACATGCTAGTCTATGCATCCACAACTCAGAAAATCATATGTTCTTTTGGGTTGTCCCTCTTTAGTTGTCTTCTGACCTTCATCTATCAATTGATAGTCAAGAGTATGTGTGCGATCGTGTTCATCGATGCCTATTATTCTTGTGGTCCGTCAAGCCATTCTATTCCAGAATGACTAGGAGAAACAAACTCCAGTACCTTGTCCATTTCTAGGATTGGGTCAAAGCAGTTGTATTCCGCAGATCAAAATGCCAATCCAGCTTTTGCTCTGTTCTAACCCGGAGTATTACCCCCTTTATGTCAGGATTGTCATGAGTATTGCACCTTCTCTCATGAATTCTTGATGCAGTGATACTTCTTGCCATCATTTGTCATTTCTCGGTTCCGTGTTGTTGCAACCGGAATGCCGACAAGTGAAACATGATGTGTGAAATCGATACTCCTAGCAACCTCGTTGCTTGGTAGTAAATGGACAGTATTTCCATTCCTAGCGTGTTGGTTATTAAAATCATCATTCTAAGATTGATCGTGCTACCTAATCCTTATTTCTGGTGCACTCTTCGATCAATGAGTTAGGATTGTGTCAATCCCTCACTCTTTTGATCATATCATCTTGCCTTGAAAAGCAAGGTTGTTCTCGAGCTTAGTAACATACCGGTGGTTCGTGATTTTCTGAATATCTTCTCGGAAGTATTACCAGGTTGTCCCTTGACTGTTATGTTGAGCTCGTGATCAAGTTGATTTCTTGTGAACCACCCTTTCTCCAAGAATCTGTGTTGGATACCCCTGAGCTAGTTGGTTGAGCTAGACAACAACTTGGAGAGTTGGAAGATAAAAGCTTGTCCGACTTAGTTCATTTTAAGGGATATCCTTTTGAGTGTGTGTTGAAGAAAGCTGATATCTTCATCGGTTGGTCCTCGGGATCAATTGTTGAATCTATTGCCTTGTCAAAACTTTGACTTGAGTATGGGCTATCGTCAAGTCAAATCAGAACCAACGATGTTCGTAATGTTGTCTTACTCGTGGTTGATCCCTCGAGCATACACCATTACATCTTTGGTCTGACCAATGCTATCCTTGTGTTCACATGATGGTGGAAGTCGATTGATATGGAAATTCCGGTGAGTTCTTTGTTGAGCCCATCGCCAGCATTTTGTCTCCCCCATGATTCATGTTGATCATCAACCTAGTGTTGGAAACTTTGTAAGCATTATCTTCGTGTTTCGTTCATGAAGCCTATGTTTGGATGAAAGAAGTGACTTCCTCTAATTCACGTGCATTTGATGTAAGTTGTCGCTGTGGATCCGAGAAAGTTTGTTTTTGCTTCCTCTGGAATCATCCCAAGTCAGTCACACATGTGCAAAGTATTCTATGGTCTGATAGACTGATCATCTTCATTCCATATGAATTCCCTAGCACACCAAGCCACTAACTGATTTGTTCAAGGAGAAGAAGTTTCTTCATAATAGCTAATCATATGACTTATGCAAGGACTTCGTTATCCGCGATGATGGTTCCCCACCTGAACTCGGTAGTGTTTTATCATAAGATTACTATGTGGTCAAGCTTGTCTAGGACAGCATGTTCACATGTGTGTAGCAGAACCAGCTCATGATTTGGAGCTTGCTATCGTAGTTCATCTCCTGAGAATCTCGCAATATCATCTCATCGATTTGTGTTGCAACCTTCCTTTTGGACATGAGTCTGAAATATCCTGTTTCCAGCCAGATCTGAATCTCAGGCAGATATGATGGTTGAAACATTTCCAACATTTGCATGTTGTTCCCAGCTTGCACCCCATCATGCCAATTTTCCATGGGCTGTCCTTCTCAGCAGTTGCTGCCCAGGATCATCTTCAAAAGTGGTCCTGTCATGGGTCCCATCCATTTTCGGTGATAAGAAAAATCATCCATCGCGTTGTCTTCAACAAGGTAGTCCACATCATCCATTCGAATCCGAATATGCCATTACTTTGAACTCCGCCAAATGATTATTGTGAATTGCCTTAGGCTGGTATAAAGAGTTTCAATGATCTCTGAATCAACAGTAATTCTTTTTGCCACTTAAGGGAATAGTTCTTCGAGTCACCTTTTCCAAAGTGCCCCGTTATGGGATCATGGCAATTATTTCCTCGCCACCTTGACACCGTCCCCCATCTTTCTAAGCGTGGAATTGTTGCCCACCAAATCAAACCCCGTCGTTTGTTCTTCCATCCCTCTCGATGTGTTTCGTGTCTCACCTCGAGAGATGTTTCAATGTCTCACTCGATGAGTGATCCTGAGTTGTTCGATCTTCGGGAAGATCGATCCTTCTGGAGTTTTCCCTTTCCTCTCATTATCATGTTAATTGGAGTTCTCAGAGCAAGACATCAAGACAAAGATGGTGATCGTGTCAACGTTCTTATGAAGTGCAACCTGGACCGTGAAGGCCGTGTTAGCTTGTGCCCTTCTGTCTTCTTACCTCATGACTTGAATCTCGGGACGAGATTCTTGTTTAGTGGGGGTGAGTTGTCACAGCCCTAGATCTCTGTTTGTAATTAGTTGCATCTTCATCCATGTCATCATGTTTATTTTTCACTGAACTTGAAATGGGGACATGTGAAACCCTCAGAAATCAGTTCAAAAATAACCAACCTTAAAATCTTCTTAAATGAATCCAAGAAAATGTTCCCGTTATTCTATAGAAATATTGGTAAGAGGTAAAATTCAAACCAATATTTTTGGAGTCACAGAAATATTTATTTTGGCCATTTGAATTAATCCAATAACTATTTGCTTTGGATTTGTATTTAATATATATTAAATATGACTCCAATAATTCTGGAAGTTTGTGAGTGGCCTTGTATATATTTTAGCAAGCCATATAATAAACTACAGAATTTATTAAAATGATTTAGTTGCTAAACTAAATCAAAACAGAGGAAGAAAAATAGAAAACAGAAACAAAAAAACACACAGAGAGAGAGAGAGAGAGGAAACCCACCTGGCACTTACCGCAGCCCACCGGCCGGCCCAGCTGGCCGGCCCAGCCCACCAGGGGCTCCTCCCTGTCGTCTTCCCCTTGCCGGGGAGGGGGCGCGTGGCGGCCTTGTGAGCACGCATCCGGCCACCTCCTGCTTGCTTGCCGCTGCTGGAGCCGGCCCCGAGCGCCACGTGCATCGCCCGACCCTCCCCTGGACCTCTCTCACTCTCCCTCGGCTTCCTCCCCCTTCTCTGCTCTCTCCCTGCACGCGCCCGAGCGGAGCTAGCCGCTGCCGATCGCCGCCACCGCGTCCAGCGCCTCCCCCTCGACCTCCTGCCGTGCCTGAGAGCCCCGTCTCGACGTCCCCGACCCCCTCGACGAGCCACGAGGCCCCGGACGCGCTGCAACGTCTCCACCGATGCTTTTCCCCTCCTCGGCCGCCGGAGATCGACCTCGCCGCCCCGCTCAGCTCCGGCCTTCCCCGAGCTCACAGTCAGCATCGTTGCAACCGCCGTAAGCCTCTCCCTCGAACCCCCCTCTCGGTTGTCCCGTTTTCACGCCGTAGCTCCTAGTTCATTGACGACCGAAACGCGCCGCCGCCTGAGCTCCTCGCCGCCGTGGCCACAGTCACCGTAACGCCCAACCGAGCACACCCATGTCCTCACCGTACCGCGTAGAAGCCGTAGGTGCCAACCCCGCATCGCCACAACCGTTGTAGCCTTGAGCCCGAGCTCGACCGAGCTTCGGCCGCCGCCGAGCTCGTCACCAACGCCACTCCGGTTACTCCCAGGCCGCGCCACCACCATGGTTGGATGCGGACGAGCGTCCGCATCCCGTAGCTGTGCTCCGCGCGCCAAACGACGCTCAATAGGCGAGACCCGCAGCGCACCGCCGCGTCTGGCCTCGCCGGCGGCTAATCGCCGGCGAGTTGACCCTGTTTACTTAGTTGACCGGGTGGGCCCAGTTTGACCCTCTGGGTCACTGACTAGTGGGCCCCAGGACACTAACCAAACTGGGTTAGTACTAGTTTAACGCTAACTAAATTTAGTTAGTTAACTAACTACTGACAAGCGGGACCCACAGGTCAGGGTTGACCTGGACCGCGCCTGTTGACCGCTGACGTCACCCTGACGCAATGCTGACGCATTAATCCAATTACTGGAATTATTCTTATACAGGAAATTCCAGAAAATAGTTCAAACTTCAAAAATTCATAGTAATTCAACCGTAACTCCAAATCAAACAAATTATATATGAAAAATTATCAGAAAAATGAAATCTATCCATCTGTACTGGTTTCATGCATGTTTAAACAAGTTACCCTGCTGTTCCGAGCAGAACAAGATAAAGCACTAATAATGACCATGCATGAGCTTGAAACTTGAATCTTTGATTCAAAATGGTTCAAACCCATCTGGTTGTAGCTGCATTAGGCCAACACGTCCATATTGCCATCTGGTTGTAGCGTCATATTGTGCATTGCATTGATCGTGTTTTTTTTCTGTTTGCCGGTGTTGCTCCCCCCGGTAGACGTTGTACCGACGTTGTGATGGTTGACACTGATGAAGACTCAATGCTATCTTCAGAAGTGCCAGGCAAGCAAAACCCCCTTGTTCATTCCGATACAATCCCACTCTCTTGCTCCTGCTCTCTTTTATTGCATTAGGACAACAACGATTCATCTGTTACTTGCTGCGGTAGCTGAACCCCTTTATCCTCTTGCATGACCTGTCATTGCCACAAGAATAGATGAAACCCACTAGCATGAGTAGGAGTTGTTTGAGCCCTGATGTGCCTACTCATTCATGCTTGTTTGTCGTGCCTGCTATTGCTTAGAGTTGTGTCGGTCCGATCCATCGGGGATGAATCGGAGGTGTGTGAACATGTCCCTCTTGTTGAGAGCTAAGTGTGTGAACATGATTTGGTAAAGGTAGCGGTGAGGGGCCACGAGGAGTACATGGTGGGTTGTCTCATTGCAGCCGCCCTCGTGAACTGAGTTACGTGTTTGTGATCCATGAAACAGTTACTACCACGCATTGGGCCCGAAACCAATGGACCCTCTCGGCTTCTTAATCACCCTTGTTCTCTGTCCAGGAGTTGCAAGTAGTTTCTGGTGTTTGTAGTATGCTGGGGGCCGTGCGCAGCGCTGACCGAGGGGTGGGTTGTGTTGCGGTAGGCACGTGGCACGGTGTACCGGGCGCCCGTTTGGTGTCTCGGGAACCCTGCACACATCGTTTGGGGCTGTGAGCGAAACTCCGGCCGGATCTCCTCGCGGATGGAACCCGAATAGGCAATAATCCAGCACTAGAGACTTGTGTGGTTAGTCAGGTCGTGGCCGACTCCCTCGCCAGGCTTCCGCTTGAAGGATGCCGAGATACACGACGTGTACATGGTGGTAAGTGGCGAGAGCGTGTGTGAAGAAGTACACCCCTGTAGGGTTATAAATGATCTATTAGAATAGCCGCGTCCACGGTAAAGGACTTCTGGGTTGCCTATAACAGTTCATAGACAAGTGAAAGTGGATACTATAAAAGACGCAAGATAAGCGTGAGTGCTATGGATGGCGTTCTCGTAGGAAGACGGGATCGGGTCCATAGTGGTGTATTGATTGGTGAATATGTGGACTTGTGTGCGCCACCTTAAAAGAGTTACTTGTAGTCGTAGTTTAGGATAGCCACCGAGTCAAAGCTGGCTTGCTGCAGTCAAACTCCACCACCCCCTTTGTTGATACCGATGCATATGTAGTTAGTTCTAATGTAAGTCTTGCTGGGTACATTTGTACTCACGTTTGCTTAATTTATGTTTTGCAGAGATACTTCAGTCTTGCTAATAGATCTGCGTGGACTTCGACGTTTAGCTTGATACCTCAGCTACGATCTTGTGCCCTCGGCAGGATCTGGTAGATAGTCAGGCTTCTAGGCCTTTTTCATTTGTAGATGTCTGTACCCAGACATGTTAAGCTTCCGCATGTGCTTTGGTTTGTATGCTCTGAATGTTGGGTCATGAGACCCATGTTTGTATTATCTCGCTCCTCGGATCCTAATGAATAAATACTTGAGTCGTAGAGTTATGTTGTGATACCATGTTGGATTTACACTTATCGATCATATTGTGTGTATGCTTGAAATGCTTGGTATGTGTGGGATCCGACAACCTAGTTGTTTATCCTTGGTAGCCTCTCTTATGGGGAAATGTAGTCTTGTGCTTCCATGAGCCATAGTAGTCTGCTACTGACCGGTTCACCGGAGTCTTTGCTAGCCAAGACTACTGCTCCGGAACACTTGATCGGCCGGCATGTGATTCACTTTGTTCCTGTGTCTGTCCCTTCAGGGAAATGTCACGTGGTGACATCCAGAGTCCTGCCTAGCCTGCTACAGCCCGGGTTCCCGAGTCTTAGCCTGCTACAGCCCGGATTCGCACGCTGCTGACCGACATGCTCGATGTTGATTCATGTATGCCTGTCCCTATAAGTTAGTGCCAATTTGGGTTCACGACTAGTCATGTCGGCCCGGGTTCTCTGTCATATGGATGCTAGCGACACTATCATATACGTGAGCCAAAAGGCTAAAGCGGTCCCGGGCCATGGTAAGGCGACACCCGTGGGAATACCGTGCGTGAGGCCGCAAAGTGATATGAGGTGTTACTGGCTAGATCGATGTGACTTGGAATCGGGGTCCTGACAATTCGGTTCAGGTTCTTTTTGGTCCGCACGGGCTTTCCTCTGAATTTGGAACAAGTCAATATAGATACGATAATATGGCACAAAAAAAAGAAGGAAGTAGCAGCTATTTACAAAAGCCTCGCAGTGTGCAATATAGCTACGAGATCCTGTTGTCTGTTGGAATTTCACTTTAGAACGGTTGGTTTTGTTCTTCAAACAGCTAGCCTAGAAGAAGATACACTTGTAAGGCACATACATAAATACAAGTTGAATTTGTGGTCTGATCAAATACATATAGCCTACCTGATACTTTGGATCAGACCAGTGTTTAACGAGGGCTGTCCAGTCTTCATCTGTAATATATTCCACTGGAGATGTTTGGGCGATTTCATTGTTAGCCTTGCCTTCAAAGTGAGATTTTCTAAGGTGGTACCGATACTATCGCAGAGCGCATGAAAAACATGAGTGCATGCTTGTTTAGTTGCATCATCTTTCGGATCCAACTTGAACCTCATCTGTTGAAAAAAGAATGTGAGTCTTATTAGGAGGAAGCTAGAAAGTATGGGACAGAGCAAGACAATATTACTAATTTCGATGAATAACATTACTTACGGATAAATGGTCAAGGAAGGTGTTAAACTGGTTATTGTCTTTCTCATTCATGTACTGGATCCACGTTGGGAGGACACGTGCATGACACCTAACGGCAACGGCTGCCTCTCATACTAACTTGGCTGACTCTGTAGCATCACGTGGCCTTTTTAAACCTGCCTCAAGATGGATCTCCATTCTTCCTCCTTTAGATTTTGTTAATCTATCAAGCATTATCCCTGATGCCTGTTTCCGCTTGCACCGTGGTGCTAGTTCAACAACGAATATGGAAAGTGTTAGTGTACATCAAACTGTGAGAGTACATATAAAGGAGCATGCAACTGCAACTTGACTCGGTCAGTACCGTCTTGGTGTTGATGCTCATGAGGTTCATCTGATCTTGCCAAGTCCTGTTGTGTCGTGAGTGCTTGAAGTAGTGTTAGGTGTGAAGGCAGCTTGGGAACTGGCTAGTTCCGAGCAAATGAACGAGTAATCGGTTGAGATCTTTGGTACAGTTGAAGCGGATCTGCGGTAGGTGGAAGCGAGTGAATCTGTGTTTGTAGATTTAGCCGGTGGACTTGGACCTTCTACTGCACTATAAGTACCAGCAGAATCTCGACGACAGAACCTTTTCCGTTTCACCCAACGAGTAACAACACTCCCTACTATATTATATTCCTTGCTCTTTTTTGACTTTGCCATGTCAAGCTGTACCCACAACACAAAAGAAGAAAATCACTCTTCAGAACTCATTGATGCATGATACAGACAAGCTATACTTTGATGTAAGACAACCATATGAGGATGGAATATGTAAGAAAAATAGGACGGCATGACATATTCACAGCTACGATGTGCAAACTAAGCAGAAGGATTTTCAAGAAAATAGAAGTAATGCAAGCTTGACACCATATGAAAGATGCAACCAATATTACTCTGCCAAGTTAAAAGTGTCTTGTCGTAAGTGGCAATTAGAAAAATTAGAAGCAGTACAACATAGAAATCAATGCAAGATGCAACCACTATCAAACTGCCATGTTAAAAGCGTCCAATCATGAGTGACTGATGCGGGATACACAACAGCAGTACTTTGATGTAAGAACATGGTATGATAAATAGATGCAGTGTATTCTAGACACAGAAAGCCATGTCATATGCACATGTATAACTTATAAACTCAGCAGGTGAAATTTAATCAAAATAGAAGAAATATAGGCTAGACAACAAATGCAACATGAAACCAATTATCACACTGTCAACTTAGAGCAAGCACCTGCGATGGTGGAGTACTGGAGATGAACTCATCATGTAGACTTGGGACTTCAACTTCATTAGTAGTAGCAAGGGCAAATCTAGAGAGTCTCTGTTTGCGTCGGTGCGGAGGACCACCAACATCCCCTAACTTACTCTTTTCCTTCCTATTTTCTGATATTGCCTTATGAAGTCAAAACCACAAGAAGATGAATAAAATTAGCTCTGCATAACTGGTTGATGCATGATAGAGACGAACACTACTTTGACGTAAGGCAAGCGCAAGATAGGAGGATGGAATATATACAAAAAAAGACAGCATTTCATATTCACACATACGATAGGAGGATGGAATATGTATGGAAAAACTTGATGGCGGAAGGCATTTCAACAAAATTAGAAGAAATGAAAGCTAGGCACCATATGAACATGCAACCAATATCACTCTATCGGGTAAAAAGTGTCTGCGTCAGAAGTGCCATTTCAAGAAATTAGAAGCAGTACAAGCTAGAAGACAATGCAAGATGCAACCTACATCACAGTCCCAAGTTAAATGTGTCTTATGGGTAAGTGATCGTTGCAAGTATAAGTTGTAAGCTGCAGATGCAATTCAACATAATCGAAGCAATACAAACTAGACATCATACGGAAAACGCAACCACGTATAACAGTTCCAAGTAAGAGCAAGCACTGTGATGGTGGAGTAGGGAG
The DNA here is from genome assembly GCA_021605145.1 of Aegilops bicornis. NCBI lineage: Eukaryota > Viridiplantae > Streptophyta > Magnoliopsida > Poales > Poaceae > Aegilops > Aegilops bicornis. The sequence continues at coordinate 181,263,525 of CM038671.1, read as the reverse complement.
ATGTGCTCATCATGTACACGTATGTTCTAGAAACAGGAACACATGTCATATTCACGGGCATTATGTGTAACGTACGCAGATGCAATTCAAGTTAGCCGCAATACAAGCTAGACATCATACGCAACATGCAACCACATATAATAGTATCAAGTTAGAGCAAGCACCTGTGATGGTGGAGTAGGGGAGATGTGCTCATCATCTACACAGCTACGTTGTCCAGCCTTGTGTTGTCTTGTGAATCTTGTTGGGAGGATGGCGGAGTAGAATGCAGAGAGACCCCTGTTTGAGTTTCTCCGAAGGACCACCATCATCCACTGTCGGACTAATTTCCTTCAGTTGTAATGATTTTGCATTGTGAAGTCAAACCGATAAGAAAAAAGGAATAAGATTCGCTCTTCAGAACTCATTCATGCATGATACTGACGAACACTACTCGGATGAAAGGCAAACACATGTTGCGAGGATGGAATATGTATGAAAAACATGATGGTGTGACATATTCACACCTATGATGTGGCAACTAAGCAGAAGGCATTTCAACAAATTAGAAGCACTGCAAGCTAGACACCATATGAAAGATGCAACCAATATCACTCTACCAAGTTCAAAATGTATGGCGTTTCAACAAATTAGAAGCAGTACATGCTAGAAATCATATGCAAGACACAACCAATATCACAGTGGTGACTTAAAGGTGCCTTATCATAAGTGACTAATGCGGGATATGCAAGAATAGTAGTCTGATGTAGAAACATGAACACATGTCATATTCACAGGCATTATGTGTAAAGTAAGCAGATGCAATTCAACAAAGTTAGAAGCAGTACAAGCTAGACATCATACGCAACATGCAACCACATATAATAGTGACAAGTTATAGCAAGCACCTGTGATGGTGGAGTAGGGGAGATGTGCTCATCATCTACACAGCTACGTTGACTGTCTAGCCTTGCGTTGTCTTGCGAATCTTGTTGGGAGGATGGCGGAGTAGAATCTATAGAGAACCTCCGTTTCAGTTGCTCGGAAGGACCACCATCATCCAATGCCTTGCCAATTTCCTTTAGCTTTATTGATTTTGCATTGTGAGGTCATACCAACAACAAAAAGGAATATCATTCGCTCTTGAACTCATTCATGCATGATCTTGTGAACACTACTCGATGAAAGGCAAAGTCATGATACGAGGATGGAATATGTACGAAAAAAATGGGCTGACTTGACATATTCACACCTATGATGTGGTAACTAAGTAGAAGGCACTTCAACAAATTAGAAACACTGCAAGACACCATATGGAAGGTGCAATCAATATCACGCTGCCAAGTTAAAACTGTCTCGTCATAGGTGGCGTTCATCAAACTAGAAGCAATATATGCTAGAAATCATATTCAAGACGCAAACCAATATCACACTGCCAACTTAAAGGTGTCCCATCATAAGTGACTGATGCAGGGATACACAAGAAGAGTAGTTTCATGTAAGAAGATGGTGTGATAGATGATATAGTATGTACCAAAAATAGGAAAGCGTGTCATATTCACATGTATCATGTGTAAGCTAAGCGAATGCGATTTACACTAATTAGGAGCAATCTGAGCTAGACACCATATGCAACATGCAACCAGATATCCTGCTTTGCCAAGTTAGAGCAAGCACCTTGGATGGTGGAGTAGGGGAGCGGAGACTTGGACCTTGTAATGCACTATCTGTATAAGGAGAATCGGTACAGATGCTCCGTTTATGTTGCTGCAGGGGACCACCATCATCGCCTTCCTTACTCTTTTCCTTCCTATTTCTTGATTTTGCCTTGTCAAGTCAAACCCACAAGAAAAAGGAACAAAATTTGCTCTTCAGAACTCATTGATGCATGATCTTGTGAACACTACTTTCATGTAAGGCAGCCGCATGATAGGAGGATGGAATATGTATGAAAAATAGGGCCAGTAGCGACATATTGACATGTATGATGTATAAAATGTAAACTAAGCACAAGGTGCTTGAACTTGTTAGAATCGATGCAAGCTAGAAACCATATGAAAGATGAAGCCAATATCACTCTGCCAAATTAAAACGGTGCCCTAACAAATGTATTTGACCAAATTAGAAGCAATACATGGCAACAGGCTAGAAATAATATGCAATTTGCAACGAATAAAGGTGACTCATCATAAGTGATTGATGCAGGATACAAAAGAGAGGTAGTTTCATGTAAGAACAAGGTTAACACATAGATGTAGTGTGTACCAAAAATAGGAAGGCATGTCTTCACAGGTATAGTGTGTAAACTAAGCAGATGCAATTTACCCTAATTAGAAGCATTACAAGCTAGACACCGTATGCAACATGCAACCACATATCACTGCTGGAAGTTAGAGCAAGCACTGTGATGGTGGTGTACGGGAAGTGCGGTCTTCAGTGCACCGAGCTATGTTCAATGTCTTCATTTAGGCTTCTTTGTTTCTTGAGAATCATGTGGAGAGGATGAAATTGCATTCTTTATAAGAGTATTGCGTCTCATATTAACCCACGCGCGTGACTCTCTCATCATAAGCGATAGACGCAGGATACACAAGAACAGTAGTTTGATGTAAGAACATGGTGTGATAAGCAGATGTAGTATGTACCAAAAATAGGAAGGCGTGTCATATTCACATGTATAATATGTAAGCTAAGGAGATGCAATTTAACAAATTAGGAGCATTGATGAGGGATACACAAGAAAAGTAGTTTGATGTAAGAACATGGTTAATAGAAAGACGTAGTATGTACCAAAAACAGGAAGGCATGTCATATTCACAGGTATAATGTGTTAACTAAGCAGATGCAATTTACCCTAATTAGAAGCATTACAAGGTAGACACCATATGCAACATGCAACCACATATCACTCTGCCAAGTAAGAGCAAGCACCTGCGATGGTGGTGTGGGGAATTGCGGTGATCAACTAGAGAGCTACGTTGACTATCTTCATTTAGCCTTGCTGTTTCTTGAGAATCATGTGGGGAGGATGACCTTTGCACTCTTTAAACGAGTAGGGCGTCTCACAAGAACTCCACCCGGTGTTGTCTCATCATAAGTGATTGACGAGGGATACAAAAGAGCATTAGTTTGATGTACGAACATGGTTAATAGACATATGTAGTATGTACCAAAAACAGGAAGGCATGTCATTATCAAAGGTATAATGTGTAAAGTAAGCAGATGCAATTTAACCAAATTGGAAGCAATACAAGCTAGACATGATATGCAACATGCAACCACATTTGACAGCGCGAAGTTAAAGCAAGCACACAGGATGGTTGTGTGTGGCAATTGAGATCATCAAGCTGCAGAGCTCGTTCTTGTCTCCAAGCTGGCGACCTTTGCACCCATTAGAGCTGAAACGCTTAGTGCTTGTCTTGAATTACACCGGAGCGACTTACATCTTTTCTTTTACGCATCTGTCAACACTGCGTCAGTCTGAAATACCCGTGCATAAAAAACAATAGTGTGAGTATGGGTGAAGTGTGTGCACAATTAGTACAGTGTAAAGGTAGCAGATAGCAGGTCGGTGAGAAATAAATGACGGGAGACATATGATAGCTCTATAACATGCATGGCACACTAAATTACTACAGGATTCTATGAAAATAAAAGTCGACTGAAAGCAAATAGGTTAGTCCATTTTTTCTGCACCGTCCGATGTACAAAGAATGGGCAGATCGCCTTCATCTACCTCCAGCCAGTCAGTGTTGACGATCTTCCTCGAAATGCCAGCGACCACCGGCCCAGTATTCCTCCCCTGCCTGCGCCCTCCCCTCGACCTCACCGCACCGCCGTGCTTGGCACCGCCCCCCCGGCCATCCATTCAAGCCCTGCCGACCTCCAAATCGGGCGCAAGCAGCTCCTGTGCCCCACACCCCTATGATAGACAATGATGCGCCGCTTCCCCGGGGAATAGGCGGACTAGGTGCTCCGCGCGCCTAAGAAGGTGCTGCTTCTTTTAATTGCGGTTCGACTGACCCTGAATTTAAATCCATGCGGGCTACTGACCTCTAGCAAATGTGAAATAGTAAAAGGGAGGAAACCTTGTGAATTTAGTATCACGAAGAAGATGCAGTAAGAAGTGCTCAACTAGTTTCTTTCGTGGGATGAATACGCTGTGAGCGGAGACGTAAGATTTGCACGAATAAGGGAAGAGGAGTACCTCTTTCTGCTGGCAGTGTTGTGTCCTCCTTCTGTTTTTCCGACAATCTTCTTGTTGTTCGCCGGAAACCAGAAGTTGTGGAGGACGATGCAGCCTAGGAAGAACCCATGGCCAAGTTGTTGAGTGTGGTGCGGTGGCCGTCTGTCGGCGGCGGGGAAGCAGATCCGAGGCGGCGAACGACGGCGTAGCGGGAACAGCTCCGGTGCGGTGGACGGTTGCGACAGTGGAGCCGCGATGGCGCGCGATGACGGCATGGTCGGAGTGGTTCAGTGCGGCGCCGCGCTGGCGTCGGCGTCGTGGAGGCTGCTCGCCTCGGCCCGGCTTGCTAAGTCCATGAGGGCGTTGCGATTGCGGTTGCATTGAGCAGCGGCGTCGGCGTCGGCTCTGGCGTGATGGAGGAGGGCGGCGGTGGATTGGCCGCTATGGGGTGGAGGACGGACCGACGGAGGAGGCTGGGGTTTCGCGGCTGGTGGAGAGGGCGTTTTCGCGCCCACGGAGTATGAATGGGGAAACGGAGGGAGGCGGGGAACTAAGGGGGAACAATGTTCGGTTTGAGACGCGCTTGTTTGAAATTTGGGGAAAGTTACAAACTTCGCCCCCAGCTAAAATTTCAGACATATTGCGGGTTGGGGGTAGGACAGTCATGTCAGGTGTCCCAAATGTGGGCGGGATAGATTTCGGCCGAGCGCATGGGTGTTTAGGCGCCCACGGCGTATGAATGCTTCTCGAGGCGGTTGAGGCCGGCGTCTTGGTGAAGTTTCAAACCTACCCCGGTTTAGACCTTTGGACATCGGGCCGATAGGCTACACGGGCCAGAGTCAGGACAGTAATTTCCTACCACCAAAACATTAGTCTCGCGCTGTTTCGGGTGACCAGATGCCTATTTGGCGCTTCGTTCAATATTTAGGAGCAGAAGCATTAACATTTTCGGTTCTCTTGAATTGAACTTTCAGGATTTGTCAAACTTTACAAATCTTTACTCTTGAAAATACTAAAGCTACGATTATTTTGGAATGGAGGGGGTACATTTGAATATACATTGTGCACGAGTATATATTAAAAAATATGCAACTTACCTCAGTTCATGCATGGTTACAGATATAATCTCCTTGGTTGCAAAAAAAAGTTAGATATGCGTATGAATATATATAGCATGTTCAAACTCACAACAAAGATTGATGCCCCCTTTTACATCTGATTTACAAATGGCATTATCTCGGGTTCAAATAGATGAATGCACTTCCTATGAATTCGAATCTTCGAAACTCCCTTTATGTTGAATTCGACATGTATTCTATTTTGTAGCTAGCAATTTGGAATGTATCCATGCAAGTGACAAATGTATAAAGTGCTTCACACTAACAACATGGAGTGCACTAATTAATGTTTATATATGAATGGCAAAAACATCCATTGCCTGTATTTCAAACCGCTCTCACTCTATGGATTGATAATATGAAATAAACACATGCACATGCTAGAATTCAATAGAGTATGGGTGTCTGATAGACTGACTTTCGTCCATACGCAATTTGCGAAATTCATGATCTCATCCAAAAATAATAATGCCATTTATATTTTAATTTAATGCGTAGAACCACCTTTTACACATAGATGCACTATGCCTCGCCCGTTCTCACACAGACGCGTTATATATCTCTCTATCTAACGCATAAGTGCACACACTTTATATGCATCGGCATTTCTCTTTCACACATGCTCACAATCTCTCTCGTGGTGTCGGGGTGTCTCACGCACATGCTCTCTCTGTTTCTCTCTCTCTCTCTCTTTCTGACTACTATGTACCAATCTTTTCACTAATCTTAGTTGGAAAACACTATTTCTCTCACATGCATGTATACACATGCACGGTCTCTGCTAGCCCTCTATACGCACATATATGTGCCTACGTGTCTCCCGCACGCACATTATCTTTAGGCCTCTCTCGCACACATTGCCCCCCCCCCCGACACACCTCTCTCTTAGTAGTTGGCAAATATGATTTCATCATATCGTCATTGATAGGATATCCATGGTTGTTAGGCTGGATGGTATCTGAGGCAAAGTTTTACCCTAGTTTGCATCGGACCCTTGCAGTTGAAGAAAGAGCCTACTCCTGATGCGTATATTAGTGATAGGGGTGTGTACAAAGTACACGTGAATACCAGACATTGTGCGTGTGTGTATACTATCGACGAACTAGCCCCCAAGCTTGTATAACATACTAAGGGCCTAGGGTTACAAATCATATATAGTTGGCTTATCACCAGTGGGGATAGAGTCCTCCGCGACTCTGGTAGCTTCGTGTTGTACGCCGAGTCCTCCACATCGGTCTTCGTATAACACGTCTTGGTCCAACCTATATGTGGCGCAGGATGGAACCAACCCATGAGTCTTGATGTTGACCCACCACAACTATAAATGATGTGCCCACCACACCACACACGCAATGGGCCACTAAGAAAATAAGCATATACAATAGTACAAGCGTATATAGCTCACGATACGTGTCCATATTTTGTTGGTGACAACGACAGATCGCATTTGATGCGTGCTCCGTATTTTGTTGACGGCGATTCACGGTCATTATATTTGAAGCGAAAGCACGATATGGTCACCGGACTTGAATAAGCTCATCACGGTCACCACATACATTTTGTCGTGCTAACCAACATGTGGTTGGATGGTTAGAGGACAGTGGTTTCTCGAGCCCACCAAGGTTAAAGTCCCGGTGCTCGCATTTATCTTGTGTTAATTTCAGTATTTTCCGGCAATGTACGTTCAGTGGGAGGAGACGTTCCACTCGACTACGAGGCACCTATGGTGACTTCGTAAAATATCAAGACCATATATGCTGGCCTACTCTCTCGAAGGTGCTCATAGGGGTAGGGTTCGCGTGTGTGCACTTATAGCGGTGAGTGCTTGCGCGTATATATGAGCCCTTGCGTCTGTACCGTGTAAAACAAATACATGTCATGATTATACGGTCACTGGCTCACCTGTACAACTCCGTATTATGTTGATGACACAATCAACTGACCAGTCAAACGTTCCACGCGGCGCAACTAGTGTTGCACCATCGGGCGCCAGAATCGTGGGGCCCACCACACTGTCAGCCCGTATATGAAAGAAAGAAATGGTAGTTTGAGTGCATCTTGTGTTAATAAAATAGGAGTACATTTTAGGGTGATCATACGGTCCTTTGGCTCACCATACAGACTCCGTAATTTGTTGATAACAAGATCAATTGACGGTCAAAGCGGTCCACATTCAGCGATGCACATTACCATAGGGCCCACCCGTCGGTAGCGTATATGAAGGACAGAAATGGTAAAAATTAGTGGTCGATGGGTATTGAAGTCGTGAGACCTCTGGTTGGCGATCACCGTGGTTGGGGCGTTCATTGGGCGGTGGGGATCCCCGGAGAAAAAGCTCGGCGCGGGGGGGGGGGGGGGCTAGAGGGATGGCCGGTGCGGCGGCGGGCCGGCGGTGGGGAGTGGTTTCGGGGAGGGTGGGACGGCCACGGACGGCGGGGGCTGGCGGTTCGGCCAGTGGTGGCTGGCGGCTCAGGGGAGTGGAGTTTGATGATAAACTGGAGGCCCTTGATTTCGTATCCAACGGCTGGAAATATAATGACCAGAGATGAGAAAGTCAGTCGACTGACGTGTAGCCTCATCCCGCACGTACACATGCACGCACGCAAGACACGCACGCATGTAGGCGTGCAACACTGACATGTACACATAACGTACACACGCACGCATCTTTGGCGTGCAACAACGGCTGCGTACACATGCACTCCACGAACACACGCGCACGTCTGGCGCCCATGCATGCAACACTGAAACGTACCCTTGCACGCACGCAACACTCGCACGCCTGCATGCACACATCACACGACGTAAGACACACGCTCAACTTATACGTGCATGCACCCTTTGTTAAGGACATGGATTGTTACGGGTATTAATCAATCTTATCTCTGATAAGCAGAACATTGATGTTTGCAGCGGTCTTTATGAATCACAACGTATCGAACGGGCTATCAACATAGTAGGCTTATCTACATGAAAAAGATGACGTCACACTCAATGAACAGTCATCGGTTTATGAAATGCCCGTTTCTGACTGCCCTGGCCCACCAAAGGTTCCTCTGCTGTGCGCTGCCTGCGTTGGGTCACTGACATGCAGGCCATGCACCCAAAGAGCCCACACGTCAGTGGAAGAACGGCGCGGTGTCCTAGGTCGAGTCGAGGCGCCACTCGCTGCACGCCCGGGCTGAACACGCCTCCGTGCCGCATTCAAACGCCTCCATGAAACCTGCTAGTGTGGAAGCCGAGAAACCCACTCTGGACACACGTCCGTTCATGACCGGGCCGGCGTTAAACGCAATGCCGGCTGAGCTCCTCCCGTCTGCCGTCTATTTAATCTCCTATTTAAACGAGGCCAAACACCGGCCAAGAATCGCACACCTCCGCCGCTCCCCTATCTCCTCCACCATTTTGTCCACTCTTACAATGGCTTACGAAGAGTAGTTATTCCGCATCCAAGCCGGCTCGGTAGCCCGCCGGATACGAGCTATCCAGCTCGCTGATCCACCTCCCTCCCCTCGCCCGACGGAGCCAGTTGCCGTCCCAAGCCGGCGCGCGGTTCAGCAACTCGCCGCTCCAAGCCAGCTCGACGAGGAGCGGCGCACGGGCGTCGTTGCTGCCGTCCACGCCGCCGCCTCGTACCGCGTCTCCCGTTTCTGTGGCCGAGACTCCCATGCCGGTCGCGCCATGCAAGCAGCGACAGAAGCCGGGTGCGTGGAGAGCGACGAGTTGGTGGCCAGCGCCTCCGCGTCCGCCGCCATCATCGAGGAGAAGTAGAACACGGGAGGCCGCCGCCACTTGGGTCCCATGAAGGCCACCGCAGAGGCGACGCCGACGTACACAGCAGGTGTCTTGCCGGATCCTTTTGTTGCGAGGACCTTCGTCAACCCCGCATGGGCTCCATGGAAGAGGGGAATGTTAGGATGAACTCGAGCGGTGCGGCCATGGCGAAGTAGTGGCGGTGATGAACTTGAACCGGTGCCGCCACCATCATCTTCTTGCACCAGCCAATGATATCGGTTGGGCAATGGGGAAGCGAGGCGCCCTTTGCGCTGAAGCATATACCTCCGGGGCTCCGGCAGTCCGGTGATCGTCTTTGCCGGACATGAGGAACACAAATCGATTGGCGGGCGACCATTTAGGCCAGGTATTATATACCTGTGATGTCCAGAACTAGCACCGCGTAGTTCATTTGAATGTAATGGAATCCGTCATGTTTGTATGAAAATCCGGTATTTTATATGATTTCCGTCGTTGTTTATATGAAATATCAGTTTGTCTACGTGTTTGCGTGAATTTCGTTCGGTTGGTTGAGTTGCTGTCATAATGTGTGCGGCTACGGTTGGATGGCATAATTTGCGGGTCGCCGGTCATTCTGCGGGCGGCTCGGGCGGTGTTGTGGGACAAAAAAACACAGCTCGTGCGAGCTCGTCTCCAACAAGCACGCTCGAGGATGCATGACAGCATGAGCACCCGAGCCATTCCTTGTTCATCGGTGGCAAAGGCACCGGTGGACAAAAGGGTCACCAATATTTTGGCTACCCTGGGAAAGATCATAGGAATTAATCATATTCCTAGAAACTTGATTGGAAAACTTCCTACTCTTGAGTGTGCCTACACAATATGGAAATTTCTTGAGGAACGATTTCCTAATTATTCTTTGAAAAATCTGGACGAAATTCTTCATAAGTCTATTGCCTTGAGTAAGATGAATTCTAGTGATCCTATGTTTGGTAATTGTCTATTTGAACTTACAAATCTTATGCGTGCCAAAGGAAACGTTGGAATTATCAGCGATATTATTTCCGAAGCTACTAGACTTCATAAAGGAGATCATTGTCAAACTCATACTAATGAATCACCCTTACTCGGAATTGATCCACCACATGACGATGTTGAACATGGATACTATGATGAGGATGATGATGATGACTTTGATCTTGATGATGCAATGCGACACTTTGGTCTTATGGCAAATATTTGGGGATATATGGCAGGAGGAAAGGAATGGGTTCTTGACAGTGGATGTACCAATCACATGACCGGAGATAAAGACATGTTTCGTGAGCTTGCTGAAAATGATGGTCCTCGAAAGTATGTCACCTTCGGTGACAACTCAAAGGGTAAGGTGGTTGGCCTCGGTAAGGTGGCCATCTCACATGATAGCTCCAATCAGAATGTTATGCTTGTTGAATCTCTTGGCTACAACTTACTTTCAGTATCTAGACTTGCTGATTTCGGTTTCAGTGTCCTATTTACTGAAGTAGATTGCCAAGTGTTTCGTAGAGACAATCATAAAATGGTCTTTACCGGTATACGTAGAGGTGATCTTTACATTTTGATTTCACTAAAAAGGCTCAACCTAGAACTTGATTCATTGCTAAATCCTCTAAAGGTTGGTTATGGCATAGACGACTAGGTCACGTTGGCACGAGAAATCTTGACAAGCTTATTAAAGGGAATCATATCCTTGGTGTTAGAGCCCAACGCCTCGCACCCACACGCGTGCGTGTACTTGTCTGCGGTTTTTTGCTTACTAGCTAGCTAGATGTTAATAATTAAGTCTATACGGTTTACGATAGTTGATTAATTTTATGCACATGCCCGCTTAATTAAGACATGCAACGCAGCGCATGCGATTTCCAACGCATCTTGTTAGACATTAAAGTTTACAAAGAAACAGTTGAAGTACTGGACTCACAACTTAAAGAAGATAAAGACTACACCATCATGAAGGGGATAGTCAACGAGTAATTTCAATCATTATTAACTATATCTCAGCCTATTATTAGTTCGTCATTTCCTCGCAGCATATCGGATGCCGCCCAATTCTACCGAACCGAGGAGAAGAAGTCTGCGGAGAGGGATTTCTGGTCGCAGTATTTGGCACCAAACTATCCGGTGCCCTTTATCGATCAGCTGAAGCAGCTGGTCGAACTGCACCAGGCGGCCAAACTAGCCATGAAGGACTTGGTTGTCCGGCTGTGGCTGGCGGAGCCAATTCCGAAAGCGATTACTTCGGCTCGTGAAGCGGATTGTGGGCGCTGTCCTCGGCTTGACGCGTTGTTAAGCGATCTGTCTGCATAGAGGGTGCGCGTATGGCGTTTTCCCGTGCAAAAGTGCATTGGGGGTAGCTTGATGCGGAGAAGCTGATGACTGAGGGGCCGCCAGAGTGTAAAGAGCACAGCAAGCCAGAACTGTACTATGAAGGTGTCTTGAAGGAGCACGCCTTTTGCGGCGGATAAGTGTGCCAAATACATTATATTTCCCTGAGGGCATTCGTGCCACTTTTTGTAATATGGGATAATGGCATTTATATATTGCCTGTTTTGTTTGAACATATGTTCTTCCTGTGCGGCTGTTTATTTTATGTAAATCCTGAGAGTTGGCCAGTCGTCGGCTTCTGCCCCCACGTAAAAAGAATACGGGGGTGTTCGGGATATATCTGAACACGCTCTTTATCCCATAGTTGGGTCCTTTTACGAAGGCGTTTCTCACCACGAACCAGGCAATCGGACTATAAGGCTTTATTACTCTCACTTAGCCATAGGAATTCGAGTATGGTCCGCGCAGCCCCTAGTGTTTGGAAGGCCGAACTAGGGGTTCTATTGGCGCCTGATCAGAAGACCGATCCGTCGCACTCTGCATTTATAATGGCGTTGTGCGGAATAAATCTTTAAGGATTTTACAACCTCTCGAACAGCTGACCAGCTCTCGCTGTATCATGACAGTCGGTTTTCGGCTTTCTCTACTGAGGTGCTCGTCCGGCAGATCTGGGACACAATCGCAGTAGTTCTCCCTGCGCTACCTTAGCCGATATAACGGAACGTAAGGTACCAAAACAAGGGAGCCGGGCAAACCCAACCAATGACCCAAGACATGATTCGGAGCTGATGCATATAGTGCTATAAGTTCGGGGTGCCGAGCGACCGAGAAGGTGGTCGGACTTTATTGCCGTACTGTGAAGCCCCTGGCATAATCGGGCGTAACACGAGGTGTCGATGAAAAGCGACGGCTGGTAACAGTTTTTTAAGTCTACGCATTGTAGTAAGATGATATGTCTATGCATATGAGTATGATGTATGATTATGAAAAGAGGTGTTTTTTGGCGGAACCTGTGATGGCCGGACTAGAGGGAGTTGTGAGTGGATCAAGAGTGAATCCGGACTGCCTTCTTTAGGAGGGGCTCCTTGTATGTCCTGGCCGATTCCATGTCACCAATCCTGTTCTGCGTCAAAGTTAGTTTGTAAGGCAAATACTCGGAGGTAGCCGAGTGTCCTCTTGTGGTTGGTCCGAGGGCTCCTAATCGGACCCTGGTAAACCCAGCCGTTATACCGTTGGGTAGCGCGGACTCCTCATTTGGTGTCCGGATAGTTAGCTGTCATATCAAAGTTTTGATAGGCATGCGCGACTCGCTTCTCCGGCAACTGTATGATTTCCGCCCTGAGGGCAGGGTTCGACCTCCCATAGGTGTGATTGCATTACATGGTGTTGGCCTAAGTGATTTACCACGTGGAATCTAGTCAACGTGGTTCGTCCCGTTAGCATATGGTAAATTACCGCATAGTGGGAAGGTGCCAAAGATTTATTCTTTGGCGTAGTATTTTTTGGTGATCCGAAGACAACCGTTTACAGTGATGGGCGGAAAAACTTGGCCTTTGCCCCTAGCATCTTTTAGGAGATGTTGTTTGTGATTTCACACCTGCGGGGGTTCTATGTGTTATGGAGCCCCCGGTTTGCTACGTCCAGAGGTACTGTAATTGAGTTGCTGTGGTTAATGCGGTCTGGGGCGGTCGGCCGTACTTTTATGCTATGGGGGGAGGGCTCTTGACCAGACGCCTCCCTTCATTGTTTCCGGCACGCGACCAGCCGCTTTGTTTTGAGGATCCGGCATTCTCTATTGGTATGCTTTGCCGTCCTTCTAGGAGTACCATGAATTTCACATGGTTGATCGAGTGTGTTGCTCGGGCCGGATAGGTCTGAGCTGTTCTTTGTCCGCTGACCGGACTGGGAGTTGCTGGAATTAGCACTGGCCTTCCTTACTTGACGCTTATGACCATTGCGCCGAGGCTTGAGGATGCTTCTTCTTGTGTCCTTCGACTCCGACAATCACTCCGAGAGAAAAATGATTAATCTTGAGCAAGAGCATGAGTTCTTAAAGGCAATCAATGATGATCTCCGTAAACAAAGTTCTTCTTATATTGCCAAGCGTTTACTCTTATCTACCTACATGCCTCAAGTCAAGTCTAGTAACAAGAATAAGAAAGATTCTTCTTCTAGTAGTAACAATAACAATGCTAAACCCAATATTGTTGCTTCTAGTAGCTCTCTTGATTCCACTAATGATTATCTTAGCCAAGTTACACTTGAGCAAGAAAACAGCTTATTGAAGGGAATTATAGAGAAAGGTGTATACAAGAGCCTTGCCGGAGTAAGCAATTTGAGGAAATTATGCATAAGCAAGGAAGGCACCGGAAGAATCAAGGTGTTGGTTTTGAACGAAAGTTCAATGCCAATGGAGTTGAGTGGGAAGAAGATCAATACCCCAAGGCGAACTTTGTTCCTCAACAAGAGAAGTATGATCCTACTTCCTTCAAGGGAACACAAGCACAAGATGATCTTCCACCACAAGACCACAAGAACAAAGGCAAGGACAAGCTTCAAGAAGAGATTGATGCATTTGAAGAAGCATCTAAGGCCTTGGTCAAGTGGGTTCCCAAGACTACGTCAAGTTCTACTTCATCAAGCACAACTACTACACCAAGGATTCCCATCAAGATGATGTGGATCCCAAGAAGAAGAACTAGAGAGTTCTTGAGGGTGACTCCGCCAACATTTTTCACTCATATCATTATGGCAAGGACAAGTGCAATCATCTTCCATATCTTGCACTAGTTCAAGGAGTCACAAACCCTCATGTTGGTAAGGCAGGGGACAAGGTAACCTAATGTTTTCATGGACATCATTTTTTGTGTGCATCACTCTATGTCTATGGATATTCTTGTTTGTTCCTTGTGGGACTAAGCCGTGTAGGTATTGAAAGTGCAACTCACTCCAAAGGATTGCTCCAAAAGATCTACCTCAACTTTGAGCATCCACATCTTCTTTAGTTAGACGCTCAATCTTCTCCTTATCATTGTCATTCGTTTCATCTTGATTAGCATGATTAATTGACGTTTCATCATAGTATTCATCACTAGAGTTGTCAACAAGTAAATCATCATCACCTAGCAAGTCATCTTCATCACTATTAAAATCAACATACTGGGTGTGTTACCTTAGGACCTTTGGCCATGAAGCATCTTCCAATTCCTTCATTTGGTGATTCAAATATGTCGTAGGAGTTGGTTGACACAAGTGCTAAACCGGCAACACCTTCATCTTGAGTGTATTCAGAGTCGGAGTGATAGCTTCTCTCGGAGTGATTGTCGGAGTCGGAGCCGGATACCCATTCACCAACATGAGCTTGATGTCTTCGTTTTGTGTAGCTCTTTGATGACTTGTCCTTCCTTTCCGAATCCTTGCTTCTCCGTGAGGATTTTGGAATGAGGAGATCCTCGCCGCTCTTGGCCACCTATCGGAGTACCCAACAAGGCTGTGTGTTGGTATGGTATCCGCTGTACTATAAATTTTGCAGGGCCCATTAAGCCATCCCTCCAATATGGTTCCACGCCCTGTAGTGGGCTTTTGCTTCTTTGTAATTGAGTCGGGCGTCTTATGAGAGTGCACCCTTTTAATTCGGACTGGGTGCTTAGTCAGAGCTGGATTATCCCAGAATTTTGTTTCAGTTTTCCAGGCACTTTCCATCGCACAGTACTTCCGTACTATGGCCGCCAAGTCAGCGAAGCATGCTATGTCACGGCGACTTATGGCGTTAAGGATTCTTGTCCGTGCAATTATTGCAGAAAAATGAGATTGCGTCTTCCTCGCGATAGTCCTTGACCTTTGTGGCGGTTATTGAAGCCCAACAATGATCCGTTCATGTTCCGCTATTTTGTTGGTTTTACAATCACAAATCGTTGCACACAAGTTAACAAACGGTGTAGCACATAGAGTACTAAGAAGAACATCATGGCAGGAGCAAAAAAGCAATCACGTATGAACATCCAAGGTGATTAGAGATGCAACAAACCAAACTGGCTCGGGGACATCTATAAATCTTGAGGCGGCACAACCCAACACATGATCAATCAAATATTTGGTGCAACAATTTCCTACTTTCCCCCGGATCAACCACCAAAAAAAGGGAAGGGATTAGTACTAGGCATTGGAGTAGACGGAGCAGGTGAAAATCAAATCTCTTCAACCAAGGAGGTAACCTAGGCAACAGTCATGGCAGACACCTGAAGAAAGAAGAAAAGCAGATATGCAAGAGATAAAAAACAATCTATGTTATTTAATCTCTTCTTGAATCAGAGGAACACAAACAAACTATGTTAATACAATTCACATGGTAAGTAGCATTCCCAAACAAACCACACATGAGCACACAACCTTTCCACTAGCAATTTAAACCCTTCCTATGTGCTCTCACAAACAACTGAATTCCGAACACAACAAACGGCGAGCAATAAATTGATGAACTACAACCAACCAAATTTGACCTAATGGCATCGAAAAATCAGACAAAACATGAATGAAACTTACCTCATAGGAGATCGGTCTCTGCCTCTCGGTCATCTTGTTGCTAGGGAGAGTGGACAAATGTGGAGCGACGCGATTAGGATCACTCTATAGGTTCATCGCTAGCGCCGCAGGGTCCATAGACGGCAGGGAAGGAGAGGAGCCACAAGAGGGATAGGAAGAGGCAGGGCTACGAGGATGAATAGAGGCTACAGAGTAAAAACAAAACGAACATACTGTGGGGAAGAACGCTAGGTTTTTCATTTGCTTCATTGTTGGCGAATGTAAGGCCGATAAGCCCAAATAAATATAAGAGCTCCAATTTTGTTCCAGGGGCAGATGCCCAGCCCATGTAGCGCTCTCTGTTTGACACCGAAGCACATGCGGAATTAGAACTTAGTCCAATGGCCACAAAAGTACAGAAGTGTGATGTCGCTTGAAGCTACGTCCGCATTTCCCCAAAGAGAAAGGGATGATGCAGCACAACGGCGGTAGGTATTTCCCTTAGATATGAAATCCGGGCTACAACCTCATGCATGGACCTTTCAACTATAATTTGGATATCATTTGTGCAGTTCAACTAAGATCTAGTGTGAAATGTATATCTCTGTTTGCACAACAAAGCTGGAAAGGAGGGTGACTATCAAGTGATGAAACATACATCAAATGAAAAGAAGCATGTTCCTTATCTGAATGGCAATCCTACAAGGACAATAGCAATTTCTAAAGCAGTAGCATTGCTAGATATTAGTGTGGGCATTATGATTAACTATGACAACCATTAAATACGACATTTCTTTAATGGTGCATTGCTTCATTTTACCAGCAACATTACATTAACAGCTGCTACAGAGTTGGTATTTGGGCACAGGAGAGTAGGCGGACTAGGACAGTTTCATTTCTAACGAAAAGAAGCAACTTACCAGGGTCCAAGCGATTCATATCCTGGCGGTCTTGGTCTTGTTGCAGCAGAAGGGAAACCTTTGCCCCGCTCCTCGGGGACCCGCGCCTGCGCCTGTCTCCTCTGCATCAAAGAGGAAACTGTCTCCCCTTGCGCCCGCTGGCGCCTGCTGGCCTTGGTCATTGTCACTTGCATCACAGCATCCCCTAGATGAGGCTACTCCTTTGGGAGGTCTTGGCATCGTTCTCCTCGCGAGGCTTGGCCCCTCGCAAGGGAGTTGTTTAGCTGGCCTTGCACATGGGCCGTACCAGGCCGTTGAGAGAGCCACGCTCTGGGCCGCAGGCAGGCAAGTCTGGGTACCCCGGTTCCCAGAACGCCAACAGTAGCCCTCGGGCCCAAGACGCGCTTGGACTTGGCTTCAGGGCAAATCCTTACACGACGACGGAGCGCCGCGGGTCCAAACCGCCTGCGGGCTAGGATGATGTGTGGCGTTGGATGGGATGTGGGCGTCTCCACTTCCCCATGCTGCCTCAGAAATTGCATGACTTGACAACTGCCTGGCGCGAGTGGAAAGGTTATCATGGCTATGGTGCAAGTGGCCAGCGGTTGGCCTCACTCGGCCTATAAATAGGGGGCAGGGAAGAGCCCCCTTCCCATATCCATCTTCTCGACACTTGCTCCACCATCTTGAGAGAGTAACCATGGCGCCGTTGAGGAGGCTCTCTCCCGTATAGAAGGGAAATGACTCGAAGGAGGGGCCGGACTCGCAGTCGCCCAAGAGGGGCTGTGGCTGCCCTCGCAAGTACGACAAGACACCCACGGAGGCTCCTCAGGGGTGCGGGCGCGCTCCCCTCACGATCGGCGTCGCCTTCAGTAACCGCAAAGGTGCCTCCTCCCACGGCGGGCGCAGCCGCGGCCGTGGAGGCTGGGGCGAAGTGGGGAGGCACATGGTGGTGGCGTGGTTACTGCGCCCTCGCTTCCACTCTGCCGACGAGTCTTCGGACTCTATGGCATGGAGCTGGCCGAGGCCCGGCCCGGCTCAGCTTCGGCTTGCCGCGCCTCTTGAACGCATTGCTAGCGAGAGGTGCTCGACGGCCTCGGCTCTGGTGACAGATTGCTTCAGCGGGGCCTCTTGTGTGGAGGTCGAGGTCACCGCAGCCGGCAACGTGTTTCTGAACCGCGGGTGACAGCCGTTCGCCCGTGCGCGCGGGCTGTAGGGGAGGCGCACCCTCCACTTCAGATACGATAGCATGTAAACCCTCTTCGTCAGGGTCTTCTCAGAAGACGGCAAGCGCCTCGGGTGCTGCCCGGAGAGTGACAACGACGAGGATGACGACAACGACATCCATAGGGGTGGCACCCCCCTCTAGATATGAGCTTGGCCTTGGTGACGGCTAGGGCAGCTCCTGCGGTAGCACCTCCTCGAGCGACGGTGACTACGCCGAGCCGCCGCGTAGCCGAGCCCGGACCGGGGAAGGCGACGAGTTGTCTCGCCGCCGCGCCCCGGTGAAACAGGAGGAGGAGGACTCCGACTGAGTGGAGGTGTCGCCGGAGATGGGCCGCGGGGCTGTTGTGGCCACACGACTGCTTTCGTTTTTCCTTCCTTTTTTCTTCATTTCCTTCCTGCATAAAAATTAGGGGACCTTGACGAGTCATGCAACGAACCATAGCGCTTGTGCTACTATGTTTATCCATTTCATGTTTTCGTTACCATGTTGTTTATTGACTGAGACTTAGTTTCTGTTGGGTTTTTGTGTAGATCATTGGTTGGGTTTGCCCGGCTCCCTTGTTTTGCTACCTCACGTTCCGTTATATCAGCTAAGGTAGCGCAGGGAGAACTACTGCGATTGTGTCCCGGATCTGCCGGACGAGCACCTCAGTAGAGAAAGCCGAAAACCGACTGTCATGATACAGCGAGAGCTGGTCAGCTGTTCGAGAGGTTGTAAAATCCTTAAAGATTTATTCCGCTGGCGCCATTATAAATGCAGAGTGCGACGGATCGATCTTCGATCGGGCGCCAATAGAGCCCCTAGTTCGGCCTTCCAAACACTAGGGGCTGCGCCGACCATACTCGAATTCCTATGGCTAAGTGAGAGTAATAAAGCCTTATAGTCTGATTGCCTGGTTCGTGGTGAGAAACGCCTCTGTAAAAGGACCCAACTATGGGATAAAGAGCGTGTTCAGATATATCCTGAACACCCCCGTATTTCTTTTTACGTGGGGGAAGAAGCCGACGACTGGCCAACTCTCAGGATTTACATAAAATATACAGCCGGACAAGGTCCAGGAGACCTCTAAGGCTCCCAGATCGGGCGAGCAGCCACCTTCAATGGTGGGAGGCCTGCCTACTCCACCGGCAACCTCTGTTCAAGCAAAGTTGCCAGGCGGTCTATGGACAACGTTAAAGAACGCGTCTATCATCGATGAACATCGGACCCTTATGTGTGCGGTGGTTGAAAAGATTCAGTCCACCGAGAGCGGGCTGAACGAGTCCTGCCTTGGCCTTATAAAGGCCTTTGAGGCATGTTTCCTAAGAAACCTTTGAGGAATCGTCATGATATGAGTAGTAGCCCCTGATACACTGTCCGGCGAAGGAGAGGGAGCCAGGCAGGGGATCAAACCTCTCTTGTCGTGGGAACTTATGTTAATGACGTGTACCTCTTTGTTTGAACACAGGCGTCTGCGAAGAAGACGGCCGCTCATAATGCGGAAGTGTCCGAACTGAAGCGGAGCCTGGAACGGGCCGACGAAGAACTTGGCCGCGTGAGGAAGCAATTAGAAGATAAACAAGGTATGTTGAAACATTGTCTTGCATTAGGCATGAATAAGTAATTGTGCTTATTGAAAAGTATTTGTGTTGTATGCCCTAGGAGCGAGTGCCAAATATGAGGCACTGAACAAGGCTATGGATGATGCCAACGAGAAGGCTGCCGCCGAACAGGCACTTCGTGAAAAACACGAGGCCAGGGTTGTCACAGCTGAGCGGGAGCTCCATGAGGCTGTGAAGGAAAGCGAGGGCTTGGAGCAGAGTCTAATAGGGAAAGAATCCGAACTCGCCCAAGCGCTCCAAGCCACGGAAGATGCTCGGGAAGAAGCCTGAGGTGTTGTACGAAACATTCATGAGGCCCAGAAAGTTGCAGCTGGTAGGGCCTTCTGTATTCTTAGCCATTTGTTCATGATAGTGGGAAGAATTCTGAGCAGCAAGCTGAATTCTTATTTTTCCAGGGGCATTTGCGGATCTTCCTCGCAGCATATCAGATGCCGCCCAATTCTAACGAACCGAGGAGAAGAAGTCTGTGGAGAGGGATTTCTGGTCGCAGTATTTGGCACCAAACTATCCGGTGCCCTTTATCGATCACCAAGCGGTGGTCGAATCGCACCAGCGGCCGAACTAGCCATGAAGGACTTGGTTGTCCGACCGTGGTGGCGGAGCCAATTCAGCGATTACGCCGGGCTCGTGAAGCGGATTGTGGGCGCATGTCCTCGACTTGATGTTGTTAAGCGATCGGTCTGCATAGAGGGTGCGCGTATGGCGTTTGCCCGTGCAAAAGTGCATTGGGGGAAGCTTGATGCGGAGAAGCTGATGACTGAGGGGCCGCCAGAGGGTAAAGAGCACAGCAAGCCCGAACTATACTATGAAGGTGTACTGAAGGGAGCACGCCTTGCGGCGGATAAGTGTGCCAAATACATTATATTTCCTTGAGGGAATTCGTGCCACTTTTTGTAATATGGGATAATGGCATTTATATATTGCCTGTTTTGTTTGAACATATGTTCTTCCTGTGCGGCTGTTTATTTTATGTAAATCCTGAGAGTTGGCGATCGTAAACCTTTACGTAAAAAAGAATACGGGGGTGTTCGGGATATATCTGAACACACTCTTTATCCCATAGTTGGGTCCTTTTACGGAGGCGTTTCTCACCATGAACCAGGCAATCGGACTATAAGGCTTTATTACTCTCACTTAGCCATAGGAATTCGAGTATGGTCCACGCAGCCCCTAGTGTTTGGAAGGCCGAACTAGGGGCTCTATTGGCGCCTGATCAGAAGACCGATCTGTCGCACTCTGCATTTATAATGGCATTGTGCGGAATAAATCTTTAAGGATTTTACAATCTCTCGAACAGCTGACCAGCTCTCGCTGTATCATGACAGTCAGTTTTCGGCTTTCTCTACGGAGGTGCTCGTCCGGCAGATCCGGGACACAATCGCATGATAGTTCTCCTGCGCTACCTTAGCTGATATAACGGAACGTAAGGTACCAAAACAAGGGAGCCAGCAAACCCAACCAATGACCCAAGACATGATTCAAGGCTGATGCATATAGTGCTATAAGTTCGGGGTGCCGAGCGGCCGAGAAGGTGGTCGGAATTTATTGCCCGTCTTGTGAAGCCCCCGCATAATCGGGCGTAACACGAGGTGTCGGCGAAAAGCGACGGCTGGTAAGTGTTTTTAAGTCTACGCATTGTAGTAAGATGATATGTCTATGCATATGAGTACGATGTATGATTATGAAAAGAGGTGTTTTTTGGCGGAACCTGTGATGGCCGGACTAGAGGGAGTTGTGAGTGGATCAAGAGTGAATCCGGACTGCCTTCTTTAGGGGGGGCTCCTTGTATGTCCTGGCCGATTCCTTGTCACCAATCCTGTTCTACGTCAAAGTTAGTTTGTAAGGAAAATACTCGGAGGTAGCCGAGCGTCCTCTTGTGGTTGGTCCGAGGGCTCCTAATCGGACCCTGGTAAACCCAGCCGTTATACCGTTGGATTAATTGAACTTTAATTTATCATGAACTTAGTCCTGATAGTTTTTTGCATATCTATGTTGTTGTAGATCAATAGCTCGCGTATTGCTCCCCTGTTTTATTTTTGATATGTTCCTACAGAAAAATAAGTCGAAAGATGATAGTAGAAATGATGCGGACTTGATCCGTGATCTGAGGATTATCCTCATTGCTATGCAGAAGAATTATGTCCTTGATGCACTGCTAGGTGACGGACCTATTGCAGGAGTAGATACATATGTTATGAACGTTTGGCAAGCTTGGTATGATAACTACTTGATAGTTAAGTGTGCCATGCTTTACGGGGTAGGACCGGGAGTTCAAAAACGTTTTGAACACCATGGAGCATATAAGATGTTCCAAGAGCTGAAATTGGTATTCCAGACTCATTCCCGAGTCAAGAGGTATGAGACCTCTTACAAGTACTTTGCCTACAAGATGGAGGAGAATAGCTCGACCAGTGAGCATGTGCTCGGATTGTCTGAGTACTACAATCGCTTGAATAAATTGGGAGTTAATCTTCCAGATAAATAGTGATCGACAGAGTTCTCAAGTCACTATCACCAAGTTACTAGAACTTCGTGATGGACTATAATATGCAAGGGATGACGAAAACGATTCCTGAGCTCTTCGTGATGCTGAAATCGACGAAGGTAGAAATCAAGAAAAGCATCAAATGTTGATGGTTGACAAGACTAGTAGTTTCAAGTAAAAGGGCAAGGGAAAGAAAGGGAACCTCAAGAAGAATGACAAGCAAGTTGCCACTCCCATGAAGAAGCCCAAAGCTAGACCCCAGTCTGAAACTGAGTGCTTGTACTGCGAAGGAAATGGTCACTAGAAGCGGAACTGCCCCAAATACTTGGCGCATAAGAAGGATGGCAAAGTGAACAAAAGTATATATGATATACATGTTATTGATGTGTACTTTACTAGTGTTCATAGTAGCCCCTGGGTATTTAATACTGGTTTAGTTGCTATGATTAGTAACTCGAAATAGGAGTTATAAAAGGAACAAAGACTAGTTGAGGGCACATACCTTGATGAACTATCACTTGGAGTGCGGTCCGTCCGCCCCCGCAGACGGCGGATCACGGCGGCCATCGCCGCCTCCTCCTGGGTCAGAGGACCAAAGAAGACCTCACCGGTCCCGCTCCGTGAAGGCCGCGGCTCGGCGACCCGGCGCCCTCCGGACCTGAGCACCAGCGCGTGCTCTCCATTGGTCGGCTCCCCCGAAGCCGGCGCCTTCTCCGGCGCCCTCTCCGGCGCCAACGCCGGCTCAGTGGGTGGAGCGTCATGAGGCTCCACCACCGGCGGCTCTTCACTCACCGGCGCCCGAGACGCCTCCTCCGACATAGCCCGCGCCACGTCCTCCAAGACGGCGTCGCCGCCGCCCCCATCGGCCCCCTCCCGCTCGACCACGTCGGTCTGCGGTGGGTGTCATCCCTGATGACCACGACCTCCCGGTCAAGGTCCATCACATCCGCACAGCCGCCTTGGCCATGCTCCCTGTCCGTCTCCCTTTCTTTACCATGTTTCCTAGCAACAAAGTCTCTCTTATCATAATGTTGATTCCTTGATTGTGGGTTATCAAGATCAATAGCAGGTTCAATTTCTACATCATTTTCATTACTAGGTTGAGCATCATCATGAACATCATCATTAACATTTTCACTAGGTTCATGATCACTACCAGATTGTGTTTCAGCATCAGACATAGAGATATCATTGGGATTCTCAGGTGGTTCAGCAATAGGTTCACTAGAAGCATGCAAAGTCCTATCATTTTTCTTTTTCTTCTTTTTAGAAGAACTAGGTGCATCAATATTATTTCTCTGAGAATCTTTCTCAATTCTCTTAGGGTGGCCTTCAGGATACAAAGGTTCCTGAGTCATTCTACCAGTTCTAGTAGCCACTCTAACAGCATAATCATTTTTCTTATTATTCATTTCATTGAGCAAATCATTTTGAGCTTTAATTACTTGTTCTACTTGAGTGGTAACCATAGAAGCATGTTTAGTAACGAGTTTGAGTGCACCTCTAACATCAGCCATATGATCACCCAAGTGTTTAAGCATATTGGAATTTTATTTCAATTGTCTACCAAAATAAAAATAAAATTTTTCTTGTTTGACAATAAAATTACCAAACTCTTCTAAGCATTGTCTAGCAGACATATAGTGAGGGATATCACCTTCATCAAATCTATAGAGAGAATTTACCTTTACTACCTGTGTAGGGTTATCAAGACCATGAGGTTCTTCAATAGATAAGGGATTATGATCATATGTTTCTTCAATAGGCGGTAAATTAAGACCATGTATTTCTTCAATAGGAGGTAAATTCTTAACGTCTTTAGCTTTAATACCTTTTTCTTTCATAGATTTCTTTGTCTCTTGCATATCTTCAGGACTGAGAAATAGAACACCTCTCTTCTTTGGAGTTGGTTTAGGAATAGGCTCAGGAATTGGCTCTGGAGCTGGCTCAGGAGGCGTCCAATTATTTTCATTTGTCAACATATTATTCAATAGAATTTCAGCTTCATCCGGTGTTCTTTCCCTGAAAACAGAACCAGCACAACTATCCAGGTAATCTCTGGAAGCATCGGTTGGTCCATTATAAAAGATATCAAGTATTTCATTTTTCTTAAGAGGATGATCAGGCAAAGCATTAAGTAACTCGAGAAGCCTCCCCCAAGCTTGTGGGAGACTCTCTTCTTCAATTTGCACAAAGTTGTATATTTCCCTCAAAGCATCTTGTTTCTTATGAGCAGGGAAATATTTAGCAGATAAGTAATAAATCATATCCTGGGGACTACGCACATAATCAGGATCAAGAGAATTAAACCATATCTTAGCATCACCCTTTAATGAGAACGGAAATATTTTAAGGATATAAAATTAGCGAGATCTCTCTTCATTAGTGAACAGGGTGGCTATATCATTTAATTTAGTAAGATGTACCACAACAGTTTCAGATTCATAGCCATGAAAAGGATCAGATTCAACCAAAGTAATTATATTAAGATCAACATAGAATTCATAATCCTTATCGGCAACAAAGATAGGTGAAGTAGCAAAAGCAGGGTCAGGTTTCATTCTATCTTTGAGAGATTGCTTATTCCATTTAACTAATAACCTCTTGAGCTCATATCTATCTTCGCAAGCTAAAATAGCCGCAGAAGCTTCCATATAAAAAACATAACCCTCAGGAATAACAGGCATATCTTCATCATCACTTTCATCAATATAACCAGTTTCAATAATTTCTTTCTCTCTAGCCCTAGCAATTTGTTCATCAAGAAATTCACTAAGGGGCACAGTAGTATCAAGCATAGAAGTAGTTTCATCATAAGTATCATGCATAGCAGAAGTGGCATCATCAATAACATGTGACATATCGAGCGAATAGCAGAAGAAGGTTTAGGTGTCGCAAGCTTACTCAAAACAGAAGGTGAATCAAGTGCAGAGCTAGATGGTAGTTCCTTACCTCCCCTCGTAGTTGAGGGATAAATTGTTGTCTTAGCATCTTTCAAGTTCTTCATAGTGACCAGGAAATATAAATCCCAAGTGACTCAAAGAATAGAGCTATGCTCCCTGTCAATGGCGCCAGAAAATAGTCTTGATAACCCACAAGTATAGGGGATCGCAACAGTTTTTGAGGGTAGAGTATTCAACCCAAAATAGCTGCAGCTAGAGCTCGAGAGGCCCCCTCGGCAGCATCACGTCGGAGAAGAACCACGGGAAGCGGATCCAGGAGCTTGGAGGCATCGGCGCCAATAGCGCCAACTCGCGCGAGGAGTCCGCGGCGTGAACCCCTGGGGTGACGGCGCGCGACGTCGTGGCGCGGCGACCCCGGCTACGGCGTGAGCGGCGCTGCTCCTCACTTCGTCCTCCCGAGCCCTCAGCTCGGGCGTACAAGGGTAGCGGGTACCCCGGAGGAGGCTGCTCGCACCAAGGCCTCGACACCACCTGCATCGCCACTTCATCACGGCGATGGATCGACCTTTTCTTTGGCGGGAGTGGCCCCGGGTCATCACGGGGAGCCTTTCCTTTCTCTTCGGTAGAAAACCTTCTAATGGGTGCCATTGTTGTCAGCAATGAAGCAAAGAAGAAGAAAGCAAGCGAAGAAGAGATGGGCGATGGGGGCTCCACCCACCTCCGCATTTATAGCAGGAGAAGGCCAACCGGCGGCTCCCACGATCGCAGGTAATAATGGTTTTCCTTGCATGTCACAGGGACTTGTCAAGTCATGCAGTCGCCGAGGCAGTGCGGGGAAGCTGAGACGCCCACGTCCAATCAACCGCCACGCGTCGACCGAGGCCACAGGCTTTTGGGACCCGTGGTGCTCCGAACTTGACCCTTGGCTTCGCCGCGAAGCCAAGCCCGAGCGCACCTTGGGCCCGGGGGCTACTATCGGCGTTCCGGGAACGGGGGTCCCCAGACTTGCCTGCCTGCGGCCCATAGCGCGGCTAAGCCAGCAGGCCGTACGGCCCATCTTCACCGACAAGGCATCCAAGACCCTCTCGAGGGTCCAAGCCTCGCGAGGCGGACGACGCAAGACCTCCTCTGGAGTGGCCTAGCTAGGTAGGCTCACGAGGAGCAGAGATATCAAGGCGGGGCAACCCTCACGAGGCTCTCGTGACATGAGCCATTAGGAACGACATCAGGCGGGCGCGCGGCAGGAGCTAGCGCGCGCGGCTTCCTTATTTCCTCTTTGGTGCTAAGGAGGCCAGCGCAGGCGAAGAGTACCGAGGCATTAGGCAAAGGGTGCTATATTGGTGCAACAAGACCAAGACCAGGAGGACGGCAAGATGGAGGTCATCGTGGAGCCCGAGACGTCGTCACCACCAGAGCTTCTCACACGCGAAGACCACTTTTGTCAGGCTAGCTTTTACTAGCTGTCCCCCTTCAAATTTGCCCACCGTTGTTGGCTCCCTTCCCGCTCGATATTTGGGAAGAGGACCAGGGCCTCTATAAATAGGTCTAGCCACCACAGTAGTAGCATCGGATCTAGGGACGCACACAAGCTCGCACGCACAAGAACACCTCAACCTCAGGAGGCTGTTCTTCCCTTGTAGTGTTCATCATCAACCTAAGAGGCAATCCACCACGACCACACTGGAGTAGGGTATTACACCACAACGGTGGCCCGAACCAGTATAAACCTCATGTCTTTCTGTGTTGCGAGTTCGTCGAGTTCGTCCGCGAGATCTAAGCGAGCTAGGGCGTAGATTGGTAGAAGGGAAAGACTTCACGCGCACCCCAGTGTTGGAACCTTAAGGGTTTGCCAGAACCCCACATCCGACAAGGAGGTCAGATGGCGGCTGGTAAGCCCTTTCTTTTACAGGCTAAATTTTGGGACCGGAAGTATGCCTTGCTTATTCGACTGTGGTGTTTTATAGACGCATAATCGTAAGCGAGCTACAACCTCATGCATCGACCAAAGGTAAGTAATGAAGTAGTACTAGCTAGCTACCATCTCTTTAATTCTTGTTTCAATACCATTAATTAATTATCATGCTTGATTAATCATTATCTGCTTCAATTCCATTCTCGTAAAGGCCCTGAAGCAGGCGCCGGGGAATGATATGTGTGCATTCTACGTTTGCGAGAACATTCGCATGATGTCGTCCGAAAGGAGCATATCTCAAAGACAGGACTGGGTACGAATGTCAGAATACTATTCACACCATTATCGATATCTTGTCACACAACTAATACACATGCATATTGATCTCCTTCTTAACAGTTCAGAGAGGTGCGACATAAGCTCCTACCAGCGGAACACAACTATTATTAGAAAAGAGAGGCCTAAAGATAATGTGCGTGCGGGAGACACGTAGGCACATATATGTGCGTATAGAGGGCTAGCAGAGACCGTGCATGTGTATATATGCATGTGAGAGAAATAGTGTTTTCCAACTAAGGTTAGTGAAAAGAGTGGTACATAGTAGTCAGAAAGAGAGAGAGAGATAGAACCAGAGAGAGCAGGTGCGTGAGAC